>ML677326.1:62668154-63366443 GCA_007922305.1 Dermatemys mawii
GGTCCTTTTCTGCAGAACTGCTGCCTAGCCACTCAATCCCTGGTCTGTAGCAGTGCCTAGGATTCTTCTGTCCTAAGTGCAGGACTCTGCACTTGTCCTTGTTGAACCTCATCAGATTTCTTTTGGCCCAATCCTCTCAATTGACTAGGGCCCTCTGTATCCTTCCCAGATCGTATCTACCACTTCTCCCAGTTTAGTGTCATTTACAAGCTTGCTGCGGGTGCAATCCATACCATCCTCCAGATCATTAATGAAGATATTGAACAAAACCGGCCCCAGAACCAACCCTTGATACTGGCCACTGACCACTACCAGTCGAGCTCGATGATCTAGCCAGCTTTCTATCCACCTTGTAGTCCATTCATCCAGCCCTTACTTCTTTAACTTGCTGGCAAGAATACAGTGGGAGACCTCATCAAAAGCTTTGCTGAAGTCAAGAAATAACACGTCCACAGCTTTCCCCTCATCCACAGAGCCAGTTATCTTGTCATGAATTGTTATGGTCCATTGTAAGTACTAACATGCTAAAACTGTACTTTAATGAAGTGCATTATAAGCACTTCCCCACTGGTAACACTTTGGGTGAAATCATGGCCCCACTCAAGACAATGGGGGTTCACACCATATATCCACATAGCACTCCTTTAACTGAACTGATATAAAAATTGATGACTAGGGGATGCAGAAACTCCAAAAGGACACTGCTACAGTACAGTAAGTCAAACTCCAATGTCCACCTGGCAAGTTAGTGCACGGCAAGTTAATGCACTCTAGAATTGCACCCTAGCTTGTTGTACACTAACTTGCCATGTACATAAACTCAAAGGGAATAGGGCACCCAATCCCATAGCATCTCTTGAAAATTGCAGCCTATGAACTTGGCAGGAGCATAGACACCCTACTGGATCCATATAGTTTAAAGGGATTATAAATTCTACTGAACCAGAAAGACCTGCAGGGAGAAATAGCATTTCTGATTATCCGGATCTGAGGTACTCCAATCTTTTCCCATTGTGATCCTGAAAACCATGCACTCCTGCCCCACTAACTGCATATCCAGAAACTTTTGTACCGATATGCAAGAATTATTTGCAGAGTTTAAAGTTTCTCCTTTTTCTCTTCTAGTCTCTTGCTTATTTCTTTTTTTATTTTTAAAATGGATTTTTCTGGAATTTTATGAAGCACTTAAATTTTACCGGATTTTCAGCAATCAAACATTCTGGTTTTACCCCCTCCTTGTCTTGCAAGTACCAGTGTCCTGCTGTCACCTTACTGAAATCTCAGCATTACAGTTGGACAAGAGGGTGAGGAAACAGAGGAATATCATCACAGATTGAGAGGCTGAAAGGTTGGTGAGAATTGGGGATGCAAAAAAAAAAAAAAAAGTCAAAAAGAACCAATTTTCTGATGGTCAGGTTTGAGAAAGGTGCCTCTCAGCTCTCAGAGTGCTTGTGGCAGAAATCAGCTGCTATACACTGGAGAAGCTCACCCAGAAACCATAATGTGTGTTAATGTGTATGTCTGTATATATTTTTTGTAAGGTGTTATATCTATATGTATTAGATTAGGAGAATTTGGTAAGACCAGACAGCAACCCTTTTGCCATTTGCAACACTGAGAAACCATGCAATGGAGAGTAAAAGCTCTGCAGGCTTCCTGGACCTGAAAGACAGCCTTGGCTAAGTCCTGGCAGCTGTCTCTTGATCTGCACAGTTTATAAAAGCTTAGAATGAGCAGACTGCAGAGTAGTGAGCCACCAGACAAGAAGTTTAGAGCATTTTTCATAATGTTATTTTAAAATTATCTATCTATCCCTATCTATATATAGATATTTCCTCCTCAGGAGCCATTCCCTCATTCACTTTACTTCTTGAACAAAATCTTGGCCTCTCTGGAGTCAATGGAAGTCAACGCGGCCTGGATTACACTCATAATACATAAATGGCTTCCATAATATGTGTCTGTATGGTATAAACAGAATAGTATACAGAAGATGTTAGACATGTGTATGGAGGTTTGTAGAAAATGTATATGATATTGTAGTTTTTAAAAACTGTATGTACTCATATAATTAAAGAATATAGAGTAATGCATATTGTGACAAAGTTCCAAGTCTGTATTTGTGGGTCCTGCGCTTCCTGGCAGATTTAGGGGCCTCAGAAACTCATCCAGGCCCCAGAGTCACCTCCCTTCCTCAGTAACTAATCAGGGGAGACAGAAAAGTAGGGAGCCCAGGCCCGCCCTCTACTCCGGACTCCAGCCCAGGGACCCTAATAGTATCAGCTAAGATGGCTGACCTTTTAGGCACGAAACACAATACAATTCCCTGGGCTACTTCCCCACAGCAGTCTCCGCTTCTTCAAACTCCACTTCACCCTTACCTCAGGGCCTCCTTCCTTCTGTATGATATGTTGTCCAACACTCAGTCTCACCAACAGCACAACTTCCTCTCACAGCTCCTGACACCCACAGCCCACCTGACTAACTGGGAGGTTTTTATCTGGATTCAGCCAGTGCCTGATTGGCTTCAGGTGTTCCAATCAGGCTAGCTGTTCCTACTCCTTTCTAGAAGCTTCCTGATTGGCCTGGAATAGCCTTTGTTTGGCTATCCAGGGAACAGGGACCTATGCATCCTGAGGCTGATATACCTGCCTTCCAGCACTCTCCTATACCCTTCTGGTCTGACTCCATCACAACATGTACAAAAGGGCCATTTAAAGGTTACTTGACTACTGGCATTTCCTGACTTTGGCATGCATGGTTATTCAGCCTTATTCTTCTCTTAATACAATTTGAAATGGAATATATACACATATGTATCTTATTTATGTGTATAAAATCACATATACATGCTAACATTAAATACATTTTAAAAAGGAAGAAAAGCTTATTTAAATTTGATTTACTGTAGCTGACTACATGTTTGATTCATATGCATAGGTGAATCAAATCAGTGAATTAAACTTTACTTGGAAGAACACTACAGCATTGAGTGGAGATGGACTGAAACATTTTGGAAAGTGGAATCCATCTGAATTTTGGGCGATCAGAGGACAAGCTGTGTATTTACCAACCCACTAGGGACAGATCCAATAGCATATACTGTTTCCTTAATGCCACTGAAGAGGAGAAAGGGCAGAAGCACCATAAAAGGATCTCACTTACAAAGTGGTCTGAAAAATGAACCCATTGAAGAACTGCTACATTAATAGACAACAAAGAATAAAACTGTGTTGGAACAAATCACCAAGAATCTTTCCAATTACTATACTATTACTATAATATTACTATTACTCCAATTCACTGCTCTAGTATAGTATTATGTTTTTGGTGAATATATGAAATATGTTAATCGAAATGTAAAAGGTACTTCTGATGTTGTGATCAAACCCATTGCTACAGCACAGACAAAGCTATAGTATATACACTTACTCTCTTGTATATGATTTTTCCTTCTTGCATTTAAAAATGTGAACTGAAAATCTCTCAGAAGCTAAAAATTCCTTTGGAATATCATGTCTTCACTGGGCAGCATAACTATCAAAAATATTCTTTTTGCTAAGTACACCTTCCATTTACATCTTTCCCAAAGATAGTCATTAAGAAATTCAATTATGCAGCACTTTATCAAATTAATTAATTATCTGTTCATTTTGTGGGGCATCAGATAACTTTTCTATTTTGTTCCTAAAATGGGATGATGTCGTTAGTACGTCATTTACAGAAATAGCTCCATAGCCTATAAAAACTGTGCTAAAATGTGATCTGATATTACATGAAGCAGAACTTCAGCTATGGAATATGGTTAGTAGAATTCTATTTTTGACCTTCGATGTTACAAAAAGGATAGAAACTGCTTCTGCTACCTACAGATGGTAAAGCAGAACAATAAATGAATCTTGCTAATTTGCGATCAAATATTGATACAACTCAAAAAATATCATCTAGTTATTATTCTATTTTTATTTTAATTATTTCAAGATGAAATGTTTGGAAATATATTATTAATTATTGAAAAGAAACAGATTCAAACATAGGGAATACACAAATATGGTACAGTGCGCTCCCTTTATCCATCTCAGATGATTTCTTATAAGCGGCTGACTCTAACAAGCAGATGAAATGGATGAAATTGACTTTTATGTTTTAAACAACCAATTTTGTAATTCAGTAGAGAAACATCTCATTTACCATAACTAAATTCTGTAGACTTTAAACATATTCAGCACGGAACAAAACCACATCAACATTCTAACTGAGCAACATATTACTGTTGTTGTTATTTTTATCACCCAATCATTTAGCTGGTACTTTTATTCAAGGCAATTATTAATACTGTACAGCATGTTATACTTTTAAACAAAGTGGAAGTTAGCAGAACTATATACCTCTTTAGGTAGAGGTCCAAAGATACAAATTTTTAAAATCTCTCAAATGAACTGGAACAAATATAACATATGAAAGTGCATTACCATGACTTTTATAGAATAAAAATAAGACAACAAAATGACTGTCTAACAGTATTGACTCATATTAATATTTATTTCGGGGTGTCACTGTCTGTCATTGGAGTGGCATGTCTGGCATTGTGAAGGCACAATGCAGTGGTGCAGTCACTCTGATTCCCAACTTGTCCAGCATTCCCTGGATCAGTCATTGCATCATCCACAACATCCTTTTCAAGGTGACATAAGAGGTTAAAATCATTGAAGCCCCTGGACAATAGGTTTTTTGTCAAAGTTTTCATTACATTCTTCATTTGGATTAGAGTCCACCACTACACTGTTTTCAGGTTTCGCTTCCAATTGGTGTCTGATCTCAGTCACAATGTTCTCATCAGAGACAGCGTGCATAACAAAAGCACTGTCATTGAGGTCTAGCCACTCTTCAAATTTGTGTATATTGAGGTTTCTTGGTGACTCAACAATAGTTACTTCCTCAATGGGTGCTGTGACCAAAACTCCTTTATTCCCCAGATTTTCCCGATTGTTGATGCATTGAAGTCAGCCCAGGCATTTGCAAGAATTAGAATGGCATCTAAAAGACTGGTCTTCTGGCAATTTCCACAATGGTAGCTTTGTTGTTCTCATCATTGATGTGGTGCAATACCATGCGAGCTATTTGCTTGTGAAAGTACGCCTTGGTGGTTCTGATAATTCCCTGATCACGTGGCTGAAGGATAGAAGTTGTGGTCTTTGGTAGGAATTCAATTAGGATATTCCTTAGTGCTACATCTTTCGTCACATGAGCTGTGCAGTTGTACACAAGTAGCAAAATCTTTTTCCTTTCCGGGCCCAACTTTCGATTCCAGTTCTTCAGCCACACACCCCATCATCCAGGAAGATGCATTAGCACCATAGCAAACTAGAAGATGTCTCACATTTTTATAACACCAAAGAATTTGACTTTTCTTGATGATGAAAAGATTCTTTTACTTACCAGTCACAGAACAGATGAACAGAGCAGTAATTCTTTCCTTAGATTTCCTTCCTTCTTTTTTTCCCCCCACTTTCACCTGCATTCCAAATGTCTTCTTCAGTGAAGTTATGTCTCATTTCCATTCACTCATATTCTAATCATTCTTCATGTGACTTAATGTCTGAATCTTTTGCTTCTCTATGCATTTTCTTTAAAGCAATCCCCTCTCAGTTACTGCCCAGTGCTGGCCAGGAAGTCAGTAATGCCAAGGGCCACCAATTCTTCTGCTTTCTGCAACCCCAAACAGTCCACGTAGGGGGGCAGTTCTGATCCACTTTATAAGCGCTGCCTAAATCATAGGTGCTCTGCCTGGTGGCATTTTTTTTCTGTCTCCTTTGTTTTGTGTGTTGCTCTCCTGTTCTTGAAAATCTTAGATAATGTAGCTTGTGGAATGCTCAATTTCTGAACTGAATCTCTGTCTGGTCTTTGGAAAACTATCATAGGACTCCAGAAGGTGGTGCCTTTCATCTGCAGAAAGTGTATTTCTTTTTCATGCCATGTTGACTCATATATAAATGGTGCAATTTGTTTTTTCTACAGACAGATTATGTTTTATACATGCTACGTGACATGTGATCAAATTCAAATCAGCTTTACTGGCTTATTACATGACATTGCACTTGATCATCATATTACATGTAGTCAGTTTGCCCCAAAATTATTCTTACAAGCAGATTGTTTGATTCTTACATACACAATACTTGAGCATGGTTAGTATAGGGATGATTTTGTCCCAGGGGTTTTGATCAGTATATGCAGTTGATTGTCATATCAGTAATTCTTATAAACAGAGGACACTGTATTATATATTTCACCCCAAGGTATCTGAAGTTAATGGATATTTCTGAAAATAGGTTAAATATTCCAAGGAGAGACAGAAAAGTAGAGCAGAACTTTGTGGATTTTGAGGTTATGCTGTCCTGGCTTTGCTTTTAATAAAAGTCTTAGAGAGTCCTCTACAAATCAAAAAAGAGTCACCAGAACTGTTCAGCCATTTCCTGATTTTATACAAATAAACTCCCCAAAATAATGCATAGGGCTGAGCATTACTCACTATTAGCACCTGCCTGAATTATTGTCATTCTACAAAGTTACTATCTCTATCAAAATAGAGGGGAAAAAGTATGAAGAACATACAACCTAGTACCTCATTTGAGCTTATGAGCATTTTCCCTACAAGAGCATACACTGAGAAAAGTTGCAAATGGGGCAAAGGATTGTAAATATGTAGGACATGATTGATGAAGTACTGACCGTATGCTTCACCTGACAAAGTGGTGAATATTCAAGGAGGTATATTCAAACACAGGTGTAAATGGTAAAGGTTCAAAACCTTTTAACCCATGTTAAAGGTTTTAGTCGGTGTCCATTTATATGAGAGTTTTGCTTTTATTAAAGTTCTGAGCCTCCTATTGTTGAGTTTCAACATAATTTAAATTTCCTCAGATCATATTAATAGATTTTAAGGCCAGAAGGGATCATTCTGATCATCTAATTTGACCTCCTGCACAACACAGGTACATAAAACACACCTTATATCTCTACTCAGATATCCCAGTTCAAACAGACTATTTTCAAAGATCTGCCATAAAGAAAATCAGCTCTCTTTTAATTTGTTAAAACCATTAACAGGACAAGATATGCTAACATAAAAATAGGCTAAATTATTCCTGCAGTAACTTTATTAAAATAACTCTACTGATACACGGGACCTGTATATTACAGACATGTTGCATATCAACGCATGAGACTTTGTTATACTGTTTTCATATCTATGCTTGGTCATTTTCACCTGTGAAAATCTTCAAACTATGATGTTATGTGATTGTCATAAATTGTCGAGTATTTGCTCTTGTGCATTCACTGTATCCAACACAGTTCATTATTAAATGTTAACCACAGCACAATGCACTTTGGCTAAGATAACAGTAACGTCACACACAATGAATTTATGTTAACATTTGCCTCCTGAATCAAACATAAACTTTGCTTAAATAACAGCTGGAATATAGTAGAAAAAGATGTCTGGAAGTTTGGTTTCTAATACTTTATGAAATATTAATTACATAAGCATTTTGGGGATGTGCACCTGTATTATTCTGTCCTTTGGGCACACAACACTGTCTGCTAAAAAGCATTTGAATAACATGAAGGAGAAAAAAAAATCATACATGGGAAACCATATCTGAAGCCAATGGTAACTTTTAGAGACAAGACACTTTACTCGAGGGAAAAAAGTATGGAATGCACTACTATGTATTTATTTCTAATAAAAAATGTATACTTCTACATTGGGGTAATTTGTCCTCCTCTGCATATTACGTAGCTGTAGCAATCTTGCAACACAAGGGAGCATAGTTCAAAATGGGACAGGTTGAATACTCCAATCCAAAGAAAACTGATTTTTTCCTTACTAGTGATTAATAATGTACAAATACCAAAGCAACTCAGCCATCACATTGCTCCACGTCTCCCTGTTTCCTTTTTATCTCAGCTAAAACACCCTTTTTATTTCCTCCGTCAAACATTAACAAAACCAAACCAAACCTGCTTAAATAAATAAAAGACTATTTGAAGAGGCAGATGAGATTGGCACTCTCCTCATCTAACATTTTCTTTACTGCTCTTCCTCTTCTTAAACTGGGTGGTGAACCCTGTCTAGCAAAGAGGTGGATATCTCAAAGATCTGGTGATCTATGTTTCCATTCTAAGGGTGAATTGGACACTTTTTCTTATTTCACTTTGCTTTTCTGTAAACCACAGAAAATAAAAACATGGAAATATTGTTGATCATTGACATATCTTCTCTACTCATTGGGGTCTAGTCTGTACTACTAGAATCTCCACATGTCGTCGTGCTGCTCCAACCCAGCCTCAGAGTCCCAAATCTGTCTCCCAGTCTCCCCCTTGCGCTGAGGTGTAACTAAACTGCACAGTGTACATCACTCATTATGCCAGCACAGATATCCAGAATAAGGTTCCATCCAGTCCCCACCTCACCCCATGCAATCCTGCTCTTCAGGTTCTCATGTTGCCAACCATGGTACAAGAAGTCCATGCAAGAGAATAAGGGACTTCCTCATGCCCTCTTATTCTTTTGCATGGTCATCTAGGACTAGAGACAACCTAGCCCTAGCAATGCATGTCCTATTTAAAATATCCTCTGCTGGTATTTCAACAGCCCTTAGAAAACATTTCTTATCTTCTCAGATTTTGGGGACCTACTGCTTTTTGTACAATGTTCAGATCCTATTGTGATGAGAACAGTGTAAAGGATTAAACATAACACAGAGAATGCCTTAAGAGTCAAAGCACCTTGTGGTTGTGCAAAATCCAACACATTCCCTGAGCTGCATTTCCTTACAAGTTTAACAGAGCTTATTATGCAGCAATTCTGTTTGCTATTCTATTCTGGGTACCAGCATGGAAATAATCTGTCCCTTGAACGATTGCAACTGCCAGAAGTGATGGACTGACAGACACACATTGGTCCTCAATTATTATTATTATTACTGCTGTGGGCATTCAATTTATTTTCTTTTCAAAGTAACTTCTGCTTTGCACTCAATAATAAATGCAATTTCAAATAAGGAAAATGCAAACAACCACCAATTTAGTTGGCACATCAGTTGTGCACATACCTGGTTAACAAAGTGGGCAAATATCACCAAACAGATCTGTGATGAATTGGCTTTGGATATATTTGTGCCCCTCTTGTATTTGCTTCAAATGAGGGTTTGAGCAGGTAGAAATCATGAAAACAACAAAAGCTTCATGGAATGTTCAAAGTAAATGTTAATCTTGCATACTATAATATTCATGCTTTATGCCTCTTTATTCCTCTGCTGCTGTGCTGAGGTAGATTATCATGATTTTATTTGTATTGATGGACCACTGACATGATTTTGTTCTCCAAAGGCAGGATATCATGTCTCCTAACTAATGTGACATCATATCCACTGACCATCTTGGAGAAGTCAGTGAAGGGCCTCAGGCTGTTACACAGAACCCTTATATTGGATACTCAGTGGGGAACAATGAAGGCTACTATCTCTCTGGATATCAGTGGAACTATGGAGATAAATGTGCTATATGGTTGCACACTGTTCATGGAGTCACTCTAACATGTCAAAGGTGGAATTCCACTGCATCACCATGCCCAGAAACAGCAGAGAGCATTCTCCACTTGACAGAGAGGACATGATATGCAGTGCAAAACTACAGTCCTGTCCATGTTCTTATTCTAATGTAGATGAACTTCATCACTAGAATACAAATTAGTACATTTATGGGAACCATTGTCACCCACTGCTTTGTGTTTTGTCCATTGCCACAAACCAGAGAAAAACAGAAAAGCTTATCTGCCACTTTGCTATTGTAACTGTGGTTTCTCCTACATATTCCTGGCACTGTGTTGTTTCTCAGATCCATAAACTCACATCATGTCATCCTGATGCATGTGCTTGCTGCTGCTGCTAAGGCTGATCTGTGTATACGAATGGTTTCACCATTGTTCTAACTGTCTGTAGTCCAGCTGACATTTCCCACTCACTGCAAACCACTGGTGATTAATTCATAGAATATAAACGGCTTACATCCCTCCACCCCACTAAAACAAGTGGATAAATTAGAACAAAAAGTGAATTAAAAGAAAGTGTAACCAGTTGTGGATAATCCAGAAACCATCACCACCACCCTCAATTCCCCCAAATTAATAATTGGTTGTGAATAATTCACTTAGTCCTAGTGATGACCCATCATTTCCTTTGCTGCTGTAATGTCACTGAAGAAACCCATATCCACCTACAGTATACTACAGCAAAGATGATTCTTGCTTGTATGTTGCACTTGTATCATTATCCAGTAAAATGCTGCAGAAGTATAACAGAGAGGTGACAGTTTAGTCCTATGGAAGTGAAAGAAGGATTTAAGGTCATTTAAAAGCTAGGAAAGCAAGATTTTGTTATAAGTAAATACTGGAGATAAATTACAATTAGGAACACGATGAATACCCAAATCAGAATCTACGAGGCTGGCCAAATTAAGAGTTTCACATTCATTACATATCTGACTCTGAACTCAAATAGAAATACGAGGAGAGAAATCCTGGTCCCACAGGTGCCAACTTTCTCATTTCCCTGGGGGTGGTCAACCTCTGCTCCTTCCCACGACCGGCTCCCACTCAATCCTTGCCTCTCCTCTTCCTGCAAGTGCAATTTTCAGCACATGGATATAGTCCTTGAGTCAGAAAAAGCATGTGCTTTAATCTATCACTATGAAGCAAAGCACTTGCATATATACGTAGGTACCAATGCTTATGTGCTTTGCTGAATTAGGGCTTGAGACACAAGTTTTGGAACCCTGGGTCTCCAAGTCTGCTTTGCAATTTATTTTCTGATCTAGCCCCTCCTGGAAGTATTAGGGCTACAGAATATGCTGCTTTTCAAAGGTCTATGCTGCTTCAGAAGTTGGCTGCTAACTTGGCTAGACTAGAAAATTGCAGTATTTAACTAAAGATATTATTTTAATCTGATTTAGCTGAGCCAGTACAAAAAAAGCTGATGGCACTGGATCTTCAGCTCTTGTCAAACATGAAAGACCTAGAACATTGCTCTCAAAGATTTGATAGAATTTAAAAAAAATAAAACAAAGCCCTCAAGTTATGATATTCTGTTGATCTCCAACTTTTCTAAAACAGTGCTGCCTGCTTGGTTTTTGTCAGTCAGATAGGGTGTGCCCAGACCTCTCAAAGAGTCTGTTGTAGGTGCTATTTACTTTCCAACCAATATCCACATACCACGGAACACTGCAGGCAAGCAGTGACACCACTCTCTGCCTCATCCCCTGACCTAGGAGAAGCACAGAGAAAGCAAGCCTTGCACTCTCACTTCTTCCAACGTACAGAAACAGGGAAGACCCTATCCTTGTACAACCACAACCCCTTTGTGCTCCCAGTGGAGTAGCCGGACATCGTTTGCCACCCGCCCCCTTTTTTTTTTTTTAAGACAAAACCCAAGAAAGTATATTATAGGATACAATTGTGCACACTGGATGGACAAAACCCAAGAAAGTATATTATAAGATACAATCGTGCACACTGGATAGACTAATTTGAACTAATGAGCAATGGAAAATGGCCTATTTCAGAGACTGAGCCTCCTAAACTAATCTATATGCTACATACTTCCCTTGAGCCATGTGCACAACTCCCATTGACATGTCTGACATTAATTTGGAACTTTATTCTAATACATATTTCCAAATGAGAGTTAGGTGAAATGATGAAAATCTCAAATCATTACCCCCATTAACAACTCCTTTTAGACCCCATACTCATTTAAAAATGAACTTGTTTACAATCTAAAGTGCACTCCTTTGTATGAGCCAGCTCAGGAACAGAGGAACATGAGGTAATATACAAGTACTTTTGTTCTTTCCACCCACTGTTGTACCCAAGGATTGAGGCCAAAACTTTATGGCTTAGTTTAAATTCAAAACCAAAAATTAACTTTCCCAGATTTTGAGGGAGGAGGAGGAACTCCATAAAAACACAACTGTTTGCTGCCTCACTGTTATAAGAAAAAAATATCAGAAAACCCAGTCCAGTCACTAAGCATTCCTTATATCTAGATATCATGCACACTTCAAAGATAAAGCACTATTAACTAATTTTTATGTACAAGAACTAGCATGAGTACTAATTTTAATATATGATATTCAGGAGCTAATATTCAAACAAATATTAAGAGATCTTCAAAACAAATCATTCTTAAAACAATCCAAGTGCTTAGGTCACTCCAGAAACTGACTACAATTTAGGAGTACTCTTGTATAGGACTTGATTCTGTCAGCCTTTCTGACACTCAGTAGTTCCTTACTTTGGGGATAGTGTCAATGAAGCAGTGGACTTCTCATGGTGCAAGGAAGTGCTAAGCATGAATAGACCTCTAAACTTTGGAAATTTGAGTTCAAATTCTGCCTCAGATAAGTTTAGTCCAATCAAGTTCAGTGTTCCTATTCAAGGCCTCTGTAGTACAATGCCTCCACAAAACCATCACATAACTGATAGCATTTTCTCAGCGGAAGTCCAGGATTGTGTTTGGTGCTCAGAATTCAGAAGCTGTACACTGGCAAATGTGGATAAGTTTGCACCGCCTATGTCTCCAGTTAATATTATTAACGTCTATTACATGATCGACAAAGAGTCCTGTGGCACTTCATAGACTAACAGATGTATAAGAGCAGCGGTTCTCAAACTTTGAGGAACTGCGACCCTTTTTCAGTACACTCTCCGGTGGCGCAACCCTTTTATGTCCACCGAAAAGCCACCGAATGAATTACTTCCGCATTCGGCGGCTTTTTGGCAGACATGCCGAGCACTCCCGAGTGTTCGCCGAATCCGGAAATAATCACTTCGGCAAACACTCAGTGGCGCTCCCCATGTCTGCCGAAAAGCTGAAAAATGTGGAAGTAATTCATTCTGTGGCTTTTCAGCAGCTCCAGGAGCTCATGACCCACCTGGAAGCGGACGGTGACCCCAGTGGGGGTCACGACCCCCGGTTTGAGAACCACTGTATTAGAGTATAAGCTTTTGTGGGTGAATACCCACTTCATCGGATGCAATTTTTGCAGATCCAGACTAATGCAACTACCCCTCTGATACTATTACATGATCCTCATCTCCATAGTGAAATAAAAAAGTGTTCTCTTTCAATTAATTAAATTATTAAAACAGGAGATAGCAGATTCCAGTTGACTCCCTTGCTGTCAATAGGTTGTTCACCTTAGTTCTAGCTGTCCACACAAGGAATTTATAAGCCCCCGCTTCAGTTTACAGATTGAATCTGACATCTCCACTCTGACTCAGGGTCAGATTTCTAAAGGTTTTAAGTGCTTAACTTCCATGAATTTCAATGGCAGTTCAGAGCCTAAATGCATTTACAAACCTGGTTCTCAGATTGCATTCCATTTCTCTTACTTTGAAGTGACAGTCACCTCACAAAACACTGTGCGTGAAATCCTGGTTCCACTGAATTCAGTGACAGAAGTCCCACTGGCTTCACTAGGACCAGGATTTCTGGTGAGAAAGCACCAGAAATTTGGAGAAATTCAGAAATTTGGACTTCTGTTCTTGAAAAAAAAATTGAACAGGTTTATATTATTTCTGATACACAACAAAATTTTTACTAACTATTGTATGCTACAATACTGTTATAATTAGAGAGGATCAGCAAACACAAAATGAGTCAGACTATCATTTTCAACATAGTGTGAGCATTTCCTACCTCAATGAATACTCCAGAGCCTCAGAAACAGAGAACCCCACAAAACTATGAGGAATGTTTCCCAACAAATCCTTCCACCTGTTCTTCATCTGAAATACACACCAATGGTGTAGGAAGTGTTGGATTATGAACTTTCTGGTTAACCTCCAAAACCATGGCAAGCAAAAAAGTGTGGCAGTTGTTATTGGGTATTGCACGTCAGGATTCAGGCAACTTGACAAAGCTGTTTGGGGTCGCTTGGTTAAAAACTAGTCTCACTGGTCCTACAAAACCTATGGTAGACATTTACCATCACACTGGCCTCCTTGTCCTTCTTCATAGGAGGTTCGAAATCACAGCAGATCTGACAGCAATCTCTCATGTGAGCCTCACCTAAGCATTGTAAACAGCTAAACTATGGGTCACACAAAGGCATAGTCTTGTTGCATGAGGCACAGGGCTTGCTGAAGCCTGGTGACTAGGCATGCCTCGGCCTCAGGAGTGGATGAAAAACTGCTAATGGATGGAGAAGTATCAACTAGACTATCAACTATTTACACTATAATTATATAAATATTCTGAAAAAAATGAAGGAAACAAAATCCACTGAGAACAGCTTGCTCTAACATAAAGAGCAGTTGCAGTGATCATCACAGGCGGTAAGAAGGAACTGAGGAGTGTGGGTCAGCTGGGCCCTTCATACCAGTGTGCAGCACCAGAGGGCACCAGAGACAACCACAGAGATACCACTCAGGGAAAAATTTACAGTAACTGTGCTCGGGGTGCGCACACACCTACAACAGAGTGGACGCATGCAAGCACTCAAAGAAGAACTGTTTTTTTCATTGTTCGGCTAGCTTTAGCTGCAGCAGTTGTTCACAAGAGTGAAAACACTGCACTGCTTTGTAATTTACTCCACTCTCTTGGTCACCTGGGGAATATATGTCAGAATTTGTACAGTCTGCCTGTTTAGACTGTAAGGAGTCTGAGGACTATGAGAAAGGATTATGTCTCATGTATATTTTATACAGCTATCATTTGCTGCTATCATTTTCCCTCCTTTCTAAGGCAAATAATAAACTGGCACAGTTATTGCAGATGAAGTAGTACCATTCCAAAAACTCATCTTGGTGGATTGTTTGAAAGCAAAATCTGCAATGCCTAATTAAAAAACAACAATCACCCTTCACCTTTCATCCTGAGTCCCAAAGTGCTTTACAAAAGTGTATAACAATTATTATCCCCATTTTACTGACAGGGAAACCAAAGTAAAAAAATGTCTAACTTACTTGCAAAAGGTTACATGCTAATCAGTAGTTGAATAATGAACAGAATGTATGCCTTTTGACCCCCATAACTAATCAATAGACTCCTGCCCCCCAGTCAGTATAATCAAACCTGCTGCTTGTTAGGATGACAGATATGGCAATTTCCTGAGTGACCAGACATCAAATGTGAAAAATCGAGATGAAGTGGGGAGTAATAGGAGCCTATATAAGAAAATACCCAAAAATCAGGACTGTCCCTATAAAATCGGGACATCTGGTCACCCTAATTTCCTCCAATATCTTTGAGAGATCTTATTGAATTACATTTAAGAATCTTTGGGATCTTATTAAACAGGCTATGTATTATTATGAGCCTTGATGATCAGAGAATATATTGAACAATGCGGGAAACAAGAATGAGATTTTTGGAGCAGTTCATGTAAAGTGGATTTCCTGGGAAATGTTTAGGGGGAAGTGAATGCAAATTCCTGCCCCCTGCTCCTGGTTATGTAAAAATGCAACCATTTGAAGCTAAGCCATCAGAAGAGGGCAAATGTCTGCCAATTACCTGCTCCTAAATCAAAGGCAAAAACTCTATAAAGGAATGACTCACAGATTCACAGCTTGTTCTGAGCTAACAGCTGTTATGAACTTGTAATCACAGAAAAAAACCCTTGGTGTGGTCTGAAGGACTGAATACTACCAAAGCCCTTGCTGAAGATGGAAACACAAGCTTACTGGCATGTGTATACATTCTTTTATTGTTTTTAATATATTTTCGCTGTAAAGTTTTCACCTTAAGAATAGTATGTGCTTGCTTAGAAAGGGCTGTGTACCTTATAACTGTGGGCATTATACTATTTATAACCTCTGGAGAGAAAGAAATGTGAACTGTGACATTAAGATAAAATATATACTGGTACAGATACAAATAAAAACTTAAAATTTATAAATCTCCAAGGAAACTCTTCAAATCTGTCCCTACCAGTATGTGGTAAAATGTGCTATCACAGACAGGAGTGGCACTGGGAGGAGAGGGTTTGTGAGGGCCAGAGGCACCCCAAAATTTGCCTTAGCTCCCCCCAATGTAGCCACACCATAGCAGCTACCATTCTCCAGCCACTGAGCTCTGAACACAGAGCGGAGGGAGTGGCGGGTACTGGCCAGGTGCCCAGCTCCAATAGCAGTGGAAAAGTAAGTCCGCAGAGGGGGGCTGAGGTGCCCGAGAGCAGTCCCCAGCCTGTGTCCCCTCCCACCAGGGCATGCTGCCCAGGGTAGGTGGAGGGTCAGGGGTTTCCCACAGCGACCCACCCTGATCTGCTCCAGCTCCTGGGCCCCACCCCTGCGCAGGACTGGCACCAGCTCTTTTGCTGCCCTAGGTGGCAAAGGAAAAACCAATTCCTCACCCCGCCGAGAAGCTGCCACCGAATTGCCGCCAGCAGCCAAATCGGGAAGGAGCAGTGGCCACTGAAATGCTTCTGATGGTGGAGTTGTTAAGCTGCTGCTGAGGCATGCAATATGCTGCCCCCCACAATTCCTAGTGGCCCTGTGCTAGCCATTAGATGGGTCCCCCCACCTGAGCAAGCTTTTACTGCAAGCAGCCAGTGCTGCACACTGCCTGGTTCCGGCTTCCAGCCTGGCCAAAGGACAGGGCTTTTGGGCGGGAGAAGAGGAACAAGGGGCAATGCCATTGAGAGGGGCAGGGTCTCGTGAGAAGGCGGAGCTAAAGCCCACCTCAGCACCCTCACCAGGAAGAGGCACTGCCCCAATCACAGAATATTAGCAAGCTGGTAGAAGGTATGGTTGACTATGGACCTAAAAATGATTCATGGAGGCACAGGCACATATCCAGAGAAAACTCATACTATCCAGAATGACCTCACACAGTTTTTGCTACTATGCTACGTCACTCATGAAAGCCTTGAGAAAAATCCCTCGCCATGATTTTTCTACTGCCAGGAGCAGAGAAAAAACTATCTTCATATACAAATGGTTTTGTGTGGCTTTCTCATGGGTTTCTGAAGTGTCTGTTTTGGAAGCCAGAATTTGCCCCTTCACCTCCAGTACTTTATTAATACTAAATTCAATTACATTCTTATTTGAGAACCTTAATTTAAGGAATTAAGATAACAGGACAATGGGTTCTTCAAGGAGTAGTTCTTCAAATCCACTGCCACCTCACAAGCACAGTCATGTCAAAGAGAGCACAGACACAACACAGCACATACATTCTTCATCTGAGCAAAACTAGCGTCCTGTTCGTTTGATTTTCTGGGGTGCCCACCTTACACACTGGGATTTTAAAGCTGTTGGGAGATCTACTTTTGGAGAGCTGACATGATATCATACGTTTGAAACAAAAATATAGTATGGTATTAAGGTTCAACCTGGATGGGGCCTCTCAGGCACTTCTGCAGTACAAATAACAACAAATATATTTTGTTGCTGTGCTACTCAAATGAATGGAATAAGCTGCTCTGTACTCTCAGGCCTTGCCTTTTTCCATGAAGTATAATACTATATAGGTAAATCTTTTAGCTACATTTCACTTTAAATTAATTGTAAACAAGACTGATAAGTTTGTTTAGACAAAGAAATGGCGGTGCAGGCTTGTTGCCCCAAATATACAAGGAATGCCCTACTTTTGTGGTATAGTAGAGGCGTACATAACATTTTCATACAAACCTTTTAAAAGAACCTAGGGGAAAAAAGTTAGATGAATGAATGACTATTTAAGATCAAAACAGAAAGCTAGGAAGAATAAATTCTTACCCTAAAAAACTCTTTTGTGGAGCCAGAATCTAGTGTCCCATAAGCAATTTCTGTTTGCTTAGAAAGATCCTCTGCACTTTCAATAGGAGACACCATCCGCTCAACCGTCAGGAAGGCAGCTAAGTTAGCCGTGTAGGATGAGATTATGATCAGGGTAAAGAACCACCACACACCTCCAACAATGCGCCCAGACAGGGATCTAATAACAAGTATGAAATGGATTTGTAAAATGAAATGAATGTCCTAAAAGGAACACAAGTTATCAGTTTTATGCAAATGATGCATAATAATACAGAGAAGTACTTCAGGTTATCCTGTACTGCTGCTCTGCATGCTAATCAAACAGGAAATTAATTCACTGTAAAGTTCTGCTGGGTGAGACTGTAAGCTTCACTAGACCTGGTGGACTTCGCTGAAATCAGGACTCCAGACTTGAGTTTACTTTATGGAGAATTAGTGCCCCAGTTCTTCAGAGATGTGAATATCCTGAAATGAAACTGCTCAAATCACAGTGAGCCATATTAACAAATAAGCTTTTCATGCCATCTCATTTGAGGTCCTGTATATGACACATGAAAACACAGACAAGGGAATCAAACAACACGAATGAAAGAACGTTACAGATAAACTAGAAATGTACTTTAAAAACTGAATGGCTGAAATTGCTTATTTTCATGAGACATTCAGACAAAGACTGATATCCACAAAACAATGGCTTGTGGTGCTGTGGACACACAGTAATTAGAAGGAATTAATCTATGCTGAAAAACAGTAAGCGCTACTTGCAATGGACTTTGGCCAAGTGAATTCTCATAAACTAAACAATAAACATAACTATTGTCAAAAATACAAGCATTTAGCAAACTGGGGAATAGATATGAAACAATCAAACTGACACTACAGTACAATGAGTGAGAAAAAGTACAGGTTTTAAATAGTAATCTGACGCTTTAACTGCAACAGGCGGGCTGTTATGGGTTCTTTGTTTTGCATCTCCTGCTCAAAAAAAGAAGAGAGGTCTCAAGAAAAATAGATCAAACAATTTAGAGTTCACTACGAGAGAAATTCAGTGATCTTCAAAACTGAGAAAATAGAATAAAATTGCTGATGCTGGTATCCAAGTCAAACTTCAGTCTACACTTCAAACTTCCCATTTATTACTGTATTGTTTCCTAGCAATACGTTATACTAGAATATACATAACCTTGGGAGATGTGCTTAATAACTTGGTAGAAATCTGAGTATATTTGAACATAGGAAGCCTATAAATCCAGTGAAACTGCAGCTCAGATATTTTGCTAATGTATCTGCTCTATGTAATGTATAAAAAAATTACATCCATCACCCAACCTACCACAGCGTAAATGCAAATTTAAACTAGTCATGAGAACTATATCAAGTCAGAAAAAAAATTCTGAGATTTTAGAAACTAAAATTATTTTTTATAAAGCTAATTTATCAAACTGGGAACAAAAATAAAGAGAAAATTCTAGACAAATCATGTTTGTGATTGTTATTGTAAAAAAAAAACCCAATAATAATAAGGACAATAAGGCAATAAGGACTTATTCTGAATGTCTATCTTCATGCAGGATTCTCTTATTGGAAGCCCTACATAAAAATCAATGGCACGATATAGCCCAGAACATGCTACTGAAAAGGATCACAGATGAGAAATTCTGAAATCCCAATCTCTTGTTCCTAGACTTTACTATGCTCTGCAAACCTTCTTTTTTCTCAGCTTTGAAAAAACATTTTTTGGGCACAGCAATCATCCCAGTGCTCTTTGTTTGCATGGTAATAATTAAACATTTGATTACATGATAACTACTATGTATTTGCAAGGTAAAGTATGTGTCTTTAAAAACACTACTGCTAATTATATGCTAGTTATGTTAAATTCACATTATATGTAATTGGCAATAATTTACTGAAATACGAATGTAATCTTTCAGTCCTCAGGCAGGCAAAACTCCCATAATCTTTGTAAGAACAATCAAGCCCAAAGTCATTACAACTGTTTCTTTAGCTGCCTGGTATTTTCCATGTAAAAGCTATTCAGTTATCATTGATGTTCAGAGTTTTCCTATAATATCCTCACTAGTAAAATCAACAATTTCCTTTTTACATTTTGAACCAAAATTTCAAAGTGGTGCACCAGCAATAACTCACATTTATACAAACAAATGAGCATTAACAGCTACATATCAGGTAATTCTGCACCTAATTACTCAATTGTGTATACAGTTACCCAACTTGCACTATTTATGGGGATCCAGGGGTATTGCATAGCAAAAATATTTAATCCTAAAATTTTGTGGAGTAATCCCCACTGTGTTGGATGCACCCAACGGGGGTTGTGTCAGCAGGGATCTCTATGGGGATAGGGATGAACAGAGGCAGGAATTTGCAGTTAGAAAGGGTGTATGTGCATTTTGAAAATTTGGTTCATTTAGGTCTTTCCTGTGCTAAGAAAGTTTTGTTAAAATCACCCACCATTGCTACTACTCTTTCAGCTCTACTTGTAGTAGCCATGGTAGGAGCATTAGTGCAGAAAGGGCTTCAGGGGGATGCCAGTGTTTGAGACGCCATGTGATCTGATCTACTCAGAGCAGGTCACGGTATTTACAACTCCAGTACCCACTGCCAATTTGTCTGCATTAGTGTTCCCACTGATGGAAATGAAATGGTGATAACAATGGTGAGAACTGTGAGCAAAAATATCGTAGTGCAGACACAGCTTAAGTCATCCTCCCTACAGTATGGGGGAAGAAGAGCAGCACAGAGATTTTTTTTTGTCATTACTTTAAATAATTTGTTGGCTGTTCTGTAATCACAGTAATGGGCTTGGTACAAGAACATAGATTGATAGAAGAGCTTTCAGCCTTATTATTTTTATAATAATATCTAAGTAGAAAGACAAAGAGATTATTGTAGAATTGAATGTTTTCATTAAGAACTATGACTACAAAGAAAACTGGGGAGTCTCAAATGCCGCACTGACACTGTATCTTTCAAATACATCTCCAAAATCATCTGAGTTTTATATACTTTTTGTGATGATAATGTGCTAATTTTACTCTTGTCAAAATTCTTTATATTTTAACAAACCAATGCTTAGCACTACCCATGTTTTATTACCCCGCAGGGAAAAAAATTAAATCAACCTTTCACTTTAAGCTACCAAGGGCTCGATTCATTAAAAACAATTTTGCAGCTATTGGTTTGCTTTACATGCAACTAAAAATTCATAGTGTGTTGCCTTATAAGAGAAAAAGATTGAAATTTGTACAGCTGCCTCATTATTTGAGATGAGCCTCATTGCCACATATAATTTGGCTGGGCAGGGTCTGTGATTATATCCCTGGGAAGAGTAGCCATACCCGGCCACCGAAGGCATATTGTCCTCCAGAATCAGAAGTAGCTACCTTATTCCATAGAACAGAAATATGAAAAGCTGCCTTTTTCCTTTAGCAACCAAGCCCAGTCTATGGGGAATGCTCCTTTACAGAATGTCCAGCAAAGGACTGATTGCATGGTCACATATAGTATTTCTGCAGGTATTTACTCAACAAAATATTTAATAGCCTACATATAATATAAAGAATAGGCTTTTCTTGGTAAAAGTAAAGTAGGCTTTACTTTTAAAGTAAAAGTAGGCTTTTCTTGGTAAAAGTTAAATTGCTACAGCATATGGGAACTGCCATATCAGTGAGAGGTTTCCTAATACCTTCCATTTTATTTTCGCTCAAAAGTAATTATTTATACATTACTGTGTAATTAAACACAGTAAACTCAGAGGACACAGACCCTTCCCCTCTCCTATATTAGAACAGTGAGGTGGTGAACTCACGGAGCATGGTTAGAAGGCTCCTCTGATTTAATTCCCATAAACCCAACTGCCATAGTTCAACTGTTCATGTAGGGTCCTGATTCAGCAAGGTAATTATGCATGTGCCAAACTACTTTGCTGAATCAAGGCCCCAACTGCTTGCGCACAAAGGAAGTAGAAAATTTAATGAACTGCAAAAGAAAAAAAAAGGGGCAAGTAAAGTGCTTACTTTTCTCCCGGATAAAGCATGTGAAAATCCCTCAAGTCGTACGTATTTTTAATTAATCAGATCCTCATTTTCATCCTAGCAATTTACTTCACGTTTTCTATAAAACTGAGCCATATAAAACTACAGCAATTGTATGTAACTACTTCACCTGGCTTTAGAGGAAATGGTTTATTTTTATTTCATTTCTAGAGCTTTCTCTGTGGAAAAACGATAGGTTAATATGCATGTGAGATGATATGTAAAGTGGTTTTTGGAGGGAAAGTGCTGCTTCTGTAGCTAATGAGTGGTGAGTTACCCTTTTTTTCCCATTACAGTTGGTGCGAACCAGATGCACAGTTGACTGTAAAATGGGAATATGCAGCAAAAACACGGTACCCCTCCAAGAAGGCATGGAATGATAGGAACCTTATGCATTTTACAGCCTCTGTATGGTGTATATAAGTTCACTGGGGAAATGTATGATCGACGTTAGGAGGATATCGATCAAATATTTCACTTGTCAATTGTTTTCATTTCAAGGACTTTTCTTCAACTCTTTGGGAAAGAAGTCAGTAACCAGTTTCCGCTTGAAAGTGAATATATATGCACCATGAAACTCCATCTGAGACCAAAAATGCACAAAGCTGAAATGGGCAAGTAACCAACCTTGGCGAAATATCGCATCCTTGCTGCATAAAGGCACCCAGGGAAAACCAGAGACTATTAAATATCCCAAATTCATTAGTTGATTCGTTACTTTGCGTTTCTCTTCCATCTTCAAACTCCTCAGTGTGCCACTCGTATGGACTAAATCTGCTGACCAGGAATAAAACTACACTGACCCCAATGTAGGCAAAAACAATGCACATCCAGATCTCATATGCTAAGGGATCAAGAAACGAAAACACTCCTGGCTTAGACTTCTGTGGCTTCTTGATCATTATAGATATCCCGAGGCTCATAAAGGGCTTTGAGAAGTCAATCACCTCTTCTCTCACCAATGTTATAGTTAATGGAGCAATTGCAATGTCGGCTTTCTGTAAAAGAAACAAAGCATGGTAATAGTAACTGATGTGACCGTTAACAAGGAATGGCTTCAATCTTATTGCATATCACAAATGAAGAATAGGACAGCAGGGATATGGATAATAGTCATTTCACTGATAGTGCCCTATTGAGGGTAAACTAATTAGTAATTTATAGACGAAAATCTTCTTACTGACATATATACAACCATCTGATTGGACTATTCCATGCCTTCTCCTTATATATGTATGTTATATTGCATTTACAGTTTTTAGACATACTCTTTCAAAGTTTATGGCACTTAAACACGTTAGCAAAGCATACTGTCTTGTATCTGTAGGAAAAAAAAGACAGAATACAGACTCTTCTCCTCACTTAACTTTCATATTTAAATCAAACTTCATATTTTAATCTTTAAATTTTTCATGTCAAAACAAATTACCATATCCAAAGCCAACAGGAGTCAGACCAATTTCCTGCAGGACAGCGAGAACACCCCCATCCCCGCCCATCACTACCATCAGGCATAGTAGGTGATATTAAGAAGGTTTTCTTACCCCATAAACAAGTTCTCCAACCATCCCATTCCAGATTTTTGTGTCTGCATCCCGGGCTCCATACTTGCCATCCCCAACAATTGTAAGCTTGTACTTGAATCCACAATGTTTAGCAATCTCAGCAGCTAAGTCCACACAGTAGCCCTCATATCGCTCATTTCCTTCAAGCAGTTCATGATTTTTCTTCATCATGACATACGGGGATTCCTGCACCGAAAGACTGAAATTTAGCTAGCCAATGAAGAGACAAATGTGATAACTGTGCACTTATTATACAAATATATTTGATTTTAGATAGGGGGAGAAAAAAAGAAAATTCAACCCATCTTATTCACAAATATTCTGGGTCATTAGATTTGTCACTCTGATTATTCATTCAGCGTGTCTTATATAACATTTAAAATTATATGCTTCATGGTCAGATTCAAATGCCAACACTTAGAGTTATAACCAGTCCCAGAAATGTTTAAATAACCCCTATTACACGGATAGTAATTATGTATACACCGTGGAGAGAAGAGGCTCCAATATATTGTTTATTTTATTATAAAGCTCTGAATCTCCTAAATGCTCTTCTTTTCTGATTTGGTGAACGCCATTTGCTAATGAGTATGGAGAGTGGATTTTAAAAATAAACAATACAAGTTTGCCATTCAGAAAAGAGTTCTCTTAAACCAGGTTATTGGTTCCTTGTGGCTGGGGCACAGATTGTTTTTGAATAACTTACCCACCAAATAACTGCTTGATTTTTTACAAAGCAAGTCCATGTACTGATCATCCTTTCTTTAACCGTGATTGGATGGTATCAGTCCTCTCATTCATATTCCAGAAAAAATAGCATTTCAAGTCTTTTGTCTTACAGGTATGAATTGGCATAACAGTTAACTAATATAATGTGGTGCACCCATCTGCTTTAATAATAAAACAGATTGCCTTCTCACAAGAAATGTGTTAAATTAATTACCAAAATAGTGGTGACAACGATAGTCTTATTTTCTAATCCTGTGGATTCATTCCCAAGAGGACCGTCAATGGGATTCACAACCATTCTGTCCACTTCACTCCAATATCCAATCTGAAAAAGTTTGTAGGATGTATGGACTAGTGAATATGAACTTTTCATATGAAAACATCTTATTACATTCAAGCATACCATACCCACTCCAAATATGCCACAGAAAGTTATAATACTTGCAGCTTTACCTATATAAACATTCAAGCATTATACAGGAATAGATAGGAACTTGGCACAGGTAAACAAATTTTAATATTACTTTTCCTACTATGCAGATTAAAATATTCAGCCACATATCACCTGATTTTGGTATAAAAATCATGCTGCAGCATTGTGAAGGTTATACAAATCAGTAAGAAATGTTCATTGCTGCTGTATTTGGCTTTCCTCTGGCTGGGGTGTAGCAGAGGGAAAAAAAATCACATTTAGAGAACCCATTACTGAGAGTTATTCTCTGAAAAGTTGTATTTTGTATCATCAGTTCAGTAAGTCATCATTAATGTTTCTTTGGATTAGTTGTTCCCACTTACTTACTCTAACCAGAAAAGAAAAACAAAACTACAAAATTTATTTAAAATAAAATAAGCTATAGTTTCACATGCTACTTACCAGAAATAAAAGCTCATATTTATTAGAAACAAACAGGGCACATTTTTTCTTTGCTCTGCAAGACCATTAAAATATAATCATATGAATAAACATAATTGCAACATGGCCTTTAGTTGATTATACCTTTCAGTCACCTACCTTTCCATATCACTTAGAAGGAAATAACTTTAAGGGCATTTAGAATTAAAATTACCTTCCGGGGACCAGTATTTTTGAGCTCCATGATGTTTATTGTATAATTTATTCTCTTTCCATTCTGGTCAAACTTTATATTTCCTGTTAGACCTTCCACCTGAACCTATGAGAAATAAGAATGGTAATAATGGTAGAGTTAAATTCATTTATCCATGAAATACATTTTATATTTTGTATTTCCATGATTGGATATTGATGAATAAAAAGACTGTATTTAGGTTTATCCTAAAAATTATATATCCTTAATTACTAAGATGTTTTCCTAGGGCATAAGGTATATTGATGCTGGTCTTCTAAATCTCTCCCAACAAAGTCCAGTTTAGGAGGCAGAAAGATTCTTTCAGAACATTCACAGAGTATTTCATACAGATGTTAATTCCAGAACTGGTTCTAGAGAGACTACCTGCTTTAATGCCCTTTCTATTTCCACACCATGACCCCAGGGCACAGCTGGATTTGCAAGACAGTCTCCAGCATTTCCTCTTCTGGAGATCTCAATCCTCTGTTTACGCAAATTACGGAAAGCTTCAGTCATCACTTGAACAGCATCATAGGTCAGAGCAGATGTATACTGAAAAAAATTAAATATAATGAATTAAAAAGTGGTAAGGAGTTAAAGCTTCAAACATTTTCCAAGACTATCATTATTAATCCATTAAAGTCAAAAATACATTACAAATAAAAAGGATGATAAAATATTCTTTGGGATTAAACCATTTTTTGGTCATATGGGGCTCTATTTTCCCACAGGAGTCCATATAATTTAATGGAAAGTGCTTATATACTGAATCGGGGGAAGTGTCACTGGTGCACTAATGAGTCCAAACTAGGGGTTCACAAACTTTCTCACTTTCCCTCCTAACTGCAACTGTGCAGCATCCCTGTTTGAACTACAGCAAGTATTCCACGGAAACGTGATGTTTCGAAAATATTTGTTTCAGTATTTTTGAGTGACTTGGCAGCAGGAAATAAGGAGGAGATCCCCTTTTGATCACAGTCTTCATTAAGATTTCATGTATAACTAGTTTATATAGGGTTAATAAATGATTGCTATATGTTATAAGCTTGTCTAGTGTATGCTATGGAGACTTATAAGCACATCAGTAGATGGTATTATAGATAGATTTAAGACCTGGATATATTGATCTGTCAACCTGTTAGGATCTATAATAATTGATTAACCATTTATTAAAGCAGCTATTAATATTAATTACCCATTCCAAACTATAGTTATATGGAACTCCAATTTAAAATGTGAACCACTCTTTAGCCAGACAACTGGTCCATAGACCACCAGTAGACCATGGACCATAGTTTGGGAATCTCTGTATTGTTAATTAGAATATTACCACTCTGGGAAAGGTTTTCCCCAATATCAGGTGCAGCAGAGAGCACTCTGAGCAGGCAGTAAACAACAACAAAAATAGCAATAACACTAAGTAGGACCCTACCAAATTCATGGTCCATTTTGGTCAATTTCATGGGCATAGGATTTTAAATCAACACCTGCCACTCTCTGGCCGTCCAGCTATGAAGTCAGAGCAGCAGTGAGGGTGGCAATACTGTGACCCTCCCTACAATTCCCTTTTTTGAGACCCCCGATTTGAGAAACACTGGTCTCCCTCATGAAATATTTATAATATACGTTTAAAATCACAAAGATTAGATTTTGCGTGGAGAAGACCACATTTCATAGTCTGTGACACATGAATTTTCATGGCCGTGAATTTGGTAGGGCCCAGCAATAAGATAACTTAACCCCTTACTAGCAAATCAATGAGTGCTCTATAGGCAGGTTTATGTAAGCTGAGATAGATTTACTACAGCTGAATGCAGTATTCAAGATGAGTGCATATCATCAAATTCATATCTGTTGCAATACAATATTCTATTTTACTTTCTATCCCACGCATTATACATTCTAACAGTTTATTTTTATTTTTTAATCACTGCTGTCACTGAGCAGAAGTTTCCTTTTCATTTTTTAATTTTATTTTCTGTATAATTCATTTAATTATCAAGATCTCTCTAGCATGCAGTAAATGCTGCACTATGCCATTAATACTTTATGACAGTCCTACATTTCATGGGATTTAATGTTTGGTGTGCTTCATGGAGTCATGTTACCATGTCTATTACTGATGGATCTTAGTCTTCATTGACTAGGAAAAACAGGAAGTGTTTAAATCTCAACTCTGTAGCATCATGCTATTATTATTCCTTAATATTTATACCATGATAGCAGTTAGAGATCACAAGCCAATTTGAGTTCTATTATACTAGTATGATAACATGTCCATTTTCTGTCCTGAAAAGTTTATAGTCCAAGACGACATTGTTATTCAAAGAATGGAGAGAGAAGGATGCAACCGTCATTCTATATACAGATATATGTATATAAAATTGTATATATTTATTGCAAAACTTTTTTCTGGTAGTTAAAAATACATAAATTAGGTGCCAACTATCCCCATCTGCTCTCAGGACATCAGTTGGCTTATAGCCTATAGGCACATTGCAAAGGTGCGTTTTGAAGGAGGAGGAGAAGGTAGTGGCCGTATAAGTCACTTTAGGAAAAGGCAGCATAATTGTGTCACATTTTTTAGCCCAAGACAAAACATACAGTTTTGCACAGACATCTTTTGAGACATTTGGGGGAGAAGTCTGCAATCACATGCATGCATTTTATTAATTTAATTAACATTCACATTGAGTTATCTAAACTGAACAGGAAAATTCCCATCTGTATTCATTGCACGGACAAATCCCACGGATGTGCACACTCTCAAGTCCATCTGTGTGAATTTATCTCTTGGGAAGGTGGATTTCATCAGTGAAAAAAAGTGTTGTTTGCAAAATTTAGATGCCACTTTTGAAAATGTGGCCCATAATATAAAGCTACAGCTTTGGGAATGCAGTGAATTCTGTAAAAGTTATTGGAAGTTGAAAATATATACACAGTAAAACAGTGAGCCATAATGTACAGACTGTTTGCTTCAATGGTTCATATCTAAATGAACAATTTTCATTAGCTAGCACAATGCATACAGAAGGCTGCAGTAATAGTAATCAAGGCAGGCTCTGGCAGTGAGGGCATTTTCATATGAAACCATTAGACCTTGTGGGGCAGAAAGGAGAGGGGGTTTCTCTTCTTTTTTCAGACTGTGTAAATGTGTTGGTTAATTAATGTGGATTTTCTCAAAAGATTTCACTAAGTGGCTCTTAGAGTAATCCATAAAGCCATCTGAGTAACAGGAGATGGAAACAAAAAATTCACTTTTATCATTAGCAGCCATGTTAGTCTGTATATATAAAGAAAACAAGGAATACTTGTGGCACCTTAGAGACTAACCAATTTATTTCAGCATAAGCTTTTGTGGGCTAGAACCCACTTCATCAGATGCACAGAATGGAACACACAGAAGTAAGATGCATTTATATACACAGAAAGCATAAAAAGTTGGAAATTACCATACCAATTCTAAGAGGCTGTTTAATTTGGAAATTAACAAATCCCAAATTCCAAAAAAAAAAAAAAATCTTCATTTTTATGACCTCATTTTGATATTTTTTACTTAAAAAAAGCATGAGGGAGGATAACAAAAAGCATTCTCTGATGTGCTGCAGGGCACAATGACTAGATGCATTGTCCTGTACATGGGTTTCTTCCTAACTAGACATAAATTGACCTTTACAACTATTATTAATTCTCTCTAACCTACATCTCTTTTGATATGGCCCCAAGAAAGAGTTCTGTAGAGTTCTGCCAACATGTTTTCGATCTCCCCTACATGATGGAATTATTTCTTTTGGGTAATAATGAAAGCATTTTAGTGGAAGTTAGATGTTAAACAGACACCAAATTGTACAATCTTACTATTATATAAAACAGTCCATGTTAATTAAACTCAATTGACTGCATGTTATGTTTTCTAGGAAATATGACTTACATGTTCATGACATGAAGAGTGAACAGAAATATTTCTATCAGTCAAATGAAAGTCATCTTTTGCAAAGAGTTAGCAGATGGTCTCTGCACTATTTAAATCCAACTTACACTCTATTTTTAAAAAGTTTAAGTACCTATAATGGACAGACCACATATTAATAAACATTTTGATTATAGTCAACCAAAAAGAATCATAAAGTGAAGATAATACAAAGTAATCCAAGGTACCCATGCTGAAGATAAATAAATGCATGGTTCCAACATAGACGCCAACACTGTGTGAACCTTCGTAACTCCAATGCTCCCCTGGTCACTCAAAAGGTATATATAATTAAGTACTCACACTATTATAGACTAATTCATTTTATGGATACATTTGGACTTCTAGTCTAGTCAGGCATATACAATTGGAAAGGACACATCCACTTACTAATCATTCTTTAACTTGATATTTCATCTACTGTTATATGGCACATCTACAATTACTGTAAATGAAAGAGTAAAGAAACAATATGTTTCTCTATTTCTTCCACTATGTGTACTTTGTGAATTTGACAGCACTTAGTGTATAGTGTGTTTTATAGTTTCCCTGCTATAGTGATTACTCAAAGTCCCCTCTTGTTCATGTAGGTCTGTCACATAACAGGGAGAGAAAAATATTTTAAAAATAGTAAATTGTGACTGTAAATCACAAAAGCTGGCAGCAGTATTCAGGGACAGGTGAATTATCTGAAGCTCTTTTTTGTCCTTAAATTCACTTGGTTTCAGGTTGATGGTGTTCCTTTAAATACATTGCCCACGTGTTTTCTAATTCAAGGTGCAGCACTTCCTTTCCTTTTCTACATAGTTAACATGGGAATCATTAGGCTAAACAAAACCATCCATGTATCAAGTTTGGTATTCTTCTTCTAGAAATGACCAATACTTGTAGAAGGCAAGAAATCACCATAAATTCCCATGAATACATGGTTGGTTGGCTATTTTAATTGTCATAGATTCATAGTTTTGAAGACAAAAGGGATCATTTTATCATATAATTTGATGACTTGTATAGCAGAGGCCATAGAATCATTCAGTTATTCTTGTACTGAGTCCGAGAATTTGTTTTTGACTAACGTATATTTAAAGGCATCCAATCTTAATCCGAAGACACAAAGGGATGGAGAATCCATCATTTCCCTGGTAGTTTGTTCCAATGGCTATTCACCCTTACTTATTAAATGTGTGTGCCTTTTTTCTAATTTGAATTTTAACCCTCTACAAGATGTAGCTAGGTAGCAAATATTTTATTCTGTTATTAGTGCTCACATTTAATCCCCATACATGTTAATCAGATGGCTCAAAGGAGAAAAAGAAGCACACAAACACAGACAACAGGTAGGTCAGGGCAATCTTTTCCAACATGCTGGGATCTAATGAGTCTCACATTAAATTTAAGATGCACATGGAAATACAAACAAGTATATATGAAAAGGAAACAAATGCAGTGAGCAATATAATTCTTTGTTCTTGGGTCTCTGTAGATTGTCCTGGGTTTGTGGTCCTCCAGCTTATTGCACTAGGCTAGCTATTTTTTCACTGGATTATTGTACCTTTTATTGTTTTACTTTTAGTTATTTGCTAAACTAGACATAAATTAATTTGAATAGAACATTTTGACAGTATAATGGGCTCCTGGTGTGACAACAAATGCCGCATCTTAGCCTTGCTTTGAGGTTTATGTTCTATAAAATCCCTCAGCTGAGTTTGGATATTTGTATTTCAGTAGGGGACCATTACACTGATACAATGTTATATTCCATTTGGCAAAAGCTGCAAAATTGTTTTGTTATAGTACTTTGCACTTATATAACACTTTTGCATCCCAGGATCTCAAAGTACTATACATACATCGGTAAACTTCCAAACAAGTTTTATATTCACAGGATACAAAAATGTTACCAGACAAAATCTCTGCCCATACGGCTACACTGCAATCAAATACACAGTAAAATAAATAAATAAATAAATAAATAGCCAATCAACCTCAACCAGGCAATAAAACAAAACATTCCCTTCCCCGCAAAAGCTCTGCAGCACTGAGTGTCAGAACCCAGATCAACTTACTTGGGGCAGTGGAACTTGTGACATAGGCTCTGAGATCTAGTGTGTGTGGGAGATTTCAGAGTCTTGGCTCCAGCCTGAGCAGGACCGTCTACACTGCTTTTTTTAGCCCTGGAGCATGAGCCTGAGGCAGATGATCCAGACCCAGAGACTTGTTGCTCCAGGGTGTCTTTTGTCCAGTGTAGATATATCCTAAGATTAGGATTCACTTGTTTCAGGTTGAAATTTTCAAAGGAGCCTAAAGAAGTTGGGCACCCAACACACACTGACTTTCTGTGGAAAATGGGTCCTTAGCTCCCTTAGGAGTCAATGGGGGAATCAATGGGAGCTTGGCATATAACCTCTTTAGGCCCCTTGGATAAGCCCACCCTTAATTAACAGATTCTTGAGATACTTTGGAAAAGATTGTGTTACTGAAAAATACACATGTAACTAATCAGATATGTTCAGGCTTATTGACCTTGACCTTATTCAATGGGGCTTACTCAAATTTAAACGGCACTTCCTCTTTTTATCATCTAGGAACATGAACTGAATTTTTTTTCTACTTTGCAATAAACCTTAGAGATCATTGGAAGGAAATCTCAATGAAAATAAGATCTTATTAGTTACTCCAACTTATACATTGGATTTTTGTGGGTTAGTCTTTTCTCTGCTGCTCTAAACTGATTCTTTCAAGCTCATTTAGATTCTGGTTTAATTGTTCCTCGCAAGGTCTCCTGTGATATCCTGCACACTGTCATGACAGGGCTTGATAATGTAAATAATTATTTTTAATATAAGCAATAGAGCCGGTCAGCTACTGTACTAGTAGTGTCACAAATGCTCAATGTTCATATTCCAAATGGCGTTTTGATTTTATCATGATCATGCCCCTTTTCATTTGCTCTGTGTCATTATTAGCATGAATGAGTTTTTGTTCCCATGGGTGTTTGGCAACAGTTGTACTTTGTATGGAATACAGTTCTCCGTACAAAATGTAAAAGGGCTTTATGCAAGGGAACTATGGGAATATTTGGGAGAAGTCACTGTGCAAAACACCTATGCATCCTGGCTACTAATAGGCAAAACTCAAACGCCAGGAAATTTGATGAATCTCACAAAAAAAACCGCAAAGACTGACTGCTTATCCATTCCTCTTTGATCTGTAAATTGGGATGGAGCTCTTGTGAGAAAACACATTCAGTGTTTACAGGAGTTTTTGCTGGTTTGTAAATACCAGGGAGCAATTTTTGGCAGAACATCAATATTTCCATTCCCAGTCCCGAACAGAAGCAGAAAACAGAAATAAAAATCATAAGATAATATTTATTTAATATTTGAAAATTTTCACTTAAGTTTCAATTCTGGAAATGTTCAGAGATTCAGTCTAATACTTATTTTACCTGAACTGATTCATCTAGCATTAATTAATGCTAGTTTCTACAGGGAGAAATTCAGATCCAGACTGATTTTCACTAAAAGTGTTTTTTCTAATGGAATTACAGCTGACCTTAAGCTACAGAGGCACCAAAAGCTGCTGTAATAAGATTATTACTATTTATTTATACAACACCATGGGTACACAGAATACTGCAGAACAGGAGACCTGAATGCCATACAAACAACAGGTACCCTGCTCTGAAACGCTCATACATTCTGAAGGCCAGAACTGGTAGAGAAGAGCAAGTAATGTGCAGAAACTGGGGCTGTTGATTAATCACGCGATTAATCATGAGATTAAGTTAAACAAATTGTGATAAAAATTAATCATGATTAATCACAGTTTTAATCAAACTGTTAAACCATACTACTAATTTAAATTTATTAAATATTTTGGCATATTAAATATTTCTACATTTTCATATATATTGTATTCTGTTGTAACTGAAATCGAAATGTATATTACAAATATTTGCACTGTAAAATGAGAAACAAAAGAAATAGTATTTTTCAATTCACCTCATACAAGTATTGTAGTGTAATCGCTTTGTCCTGAAAGTGCAACTTACAAGTTCAGAATTTTTTCGTTACATAACTATACTCAAAAACAAAACAATGTAAAACTTCAGAGCCTACAAGTCCATCCTGTCCTACTTCTTGTTCATCCAGTTGCTAAGTCAAAGAAGTTTGTTTGCATGTAGAGTAGCTACTTCTGCCCTCTTATTACAATATCACCAGAAAGTGAGAACAGGCATTTGCATGGCACTTTTGCAGCTGGCATTGCAAGGTATTTATGTAGCAGATATGTTAAACATTTGTATGCCCCTTCATGCTTCAGCCACAATTCCAGAGGACATACTTGCATGTTAATGACGCTCATTATAAAATAATGTGAAAAGTAAATTAGTGACTGTACTCCTTGGGGGAGAATTGTATGTCCCCTGGTCTGTTTTACCCGCATACTGCCATATATTTCCAGTTATAACAATCTTGGATGATGACCTAGAACATTTTTCATTTTAAGAACACTTTCACTGCAGATTTCACAAAACACAAAGAAGGTACCAATGTGAAATTTCCAAAGATAGCTACAGCACTCGACCCAAGGTTTAAGAATCTGAAGTGCCTTCAAAAATCTGAGAGGGATGAGGTGTGGAGCATGCTTTCAGAAGTCTTAAAAGAGCAACACTCTGATGCAGAAACTACAGAACCAGAACCACCAAAAAAGAAAATCAGCCTTCTGCCAGTGGCATCTGACTCAGTTAATGAAAATGAACATGCATCGGTCCACACTGCTATGAACTGTTATCAGCATGGATGCATGTCCCTTGGAATGGTGGTTGAATGGACACTTGAATTTTTAGTGCATCTGACACGTAAATATATTGTAACTCTGATTACAATAGTGCCATGAGAACGCCTGTTCTCACTTTTAGGTAACATTGTAAACAATAAGTGGCCAGAATTATCTCCTGCAAATGTAAAGAAACTTGTTTGTCTGAGCAATTGGCTGAACAAGAAGTAGGACCGGGTGGCGGCTCTAACATTTTACATGGTTTAATTTTGAATTCAGTTTTTTGCACAATAATTCTACATTTGTAAGTTCAACTTTTATGATAAAGAGATTGCACTACAGTACTTGTATTGGGTGAACTGAAAAATACTATTTCTTTTGATTTTTTACAGTGCAAACTGTACTTGTAACAAAAATAAATATAAAGTGAGTATAATACACTTTGTATTGTGTTGTAATTGATATCAATTTATTTGAAAATGTAGAAAACATCCAAAATATTTAAATAAATGATATTCTATTATTGTTTAACAGTGTGATTAATCACGCTATTAATCTCAATTACTTTTTTTTAATCACACAATTAATCACTATTAATTTTTTAATCGCTTGACAGCCCTACTATAAACAAAGAGAGATTTCTTCATAATATTTGGATGTGTCACAGAACAAAGTAGGATGCAGGAGGTGGTCAGCAGAGAACGGGAAAACAAGAATGAACATATTTTAAAAAACCAAGCCATCAAAATGTTCTTAGAATTTACTGCTTTGTCCAAGCCTTCCCTGATCATGGAGTATGGATCTCAAGCATCCAGTCTTAATCAGCAGGTGAGATGATTTAATGATGTTTGTTCAGAGAACTAAGTTACAATTCCATTCGCTGCTGAGATAGGCATTTATTTTTCAGCTGCTATAGTAAATCATTTATTCACTGTCTAGACTCAATTCAATCTTGAAGCAAATACAAAGGTTTACAAGACATCTACTCAGTACTGTTAAAAAGAAATAGTATCTGAACTTTGCTATTAAAACAGGGCCTCATGTCTATGATCTTTTGTCTAAATTTATTATACAATACAGGGATACACTTCTTACTGAACAAGAGCAATGTGCCCAATATTAAAATAAAGCAGTGCAGAGAATGTTACAGTTTTTAATGCAACTCATTACTCAACATCCCTCATTCTACCATAGAACTACAACATACCTACATTTAATACAAAAAAAATGTGTTCTCCCTTGAGCTTCTTTTCCCTTTCCCCACAATTCCCCTTATTGTAGGTCTGTTTTAAGCCAGGACAACTAATAAAACATGACTTTACAGTAGCCTTGCAAACATGTAAAAGATGCAGCTAGCAGAAAAGAGATAGTAGGACAGTAAGCAAGGTGTGATAGTTTACAGCTGTAGTATAGCTCATAGAGCAGTGCATGAACAGCTCAGGATCTACAAGGGGATGGGCTAAAAAAATCAGTAGACCAACCATAAAGTATGTGATGTGCTAATCAACAGTATTAACTATATAGAAGAAGATTCAGGATTATGTACACTGGATGTGGGGTACACCCTGTGCCCATCCTACTCTTGAGCCTGGTCAACTTAAGTGTGGTTTGACTGCCTGCCACAAAAAAAAACCCTCAGTGAGTTCAGAGTCAAGCTGAGTTCTTGGAGACCGATTGGATAAGGTTGCAGAAGCCACCCCAACTTAGAGACTACTCCAACAATTATGAGGTCTTGCAAGGTATTGAGCTTCCTCCCACCTCTCCAAAAGATGTACATAATAACATTAGCACTTGTCATGCATTGATCTCAAAGCACTTTACAAAGGGAAGTATGTGCCGTACTTTGCATTTTCTAGATGAGAAAACAGAGGCACAGAAAGATAAAACATCAGTAGCATAGCCAGAAAAAGAACAAAGGTCACCCCTAATTTACTGTAAAAAATTTAGAATATATTCTTTTGGATTTTCATTGCATGGATGCATAAAATCTCCTTCCTGAAACACAAATTCCTGTACAAGAACACTTTATTACAGTTTACAAAAATCATTTAAAAAATATAAACTATTGACAAGCTGCCGACAACAACATTTCAGCCTATTATTGCAGCAGTGAAAACAGCCAAGATGAAAAAAATATACCATAGAGGATGAAAATGAGATATAGAAATAGAAAACCAAAGTCTCCAGCAGCGCTGAAAATGGATTTGAAAGGACTGATATGAATGTTAAAGTGTAAACATGATTGATATGTAAATGAAAACTGATTCTCATCCTGAAAGGATTATTAGATTAATATTTTGGTACTGATATACATGTACAGGAAATATCAAACTGGTGTGAAAAGGATATTTAAAAAGAAAAAAACAACATCATCATCTCAGTGAATTTAAAGCTGTTCCTATTTTTGTTTTTGGTTGTGGGGTTTCATTTGTTTTGTTTGTTTTTTAATGTGACTATGTGGCAAACCCAAAATTTAAAAAGGTCACTATCACTTTTTATATTCCATAAGCAAAAAACTGTAAGAGCTGGGAAACAAAGGACTAGTTTTTAATTTTGTCTGTCAGCATCCTGTATTACTGTTATTAGTATGATAAATGATATGATCTATTGCCACTGTGGACAGAAGAATATATATTAGAATAGCTTATTCTTGCCTACTGTTTCACCACTGTACTCATATCATAAGCAAATATATATTTACTCTTCACCATAGCCTGTTGGACCCCCACCCAGGAAAGAAAAAAGAAAACTCTCAAACTAATATAAAATGTTATGTAAAAGCCATTAAGTTTCTGTTTCTTGCAGCAAATGTATTCCATATCCACAATCAACATTCCTTTTGAATTAAAATTAGTAATCAAAGCACCATTAAGTATAGTTAAAAATATCGTTAATGATTCTGGGTTATTAGTCAACCAAGATGAAGTTATTGAGATGATCTTAAAAACAGTTTTTTATAATCATTCTTCTGGAAGAAATCCAACAAGGCTTCACTGTAAGATAATTGAAAACAGCATTTTTTCATAGCAGCATAGTCTAACAGCCCAGTATCTTGTCGTCAAAAATGGTCAGTGTCAAATGAATGAAAAGAGCTGTTAAAACTCCATTAAGCTCCTTAACTATGCTATTTTTAAACATACCTTATGGGAAAGTCCTACACAGATTAATGGAGAAAAATCCTAGTGATAAGCTCGTACAGAAACTAAATAACATTCTATAGAAATGACTCTAAAACCATATAGAATTTCATACCAAAAGGTATCCTTTCTATAGAATTTTGAGCTCAACCTCCAGAATATAACAGGGAATGAGAGCCTTGCTCTAAACTTATTTATCTTGCTTTTTTTAAAAAAAACTTCAGAAATGTTCTCATTTTCTATTAAGGTGTGTAGGAGTGCTCCACCACGAATAAAGATGTGGTCTTGCAATGTGCTAATCACTCAGCACAGCAATGAAGTCAATAGGAGCCCAGGGTGCTCAAGGAAGAGTTACAGGCTCAAGATAAATGAAGGAGCACACTAATATCCCAGCAGTGCCATTTAAAAAAACAAACATGCAGAACATCCGCAAATCATAATAATATGTGACAAACCAGCATCACCATTCTATGGAAAAACCAAAACCAAAATATATAAAAATCCAGCCTCAACTTCAATTTTGTCATATACTCCCATGAGAAACAAGCATTCACTCAGCTTCAACTTCTGACCTTCCTCAGCTCCTTTGTCTCATGAGCTCTGAGTACCTTTCTTCCTCAGCTGTTTCAGCCTCGTGTCTCATTCCGATACTGTATGCATCCTTCTCTTCTGCCACACAGCCCCGACTCTTCCTTTTCCCCCTCATCTTAGAGCTTTCAGGCCCCTTCTTATTTGTCCTTCCTTTTAGTCTGGTGGCCCTTATTCTATTTGAGCTTGTGAACCTGTCCTGCTCCCTATCCCACATTTAGATTTCTTTTTTCTGCTTTGGACTGCTGGAGGGCCTCTGCATTGTGTGGCCAGATGTATGAGTGACCCTCCTCAGGGGAGTGGAGTGCAAGGAGCAGGAGACTTAAAATGTTCAGACTAGTTATATGCAGTCTGGCCTGGCTGCTGCCTAATGCAGCCCCTCCTCATCCTACAAAAATCTGAAGAGGAAGCTCCACTAGGGTGGGCAGGAAATGGGAACAACAGTTCTGCTGCTGCTTTTTCTGTGTGCCTATACCCGGCCGACTGTAGATCCTACCGGTGCGACGTGATTCAGAGTAGGTCAGACAACAAAAGAAGCTGGGCAACAAGCAAGGCATGTCAAGAATCAGTTATATAGTGAAGATTTTGGCCTGTTGTCCTACAAATGCTTTCTTCCACAGAAGTGGAGTCTTTGGATCTCGACTTTGTGGGTCCAGGGGCACCCATGTACCATGTCACCAGATCTGTGGCTCTGTGGATCCTGCATTAATCCACCCCTGCTTGCACTGATCAGTAGTTCGACTTCTTCAAAAATATTGAAGCATTTTGGATTAATGATCATTTATGCAAAGGAGCCTTAAACTGTTCATATGGTGCATTCAGATTTATATTTGCAATTGTTTGTGCATGAATTTTTTCCATGCCTAATTTTTTGCAAACTTAAATTTGTAGGTCCAAAGAATATTAGCTTATTTACTACCTGATTTAACTATGCAAACTATCAGATCTTTTGTGCACACAAACTATCCAATATTTTGTGCACACAGATCTGACTGGGTAAGCAAAATAGTAGGCATGAAAAAAATGCATGCACAAAAAATTGCAAATGCAAAACTGCAGACACAGTTTTAATTGCCACTTTTGAAAACATGGCCCCAATTCCAGCTCAGTATCCTGGTTATATAAAGTCATAAATCCTAAAATTCATTAACTCAGCCTTTATAAATTACTGTAGTCTCTGTGGAATTACATGATTGTCAACCTAATCAATCATGCTTTTCCCATTAACACTGTTGCAGATACAAAAGAATAGCATTTATATAACCAATATTAATAAATTTGGCATTACTGAACAATTTTACAATGTGGTATAAACATAGGAAAGGATCTTCTAATGGCAGTCATTTAACTCATAAATTGCACATTTATTTCCACTTAATTGATTACATCTAAGATGCATGTTCTGAAATTCCAGTTTAAACAAGAGTTCTCATTGTTCTATTCCTCATTACTTATGAGTTTATTCAGTCCCTTCTTCAGTTGCAGGAATAAATGAATTATTCTACCTGATGTGTAATATACTGTATATTATGCCTATGTATATTAGGTAAAGTACCAATGCTACAGTCAAACGGTCAGCCTTGCATTACAAACCTCATTTTTCCTGAATTAACAGTTTGAGATGGGGTGAAGTGTTGTCAACTCTCACAATGTTATTGTGAATCTTACAGAATGCTGGGTATTTTTCTTAAAGTTGCAGTTCTTAGTATTGGGTAATTATGTCAGAATATGTGATTTCATTTTTTTTTAAAGTGTCCAGCTTTCATGGTTGTGGAGAAAAGCTTGAAAATATGAGCCCCTGAAGTCTCAAAACACAGAAGGCAAACAAAAAGAACCCAACATTTATTATTTTGTTAAAATGTCATGATTTTGGGGGGACCAATCTTGTAATTTTTCTATGGTGCCAACAATACTGGGGGTAAGATATTTATTTGAATTGGTCAATCATAAAATATCTCTGTGAGCAAATTTGGTATAATTTTTATAAACGTCAACAACATTGTACTAACGATTGTTTAGTTAGTTATACAAGGTAGGCCTAGATTTGCTTAACAATATGTACATGGATCTAGTGTATGTGATCATTTAGTGATTGACCACAGTGACTACAGAACCTACTACTTTCTCATAACTAAAGGATTTTGCCTTAATCTCAAGCTTTCCTTTTGGTATTGATAGTGCTATGTTCAATTCCAGCTGATATATTTGCTTCCTGGGTGGGTACATATGGCCATGGTTTGTTATAGAATGAGACCAGAACTACAGTGGGCCTGCAGTGCTTAACATGAGCTTGTCTCGTGGGGAATTTGTACTCTTTTGACCTTACCTGTGTAATCATAACTTCTTCTAGTTCCAGTGACCATCCAATCTACTACTATCACACACCTAATGGTGTTACAAGTTGTAGGGACTTGAGCTTTTGATGCAGCACGTCCCAGATTTGGTGGCAGCTGATGGTGTCTTTATGTGGATGATGTGGCTACCATTTATTACATGTGCATGCATCATTTGCATTTATAGTTCTTCAGGGCATGGTCTTTATTTTTGTGTTCTATATAGTTGTAGGTCCTTCACAGTAATAATGTATCTGATAGTGCTTTAAGCTTGTTATTATTTTATTATTTTGCATTTTCAAAATTAAAAGTGACCTTTGCTTTTGCTGCATGACAAGGAAAATAACTGATTCCAGTTCAGTGGGGGCCTAAAGAGGGGAGTCCAAGATCCACAGGTCACTGGCTATTTTAGAAATATATATGGAAAATGAGAACAACCACAACTGCAAGTAACAGGATAAAATATTATAAGGTATATACCTTATAAGGTATCAATCCTGAAATATGCCGAGTCCCAAACCAATAATGCATGGACTGCAGTCTATTAAAAAGTATATATTAAAAATAATTAGAGAAATCATCATTTAGCCCCAGTTACAACAGGCATACCTAATTATGGTGTAACTGACAAAACCAGGTTTCCCAATCATACATCATTTATGCTGCAAGACTCTGCAATCCCCAATTATTTAAAAATTATATATTAAAAAGAAAGTGATTCAATAGTGATATTGTTGTGGGTAACTTTTGACTTGGGCTTCAAGAATTTTTATTTTTCTTAAAAAGCAACTACCCCTTTAAATGCACTTTTTTGCATTGCATTGCATCTTACCATGTAAACTGGCAGTTTGCATTTTTATCTGGATGTTAGTAAGAAGACTGCAGGGCAGCAGTAGCACCACTGCCACCAATCGGAGAGTATCTGCAGTGACTAGGCTGGGACATGTAGCCTCCTTTAATTTACGTATCCATAATAGAAATGTATGAGCTCATGTCCATTTATACAGAATCTGTGATGTTATCTTTAGAATTACAGTTGACTAATGTGATTAAATATTAGTAATACTTACCACCTTCAGACAAAACTGTGCCTCATAGGCATAGCCTATGGTAAGGAAGGCATTCTGCTCTGTCCCTATCTCCCTTGTGCAGGGAATGGAATATGGTGTGTCTCTGTCCTCCTATGCACTGATAGGCAGGGCTGTCTGGCTGTGTGTGTAGAAAAAGGGTGAAATGCTATACCAGAAGAAGGTAGTAGTGGGTATGTAGGATATTGCCCCTAGAAAGTAGGATACCTCAAGAAGCTACCAAGTGTACCCAGTATAATACACCTCACAATAGTGTTTCAATGCCTTCTTGCATTTGTAAATTGGTTTAATAATTTTAACATACTTAACATTCAAACAATAGCCACATAAAATGTATCATTCATTGGACTATTACTGCCCTTCTTGCTCAGACAAGATAAATACTCAAACAATCCAAGTTCACATCCAATGGTTGTTATATAATTATATTAAAATGAAAGGTATTTCTTAAGATCCAGTTCAGTTTTTGTTCTAATCAATAAACACTGAAGCAATGGCAGATGACTTTGCTTCCATAAAAGACAACTGTTCCCACTCATTCCTTTTAAACAATAGCAGAGGTGCAAACTGCAGATGGACACATTTCTCTGGAAGATTTAGAAGAATTACATATCACAGCTTCATACATTTTAAGGCTATGAAGGATTATTATGATAATCTAATGTGACCTTCTGCAAAACACAGGCTATAGAAATTCATGTACTAACTTCTGCATCAAGGTTATAACTTTTGATTCAGTTAGAGTATATCTTTCTAGAAAGACATACAATCTGATTTAAAAACTTCTAATGATGAAGAATACACCAAATCCCTACATAAGGTTATTCAGTGGTTAATTGTCTTTACTATTAAAGAAATGAAAACTGGAAATTTATTTCCAGTTTGAATTTGTCTAGCTTCAGCTTCCACCCATTAGAGCTTATCGTGCTTTTTATTATATAAATTTGTACATATTAAGTGAATTAGCCTACTGTACTTGATTCACACAGTCACAATTTTCTGCACAGCATAGTTATGAATTCACCAAATTTTCAACACCAATAATTTTTAAACAGTCAAGTTCCCTATATGAGCAAAGGAAGTATCAACAAAGGATGGACTACAGTATATTGCCACATTCTACATTGCTGTTATTTTTGGGGGATACTGAAGTATGACTCTTCATAGATGCACAGACTGAAATCCAAAACCCCCATTAACTTCAGTGAGGCCAGGGTTTCACCCATAGATTTTTAAGGCCAGAATGGACCATTACAATCAGCTAGTTAGACCTCTCTCATAACATAGCTCTCACCTATCTTTCATTTAGCCCAACATTTTGTGGCTAACCTAGAGTTTGTCTTTGAGAAAGACATTCAATCTTGTGCATTTACCATATCCCTTGTCAATCTGTTTCAATGATTAATTATTCTCACTATTAAAAATGTGCATCTTATTTCCAGTTTGACACTGCTGACTTCACCTTCCACTTCTGGATCATGTTATAACTGTGTCTCTTAGATTAAAAAGCCCACTAATATCACATTTCTTCACCCTGTGTAGACATCACTATATTTATAGATTAGGTTGGCAAGATTTTATTTCTAATATAATTTTGATCGGTAATATTGATGTTTATTTTTTAAGCATTTTTATGTTTATCAATTTAAATTTTCATGAGAAAAATTATAAGATTTAAGTTTTTTTTATTTTTATCAGTTTACAGTTGTGGGAAGTTATGGGAGAATCAGACAATAATTATTTAATCATAGTAGACATTGAAATTTCATAAGTTAAAACTTTATAGCCACTAAAACACAAAATTAGAGAGGCAAGATGGGAGAGATGATATCTTTTATTGGACCAACTTCTGTTGGTGTGAGCGACGCCAAAGCTGGTCCAGTAAAAGATATGACCTCACCCTCTAATATCCTGGGACTAACATGGCTATAACACCACTGCATAAAACACAAATTGTCTACATCGCACATTAAACTATACAAAATAAGTTTCCTTAAATTGTAAGTTCTCAAGCAGCATTTTTCTTACTTTATCTCTAAATTTCAATGACAAATGAGGGAAACATTTTTTCATCAGTTTGCGTGTGTACAGTGAAATAGACTGTTATTGACATTTACCAATAAAAAGCTAATCCTTCCTTATAAACCATGAAGATCAAATGGCCTCTCAATCTACTTCCTGATAAGCAAAATAGCTTGAGCTCCTTTTGTCTTTTATTGTAAAATATACTTTCCAGATCACAATCAATTTCAGTGTGATTATTTGAGGAGAAAGATACAGCAAAGGGGGGAAATGGGGCCCTAAAGAAAGCAGCAGCCTTCAAAGAACTCAGAAGAGAACAACGTATATGTTGGATTCATCATTTACAGCCAAACCATACCTTCAATCAGTACACTAGTGCAAATTGCACATGTGAACTGAGGCAGGTTACTGTCCTAATCTTGTTGTCAGGGAAATAGGATAAGGGATTCTTGTTCACATAACTTTTTTAACCAATCATATTCACAAAGGTAACTGCAATAAAATAATGTCATTGACTGAGCTTGAAAAAACTGTCACAATTAAGTAACCAGCTATATTCATTTTTACTTGACATTACATTATGGTTGTTGGACATTTGTTTGATTTCTGCAGTTCATAGTCCTGATGAGAATTTTATCATCAGATGAGAATTGTTTTCCATTTCCTGATGGTTAGTGTAATACAGTAAAGATAACATGCTATTCATGTAAACACATTTTAGTCCCAACACATATTTCCATTGCAGCTTCTGATTATTTGATTTAATTGCATTAATTGTGCTGAATCTATAAATAAATACTAAAATCTTTAAGTATTAACTGAGCACTGTTCATCTTCAATATGCCTTACTAACATTAACTGATCCTTACAACACCCCTGGATAGTATGAAAGTATTATTATCCTGATTTTCCCAACAGGGGAATCTAAGACAGAAATTAAATGACTAGATCAATGAGTCAGTCAGTGAGTAACTCAAGACTGAAATAGGGGCACACCTCTCTTTTACTGTAGTACACTTTATTGTGAATATTTTAATTTTAAAAGATTTCTTTTTTTACTTAAACATTTCTCTCTCAAAATACATGCTTTTTCGTGCATTTATAAGGCATTTATTTTTCAGGATATTGCAGGAAGAAGATGATGCTATACCACGAAGGGCTGTGGATGTGTGTGCTCATGAATGTGTTTGTGAGTGTGCATGTGTGTTTTCAAATAGAAGATTTAAGGAAGAGATTTTAAAATAAAGAAAAAAATAACCCCCCAAAATGTCAGGGCCTATATGATCATATCACAAACAACTGCACAACATGCTGCCAGGCACAGCTGTACAGTGGCACAAAAAAATTAAAGTTATCTTGAACATTTGTGACAGTACATGATCTCTGTTCATCCAGCCCTAAGGGAGAAAATGTTAAAAGTAGCTTGGAGGGACATAAAATGTTGTTGGCATGGCTGATTTCATATGCCTTGCTCTATCTTTTGTCTTTTTCCCCAAACTCACCCCATCTTCTCTTCTATCTAAGTTAGAATAAATAAAAAATGTACCTTGATTGTACTGGTGTGTGCTCCTGGATATTCTTTTTCTTCCAGTGTTGACCAGCGCTGTACAAATTTTGATACCAGGGGATCATCATAGTCCACTATCTGAAAGCCTGAGACATTAGCTCCTCCAAACTGTATTTTTGATAAATCCCCATCAGTAAATCCCTGGGCACAGAAAACATGTGTCAGTTATTTCACCATAACTATCAGATTAGTAGGTACAAGTACAGTGTTACCATGCAATTTTTATCGCAAAAACGTAACCCGTTTCCCTTTCTCAGGGATCTGGGCTCAGATCAGAGCTCTCAGGGCCAGCAGTGGCTGGGAACACTGAAGATACAGAAAGTGTCTTGTTACGCTCCTTTACCAAATAAAAGCTGAATTTAGCAGACCTTTTTAATTATGAGAATTTACTCATGTGAGCAAAACCACTTGATTCAATGGGACTACTTCTGTGAGTAAGTGCTCATTATCAAGAAAAACAGCCACACAATCTATCCCTAACCAGCGACAGTGAATCAGCCACTGTGTCACGGAAAGGAAGATTGCTATGACCTGCCTTCACAGAGAGTATGTGGGAAGACCCTTATAAGCCTCCCTGTTATAAAATTCTATTTTTGCTGGAATTAATCTTCTTCTTCTGTCATGGAAATAAAGTTGGTCTAGCCTAGAGAATGAGGCAAGTCATTTTAAAACAAATTGTTAGGGCCAAATCCACCCACAGATACATGGGAACAGGGCTCCTGCTAAAAATTTGTGGAAACCATGAATCTGAGGACCTAGTTATGTCCCTGCTCCACGTATATGCAGTATAAAGAGAAAATGAATTACAGTGATGTGTTACTAGCCCACACTAAATGAGGGGAAATATATTTTTGATAAACTAGCTGTCAAATAAGAATGTGATTTTGCAATTACATCTTATTTTTTCATTATGCTTCATGAAGAAAAGACCAGTGTAGACAGTAGGGAGGAGCAGATCTGTGAAACAGCCTTGAAGCCAAATGACGGAAAAGGGGAAGTCAATGAAAAGGTGGTCAGAATGACAGGAAAGAAATACAGGATGATTTTAGCAGCTGCTCTGTGAGCAGACTGGGTTGGGGTGAGTGGCGGTTATGTGCATGTCAGCAAGAGCAGAGAGGAGGTTACAGTAATTAAGACAGAAGGTGACAACAGCCTGGTTAGGTTTTCTCTGTAGTCTGAGTTTCTGATTTTGTCAGGGGAAAGTTTTTATAGGGAAGAGTTAAGGTAATTTGGGTTCCTATGCTGTGAATGTCCATACTTTCAAAGTATTTTTATTTCTTGCAAGTTTCATGTTAACTCAGAATTTCCTCAGTTTTTTGTGATTTTTTATTTTCTTAATTTTGCTCTCACTGCAATATTCTTGATAGGATTTTAAGTGCTATGTACCCTCACCTTAACCTTTGAGATTTTCTCTAGGAAATTCCATTTTTTAAAATGGTCCTAACATTGTACTAGTGAGACCAAACAGCTGGAGAAGCAGAAGAGATGGGGGAATCCCTGTCTCCTTGAAGGGAAGCTCCACAGCTAGGGATATTCAAAGGTCACCCGAGTGCATCTCTAACCGCGTCAGTAATAGCAGTTCCTCACTTATTCTTAGGAGCTTGTCAGCCCTCCAGGAGTCTGAGGCAATGATTACCCTTATCCTCCTCCCTTCACCCTTACTTGGCTCTTCACCCCCTGACAAGCCTAAATAGTGCCTTCAGAGGAGGAAGGAAAAAGAAATAAAGAGCCTTTTAGAGCAAGTCTATGTGGGGCATTAGTCTGGTAGAAATACTAAAGTGTACTAACATGTTGTGCACTAATTGGCTCATGGACCCAGCTGGCATGTACTAAGAGTCCTCTAGCGCATGTTAATAAAGGCCCATTTCAAACAGTACTATGGTAAAGTGCACTAGTGAACTTTTAGTGTACACCAGTAGGGCCTATCATGGACCAATTAATGCCCACAATGCACTTCAGAAATCACATTGCTATAGAATGATTCACCCCACCATGGAGAAATGCCTAAGACTCACTGTGGGTTCTCCTCTCCTGCTGAGCCCAGGAGAACCATAGGAAAGAGGGAGAGAAATGTTCCTCAGTCTTGTTGCCAATTTTAGTAACTTGTGTATTCTTTTAATGGGTATGTATATAGATATAATAGTTACTGTATGCTAAACATACACCAATAGCAAAATCCTTCAGTCCTTTTTCTAACTGAATCAAAAACATACTCTGATTTCAATAGGTATTATGCAATTGTAAGGACTAAGGTCCCACACCTGCTCCCACTGAGGTCAATTGGGCTCTGTGTCAGGACTAAAGGATTTGGTCCCAGCTAATGAACTGCTGATTCATGATGAGTGTATATTTATCTTTCAGCTGTACAACTAAAATAAAGATGTTTTGATTTTAAATAATCTGTTATTGCTAAACCAACACAGGTAATTATGATAATTAATTTCAATGGAAACCTTGATCTGAGACACTTAACTTGAAGTGCACCCAAAATGTTTTCACAATGAATACACAAAGCAGCAGCAACACCAACCATCATCAGCAAAAGCTGTCAGAATCGCTATAGTAATGCATGTTAGCTGCTGCACTCACAGTGGATGCCATATTGCTTACTAATATGAGCATTTGCATAGGAATCATGCAGTCTTTCTGACTGTGATCTTAACCGCAGGTTGTTTTGATATAAACATGCAATACATAATTCACTGTATTAACTATATATCATCAGGTATCCTTCAAAGTCAAAGATGATTGTCTTTCATGGAATGCTCATTTCAAATTATCTATGTGTCGCTGATGGCTAATAAGATGTATTTATCTTATATAAAGATCTGTAATATTTGCATTTGAATTCTTACTGTACAATTTTGTAATGCAAATGTATTATTAAAAATGAACCTCCAGAATATTTTTGAGACAGTTTGGTTCAGGAAATTACAATGCCACAGGGTCTCTGCTGCACAGTGAGAGCAAATAGCTGAAATATCAATCAGTGTATGGAAATGGACCAGTCACCCTTTTTAAACAAAAATATTTGCTGCCCATCAAAACTAAAACTTGATTTGAAAGTAAGCAAAGTTTGCAGTTCTTAAAAATTTCATAGGCATGACATATTTCTCTACTGTTTGATAAACCTGCAGTACATGGGGGTTGGGTCTTTTACTCTCAAGAAAGATAAAAATGAAGTTAATTCCAAATATGTTTCCCCGCTATTTTGCTTTTAAACAGACATTCAGAATCGGATTCTCAGTTAAGCCAGCACCACTTTAAGACTCCTTTCTGCTGCCAGCATGATATAAAGTGGGTAGAAATGGCCCCTACAGAATATGTCCTGCACATGCGAGTTGGGGAGGCTTCTTGAGAGCAATCAGTGGCATGTTTGGAGCTTTTCTGCTTTCCCACAGCCCTTAGAGGACCAGGGGAAACAGAATGTGAGTTAGAGCAGCCCTAAGCCAAGTCAAGCACCTACAAAGCACCACAATACAGGAAACATAAAAGTGGTTTATAGCTACTTTGCCCCGAAGCTCTGTCCCTGCCCCCAAGCACAGGAACTGAGTAACTGAGAATCAAGCCTTCAGAATCTGGACTTTGGGCCAATTTCTCTGCTAGTGTAAATCAGCATAATTCCATTGAGTTCAATGGCTCTTCATCTTCAAAAAAGGAAAAATAGCAATTCAGATCATTAACCTTAAAACAACGGAAAGCATTTGCTAAATCTCTCTTAGATAGGCTCTTAACTGGAGAGTCAGATTGTGATTGACCCCTGTGCAGGTGTGCTGTAGGGAGAAAGGACTGTACTCAATTTTTCTTCTTTCTGTGGCCTGTTAAGAGTGCAGCCTCTCTCATTCAGATGGCTTCTGAGCCTCAGAGCTGAGAAAAGTGTGCCATTTAGAGGGCCACTCACTGTTCATCGCATGGTTCAGCCTCACACTACCACTTCTTAAGCCACTGGCTAATGTCACAATTTGGCTTTGGGGTGCATTTTCTTTCTTGGTTTAGGTCTTGATTATTCAGTCCTTACTCATGTTGCTGATCACGAACACGAGTATTGTTACTGAAGTCAGTGGGATTATTTGCCTGATCAAGTGCTTACCAATGTGAGTATGAACTGCAAAATTCGGCCCTGACACTAGAAGCCCTGAAAACGAAATAATGTAGCATGAGCTTGGAATATAAGGTTGTTTATTGGCTTTTTGCAATAGTTTAGTGACGCTGTTTCACTGATCTTTCCAAAATCTAGACCAAGAGTTTTCAAAAGAGAAAGCATAGAAGATATAATTTACCCAACATTAATTGGGTGAGCTCAAGATCACTTATTCTCAGCCCAATCTTGACCACATTAATAGCCAAAAGCAAACCCAGTCAACATTGTGACTGGAATAAATATCAGATGTCAATATTGAGGTGCATTTGAAATAGTTTAGTTGGATGGTGGCATATAACTTCTGTACATCTGACTTACTTTATTTTTTGTCTTTTTGTTTTAACCCCACCTATAACATCCAAGGTAAGAAAGACCTGCTATGCCTCTCCTGTTACATTCCATTAACTTCAGTAGAACTGCATGCATGGACTAATTACAGTTGCAGCCCACATGTAAAGCCTAGGAATTATGAAAAAAAGAAGATGCACCATGAACAAAGCAGGAGGACACAAAAAACTGGTTCCCCAATTAATGGCACAAATAATTTGTAATGGTAATGTTTTTCCCTAATTGAATGATGTGGTCTACATGGAGGGAATGAGCGTTCAAATTCCCACATATACTCAGACTGCTCTCACGCGTATAGTTTAAAAGATTTATCCTGTAAAATGCTGAACATCTTCCTGGAGGTAATGAGCACCCTCAACTCCCATTGAGGGACACTTGATAGGAAGCATTCAATACCCGAATGCACGAGCCCCAAAGACATTTTTGTATGAAATAAAAATAGCAAACATTTAGCAAGGAGGAACAAATTTAACATCCCCCCCACCACAAAAAATCTATTACAAGCTCATAAAACATAACACTGTCCTGGTATGTTACTATAAACATTAAAAAGAATAACGTAGGCACATATACATGATAATAATGAAATCACTTACCAGATTTGCAATGATGTAATGGTATCCTTTCACATGTTTACCAATCGTAATAACCTGTAAAAGAAAAGAAAACTCATTTTAATTGAAAATGAACAGTTACTACATAGGTTTACCTAAAATTCTAACAAATAGCCCAAGATCAGTTCTATTCACTAATCTTTATTTACTTCTACTGTGCTTGTTCAAAATATGTGCTTGTATTTTATCCAGAACACCATGGGCCAGGTCCTAAACTGGTGCAAATCAGCACATGCCCACTGAAGTCAACAGAGTTATGCTGATTTACACCAGCTGAAGATTTGTCCCCAAGACATTGAGAGAGGTGTATTGAATTCCAAGGACTAGAGTGTACCTTTAGGCATACTCCAACTGTAGTCCCAGCAGACACTGTGCCTCAGAAACACCTTCTGTAGCACAATCCCTCCCTGCTTCCCCCTTACTCTGGAAGAGCAATAATTAACTGCTGGCAGTACCAGCAGCAAATTAAGACACCCTTTGCGCTGGTTCAGCTGTCCTGGACACTAAATAGTGGAGGCAAGGGGAAATGGAGGCAAGGCTTTGCCCATTCCGGCCATGCTGCCCATCCCTACTTATCAGCTCTCAGGGGAAATGGAAAGGGAGGCACAAGTGGCCACGCTTTCATCCACGATCTAGGTATTCCATCTACACTGGCACCCATCAAAGCTGCACCTTTTTTCTATAAAGTCAGGCTTTTGTTTGATAGAAACTTTAGCTTCATTCAGTTCATGTAAGGTTTATTTAATTTTTTTTTTTTTTTTTTTTTACATCTTAGCAGGTATATTATTATCAAGGATTTAGGGCTCATTATCGCTGTACTTATATTTGCTCACAGAGCATTCTTAGGAGGTGAAAATTAATGTACCAGTCAGCCTGTAATAAATTTTTCCTGTTATTAATTGGTTTCTGTGATGTATTGGATAACAAACTAAAATTTGGAAAATGATCATGTACGATTTTGAGCGTGAAAGTTATTATGAACCCCAAAATACTACTTAGGCAAAAAACAATTGCCACTCCCTAAAGCAGACATGTCTACTCCAAAATGGCAACAAAATGTCAAAAAATATAGAACACGGAATGGGTTTAGATGGATAGTAGTTTTGTTTGCTTGATTTTGAGACAATTTTAAAGATACTAATTATTTTTCAGTGAAGCTAGGGATGAATGAACACATGATGAAATTTGGTCAGAAAATTTGCAATTATTGAGATAATATAAAAAGCTACAAATGCCACAGATATGTTATCTCTTCTGTATTGTAGCTGTCATACCATATGTATTACTTAAAAGCTTGATTCTTCAAATACTTCCTAAGTGTATGGCTTATTAAGTGAGCAGTCTCATCATCTCTCTGCACTATTGACTTCAAAAGGACTAGAGATGGCTTCAAATTATGTATATGTTTAGGTACTTTCCTGAATCAAGATCTATACTTGGTATTTAAATTGGTATGACAGAAATAAGGGCTATGTTCGGCAGGAAATGTTTGCATAATTAGGGTATGAAAGTGACACTATCAACTTAAAAATCAAAACACTGTCTGAATGTTTTTCTACCTACTTTGTAAACACCTCTGAAAGAGACTAGAAAATAAAAATCTTTTTTCTAGTTTGTTTGTCCTGTGCATTTGAAAGTACCTTGTGTATATGCAGTTTCACTGATTCTCCTATGCAATCATTTGTCAATCAGTTTGCCCTGTTGTGTGGATCTTTCACATAGTAACATGAGAGAGACAAACATTTAAAAAATAAGAAAAATACAACTTCAAACCTGCCAAAATTAGCAGAGACAGTCATAGATTTTTGGTAGGAGCACAGACCAATTTGAAGTTGTATGGAGAGAAGCAGCTCAAATTATACTAGGGCTGCCTTAAACTCCCTCATAGCTGATTGCCTGCAGCTCAGCCATCTCTACAGCTCTGTAGTCAGTGTGACCTCTGGTAACAAAGGGTACAGATTAATAGTGTGAGAAGTAGCCTAGTCTAGTGGATCAAGAATAGGACTAACAGCAAGAACTTTGAACTCCTGCTCTTTCACTAGTCATATCACTTAATATTTTATCATTATTTCTGTCTTTCTAAAATTGGGATAAAAATACTTATCTGGTAATATGTATAAATGCTAAAATTCACCAGAATGTACACTAAACCCTTCAGTGTCTGGGAATCTCATAAATTCCAGACTCCCTTCTAATTTAGAGAATTGTCCCTTGAAAATCATTTGAAAATGCTTCTCCATAAGCTGCTAGGCTCCACATCGCCTGCATCAGGAGTCTGTTAACCCATCCTAATGTCTGCCCTATGCATACTGCTGTGATTATAGTGCTCAAAAAATCTTGAGACAGGCCCCAACAAATCATGAGATTGGCTTAAAAATAATGAGATTTTAAAAATGACTACTTATTTGCTCTGAGGTTTTGAGCTTGTAGGGGTAATATTTTCAAGATTTTTCCCTCAAACATGAGGGGCAGTAATTATTTTTTTAAAGCAGAAATTCTCACAATCACTTGATATTAGGCACAGTGGCTTTACGAAAAAAACACCAAATATGAGATTCACATCAAATTCACATGAGCTGCCAATATTGCTATTCCAGGGATTGGAAGCCCATTCAAAATGCTAACTGACTGAGTTTAGGGAGGAAATTCCATATGCACTGGGATAAGGCATTACATGGACACTTGCAACAATCTCTTTTCTGGGACAGTGGCATCAAAGACTTCACCCAGTCCAACAATTGGACTGAGAGAAAGGCACTCTGGGTCTATGCTATTCAGTACCCCTCCCAGTCCTGAGGTCTTAATGCAAGTGCTGATCTAAATAATATTGGATATAGAAAAAAATAATAAAAAATCCACATAAAGCAATAGACTTACTTCCTTATCTCAAGTTTCTTTTTGCTACATCAACTGCACAGAAACACATCTATAATTGCTCCTCTGACACAATGGAACTCTCAACAATAAGAGTAAAGCGTGCGTGTGCGTGAATTTTTCCCATGAACTAAGAAACACCTCCAGTCTCTCCACTCTCTGCTCTGAGACCAGGGTGCATATTTTTGACCTTGCCTTCTCTAACGTAAACACATCACAATAGGTGTTTATATATATTTAAAAAACACCCTACCAAAACAAAACACTCCACTTTTCATACTCTCCCTGCAGGAGAGGAAGAGAGAGCAAACATGTGACAGATATGTCTCATATTGCTTAATATGCTACTGAAATGCACTCAGATACTACAGTAATGAGCATGGTATAGAAACCTATACAGGATAGAAAAGATTCAAAGGGTAAAGTAACTGATGATCAAAATAGAATCATACACAAATAAAAATGGCTGATAAAGCAAGACTACAGGAGCACTCATCTATACTTATATAACCCATTGGAAAATTGAGGGTAGCAAACCTGATCGACAATGTCGTTCACTTTATCCCGCTCGCAGTCCAGAATCACTCGTCTTTCCTTTTTCACCTCCAGATCTTGAAATAGGGAACGGTAAGTTTCATCTTTTCGGTCATTGTTAATATTTCCAACATTGATAGCAGTCACTTGCCATTTCTTTTCAGCAGCAGAATCCAGGACAGCCTGCAGTGTTGATAAGCCTGCAAGAATAACACAGGCCCATAATGTGAATTGTAGATAATTTATTTTAAAGACTCCTGAGTAACTTGTGTGACCGCCAGACAGAAAAGATAGCTGTGACAGAACTCTCCTGAGAAGGTGATGCACCTGGCCCTGATCCTGCATTCCTGGTGCACATACAACTTCCATATAGAATAAGATCCTATAAACTACATTTTGTTTTTGCTTCTGCTTGCTTCAGGAAGAGATTGTATCACTCTGTGATAAAAGCTTCCAATACATTTGGGAGATACTCTACTTTTCAGAAGAGTCCGTTTAAGAGAAAAAAGATACAATTACAACAACAGAATCTCTTGGTTTTTACTAAACACTATTGAACTGTTTACCTCCTCATGCTTTAGTGGCAATGCACTTAAAGCCTGAGCCTGATCCCAGTGCCATTGAGGTCAGCGCCAAAACTCCCAAGTACTTCAGTGGTGCTTTCTGAGCCATTATTTCTGTTGACTAAAGTAATAGCCCCAGTTATAGACGATCTGATTAAATGCTTTTCTTTCTAACCCTAAACAGACTCAGTACTAACACCCACAAGCAATTTTTACAGATGTCTGATGTTATTTTATTTTATTTTGGAAGGACATGGAATATTGTACTGAGAATCCATCTCTTTGTCAATTTCAACAGCTAAAGATATACCGTAAGTTCAGTAGAAATTTTACTGGTCTACATTTCCCTTACACGAAGTAAAGGAGAACAGAATAAAGATGTGATTCAGTGCCAGTAATGAAAGCCTACCCTGAAATAAACACTATTTCGCCAACTGCCAGTAGTGAGTGAGAATTATCAGCTATAAATTTTACCCAGAGAATACCAAAAGGAGTGTTTCTAGGATGGCATATAGTATTTATCCCAAGTCAGTAGATTTTTCACAACTACATTGATGTCTGTATATAGTTTATCTACCATAAAACCTGAGCAGTCATTTCTAACTTGTAAATAAATTGAGCCTGCATTTTCTTTGAGACAAAATTCTGCCACAATATGTAAAGAAAGTTTCACACATTACTCTTTAGTGCATTTCACACATGAAAGATGGCTAGGTGCAACAAGCAATACAAAGTTGATCTCCGTCACCATCAACAGCTGCCTCCACGGGCTTTCAGTTTGCACAGATGAAGCCATTTGCTGTACACAAGACATTTTACTTGTCCTGAAAAATCAAGGAGCTACATCTACTTGGACCTTATTTATTAACTATTTACATACAGATCTAGACTTCTCTGATAACACAAGTCACCTTTATGGCCTCCTCTACTTTTAAGGAAAAATCAGAGTATTTATGATTGACCTAGAGAGAAAGAGAGAGGATAGTGATTTCTGAATTCAAATAGATAAATGAATCAAGTTGTTATTGCATATTCATCAAAATGCAAATTAGGGTATTGATTCATTTACATTAAATCTCCAGGTTTCAGGACTTTCAGTCTTAAGAGGTGTTTGATAACCCACTTTCATGATACTTACACATGTAGAACATTATCACCTTCGATGGGACTAAGACAATGTTCATTCTACGAAATCCTTCTGAGTAAAGGTAGCAAATGACATTTTTCCCCAATGAGTTTAGTTTTTGGAGCAAGGAGATGGTTACCTGTGGACATATATAAGGCATATTTTCCCTATTACTGGACGTGTTTATGCTGACATTGCATAGCTGCTATGGTGGCTATGCAGATTTAGTATACTAGAACCCGGCCGTATGCATTCTCCCATAGGGGAGAATGCATACAGCCAGGTTCTAGTATATTAAATGTTCAAGTACTAATTCAGAACTTGAGGAACAGGAGTGTTTTTCCCCAAGTTCTCATAATGAGTATGGACAGTTAGTTCAGTGATCTTTTGAATGAGAGGACTAAATGGAGGCAATTGCATAAAATGTCAGATTGGCATTTTCTTTTTTGAATTAGTAATTTGGCTGCCTCCATTCTCCCTACAACCCACGCAAACTCCAGTTGCTACCACTCAGTATTACAGATGATGCCTCCCCCCCCAAAAAAGGGCAGGGGGAATAGAAGGCAGAAAACACTAAAAAACAAGATGTGATTAATCCATATGAGAGCAAGTACTATACTAAATAATGGTCTGATCCTGAAAGGTGAATGGAATGGGATGTGAGAGAGCTCAGCACTTAACAAGATTGGTCCCTAACAAAGGTACTGGAGCTGTAGTAATAAATTCACTGTTTTAGAAAAAGTAATTGAATTTCAATTGCTATTAGTTCATCTGATTCCACATTATTCATGTTTTATCCATGGGAATAGTCTCTCTCTCTCCACAATAGAAGAAAAAAATAATATGCTGAACCATATATACTTTTTAAAGACACTTCCTTCCGTGGCACTAGTCACTGAGGTGATGGTCATTTTGAGCTGAAAAATGGCTTCTTCTTATTTAGGGTCCAATTTTGTCACCTTTACTGACATTGAGAAGTAGTTGACTCTGCAGGTAACCCCACTGAAATCAATGAAATAATTCCAGGAGTAATACACTATTCAATATGAGTAAGTGTTGCAGATTAATGCCCCTAGAGATTTACAAATGGCACTTATCACCTTCCCTACTTGGGTGCCTTGCCATTTGGGTGAAAAAACAAACCAAAAAATGGCAAACCAAAATGTGGCAGTATATAACTATTTCACTGACTTATTTACTCCCTTCAGCACAGCTGACAGTAAAAATGTATTGTAGAAATGGGTGCTTTGAAGAATTTTCCTAAATAGAAATCACATGCAGTGTACTGGCACACACTGCAATGCTAGCTGATTGATGGAACATTGAATAAGCTATTTGCTCTTTCTGCAAAGACAAAGAATGTTTCTCATTCAAATGTGAACTTGAAGAGAATCTGAAAGAAGTCCAAATTCAGGGATCATACTGCATGACATGAAGTCATTTTTAGAGGTCATATGAGAGCTTTAGTTTACCTAACTGCTCAGTTTAAAAAAACAACATCACATAAACATGCCTAGAAGAAGCCCTTTTTGATTTTTTTGAACTTTTTTTTTGAATTTTTTTTTTTTTTGAACAACATAATGTATAATGACCAGTGGAAGGTGGTGACATTTGAAGGTGAGTAGGCAAAACCCACTGCACTGCTTGATAAAAAATGGTATACTAGGGTACATTTGAACCATCTTTTAAAACTAACTATATCTTGACTATTTTCTGCGCATTTATTTATGGCAAGGCAACCTAAGCAAAGATTTTGGTCCATGAACATACTGTAGAATCACCACATAATCACTTTCAACTACACAGGACAAAATGGAAACAGAAAGACAATGAAGAAAGATTATTAAGAAAAAAATAAGGAGCACTTGAAGACAAATAAAAAAGTGGAATTCTAATAAAGATAGTCAAAAACCTCCCCCTTTCAACTTTGTATAAAATCCCCAAATACAACTAATAAACTCACCTGCCACCTTCCAATTTTGCAAATTGTTTGTTTTGATTATATAAAATAATATGCGTACTGTAATAAAAATAATCTTGAAAGGACATAGGAATTGTGCAGAACATGCCTGGAGTGAGTGGGTCATTCTGAGCCTATGGGTAGTGAACTTTTGATTTGGTATTGTAAGCCAAGTTCAACAGAAGGGGGCAGGGAAAGGGTTGTGTCTAGAGAGCTAGGACTTTTTCCTTAGGTCCTGTTTTACTCTACTTATAAATTCTGCACCCTCTGTGAAGTGACTCTGCGACTGAACCATCCCTTGATGCCCTTGACTACCACCAAGTCTAATTGGATCAATGAGTGGTGTTCTAGGCTGGTGGGATTTGTGATGAGATGAAATTCTGGATCCTCATAAATCAGACAACTATTGTTTGGAACTATGAAACTGCAGTAGTGAACTATATGTTGGGGGATTTGCATTTAAAGTTGCTGTTTGATAGAAGAAATGAGCTGACTGAAATTTGGTTTTGTTCTCTAACTTTAAATGGTATGGCACTTGTAACCTTAATGTTTTACACTTTTTAAAAATAGAGAAATGTTAAAATGATTTTTTTCTAAAATACATTTTAAAATAGATTTTCTATGGGAACTATTTTGCAAAGACATTATTATACTTGCATCAATGCTTATTGGCACAAATCCATATATATTTCAACTATTTCATTCTCAGTTAAGCATATTTATTCTTTGACCATATACAGCAGTCAGATAAGCTTTTTTTCCTGAGACCTGAGTTTTATATTGTTAAAGTGGCACAAGAGGGAAAACATTTCTCCTTGCTTTGTTTGTCTTTGTAATACTGCTTTAGCATTTCAATTAGGTACATCTAGCAAAAATTATACTGATAAATTGTACTGTATCTTACCTCTGTCACTGTCATATAGATATGCAAACTTGTTCCATTGGTAGTATTCTATCAAGCTAAGAAGAGCTCCCTTGAGGTCAGGTCTCATCTGGATGACAAAGGGGTGTGTTCCATCAGTCGGAAAACTGGGAGTTATGAAGGAGACATGAAGAGTTCCACAAAATGATGTTATGGTATTTACTGATTTCTTGTCATAGAATCCAAAAATTGCAAAGACGCCTCTTGAAAACTGGGAGCAGACTAGAAGAGATAGAAACAAAGAGAGATCAAATTGCATGAAACAGCATGGATTTGTAAAAGTTTGTTTGAAACCTGTTACATATTTATGTTCTACAAACGTATACTCACACACTTAAATTAATGGAGAAAGACAATATTTGTAGGTATAACATATCTCCTATTAATCACTAATAAAACTTAATATATCAAAGGCTACCTTAATACAATACACAATATAATAATGTATTATGCAGCTTATACTCAAAATAATTATTTGAGGAAGAAAACTTAACAGCTGATTTATAAATTCCATGTATATGGTAAAAAAATAGTATTCCAAAAGAGAGCTGAAATTTGTTTCTTTAAAATTGATAGTTTCATGTCTGACTATAGCATAATTATGGAAATTGTTACTTTTTATTCAATTAAATACAATCTGGTTTGGGTGACAAGGCTTTTTTAGTCTTTTTTTTCTTGCAAAACACTTTAAACAAATACATTTTCCATTTATACTGCTTGAGGAAATTGCAAATTCAAAACTACTACACCAAACACACAAAACTGCACACACAGAAAACAGAAGAATAGAGGTATTGGCACTGCGTATTGTTGTGTTCCAGTGCATTGTTTAACTAAATGTTTAATATCAGCTTTTTAGGACTGAGCAAAAGCAGGTCTTCTGGATAACACTTGAGGTCACATACAAGAAAGAATAATCTCTTGGGTGTTAATAACATGCTGATCACTCTTTTTTTTTTTTTAATCACCTCAACAGACAATTCAAGCCAATGACAATGCTGATCACTGCAGCCTGGGTAAACATCTGTGCTTTCTGGGTTATTCTGTTCATTGACACTGCAAATGTCACATGTGTAGAAGAATATATGGTTCTGTTTACTAAAACTGAGGACAGAAGGAGAATAATTGAAATATTTACTCTGCTTCTGCTGTATTATCCCTGAACATCTGTGTTATCTGACTCACATTTCTCCTCTCTGCTTTCATGGTCTGTACGTAGTCACCTGAAATAGTAGGCAGATCCATCAAGAGAATATGTTCATTAATCTTGATGCAGTCCTTCAACACCATGTGCTGAGATCTGCTCTCAACTGCACTGATGTGAATCTGGAGTATAACAGAGGTTGATTTTGCCCAACTATTAATTATGATAATTGACAATATTGATAATTGATAATAATATAAAATTGATAATATTTTAGGGCAGTGAAACTCAAACCCAAATCTCAGTGGTCCAGAAGCCAAATTAGCGATCAACATTACCCAAAATAAGGAGTAGTGTGAATTAATTGTTTCATTCACTATAGTACTATATAATCATATTTCAACAGTATAACAGGGGAAATAATTAATATACATACATACAAATATATTATTCTCACAGCAAAATGACTATTATTCTATCAGCTGCAATTGGTTAATAATTAAATCACACAGTGTTTTAATATCATGTGCTGCAAAGGGAGCCACATTAAAGAGCCACTTGCGTGTGGCGAGCCTCAGTCTTAGAATCACTGTTTTAGGGCATATGTAGAGGGGCAGAATTAAAGTTGAGTTAATTTTGGAATTAAATGACTTATTGTTTTTTTAATCAGACTTTGACTGGTATTAATGAAATGTTTTTTATTTTTAATTTTCCCAGTGTCACAAGCTAGCTGGCCCTTTAAGGCAAACCAGGCTCACCTTGCCTGTGACCAAGCAGCTAACCTCCATCTGATGGTAATATGACAATTTAATGATAATTAGTGATCCAATGTGTGAAGGGGTTCGGAAAAGATTATACAAACAGAGAGGAGAACTCAGTTAGGAATTGTGTTGTACGGCTTAGGAGCAGGAATATTGAGGTGGCAGAAGAGACTTGGGAAATGCGAAGGGTTTCAAGTTCTCCATAGCTAAAACCAAAAGACTGATCTTTACAAAAAGGATAGCTGCAAAGGAATGAAAACTGTATCTGTATGGAGAACAACTAGATATAATTAAAAGGTTTAAATTCCTAGGATTAATATATGATTCTAAATTATTTTCAAAAGAGCATATAGACTATGTTAAAGATAAATGCAAGGGAAGGATCAACCTATTTAAAAGTATTGCTGGAATTAACTGGGAGGCAGATAAGATAAAACATAACTGATGATATACAAAGCCTTAATCAGGCCGGTTATCATCTATGACTGTCAAGATTTTAGGGTCAGCAACAAAATCAGAACTTTAAAAATTAGATTTAATATAAGCACAGGAACTATAAGTTGCATGCGCTGTGTTTATTACAGTACCCACATATGCTACAAATAGTTAGTAGTGAAATGTTAGTTATACCACAGATGAAATTATTGGACCTAACTTTCTTGGCTGAAGTTAACGGGAAATGCAAAGATGGAAGTATCAGATAAATTTATAAAGATTGTTGAGAATTCAATAGGCAACTTATAGCATACAATGTTTGAGCTCCAGCTGCCGTTTGAGTGAAAATGTGGAGTTGAAAGACAAGGAAAAGCTGAATGAAGTCAGAACTGTTAGTCATGGGGAAAATAATTATGGATGGAAATTCACATGTCTAAATTTGCATTTAGATTTATTTTATAAACTTGTGGGTAAAAAGGATACAATAGGTATAAAAAATGAAGCATACCAGTATATAGATCAAAAGCGGGGTTGTTTTTGTCAACTATATATAAGTGGGTCCAAAAAAGTGAAAACCCCCATAAAGAGTAGGGCCAGCATATTGTATATGAAAATTAGGAATTAGTACACCTAAAAGAACATCCAATTTTATAGCTGTCATGACAGCTGAACTATTAGTAACAAGGCTAGTGTTAAACTGGATTTGGGATGTATGCCCAGCACTGGTGGTTATTTTTTTGGACTCAGTATCAGGCCGTATGGCAATAAAAAAGGGAGCCTTTGTAAGCAGAAATGATTTATTCAACTAAACTATATTTCTAACAACAGTACATATTGGAATACATGTAGCATTAGCCTGCATCCCAACACATATTGGGATAGCAGGAAACAAAATGGTGGACAAAGCAGCTAGAAGGACTTTAGGAATGGAAGGATTGAGCATACCCTGCAGTAAACTGGAATTCAAAACCCTCGTACAGAAAAAAATAAAAAGAGAAATGACAAAAAACATGTGGATCAATGAAAAAAAATGAAAGAAGATTTCTTTCTAATTTTGCTCTGCAGTTGAGGATGACTTATTTCAGCACCTGGATAGGGAAAAACGAATTGATTTTGTTTACAGTACTAACTGTCCATTGTGATTTAAACAAAAATATTTTTGAATAAACACAAAGATGGACTATGTGCATGCTGAAAGATATAAGAGAGAATTGAACATCTTTTATGAGTACGTGAGGGGTTGAGAAAAAAAGGGAAAAGTTTTCTGAGGAATTTAAATGGCTCAAGGTAACAAAAGTTACATTATGTTATTTAGTGAAAATAGGAGGGAAATAGGGTAGTATTAGAAAGCAGTTGCTCCATGACCTGAAAGACACAGAGCAGAATGAGGGAATATAAACTACCCAGTATTTAGGAATTATAGTTGGTGGCGGCTCTAGACTATCCAGTCAAGTCTGCTTCACCATGGGAGGGGAAAAAAAGAACAAGAAAAAGGGATGGAGAGACTGCAGAGAAGTAGGGTTGCGAGATGCCTGGTTGGAAACGGTGCTGGCAGTGCTGACCGGGAAGCTAAAACTCCAGTCAGCACAGTGAAGCTAAGGCAGGCTCCTGCCTGCCACAACTCCGCACAGCTCCCGGAAGCAGTGGCATGTCCACCCTCTGGCTAGGGTGACCAGACAGCAAGTGTGAAAAATCACAACAGGGAGTGGGGGATAATAGGAACCTATACAAGAAAAAGATCCAAAAATTGGGACTGTCCCTATACAATTGGGACATCTGGTCACCCTTCCTCTGGCTCTTAGCTGTAGGGGCAGCCGGGGGTCTGCATGCTGCCCCTGCCCCAAGCGCCAGCTCTGCTGAACTGTTAGTAACAAGGCTGCTGTTAAACTAGATTTGGGATGTATGTCCACTGGCCATGAAACTCAGCCAACAGGAGCTGTGGAATGGTGCCTGCGGATGGGGCTGTGCACAAAGCCGCCTGGTCATGGCTCCACCTAGGAGTTTGAGGGGGGACATACTGCTGTTTCCAGGGGCTGCTTGAGATAAGCGCCACCTGGAGCCTGCACCCCTGATCTCCTCACATGCCCCAACCCCCTGCCCCAGTCCTGATCCCCCTCCTGCCCTCTGAACCCCTCAGTCGCAGCCCAGAGCTCCCTCCTGCACCCCAAACTCCTCATCCCTAGCCCCACCCCAGAACCCTCACCCCCCAGCCAGAGCCCTCACAACCCTGTACCGTAACCCCTGCCAAATCCCCCTCCTGCACCCCAACTCCCTCATACCAGACTCACCCCTAGCCAGAGCCCTCCTCCCCCATACCTCAACCCCCATCCCAGCCCAGAGCCCCCTCCTACACTCTGAACACCTCATTTCTGATCTCATCCCAGAACCCTCACTCCCAGCCCAGAGCCCATATCCCCTCCCACACCCCAACACCCTGCCTCAGCCTGGAGTCTCCTACCATATTCCAAACCCCTCAGCTCCACCCTGAACCTGGAATCCCCTCCTGCACCCCAAATCCCTCATCCCTGGCTCCACCCCAGAGCCCATAAGCCCTGCTGGAGCCCTCACCTGCCCCACATCCCAACCCACTGCCTCAGCCCAGAGCCCGCTTCCACACCCTGAATTCCTAATTTTTGGCCCCACTCCAGAGCCTGCACCCCTGCCTAAGCCCTCATGCCAGCCCCTTGAGACAGCCCGGTGAAAATGAGCAAGTGAGGGTGGGGACAGTGATTGACAGAGGAAGAGACGGTGCAGTGAGTGCTGGGGGGAGTGCCTTGTAGAAAAGATGGGGCAAGGATGGAGCCTCAGGAGGGGCGGGGAAAGGGTGTTCAGTTTTGTGTGAGTAGAAAGTTGGGAACCCTACAGATAGGAGACCCCACAGTGGGCAAGTCATTACACAGTCACACATTTAATGATGTTTGCTGCGCTGTTAGAACGGATTACAAAAGTTATTTAAATGAGTGATATTTAAAGGCAATAAAAATATTCACTTTGAGGCTCATTTACTTCTAGAAGGTTGCAGAGATGCAGAAACAGAATTTGCTCCTAATAATCTATATTAACTGTCAAGCAGTAGGAAACAGCATACAATTTCAAATGTTAAACTATGTGGTCCAATCAGAATACGTGTACTAATTTTAAACCTGGACTACATTTTTTCCCATCCGCAACAATTAATCTTACAATTGTATACTGAAATAGCCCAAGCCTGTGGTGCTTTCATGTGCAAAACTCACCTTAGAGATCAATGGGACGTCACCCATGGAATGCCAGCAAGAAACACACTTACAATATACTCCCAAACTTGTCACAAGGCAAATGGTTTCAGTGATTCTGGGACATTTGGCCTCTTGGGAGCAGGAGGGAGGAAATGAGGAAAGATGCTCATATGTATATATAAGTTGAACGAGTGAATAACATAAAAAGTCTAATTCTTTTTGGCAGAATTCCCACTCTGCAAATATCTGCAGTGATACTGCTATTGCTGGAGGACATTAGTTTTACAGTGGTGAATCACAAACTCTTCACTGTTATTAGATTAAATAAATCATGATGATTAGGACTCACAAACCACTGTAACATGAATGATATATTTTATTAAAGACATTATGAGCACGTGCCAGGATTCATTTCTTTCAAGCTGTCTTATTTTCAAGTATTTTTTCTCATGTATATACTCTCCTTTTTGTCAGGTAGGCCATTTTCCAGTCCTAACAACACAAAGTATAGCGGAACACAAATCCACTATATAACATTTGTGGAGAGTACTTGTCCACACTGACACATAACAGATGATCACCAAAAATGAGGTAACACAATACAAGGTACTGGAGAAAGAAGAGACCCCAGTAGGTTTTGTTCTCATTCAGCAAAGCATTTAAGTTTGTGATTAAGTCTCATGAAAGTTGATGAAACTTAAGCACATGCCTAAACTTAAATGTGCAAAAACGCTTTGCTCGATTGGGATCTAAAACGCTTGGTTACTCCATTATAATCCCTTGCCTTGACAACTGTAACAACCTCTTCTTGGGCTCACTGCTGTTATCATATTGTTCCCCTATAATCTGTCTCAAAATACAACAGCCAAAATTATCATCTTTGACTTTTGGCCAGACCATGTCAACTCTCTTTTTAAAAATAATTCCAAAGGCTTCCATTCGCTTACTGTTCTGAGTTCAAACTTCTTGTTTTCATCTTCAAAGCCCTGCAAAACTCTTATCTTATCAAAACTCAGCCTATATTTCAACATTATCTCTTCCCTGCCTCATCACCTTTTCAATGTGAATTAGATTGTAAGCTCTCTGGGCAATAACTGTCATGATCAATGTGCAAGAAAACAAGTTTGATGCTAAATAATAATAATAAAAATCAGCTGCAGAAATTATTGGATTCCTATCATGAGTGGTTTGCTTTAAAAAAAATGTTAAATGTACAGTCTACATATTACATTCATCTTTGCCCTTGAATTGAATCCAGTCCTTGAATATCTCACTTTAAAAGAGTCACTGCAGATTTAAGAACTTAAATATAAAAATTCATAATATGAAATTATCAAAAATATGTACTCGTTGCATTATAAAATGGTCCCAACTGAAGGGTAGTTAAATTTATTCAGTCATTTTCAAGATGAACATTGACGGAGGCATAAAGTGAGTCAGAAATGGTTTCCTCAAAATATGTATGTAGAACGGGTTTCTAGTAGTGTCTTTCTGAAAAACCAACATCATCTCCTACATAGAAGAAAGATGAGCCTAAATGTCCTTAAAACTCAAGACAACGTAGGAGGAAAAAATCCTTGAATTCAATTAGTAAATGTTCAATTAAGTTATTGTAGCAAGTGTTTAGCAGAATCTGCAACTAGTTAAGGTTCTAAATTGCTTAAATTATAACTTTTCTCTTGTGTGTTCCTAACTTTACAAAATATTCTCCTTTTGTACTGTAAGTTTCTATACCTGGTCTTTACAAAAAGGCAAATATTTTCAGTAAAATCCCTTCATCTGATTTTAGTTTTTTAATGCTCATATTTTGATCATCATATGGATTAATCTACTGTAATTAAATGGAGGGACAGATAGCTCAGTGGTTTGAGCATTGGTCTGCGAAACCCAGGGTTGTGAGCTCCATCCTTGAGGGGGCCATTTAGGGATGTGGGGCAAAAAGTCTGTCACAGGACAGTACTTGGTCCTGCTAGTGTAGGCAGGAGACTGGACTTGATGACCTTTCAAGGTTTTTCCAGTTCTATGAGATAGGTATGTCTCCATATATTATATTAATTATACTGGTTTGTTTAATCTGTTTTGTGCTATTAAACAGAGGCAGGGCTTGGCAAAATTAGAATTTTTTTTGTATATTCATGGTTAATAATTTTTATTTTTAATCTTTTCTTTCTGATTTTTATCAACAAATTTTCATACCAGACTTTAGGAGGCGCTCTGGATGGCCGTGGGGCAAGTGACACCAGATCTCTGCAAATGCAAGATATGGAGAAGGTTGTGATCCTTGTAGGACAAAGGAGAGACTGACACCCATGATTGCAAGGAGGAAGATGAGCCCCTCGTCACAGGTGAGGCCACCCCACTGCTGAATGGCTCCTGCCCACAAATAGCCCCCACATCTCAGACAGGGAGTGCAGCTGTAACAGCAGGGAATCCCTACAAGGAAACAGGCTGGTGACCCCGGATCCCTGCACATGCAAAGTACAGGGGCGGTTGCACTTGCCAATACAATTTCAGTGTGTTAAGTGAAATCAATGCCTACTGACATTTACCAATTTAAATTGAATCCTGCCAAGCCTACACATACAATTTTATTCGCTATAGAGTCTATGGCACTAATAGTTGACTGAATCAGAATAATTCCAAGACTAACACAGGGACATAACTATATATCAATTTTCAGAGCAAGTTATTTAATCATGTCCAATGAAGTAATGATTCCCTCACTTCTAAAGAAAATATGACACAAGAGTAGAGAAACAGCTAAGCAGAACCTCTGTTAAAAAGGACAAGAAGATAAAGGAAAATGCATGTTGGGCTGAAAAGTTGATAGATGAAGAGGAAACAGCCAGGAAATGAGACACAGAATTGAATACCCACTTGGTAATTTCAACAATCATTCAGCTTCTATGATAGGCCATGTTAGAAACAAATGGACATTAGAAGAGAACTACAAACAACAATACACTGAACAAAAGTAGTAAAGTACAATCAAGAACCACAGCTGCCAAAAGAATTCTTAGATGATAGATGCTACATAAGAAAAGCATTATGTGAATAAAGCAGCAATATGGATTGTTTTCAAAAGCTATCAACCAAACTCAGCCTAGCAGAAAGCACGGGTTTCTTCTCAGCAAGCATGAAAGGTGAAACATACAACAATGGCAATTCAGAATCTGAAAACTACTGTAATTCAGGACAGCACGATCTAGAAATACAAGGTGGGGGGGGAATAACTGTGCACAGTATTGCCAACCCCAACCATTAAAAACCATTAGTAAAGCCCCACAAAATCATTAGCTTAAAAATCATGAGGTTTTTTTTAAAAGCCATAAATTTAGGTTTCTTGCAATTTGCCATCCAGTTAGCTTAAAGTTCTCAAGATTTTCTCTGCAACCATGAGGGCTGGAAACCTTCTGTTTTATTTTATTTTATTGTAAATGAGATCCTCATATAATCTATAAATTCAAGCAACTCGGTCTTCAGGAGGGGGAAATCACAAGACTGAGGATAAAATTGCAAGGATTGGCAATACTGAATATTTAGGCTTAAATCAGACAATTCAAGTGGGGTGTGGAGCAGTTCCTCTGCCCTCCCCCATTACTTCCTGCGGCCCTCCTCATGAGCGTCCCGTCACCTCAGCTCACTTCCACTCCACCTGCTCCCCTGAGCACGCCGCCACCGCTGCTCTGCTTCTCCCCCTCTCTCCCAGGTTTGCCGCAAAACAGCTGATTCGTGCAGCAAGGCAAGACTGGGAGGGAGGGAGGGAGGGAGGGAAGAGAGAGAAGTGGAGCAGCAGCACGCTCAGGGGAGGAAGTTGAGGAGAAATGAGCTGGGGTGGGGAATGATTCCTCTGCCACCCCAGGGTTACTTCCTGCGCCCTTCCCCCCAGCTCCACCACCACTTGCTCCCCTGAACATGCTGCCATTTGGCTTCTCCCCCCTCCCTCCCAGGCTTGCCAGATAAATCAGCTGTTTTGCAGCAAGCCTGGGAGGAAGGGAGAGGGGAGAAGTGGAGCAGCAGCGGTGCACTTAGGGGAGGAGGCAGAGGCGGAAGTGAGCTGGGGTGCCAAAGCAAAAAAAAAAAGGGGGGGTGGGGGGCGGCGGCATGGCCAGAGGAGCGCTGCCCTAAGATTGGCTGGAATGCTGCCCCTTACAGAATGCCGCCCCAGGCACATGCTTCCTATGCTGGTGCCTGGAGCTGGCCTTCACACCAATTTTAAGGGACCTTTTATATTGTCAGAACAGCGTAAAGAAGCTTCACTGTGAATGAGAGTCAGGCCCTGTACTGTTCCTTAGCCCACATTTTTTGCACAGTTCTCTCATGCAGAACCAGAGATGGGCCATTTTGAACAAATACTTTGTATTTTTTTCTTTTGCAAATTCTGTACGTGCAGCAGATCTTCAATTTTCAACATTACTGAATGCTTGGATTACTGAATAAAGCATGCTAAGGAGTGATAAAATTTGACACAGTAAATTCAAATGCCAAACAAAAAAAACGATAATCTACTCAGCGAGGAACTGCACATCTTCCAAACATTTCTATAGAATTGTCAGGACTGTACTGGGCCCATGATCTCCAGTATTATCAATTAGAGTGGATATAATTTTCCTGAAGCATGGCTTCTAGGGTCTGGCAACTCTGTCAAACAGTGGAAATACAAATTTGTCAGCCTTCCAAATCTCTCTGAAAGCACAATGTAATTCCTCAAAGCTCTACTTTAAGTACTAGTAAAGATACCTACGAATAACTGACTAGCTGACAGGAAGCTGAAGAGATAGATTATTCCCACCCACCCATCCCTTTATATATATGAATTATAATTTATATAATTTATATAAATATAAAATTTACTACTATATTTAAATTTCTGTTTATTTTTTTCTGCTGATTAAGGCTGATCCTGCAAAATCTTACTCACATGAGCAGCACTTACTTGCACTAATAGTCATTAAGACTACAGGAGAAACAAGATGGGTGAAGGAATATCTTTTAACCTCCTTGTTGCTCTTGTATCATGGGATCAACATGGTTACAACAAACATGGCAAACACCGAGACTACTTATGAGAGAGTAAAGAGGGCCCAGATAAGTGAAAGTTTTCAGGATTGGGCTCTATGTTTGAAAAACAATGCCAGTATAACATTCCTGGTTTCTTCTGTAGTAATTTTGCACAGTAACATGCAGTTAGACTAGAATCATGATTCTATGGACTTATGCCTGATAAGTATTCATTAGATGTTTCCATTAAAACCATTGTTAATTAAATTGGTATTATAAGGAAGCTATTTCAAAATAAGAACACATTTAAAGAGAGATTGTATTGGATAAAAGAATATTGTACTGATATTTTAATTCCAAAAACAAAGCTTTTGTTTAAGGGAAACAAAAAGCTTTTTACAAAACCTAGCATTAAATGGAACAATTTTTAAATAATTTTCATTTATTTTTATGAAAAATCTTTGTTCTTGATTTAAATGCAAACAGTCTAGCTTAGTGTTAATGCACAAGAACTAGAAAGTGAAACAAGTCAATTCCAGGCTGAGAGAAATGCAAGAAGTGAACAAGAAGTATAAAAATTAAGTACTGATTTTATTAACACACCTGCTTTGGTTTTTTTAATCTCTGACTTTAACCTGACCATGAACCTTCTGTTTGAGAAATTTTCTTTGTGTGATGTTCCAGGAAATTGATGACCATTATTTCTCAGAGAGTTTGTCTCTTTGCCAGCACCTAAAAATTATAGTAATTTTAACACTTATACCAGTTTTCCTCCATAGTCTTTAAGTACTTGGCAAATCATTATCCCTGTTTTAAAAGGGGAGGGGTGGGTAACTATCTCAGTGAAGGATATGATTTATTCAAGACTATGCTGCAATTCACTGGTAGGGTCAAAAATAAAATGTAGGATCTTTGATGTCCAGATCCATGTTTACTTACTCCACTATGCACTGGCTGCCGCTCTTCATTTGAGGCAATTGCAGCTACATTGTAACTATGAACTTTTGCCTGTAAATTGAATACTGGGAAAATTGTTTTAAAATTATTACATTTATTAAAACAATATTTTAACTATCATTCATTTATTTACTTTTGAATGCTTGCACACAACTAATAATACCTCCCCAAAAGCACTGTGTGCTTTTGTTTATTGCTTTAAATAGTAATCAAGTATCATTGCACTGTTATATATCTATATTTGTATTTTAAAGATATTTCAGAATGAATAATTATTAGAAGTCATGTGAACAATTTAGCATGAAAATGATTTTAATATATTGCCTAACGAAAATTGATAAAATTTGCAGTTTTCCAGTTTTGACAATTATTGTTATTGATTACATGACTAAAAATAATAGGTACTTGGTATAAAGATGAATACAAAAATGTTATTTTTGGCCTGTGCATACTTTTTGAAATTGCTAGTAATGAAACATAGCATAGGAAAGATAAGTTCTACTAGACAAGTATCTGAAAATATCCGTTCATTTATATAATATGTAATGAACATAAGAGCTGCCAGGAACACTATTTGGGTCAAATGGAATTTATGTCTTCATGAATTTAAATGACAGGTCAGGTACAGTTCAGAATGAAAATTTTTTTGTCTGTGCCAAATTCTCAGCTGATGTAAATCTGCACAGGTCAATTAACCTGAATGGAGTTATGAGGATTTACACCCAATGAGAATGTGATTTTCCATTTTTAATATGACTTGTAATACAAACTCTTAAAAGTAACTGAAATGTACCATATTTAATAGAAAAATGTTTAAAGTTTTGTAACCTCCTTTAGTACTGCTGGAAGCTCCTTCTTTTCTATATTTCAGTAAACTCACCATCTTTCACAGTGCCTATGAGATAGTTTGTATATATACTTGAATGTTTAAAGTCACATCAACAGACTGAGAAACTAGTTACTGGGTGAAAGTGCTTTGCATTACACTGGCTAGAGACCAGAGTTGGATTTATGAAACCCGTTTCTCAAATGCTGAACTGAAAAGGTCTGGGAATATTGCCAAAACAGTGTGCACAGCAAGTGGTTAGAGCATCTTATATTGCTCAATAACACCTCAATTCAATAAGAAGGAAATATGGTTGGATTCATCCCAGTGCTCCTTTGCTGGAAGAATAGTGGCTATGTTACGAGGCTCAGATACTGAGTTGTAAATCAAACTGGTGTAAATCAGAAATCATAAGGAATTTGATAGGAATAAAATCATTTCCCACGGGGAGAAAAAACAGGAGAAAATATGGAAACGAGCAGTAGCTATTAGCACTCTTTTTTATTTTGGACTATTGATGTCACAGAAATAAAATACTGTTAATTCCAACTTTATGTAAAACTACTTAGCTAATGTTGTAAAATATTTTTCACCATTTCCTGCCAATCCTTGAAACAAGCAAAAACATAGTGAATCTTGCACACTCTCTTTTCAAAATTTCACATATATAGGAACTGATACTATTACACCAGCTCTATACACAAAGTTATATCAGTTTAACTGATGGTATGTTTTTAAACTGATTTAGGTAAATTAGTGCAAAATACTGTGTATCTTTTTTTGTCTATCTGAACTTGGCTTATATCAGTTTGAATTGACATAAGAATATCCAAACGAAGTTGCAATTGTTTAATTAAATCAGTTTAAAAGATACACAAAATTACACTGGTTTAACTGAAAGTGTAGTAGATCAGGGCTTAGGTTGCTATTTGGATAAAGGGATAGGGATAAGGTCTGTATGATATGCCAGTGAAGCCACATAACAAATGGAAAATGATAATGCACTAAATTCCTACTTGGACACTGACAATTCCAAAGTATGTGTTATTTCTTTAGCTGAGCAAAACTAACATTATGTCAAAAATATCTATTATGCATGCAAGACCATTTTACAAAATGAGCTTTTTCATCACAGAGATTTTCATTCTTTAAAAGATTATCATAAATTAATGGCAATAAACATTCATTAGCATATTTACAAACACTACTTTGTAAATACTATAATACTAGGAAATTATAAATAAATCATTCTAATTTCCTTTGCAAATGTTTCATGCAATTGTATATTCAAATTTTCAGGATACCAGTTTAGTTTAAAAGCGGTGTTTTTTGGGCACTTTTAATTAATTGTGTGGTGGAGCAAAAATCATCCTATGCTTGTATCAAATATTATTTTGCATTGAGAAACAATTTTTAATTAAAGCACCTACTATGAAACATTTCAGTTTTTTACTGGTGACATACGAAAAAAAGAATGCATGCTCAAATATCACTAGGTTTGATGAATTCCTAAGAAAAGTCACCCTGTAACTGTGACTGTCAGCTCTCACAATTTGAGTCTCATAATATTTGGTATGTCTCAAAGTCTCAGCTGCTGGAACCAGCTTATAATGTGAAATATCAGCATTTTTAAGTGAGTTTCTGACTCTCCTGGGTATGAGAAAAGCTTCGAAATGTGAACCTAAATGCTCCAACACTGGAAGGCAAAAAATAAACAAAAAGCCACCTTCTAAAATGTATTTTTTAAAATTATTAATATTGGGACTTCACTCATGATTTTGGAACACCGAATGCTGGCAATTTTGTGCAGTGAACCAAGTACTGTTAGAGAAATTTAATTGCAACATCACTACTGCACAGTCAAAAATTCTACAGTAGACTCTCAATTATCCAGGATAATAGGGAAAAAAATTAATCCTGGTTAATAAAATCCTGGATAATCACCATCCATAGGAAATATGGGGTGGGGAGGTTGGTTCACCAGCCACCCTTAGCTGGGGGAAGGGGCTGTTGGTTCACTGGATGCCCTGTACCCTCATGGGCTTTTTTTTTTTTTTTTTTGTGCTTGGGGCGGCCACAAAGCCAGAGCCGGTCCTGCGAATTATGTGAATTTTTTTTTTTTTGACATCCTGATTAATCCACTTTCCGGTTAACCCAATCCTGGATAATTGAGAGTCTACTGTACTAATAAAAAGAGCTCAGTGCATAGACCTTAGTTTGTTGGGATTTCTCACACATTTGTGGGTAATTTACATGAGCAGGTAACCTTAATATTAATGGGAGCTTTAATTGCATATATGCTGGCATTATGAGTGAAAGCTCCAGTATAAGGTCTATACATCTGTTAAGTTCCACTCATATACGCCATATGTTAGATCTATGCACAAGTGTGAATTCCACCTTCAGAACAAAATATATGCATAAGAGTATTTTTTGCTTCAATGTTACCTTTGGGGACAGAAAGCAGGGATAATAGACAATGGAGGATGGAAAGCATTTGAAATCATCAGTCTGTTTCACCACATTGTGATACAGAAAATTCCATACACACAGCACTATTTAATAAAGGAGATGCTGCTTACTACTTAATCCCTGGATATGGTTTCATTTGGCTGAGCAACATCAGACAGCAGCTTGCCTGAAGCAATGGCTTCACTGGAGCCCTGCTCTGATTTTCATATTGAGATGTCTACGCTACCAACAGTTTTGCAGTGTAAAATGTGTATTTCATTGCTTTTAGTGAATGTCACTTGTTTTCTAATCTCCTTTCTTCTTTATTATCAGAGAATATATCTAGAAAAATATACGGGTCAAATTCTTATATTTCATTCAGTCCTTTATCAGGACTGAAAAGTCTCATTGATCTTCAGTGGAAATTTGCCTGAGTAAAGAATGAGTAAAAATTCAACCCTTACCTCCCTACACTCAAATCTGCAAGTAAATCTGTCCCTTTCCACATGGAGGAAGGGCTCAGGCACTCACATAGTCTAGAATCATACCCTCTCTCCATAGGTCCAGCAGAGATCCTTCCATTGGTCTCTAGAGAGCTACATACGAGAAGAAGGTTGAGAGTGGACAAGCTAGGGGAATGGGTGACTCTGTGAGGCTTTGTGGCCCTTTTACATTGCTGAAGAAGAAAATTTGTTCCCTTGTTAAAAAAAGACACTTCAGTATTTTACCATAGTCATCCAAGCCAGTGAGTAATACTATTGTAAAACTGAGTGTTTGGGACAACGGCTGGTAATTGTAGCACTTTTATTATATAAGGAAGGGTTGGCCTTCTATTTTTTTCTAAAATAGCATAGTTCAATAGATACACAACACCTGTCTTCTATAAAAATACAGGGTCAGATAGTGGCTTTTTCAATTAAAAACAAGTTTCAGCTGCAAACAGAATATTTTTGGGCATCAGAATTTCTCTCAGATTGTGATCTTTGACTTTTAAGTCTCTGTGTTTCTGAATCTGGCTATAGGAGAGATTTCCATGGTTGTGAGTTAGCATCACATAGCTCTCTGTGCCTCAGTTCCTCCATCTGTAAAATAGGAGTAGTACGTCCCTACCTCCCAGGGGTGCTGTAAGGATAAATTCATTAATAATTACAAGAGGCTCCAATACTGCAGGGAGGAAGGCTACGTAAGTATATATAGAGAGAAAAACAATAACTTGCCCAGTTGCTGGGCTTAGAGCTAAGGATTCTATTCTATGTAAGGTACCTAATTCAGACTTCAAACCACAAAATGCACCATCTGCTGTTTCTCCTACTTGGAAGTATGAAAATCATATTCCAAACTCAGGGCAATACCTTCTGAAACGAACGTAGTTTTGGGCTAAAAGAACAGGACCCAGAAATTAGATTATTCCAGATGATACTTATTGAATAAAGTTCATGTCAAGTATATAGGCCAGCATTATTTAACCAGGAGAAAAATTACCAATACTGAGCATTCAGGGCAACCCAATACTGTACACTGTTAATCACAGATTTTATTCAGATACCTTTCTAATGCCCCTTCAAAGTTTTCAGCACCAGACAGATATGCTTCTATAAATACACCTTATCAGGATGTAATGAAATAAAATGCAGCACCTTGTAGCATATGGCATATATGTCAGTGAAGTGAAGGACATGTCTGGCTCCTGGCTGCGGTATGCCACTTAATTTGTTCCCTAAGGCACATCCTAGGTGGCATGCCACTGCTGAAATACAGGTGTGTGTTACTTCACTTAAATCAATGAACCATGCAACAAAATACTGCCACCATCTCTCCCAATAGGATAAGCAATGTCAGTTCTTTTGTATCTCTCTAAACGTGTTCTACAAGAGCTGGAAGAAAACACTGCATTACAACTGGATGCGGAGGAAATATTTGGTCCCCATGAACCAGAAGTCCAAGGCCCTGATCCAAAGTTTACTGAAGTCAACAGAAACCACAGAGTAGGGAGGAGGATTTTTAAAAGGTAGGTTTCAGCTCTGATTGTGTCACCTTATTTTACTTCTTTTTTTTTTTTTTTTTTTTTACAAACACTAATCACTGGGGGGTGGGAGGGGATTTCCAACTATATTTTTTCTACCAACTCTTTCCCCAAGCTTATCTACATACATTTTGCTAAGCCAAGCAGCATGATATAGCTAGAGAAAATGCCAAATTAATCTTCACATATAAGTGATTAGAAGTGTTTTCCCCTTCCAAGTTTCAGACTGCGAAATAGTAATTTTTCTTTGAAAAACAAATCGTCTAAGAAAAGGGCAGATGGGAAGGTATGTCACATAGCATATGAAAAGGAGTCATAAAGTTAATGTCTAATATATAAAGCGTATGCCAGTTATATTAGTAGTAGTGGTGGTATAGAGCTGTAATCATACCTTAGGGCCTCACTGTGCTAGACACTGGACAAACAATACAAAAAGACATTCCTTGCCTCTAAAGAGCATACTATCTAAGTACAAAACAAAAGCTAACAGGTGCAGACAGATCAACAGGGGAGTACAGTGAAACAATGAAACAGTACTGGTCAGCATGATAGGCACTGGTCTCAGCTCTTAGAAGACAGCCAACACCAACAGACTAGCTGCTATCACATTTTTTGTAGGCATCACAGCACAGAAAAGTTTTAAGGAAGGTTTTGAAGAAGGATCATCAGAAAGCCGAGTGGAATGATGAGCCACCTGCCACAAAAAGTCATCAGATCAACTTAACTCTTTTCCAAAAAGGATCAACATCTACAAAGAGGCAGTCATGTTTCAGGCAAACACTGCTAGCTTGTTGCCCTCAGATATGTGCAAAATCACATGTAGCTAGACAACCTTCTTATTACTCCCATACCTGAAAAGACTCTAGTGTGTAAGCTATATCCATTGTTCTCTACATTAACTTGCCTAAAATAATTGCTCCAGACTTGCCTGCTTCAGTTGCTATATAAATTAATGTTGGGATAGTTTTGCTAGATCAACATACTTATTAAGCCATTCCTTTGGAGGGGGAGGGGGGATTTTGAAATGCACATCTGGAAATCCTCTCTTTGAGGAGAAATGTGCTATATCAGTTCATCCTCAGCTAAGTGTCCAGATGAAGTAAAGCCATATTCCAGAAATCTCCTGTGCAGATCTGTCACCAAAATATCAGAAAGTAGCACCAGAAATTCAAGAAAATTCAAATACAAATATATGCAACATACTAAGGTCCAAAGCCTGTTCTCAATAAAATCACTGGAATTTTTGCTATTGACTACAATGAGAGTAGGGAATCAGGCATAAATGTCTCAATCTTGCAAACCTTTATTTATGCGAGTAGTGTTTCCTCACTTCAGTCTCCATTGTGCCTTATCAGCATACCTTTGGGTGGGATTGAGGAGCCCAAGGGGAAGAATTTCTCCTATTGCAGGATTACCCCAGGAGCACCCTGCCATGCTGAGGCATGGCCATTACTACTAAAATCTCAGTGCCACACCCATTTCCAGCTCCATGTATCAGGACCCCAGCATGGAAAGGAGCAGTCCCATGGTCCTACCTCCTCTTTGTCCCTTTTGGGCTTGTATGTGCCTTCAACGCTGTATGGAGGGAGCAGTCACTGTGTTTCTGTGAGCATGGAAATGGTGACTGGTCTTTCCATGGAACACGGAAGGCTTCTTCCATGTTCCCTCCATAAATACCGATGTCAGTTCTTTTCATCAACCAGGCTCTTGAACCGTCTTACTGAAGTCAATAGAACTACACAATTGCCTATAAGTTTGCAGGATCGGGTAGTGTAATTCTGTGCACAGAATTTTAAATTAATCCAGACCAAAGCTGCATCTTTATAGTTTCTACCTTTACTAATATAATTTACAGATTGATAGGAATAGGTATGTGTTAAGACATGGATAAATGGCAGGAGAGATCATATATATTCCACCGCTGTCTTCTGTCAAATAAATATTAATCAAATACCTCATCAACACTTACTATGTATATTGGGGTGCCAGAATGAAACCAATTTTTTACCTTCACAAGACATTTTAACCATATGGCTTGATCAATTTATATGCAGATCTCTTCTCTAAGCAGAACTTTTTTGCAACACCTGTTAGTCCATCTTGTTCAGTTGAATCCAGTAGAACAGAAATTAATTTTTAAAAAACAACACTGTGCCCTACTCATTTGAATAGCAATAGAAATGCAAATCAAATGACGTTACTGTTTTTACAAGAGTCTGCAGTTGTACATATTCATGGAAAGTGAAAAAAATGTAACTTTATGAGGAAAGCAAAAAATACTTAATATAGGAAGACTACTGCCAAACATTGCATCAAAACTAATATAGCCCAACATTACCAGAACCATGACATCGGTAGATTAACCTACGCAAATCATGTAATAGCACTGATGTTCACACCAGAGAACCAAGCTACCAGGCTAGCTTTGAAGAGAGGATGCAAAGTTTCAGAGAGGTTGCAAAGTTCAATTTTAAATAGAAATCGATGTTGCATCCTTAGCCATAGGGCTTTTAAGATTATGTAATAAAATTGGTAGTGAATATTTAAAGGAGAAAATTGCCTAATAGCCCCACTGTTTTTTGGACAGAACAAAGCCAGTGTCATAACAACTGGACTCAAACTGGCTTTAGCTACCAGAAGTTTGAAATGGAGGAATATACTGCTAGAATGTTAACTGACCTCCGAGTAGAAGCCCAAATGACTATATCTAGGGTCTCAACTGACAAAAAGAAACAGACTTCCTGGGTCTTGAGACCTTTTTCAGATACTAAAAGGCAGACAGATTGGCAGCAACTGGATGAGACAAGGAATTTCCTTTTATGTAAGGTGTTCATCTTTTTCATCAATATTCTGTGTTTATAAATAAGTTTAGGGCCTGGCTAGATAAACATGTGATCAATTTAACTGTGTTTAGATCTTGCTTAAAATTTGTTGTGCCTGTGATATTTTCTGCCTTATGCAAAGTAAGAGTTAACTTTTATTTAACGTAACTGAAATTGATGTTACTTACTATTGCTACTGGATGCTCTAGAAAGAAGGACACTGACTTCTGGCCTCTGTGAAGGCAAAGGGAGGAGTGAGGTGATAGCTTGGTCACAAGGTTAAGGACAAAATAGAATTGCAATTCCTCTCCCCAAACAGTAATGAAAAGGGACTGGCACGGGCCAGTGTGCGAGCGCAGGGAGAGCTGAATGACCTGAGGGATGAAAAGCCTGGTTACACAAACACTCAAGATTTTCATTATGTCTGTTGTTGCACAGCACTAAAACCTCAAGAGCTCCTTATTTATTAAGTTTCACTTTAGCTATGTTACTGATTACAGTATAATATTTCTAAGCTTCTGGTCATTGCTTGATTGACTGACAAGTCTTTAAAGGCACATACTAACTCTGAAATAAAATTACTCCCTATTCGAATGACTTGTTTGGTAACCATTTTAAACTGTCTTACTTAAATAAGCATCGCCTGTATGTGTCTAAAGACATTTCATTATAACCAAAATTCTCATAACTAAAATGATGTATATTTAATTTGTAAAGTTTAGCTGAACTGGAAAATATTCAGTTAACCAAAATTTTAACTCACAAACATTGCACAGGGCATTTAAATATACAGGATTCAGGAACCTGTGAATCTGCTTCCACTCTTCTGTGTAAAAGAGAGTAATGAGCAACTGGTTCCTCTTCTGATGGGAACAGTCAATGTAACACTTGGTAAAGGGATCATCTCTGCCTCCTTCAAAAAACATATAGTCTGACCAACAATGAAGAAATTCATCCTGGACAGACTGGACCTCTCTCTAATACCAAGCAATAAGCTTCTTGTTCTTGAGCAAGCTCATGCAGAAGCTAGCCAAAGGCTACCTTCAAGCTCATCTAACTAAGCCAATATAATAGACCCTGCACAATCTGGATACAGATCAGGGCACGGAATGAAAGCAGCATTAGTGGTTTGTTGGATGATTTCCCACTGTCAATAGATGAGGGGCACACATCCACTTTCCTATGCCTGCAGTGTTTGACACAGTCTATTAAGAATTATTGCTGTCCTGTCTCAAGGATGTGCACTCAGGGAAATGCTGTGTGTTCTTTCTGGAGTCAAGGGAGGCATCCAAAGGATAGTAATAGAAAACTGCATCTAAAGCACCAAATCTTTCTTTTGCAACATCCCAGAAGGATCAGTTCTCTCTTGGCCATATTTATAACGGATGCACAACCACTAGGGGAACTGAGAAGACATCATGGACTCAAGTCAAAGTCAAGAGTCAATGATATGCAGATGACATATCATATCACAATACAGTTCTACCTATCCTTCAGAACGAAGTTAACAGAACTGTCATTAAGCTTATCAGTGCTTGGTCGAGATGAACTCATGGATGAAGAACAGTTGGTTGAAACTGAATTAGTCAGAACAAAAATCATATTGGCTGGCAGAAGAAAACACTAAGAGGAGTTTATTGGCACTGGTTGGGGATACCACCAGTTGGTCAAATCAGTCTGCAGTTTTGCAGGCTCCTGGATTCTTTGCTTCTAAGCCCTCACACAGCAGCATCTGCATACTTTACTGTGATGGGTTGGATCACAGAAAACCCCTTGGGAACTGCCAACCAAAGTGCTGAGACTACTTCTAACCCGTTTTCCCTGCCAGCTTGGGACTCCAGAACCCTACCAGTTTGAGCCAGAAACACTTGACTGCTGCAAACATAGACTGAGGTCTAAACCATGTTCCCTAAAAACTGTAAGCTTCACGAAGACAGCTCAAGGACTGTTCCTGTCTCAACACTCAGATGTCCAGCTCCCAATGGGGTCCAAACCCTAATAAATCCATTTTACCCTGTATAAAGCTTAACAACCACCTGTAATTGAAAATACACTTCCGTACTATTCAACCTATCTGGAAACTACATTAGGACAAAAATGCATGAGCACTTATCCTCAATGACATAAGTTAGCACAAGCACTTCAGACCCATCCTCCACACACTACACTGGCTTCCAATAGGCTATTACGAAAAATTCAAAATTTCAGTTATCTTTTAAGTGCTTAATGATCTGGGCTTGGAATAGCTAAGAAATCACTTCAAGTTTTGAGATGAGGACTGCAGTAGAAAACTCCATTCTTCAGGCACAATAGAACTCTTTGCTGCAAGGCTAAAGTTTTTTAGGAGGTGGAGCTTTACCTCAGCCACTGCACAACTGTGGAACAATCTTCTGGAGAATATAAGAACCAGCACAAACGTCTTCATCATCCATTGCAAATGCAAGGCACATTTCATCCACCTTTCCTTCCCTTATACAACATACAGTACATGATACAGAAATAAAAATCTTAAAATTTAAGAAATCCACGTGCAATTTTACCACTGAAAATACATTAGGATATATATTTTGCACAGTATTATATTTTAGTTCAGTAAATAAAGGGTGAATTATTTCTCAGACTGCATACTCATCGTCTTTGATGCAGACCCTCTCAGATACGTATTCCTTTATTAGCTAGAAGAGTTTGGTATCATAAAAAAAGGCACATTTCTGCAATTTGCTCAAGTCTTTACTTGTAACTCCTTAATGAGTGTGAATTTGCTATGTCTAGAGATTGAGCTGTGCAAGAACACTGCCTGGAAACAGGTTAGGCTCATATTTGGATTTGTGTCACAACTTGCAAACGTTTCCATTAACAAAAAATTGACATTTTATTATGAACATGCAAGTATGTGTCTTATGATTCTTCAATATATGGTACAATAAAATACAAAGGATGCAATTTTCCCCCTCTATTTTCTAATGAGCTCTTGCCCAGGGGAGCATAGTAGTAAAGCAGTGAAACTACAGTTTTGCATTCAGGATGAAGCCTTAATAATCAGCAAAAATTGTCTTTTCTGTACCCTTGAATGCTAAACAGCAGCACAATACAGTAAAAGAGGAGAGAAACTGTGGTCTTGTGTGGCAGTAAACTGGGACTCAGGAAACCTGGGTTCATTTCCCAGCAATGGCACAGACATCCCATGGGATGTTGAACAAACATTCAATCTTTTTGTATCTTAATCGCATTATTTTTGTCTATCTTCTCTCTTTAGATTGTAAGTTCTTTGGGGCAGGAACTGCCACTTGTGTCTCTATACAAGCCTCGTTCAATGGAATCCCAATCTTCATTAAGGACCTGTAGGGGTTCCTGAAATAATAAACTCAAATCTATGAAATAATTTAGTAGAAAATAACTCTTATTTTATAGTAATTGTCCTACCATGAAACCACAGGATGAGTTACACTTCATGATAATATCTTTTCCATACATGAAGTAAAGGCTGGTAATTAATTTCTTACCAGTATTTAAGTATTTGCAGACTTTTGGAGCAATAGGTTAAATAGTTATAGATTACTGTTCCTGAATATTCCTGGGAAAACATCCAAATTAATTATATAAGTGATAGTTATGAAGCTAAGAACCCTCAAAATTATACAGAAATGTAGAGTGTAAAACTAGGATCACAACCTAGGGTTCTACCCCTCCTTTCTATTCCTGTGCAACACTCCCATTGGCATTAATGGAACTTGCTCTCACGGAAAATGGAAATGATATAGAAATAAATGGCAGAGTGCCACAAAAAAGCCAAATACTAAACTACAGTATGTATTTTAGGGTTGATTCTGATCTCTATTAATTTCAATGATATTTCTCCTAATTTACATATGTGTGAGTTCAGAATAAGGTCCCTCAATTTTATGGCGAACAGTAATACTAACCTATCACTGGCTGGCCAAAGTTTCTTGAGCTATTTTCCTGCCCCAACAATTGCTGTTTTAGATTGCAACTCAATTCTGAGGCAAAAAATCTTGGTTAAACTGGAATTAAGAGGGAGTCAAGATACCAGACCTTCTGAAACGATTTTAAAGAATGTCTCAATTCTCAGGAACAAAACCAAAAACACAAACAAAAAAACCCCAAGAAACCACAGAAAGTATAAGTCAAGGTTCCATCTTAAAAATGACAAAACAACAACAACATAAGTGCCCATCTCTCTCTCCCTCCATCTCTCTCCCTCACACACACACAGAGCTTGGCATTAAAAGCCTTTAAGCCTGAACCTCTCAAGCAAACCCATTTTTTTGCATCTTTTGGAGATGGAGGAGGATAATAAATTCCAAAACAGAATTACAGATCATGTGATAGCTAAATCAAAACGTCCAGCAAAAGGCAAAACATAATATTCACATGCTTGCTGTGATTTTTAAAAGGCAGTATTTAGTCTCATATAAAACATTTCACCTCTGTTAATACACTGTGAGGTAAAACACAGCAAGACAAACAACAGAGGAGGTCTCTAAAAATAGTAATACTTTTTTTTCCTCTCAGGATCATGTCTACATCTCAGACTTGGATTGAAATTGGCAGCTTGAGCATCCAGAGCAGGCTCTGGGGTTCCTAATGCCACCTTAATTTTCTTGCTAGAAGGTAACACTAATAACGATTCCAGAACAGCACAGGAAAATCTTCATCCAGTTTCCCTGAAGGAGCCATCATACTGAATTCAGATCTTTTTGTCATAAGTGAATCAGATTTTCTTGATGACATGACAACTTTTTTCCATATTAGTGAGTTTTCCTTGCATATTAGCAGAACTAAAAATTAATTCAACTTCCACAATGAGATTAAATAAACTATTATTAAAGAAAAGTTGTGTCCTGTTTTGGTGCTCTCTCTCCATTATGATAAATGCAAAGATAAATCTGTTGAATACATTTGTATTTTTGTAATTGTTTCCAATAATGTTTACAGGAACACAGTGACCAGAACATGCATATTGGCCAGTTTTTCTGATGCACTTAAGCAATGTTTAATCATATAAAGAGGGTGGCAGGGAGAGATGGCTTTTGGCCACTTTTGTATCCCTGATCCCTAGAGTGACTGGGGGCTAGCTTGGCTGCTGGCACATCTTTGAACAAGCTACCCTTGATTGCATCAGGATGTAAGGGGTTGCCCCCCTTGGGGCTGTTATGACAACAAAAATCAATAGAGAATAGTATGCTACTCCAATACGTCACTCCCTCTCTCCTGCCCTTTGCACACCCTTGACAAGCCTCCTATGCTAGTGGGAGAGGACGGAGCCAGAAGGAAGTAGCATAGAGCCAGTTAAGCTTTGCCAAGAGAATGGCTTGTATGCTAACGGAGCCCACATTATGGATAGATTTAAGTGCTCTTGGTATCACAGGAACTGTGCAAAGGAGACTTGGTGGGGCTAAGGATCTGACCCACTATATATTTATGTTTATACACAATATGTTTTCAGCACTAGTTTGGATGAATTGGTTATTCATGAGTGACACAGCAGATAATAAAGAAAACTAACCAAAGATAATCTGATTTCTCACAAGTGAGATTATCCTAAATGAGTGCTGATAAAGCTTTTTATCATCTCACCCCATCATATATTCTCACCCTGCAGACATATAGATGCCCATGAATATAACAGCTATAGTAGCTCAATGGGAAGAAATGGTCTTTCATGTAGCCAGGTGTTAAGCTAAACAAAGCTTGTAGATCAATTTTAGCACCATGAATTGCATCCAGAAGCAACTAAGAATCCAGTGCAGTTATCTGAGAACTGGCATATCATGTTGCCTTTGGCTAATACCACCTAAAAATGTGGGCAGTAACCCAGCCTAAAAGTAACAAAGACATGGATTACTGTAACTAAGTCTGACTCTACAAGAAAAGTTTGTAAATAGAAGACATGGGTGAAAAAAGGCCTTTTCGGACCATGATATCACCAGGTTTCGTGTGAAGAAGAAATGGAGAAGTCCAAGAACACTCTCAAAATAAAAGTCTCCTAGAAAAAGGGTAAACAAATCCCAATAATGAGGAGAAAAATACTCCTCTTATGCCATCAAACCCTTCCCCTAACCATGAAGAGCAACTACAACTTAGCTGAACTTTGGCATGGTCTCAGCCATCTAAGTGACAGATTTGGCCAGGCACTGGTCAAACACTGATACTAAACTGTCCAGATATGGAAAAATCACATTAAGGACACCACCCAAATTTCCTTACCACCTACATGCTGACACTCATAGATGTTGAAAGGAGGATGAGAAAACAGACCCTTGCAAAAACCACTACAAGAGCTGTCTTGCAGGCAACTGCCCCAAATCACCTTCTGAGACCTACTGAAGAGAAAAAGAGTATCTACCTCAACCAGTGTCATATCCCCCATGATCAGCACTAAAGATGGAATGGAAGGGATCAGTGAAATCCAAGGCCTTGAAATGATACTCAAGATGCTTCTCCATAGCCCTCTCAACAATCTGCCACAGACAGGGAATTTTTTCCCCAGACAGTGTCAAGAGATGACTTCCTGGCTAAGGGCCCACCAGCTGTTCATTAGAGGGAACTGGAATTCCACCTCCAGTTGGGAGGCATCTACAGTATCTACCACCAATGGATCCAATATTTACCTACTTGATTTTACAAGATATGAGAGCATAAGTTCAACATTTTAAAGTTTCTGTTAGACTTCACCAGTAAGTAGACAGAGAATTATTGCTGTACTGCTTACTGCCTCTTTCTGGTACCCTGACGGCTACCAGTTTTTTGACTTCATAACTTTTCCTCTGAACACAATGATTCCACCATGGAAACTGGTGATAGCTGAGTATTCTTTCAACCCCGCAGTGACTGTGGGTGGCCATCTTCTTGGACTAGTTACTAATCTGAACTTCAAAGACTTACATGACAATGTGTGCCAAGATGATCTCTTCAATCAAATGGTTACAATTATTAACAAAGAAGATGGACAGGAAGGAACAACTATCTTCATGTATATGTTCCTTGATGAACTTAGCCTACTTGTCTACATCAAAGCTCTTCTTTGCAGTGATACCTATAAAAAAAAACTTGACAGTGGTTGGTGCACTGAGACCACAGCCTATCATGCTGACCAATACTGTTGCCTTGTTTCTTTGTACTCCCTCACCTATCTGTTTATATCCATCTGTTGCCTCCTGTCTTATATTTAGATTGTAAGCTCTTTTTGTTCTGTCTTTGTATAGCACAATGGGGTCTATGACTAGACTCCTGATTATTACTAAGGTTTCTATGCATTACGATAACACAAATAATTGCTAATAACAATTCAGAGGTTATAGTCTAAAATCTTCACTAGTACCTCCGAATATTGAGTGAAAGAATCTGGTCAAAACATCCCTAGGAAAGATATCCCCTCCAGCCCTGGACCAGCCTCTACAATGGCAGCCATTCTATATTGAATCCACAAAGTATAGTAACTGGAAAATTCTCCACAAAAGGAAAATGAGGAGGAAAGAGCAGGAGAGTCCAGAAAAGGTAAAGATGGATTTTCTGAAACAAGAGGGAGAACTAAACATTCAAACTGCTACCTTCCAAAACATATGTTTGAATGCAGGAGGGAGCAAGAAACAAAGACATCTTTGGTAAGTGGTTTTTTTTTTTAAGTTAGCAAAAGAAAGATCACACCCGCTTCTGGGTTCAGTGAGAGCTTAGCATCATGTTTCAAAGGATACTTACAGGTAAGGTTGAAAAGAACTTTTATTTATTTTGAATAGTCAATCCGGAAAATTGTAAGATATAAATTTCTCCATGTAGAATCAATGGTGAATCAGAATTAGAGAGTTAATAATACTATTTTCACAAACTTTTAAAACAACAAAGTAGTAGTAGCAGAGGTCATGTTTTTGAGAACAATGAATGGGAAAAAATTAATGGCTTGATATAAAGCAGATCTAACAGTGTAACACCTGGCTCCCATCACAACAGTGTTCACTTTTCTTTCATGTTTGAATGCTGGACTAACAAAGCTGACTCTGGATATTGACGGGATAAAGCCCAGAAATGGAGGCAGAAAAGATTACACAGTGCTTAGTCATCTGTGTATACCATAAAATGAAACTAATACTGATAAGCATGACAGTATTTGTGGGTCCACATCTAAGCCAGAAACACCTACTTCTCAACAGAGTGGAAAACAAAATTCCTAAAGCCACAGCAATTTGACATTTTTGTCATCTCCAAAAGAATAAGGGTAATGGGAAGAAAAGAAGTATCATGATTCAAATGGTGCTCCAAGCAGTTGTCACAGATGTAAAGTATTCTGTGGAATATACCATTTATGTGACACAACCTAAAAATACATTTAAGATTAGCAGCCGTGTTAGTCTGTATCTGTAAATAAGACAAGGAAGATTTTGTAGCACCTTAGAGACTAACCAGTTTATTTCAGCATAAGCTTTCGTGGGCTATAGCCCACTTCATCGGCTGCATAGAATGGAACAGAAGTAAGATGCATTTATACTCACAGAAAGCAAAAAAAAAGGTTGTACATTAGCATACCAATTCTAAGAGGCTGTTTAATTTGGATAGGCCATTATAAGCAGATAATGATACATTATGACACATACAAATACATTATGATCTAGAATGATCCATTCCTGTCACAGCAAATAGGAATTAATTGCGTTTGGGAAAAAAAGAAATCTAAGAAAGTTTCTGACCTCCCAAACTCTACATGTTTGTAGTGATGTAGAGATGCTATTTTCATCATCACAATGAACATCAATTCTGAAAGTAACACACCCTTAGACTTGATAGTTCTATGAATTGTGGTATATCTTCATACTTTCAGCCATGCAAACGCTACTTCAATGGCACTGAAATGACAGCTGAGGTGTTTTTAGTTTGATGGAAATAGCACATTTAACAGTAACTCAAGCATCACTTTTTTATTATTGTAATTATAAACTGATGTCAGTGGGAGTCACTCCTGCATAAGTGAGACTAAAATTTATCCCATAATTCATAGTTTAAGTGGGGATCTCTTTTTTTTATTTTCAAACCAAATGGGAATCCATTATCTTTTTTTTTTAATACAAGACTTTCTTTCCCATTTCTTAACCAAATCTTTCTCTTTGAATACATAGTTTTACTACTTGACTTTAATATTCAAGATGTGTATGTGCTTTTATATTGTTCCACTAAATTTACTTTAAAGTAACATGCAAGAACTAAGACATAACAATAGCCCCATTGTTTTATCTTTGATGGTAGTCTAGAGAAACAAACAAAAATTCCTACATAATATTTTTAGAAACATTTCACAGATGACACAAACCTACAAAAAACAATCAAATCCTTTATGTATCCCATTGGCCTTTAATATTGCACATTTCATAGAACTCTTTCATCTGAGATCCCTGAAAGACCATGTCACACTAACAATATTAGTGTTGTCACATATTAGCGTTGTTTATTTCAGTTTAGAGTGCCAATTTATAGTGAATAAAACATTTGCACTAGAATTAGAGATTTTTTAAAAAAACATTTACACAGAGGGACAGATCCAATGGGACTATGATCATTTACACCAGTTCAGGATCTGCCCTAAACTGAGACACCAAATTACTAGTTGCTTTTGAAAATGTTGGCCACATACATACACCCACACACAGAGACACCCACACACAAAAATAAATATAAATAGATAAAGTTGTATTTTCTTCCAAACAAATGTTACAGTGCTCTGTTTCCTAGAAAATTCAGCGCTAATAGTATATAGTTGTGCACAGTTATTTCCAGGGTGGAGTTTTGCTACTTTCTATTGAGCTAGTTTAAGCACTCGTGAAAGTAATTTCCTTTTTAAATTTCACATGGATATTGCCTAAAGAAAATAAGTATCACAACAGTATTCTTTTAAATGTAAAATGCAGAGGAAAGGAAACAAACATTATCTTTGCTTTGCTCTTTATCTTTAGGACCCATCAATACAAGCAGAAATCAAACCCGTTTTCAAAAATGGCTTAACACACACAGTTTCAGCTACATACTTGTGCTAAATTACGTTGTTTTAACAATTCTGCTAGTATGTCCACACTTCTTCTTTAGAAACCATGTTAGAAGTGCTTTGAAATACTTGTACTGTAGCTTACGTGACCCAGGATTCTCTCATTATCCACCACAGTGTTTCTTGTCAAGAAAGGTAGATAAATGGCCAAATATTTTAGTATAATTTTCTAAAAATGTTCAGATTTCTCCATTTTATACATATACTTCAATATAGTAGTCAGCCATATTTACCACATTGACTAGACTGGAAAACTAAAAACTCACGCAACATACACTTAGGGCTTGATCCTGTTCCCACTGAAGTCAATGGGAGCTTTGCCACTGCCTTCAGCAGAAAGAGAATCAGGCCCTTAGCTTGCTGGCTTCATACTGCAGACTATAAAATCATGTACAAGGATGAAATCATCTGGTTTTGTAGTAATCCGGTCCATATTACAAATTAAGCCTTGCATTTAGGCATCACACTTGGCCAGATGCAATGAAATGATTGAAATAAAAATTGATAGCATTTTTGTAATACTAAAAAGGTATTCTCACTGGAACTTACAACCTGTAGCACCTCAATTCTGCTCTATTCCCTTATTTTTTATATTAGTCACTCTCTCTTTTAGTACTATTTAAGAAAATCACTTTCATTGTCAACAAGTGTTAATCTTTTATTAAAAGTTGGTAACTAAAACTATACACTATGGGTAAAGCTGGTCAGTAAGTATTTGCTGGTTGAATAAATTACTCAATCATTTTCATGATATTTCTACAAAAATATCTGATTTGTTTAACTCTGTGCCCAATCCTATGAAGAGATGAGAATCTCCAGGAAGCAGCAGCTCAGCAGTGCACCCTCAAGTCCCACCATAATCAACAGTTTGAAGCACTGGGCCCACTGAGAAAATGGCTCTAACACACTTCCAAATGAGCCATTGGAGTCTATATGGTAATGTAGTTGGAGACTTTTTAAAAGGCAGATTATTGATCCAGCTGATGGCAAAAGCTCCAAATGATTTAAATCCCTATTTTGTGCATCTCTGAAATGACACATCCTAGCAGCTTTTTGGTGTTATGGGCACAGAGCAGGGTTAGACAAATATCACATACACGTACCAAAGAACAACTCCAGAGTGCAAGGCCTATAAGTTGGCCAGGGACTGGGCAAATGAACTGGGACAGAGATGGAAAGTGGGGTGGACCATAGGAAGAATCCTTCCTTCAGGCTACAGAGCTACTCTATTGTCTACACTCTAGCTCAGCGACTGAAGTAACCTCTGAGGACCTTTAAACAACTCTCTCACTGCACAACAGTGGCTCTTCCAGCCCTATCCCCAGACCTTCCCTCTGTCTTTCCTCCCTCCCTCACATCATAGGGGTATTGTCACCCACAGAGCGGAGCTCTGCACCATGTAAGGATTGTATACTCCTTGAGCAGCACATTCAAAAGCTATGCAGAAAAGCCATCTTTTCCCACTACCAAGAGGCCTTTCTCAGCCTTGGAGAAGGAAGCTGGATATGCCCGTAATCCTGTTAAAAGGTAACAAGTGGATTTTTTTATGAAAAGGGTCAGTTTGAATGTGCAGCAGCTACTTTCCTTTCCACCTCAAAACAGGCCACTAACTGATGGCTGATGCCATGCACTAGTGGGCTGCAAAACTTCAGCAATTCAATAACAACAACAATCATTTAAATTCTAGGAGGTGGTAAAAAAAAGCAACTGAAAGCACTACCTAATGAGCTGCTTGGTTTTTTGCTTTTTATTCTTAACACTTTTGAAAAATAAAAGGGCTTGAGTCTAATCATTTAAAAGGAAATAAAATCAAACAATTTGCTCCCAGGCTGAAATATCTTTAATCCCAGTTTCAGCCTGGGTCAAAATTTTAACTCTTTATAAATAGAAATTTCTAATAAAAATGCTGAGATGACATTTTCAACTACAGTAACATGAGAAAATGCAGTATTACATAACTTAAATTCAATTAGAGACTAAAATGAAAAGGTGGGATAATATAGCAACTAGACTACATCAGATGCTGGTTATTGTGACCATTTTATGTACTGTTTCAATGAGAGTATCCTTGCCTCGAGTGGACTTGAAGATGGAGTTAAAGCTAAATTGCATTTATAAGTTTTCAAGGGGGATACAGCCCACTGGTAAGCCAAACAGAAACTGTAGCACAGGTTTTCAATAGAGCCCAGTGTTCACATAGGCACCAAAATAAATAGCCAGATTTTCAAGAGTTCAGCATGTTTGGTGCTGAGTTTTTTTGAATATTGAGCCATGAATGACACAGAGAACCTGCTGAATGTGGAACTCTTGAAAATCTAGCACCAATCGTGTATTCCGAAAACTTGAAAATCTGTCCCTACATGAACATTTTTACTGACATTCCCCCTACACTGCACATGACAAGTAAACACTCTCATGGACTTCAATGAGAATTTTGACAGCAAAAAGTATCATGGAATTAGATTACAAATGGGAAATTGCCATTTGTCTCTTCTTTTCAGTATCTAAAGCAATTTAACTTCAGTGTTTAACAAATGAAGATACATTTCTCATGTGCACAATAAGCTAGTCACAGAATAATTCAAGTAGTAATTCAGTTGTAGGCACAGCACCATAAAGCAAACATCCAAGAGGATCCCATGCCAAGTTAAGTCTGTTAACATAGAGCTGAATAGCCTGACCTGACATAGAATAAAGTTATAGTTTTGTCCTGAAACAGGACATTTCTTATGGCCTGATCCTGCCACATTTAATTGCACTGAATATAGTACTTTAACCCAAAAAGCAATCTCATTAGTTTCTATAAGGTTGGCTGTGGAGTAAGATGATATTCAATGTCAGCTACTGTGGAAGAACTGAACCCTTATTTTGTAGAGAATAATTAATACCTCTTAGTGAAAGTCATTTCTTTGTTACATCTTTTTGTACTCTTATCTAGGCATACTGAAGACCAATAAAGCTACCCTGTCTGAAACAGTGTAAATGCAATCAGAATCAGGCCCAAAAAGCTTTACGCACTGACTTCATTCTCCAAATGGAAATGTTAGGAAACAAATACACTTCCCTTTTAAACTGACTAATGTATAGTTAAGAACATGCTTAAAGTTTCTTAAAAGCATACAAAATGTCAGATATATATTTAGGGATAAGTTAAAAAAAAATGAGGACGTATTCTCCTTGATCAGTGATTCACAAAGCATCTTTGTGCCACAGACAAAGATAAATGAAGCATAGATATTAGAATACTTAAAACATAAGTAATCCATAATCCATATCACTGTAAGTATACATTACAAATTAGAAATACAGTGCGGTAAATAGAGCTACTGATGAAGTATGTATTATCTTAACAGGTGATTTTTAAAAAATATCTATTTACTATATTTTCCTCTCTCCTTTCCATTCGAATAAACTGTAAAGCATTCACTAATGGAATGCCAGACTGTTTGTTTATCATCAAAGTACCATTTCAATTACAAGTAGCTTAAAACAAATATGTATTTTAACCAATGTACAATTTTAATTAACTATTTAAAGTAAAACTTGAAGGTTTTAAAACAAAATAATAATGCTGATAGAAAACACATTAATTTCAAATAACAAGATATTTCTACAATAGCAAACCTTCTGCAACACTGAAACCAGATTTCAATAAACTATGTGACACAAAAGAATAAAATCACTATGGGCAGAACAACTGTAGGGATTCACTCATGTAGTTTTCTAATTCTTGATCTTCTCCAAATATAATTTCTCACGGTACTGTGATGTTAGCCCACTGTATGCCAGATACCTGACTTGTAGCACCCTAAGTTATCAAACAATTTAAAAGTATAATAAAATAAAAATCTTTTGACTCAGGAGTTCTCATATGAGAAGCACAATACTTAATTAACATGTGTGTGATGCATTTACTTAGTCAAACCTCTTCTCAATATTACTTTGAGCCTGATCCTACAGGCTTTGGCTTCCGTGCCAGTGTCGCTATCCAAGAATGCAGAACAGAGCTTTCAGTATAAAATATTGGTAATTCATGCTCCCAACTGATTTACAGAGTGGGAAGATTGACTTAAAATGCTATTTTTTCTTGTAAGGGCTTTTGGAATCATCTTATTCAGAGAGTTGTGTGGTTTAAACAATTTCCTGCTTTTTCTTTATATTACACCAAAGCCAAGTATTTACTTATTAGTTGCATTCATTTGAGAAGGTTAGTATGGAGTATTTTTCCAACCATTTCAGTATCAAATAATTGGTCTTATTGGAACTTTCTGTAAAATCACTCAGATTTTACAAATGGCCCTATCATTGCATAAGCCTTTTTCTGTCAAGAAGTAGACAAGATATGTTCTAGAAGAAAGTTACTGATAATTAAATTGACTATATTGCTTGTATACACATTGACATAAAAATGAGCGCATACCTTCAATTTCATTAATAATCGTGGACTAATGAAAAACATTTTCCCTCCAGAATTATCAACTGTGCAAGTAAAATTGTAGCAGCTACACACCTCTTAATTCTCAAATACATCTTTATAATCAGAGATCTGATTCACTCTATTGACATCAGTAGTAAGACTACAATTTACTTCAATGGCTTTAGATCAGTCCCCAGTTCAAGCAGTATGTCCAGATTACTAAAAGATATGTGCACATGCTTAACTTTATGCGCAGTGAGTAGTCCCATTAAAGTCAATGTAAATTAGTTATTATAGTAGTAATTCACACAATAATTACTAAATATAAGGAACTAAAATTAATTTCAGTAATTATTTAATGACAAGTAAAATGATAATTCACTCATCAAAATATTTAGAAGCTAGTAAAGATTTAATTGATGTGTATCTCATGATTAGCAGTTAAACCTAACACATTTGGTACTTAATTAAAATAAAACTGTCTTTAGATGTATAAATAGGATGTATATTTAAGACAGACACGATTTGAGCAATAAATGCAATGAAAATCTGGAAAGTCAAGCTGTCAAACCAAAAATGTTACTTATGTGTAACTCTGCAACTTCTGGATCATGGCTTTGTGTATGTAAACTTAAATATGAGCAAGAAGCAAAACAGGCACAGCAAAGAAGGAACTGTCAGAAGGAACAAGTGTCCTGGGTTTGATTTTATAATGCCACCAGCAGCAAGAAAGTACTTTAAAGTACGCTAAAGCTCTTGATTTTGAGTGAGAAGGTAGGGGAAGGAAGGGGTTAGTTGGGAGCATGAGAAGTGTGACAGTTCATATAGCATATCATCCACAGATACATTTACATCATTTTATGGTAAGTACAGTTTGGAGTTTGTCCATTCTTATGATAAGCAAGTTCCATGGCTTTCCTGTGTAGAGATTTGTCAGGGAAAAGAAATGAAAAAGAACAGGAGAAATATGAACAAACCTAAGCATAACTATTGAACAAATCTCTTCTCTCCTTAAAAACAAAACAAAACCATTATTGGGCAATATATTTGCTTTTGGTCCAGAGTATATTTACTCCACATAAACACAGATACATGTCTCCTGGCTTTCCTGAAATAGTTTATTTTGTTTGTTTAATTTAAATGTTTTTACCGGTGATGGTCTAAATGCTATTCTCTTAAGAATTCCATCTGTAGCTTTATAGTACAAAATAGCTAGAAAACCAAATGTCATGAATACCTCTCTTCTTCAGATGTTACAATACTCTAGATATTCATAGGTTTTCAAAGCTGATGGTTGATAATATAATGAGAGGATCTGAGATTTATGCATGAATCAGCAGCTCCTTGTCATAATGTCATGGTGCAGTGATCCCTGCAGAGCTGTAAGACTGGATTTAAAATAGAAATGCTCAGCCCCCACTTGAGCCAGCAAGATTAAACTTCCAAGATCTTACATATATTACCTCTGTGCTGAGGCTACTTTATGAATAACTTGTTACTGTTATTGGGGGGGGGGGGGTTACATTACCCTGAGGCAGCTTCTCTCAAAGGGACTCAAAGCTCTTTCTAGGGTTAAAAAAAAAAAGTGTTCACAAAATAACTGGTAGTTTAGTGTTTGAAGGATTGCAGGAAGATTATCAAGGTTCATCACCTGAGCTGTTTTCTGTTTTAATGTAATTACCCAATATAATCTATTCCTGATACTGTAGATGAATGATTTCATCAGTTCTGTTGGGTTTAATTATACTGTGCTAAAGGACTAATAGTTCATTTTTCTGAATAAACTCCAGTTTTGTGCTATAGCTTACCGCCAATACTGTAACCTTGCCATAGCTGTTAAAAGCCAAAAGCTCCCAAACACCATTTTCGTGGTGTATTGTAGTGCCCTTGAAACTTTCCTTTCCCCTTTACTTCTTTCCCTGATTTACGTCATTGGAATCACCTACGCGCATCGAAAATCTGCTGCTTCTAGCCCGCTTCCCCCTCAGGGAGAGGTTGTACTCTTGCTCCAGAGCACCACGCACGCTTGTCTCCTCCATATAACATCTGCACAGCCCCTCAGTGACAACCAGCAACCAGAGCCTCACCTTTGGCATGAAAGAAATGGTGCTCACCAGCTGCTGAAGATTTGCCCTTAAGTAATTGCTAAGGACCAAAATGAACCCTCCCAAACGACAGCTTGTGGTGTGTGTCACTGTTACACAACTTAGTGCAACCTGTGCTACCCAATGCAGAGCCTCCCTCCCAACGCATCTGCCTTTTGGTCATCATCTAAAGATCAGAAGGACTCACTCACGGGATTGTTTGCTGCCTATTTTGACATCTGTCAACCTCGCAAGCCTCCCTCCTTGGATTGTGCATATGGGAACGTAATTCTGTAAACAGTACTGCTTTGTGTAAAAGCCATTCCTTCCGTGTATAGACTCGTTATTTACGTGTCATCTAGATGTTTTAAGTAATACATATGATCTTTAACTAAAAGCACTTTTTGAGCAGGCTGCGTCCTGGGTTTCCTTTAGTTGCTTTGGTGGGGGGTACTCTACTTTCAGTCCGTTTTGGGGTTTTGATGTGTCTGTGTGCCTGTTAACTTTTGAAATGTGTCTCTGTTTCAAAAGAATGATTTACAAACCTTTAAAATCAATACCCAACGCTGCGTGAGGCTTCCTACCGTCTCAACAATTTCATTTGGTAAGAGAGGAGTCGGAAACACTGACTGCCTGTTGTTGGAAGTAGTCTGCCATCTGCTGGATGCTTAATCTACATCGGACATTTTTGTCCTCAGGTTGTGAACCTACTCTTAAAGGTGCACAACTCCATTTTTACAATTAAAATATAGAGTTTCTAGCGGTCAGAACACCATTTTGTTTTATTCAGTCACTGCCATGACCACTTTGAACAGTAACAATTTCTCCTAAATATTATGATTGTCCATTTAGCTTACTGAGCTTTGGTTAAGGCATGGGCTAAACTAGCAGAAGATAACCTCAGCTAGGCAAGGTCTAGGAACTGACTATCCTAAAACGCCTCGGTAAAGATCCAGCAGCAGATTCCAGTATCAGTTTTATTTCACCAGTGCGATGCTTTGTGGGTCACCACAAGAAAGCAAGCAGAGAGAGAACCAGATACAGAACCAAAGTACTTAAACAAGAACGAATTTCATAGGATGAGGTAGTAGAAATGGTAATGTAGGGTGTGGGCTGGGTGGGAGAGAACTAATTTTGAAATGTTCAGTACTGTACTTCCAGTTCTAAATGAACTAATTTTATCTCTCTCAGATAATGCTGATCTCCAGTATACTCTGTTGGCTAATCACAAACCTTTCTTGGATGATAATCAAAGAAATACTATTTCTAATTATTTTAGTATGTGCCTCTTGATTCAATCCAGAATCAATAGGATGCCTGCACTAAACAGTCAGTAGTGATACATTTGAAAGATACGATCTGCTCTTACTTTACTCACTTTAGCTTGTCATGGACCAGGCTATTATTATGCTGGACACCGATCTGCAAGTTGCTCGAAAACGGAAGTTGTGGGTTTGGCCACACACAGAAAGACAAAAGAAAAAGGAGAGCCCACGCTATCATCAGCCTACTGAAAGCACATATGAGCTCTTTAACAGCGTCAGAGCCTTTCATAGCCCTCCAGAGGTCCGATAAATATTGTAGGAGTTGTCTGGAGGAAGACATTTAAGCTCAAGAACGAGTCAGGCACAAACGTTCAATGTGGTTTATTAAGGAAAGCATGATTCCTCCACTGTCTGGAAGAAATTGAAAAGCAGCCATGTTTGCCGTTAGGAATTGTCAGCAGCAGGAGAATCATTGGTATGGCTTTAACTAAATCACATTCAGGAGTTCATGGACTTGGGAGTGGAAAAGCAAGAAAACACAGACCAATCATTCAGGTCGACCTTGAATTTTGCTAGGACTATAATGTTAAGGAACATCTAATTTCCAACAAAATGTCTGGAAAATACTATCCAGAAATAGTATTAAGTCCCTCGAGTCTCCCATGATATTTGATGAGCTGAGAAATCGCCATTTAAATGTATTGGGCAGTTCTCTCAATATAATAAATAACTAATGCAATAAGATTATGAAACTAGCTGTTGGAGGAAATCTGTGTTTTTCATAGCCATTAATACCCTTATTCAAAGATAACAGCAAGATTTTTCTTTAAAAAGGTACCTTCTTTCATTCACACCTTTTAAGGACAAATTAAAAAATGAGACAGTGTGCAGCCTACACGCAGAATTAAGGAAAACTTCAGTGTGACCGTGCAATGCTCTCTTCGCAGGGTACAGTAAGGAACAGTCTCTTTCTTTAGCTAGTATCAATGTGTGCTGCCTGTTTGTCCTTGGTGTGTCTGCAGTGGGCTCATTTTCACTGCAAAAATATGTGTTAGTCTCCAGCTTTCAGTCTTGCTCTCCTATGTAGGAAGCCTTTGGGAGCACGGGGGACCAATTACACCTGTCCACGGGGAGCATTAAAAGCTGTATCTTTTTAGGGCTCCTGGATTTGTTACAAAATTGTCATTTTAAGTGGTTGTTTGGGTTTTCTACTCTGTATCGCTTGGTTTCTCCTTAAAGTTAGAATGACAAACTGCATCTCTAATCGGCTGGATCTGAGATGATTTTTGTCGTTAGGTTGGCAGGCGCCTATACGGGCGTCCTTCCTGTTGGTTTTTTTTAGGTGTTGCGCCGCCACTGTACAATCGGGGAATCTCACGGGCAAGGCTAAACGTTCATAATTCATTCCCAGAACTTAAAAGGGCCTTTCTCATTTACGATACTGCACAAGTTTAAACACTCCTCCGACACTGAAACAATGTAAAATAAGGGCGTCAAATTATCCCATCGGAATCGCTGTGTACATACATACACCATTAGACAAAATTTGCAAATGTAGCATACGTAATTGCAAATCACCTTATTCCAGGAATTTTTCTCTTTTAATCGAGCTAAAAACCCTGACTTCAGCTATTTTGATATTCCTCACTCAAAGGATGTATTTATTATACATTCAGGCAGATTTATGATGTTTTCTTGATCTATCCTTATTTTATTAAGAAGACGAAAAACAACAGTGTCTCTGCCCGAGCGATTTTAAAAGGAGGGGATGATCACGCTCTCGAGTTTACATGCTCAGCCAAAATTGTTAGTCAATCATTTCGGATAAGGTGATGTGGTTTTCAACAGACGATGGCCGTAGGGGCTTTTCAGTGCTGGTTTTACTGTGGTATTTTTCCGCGTGACCCTGGCATTTTACGTATTGTCTGAGCCCGATGCAAAAGCATTGAACACGGGGAAAGAGGAAATCGTGAGGATGGGAAAATGTGTTCTAGCCCTGTGAAATTATAATACAATTATAAGAAAACGCCAGAGCCTGTGTCGGAAGAAAGCATCAGTTTTCCAACAGTACAAGCCTGGAGGTGGCAATGATTTTACAGAGGGAGTAAGCGGTCTCTTCCTTAATGTGCATTTCCTTCCGACAATCTGATCTCTTTGCTGGTCTCTTTGTTAAGGTGCCACCCTCGAGGAGTTCCTCGGACAGGCTTAAATTATTGGGGTAATGGAAGGAAGGGGGAGCTTGATGTAATATGGAGAATTGCAAACAGTAAAATGGCTGATCCGTGTCTCATTTAGCTAGTGATGCTCAGACCCGAGCGGATCCACTCGCATTTGGCTTCCCCAGCTCCCGATCGCCTCGCACATCCTGCTGTATTTGCCAGAGCACCGCTGTACCACACCAAAGCGGAAGCCAGGACCGCCTCGCAACAGAGCTAGCCCTGCACAGCTTTCGTTGGCAGCAGGCTCTCCCGGTTACGTTTAATTGATTAATGGGAGAGTTAAATGGATCTCCGCTAACAGCTCCTAGCTGAGCGTGGAGCGTTTAATTTGCTGAGCCTGCCTGAGCAGCTGGCCAGGGAAAGCCAGCATATGGTCCCACGCCATGTGCAGCAAGCCAGGTTTATGTAATGTGTGGAAAGAGCAGGAAAGGAACCATTTTAAACCTGGCCCAGCTGAAAAGCAGCGTGTGCCATCCGCGGGGGAGGCGCCCTCAGAGCCCCGAAGTCACCGCCGGAGGAGCGCATTAGATGGGCGCTTTCTCCCCGACTCTGCCCCGCAGCTTCCCGGGGGGCAAAGCCCGGCACAGCCCGCACGCCCCGCTCTCCCACCGCCCCGTTCCCAGTGCGCAGGCTCCCTGCTCCCCTCCCTCCCCCGAACACGAGAAAAGGGGTCCCCCGGAGCAGCCCTGGCCACGGGTATTTGAATGGCACCGGCAGTCGTTACTCACAAGCGTTGGTGACGGCGAAGCTGTTGGCTACCTCCAGGTTGTCGATGTGGGGCGTCAGCCTAAACTCTGAAGTGGAAAACTGAACCATCCCTACGCGAAACGCACTGTATTCCTGATCGGCACCCCGCGGGAACAGCCCCCCTGCAGGGAAACAAACACACACACAACAAGAGACCACATCAGTGCCGCAAAGTGGGGAGCCTCCGGCAACAGGGGACGCTCGGGCATCGCCTCGCTTGGGAGCCGCTTATTCCCGCTGGCAGGGAGAGGGGCAGCTACATGCACGCTCGTGCGGGGCGGTGGAGCTCTCCGGGTCAGCTGGCGCAGAGGGGCATGTTATGTGGCGGGAGCCGGGGCTTCTGCATCACGCCAGAGAGCTGCGAGTCTCTTATTAACGTGCCCGGCTACAGCAGCGCCAAACCGCTACCGAACCGGCTACACGGTGTCGTTTCTGGTTCAGGCAAAGGGGGGAATAGCCATCATTTCTGAAGGGAGGGGGCGTCATACAAAATCAATCGATCTCTCTCTCTCATACACACACACACACACACACACACGTGTATGTCTGTATAATACAAGCATTCAGGGCTTGACAAGACCCGAGCGCCAGCTGTGAATGAACGAATAAATATCCCCTCCAGATTAAACCTCGATCCAAACCCCCGCACCCAACCCTGCCATGCAGAGACACGTACCTATTTGTATGCTGTTAGACGAGACCCCCCAGATCAGTCCCCAGAACACAGGAGCCAGGAAGACAGAAATATGCATAATCTTGGGCATTGCCATGAAAAGTAGAGCATCCGCGCAGCCACACGCGATCCCTGGTCTCCCCGTCGCTCTTTGTCACTTCCCGCCGGCGAATTAGATCCTCTGCAATGTCGGGCGAGGGACCGGCCGCCCGGAGAAAGGGAAATAAGGCCGAAGCGGCGGCAGCCTTTGCACAAGGTCTGGTCCTCGTCCCGGCTCCAGAAGTAAGGCGGCTGCTTGGACGCTGCCGCGGTCCCAGCACCCGCACATGCACTCACACACTCGCACCCCCTCGCGCTAGCTCACAGGCTGGGGAGCGGGGAAGAACCCGGCGCGCGTGCGCGAGCAGCACAGCGCGCGGGAGCGAGCGCCCACCCCCACTTTCTCTCCTGGCCCCGGCCCTCGAGCGCGGCTTGCGCTGCTCGCCCGGCTCAGCATCGGGGCTGGGCTGCTGCGGCTGCTTCCCGCGGCGGCCCCAGGGCCGCTGCCGCCGGGACAGCGCTCGCCCAGGCGGCTGGTGCCTTTGCGCACCGCGGACAGCGCCTCAGCAACGAAGCAGGGCGCTCCGACAGGCTCGCCTAGGGGCAGAGGGAGCCTCGCTGGCTTAACCGGCCCCCGCAGCCGTGCTGGGTAAAGCCCCCCCTTATCTGTCCATGGCTAGGTCAAGGAGGGAGGTGGGTGTGTTCAGCTGCGGCGGAGCACAGGGGCCCCCCTTCCCCCACATCAGAGCCCTGCAGGCGCGCGGCGGCGGCAGGGGGAAGGGCAGCAGAGCTGCTCTCCTGCGTGCTCCTTGCGGCTCGGCTTCCGCCTGGCACCCGGCGCTGGCACATTGGCCCAACGCGCCCCGTGGTGCAGCCGAAAGGGGCCCGGAGCCGCCGCGCGTGCGGCTGTGACGCGGGACTCGGGCTCTGCCTCCCTCCCCGCGCGCCAGGACTCGCTTCGTCTGGGGCAGCCGCGGGGCTCGCCCATTGGGGGGCCCCTAAGCGGCTCTGGTCCGCGGAGTCAGAGCGGGGGCGTCAGCTTAACGTTGGAAAGCGAGAGAAAGGAAACGGCCCGGACTTGCTTCCCTACATGATTCGTTTTGTTTCACCCACGTAGGCGAGGACTCTCGAGAGAAGCCTGAGGGTGTTGGGTGCTCAATAGGAGCTGGCGCCTAATTCCCTTAGGCTTCTTGGAAACCCCTGTGCCTTCACTTGTGAAGAGGAGAGACCCAAACATTATGGGCAACATTATCAAACCCGGGTGCCAAGAATTGGGCATCTCCCTCCAAATGTTCGCACTTGAATGAGTTGTCCTGATTTTGACAGATGCTGAGCACCTACAGCAGCCTGTAAAAATGGATTTAGGTGCTTAACTTTCGACTCTGGCTCTTGAAAGTTTTGGCCTAAGTGAATAATAAAAATGGAGAGAAATCTCCATGAACCCATCTCTGTCCATAAGGACAAGAGAAATTAGTTTAGATGGAAAGCAGAGGCAAAAGAGGAGGCAGAATTTTGTTTGAGGTAGCTCATTTCTTTACTGGTTTTACCCTCATCCAGATGTTACCTGCATGAATGTTGGCTGTATCTGCAATTTAGTTATATCTGGAAAACCTGTTTTTAGTTGACACACTAATACTATTAAATGGCTAAAGAAATGGTTTTATTTATGAATGTTTATCTAAATCAACACATTTAATTAGCATCCACATTTATTTTCCAAAATTCACTTTACTTCCAATAGATACATTTACAGTGAACTACACGTGAACATTTTTCAGTTTGCCATAAGAAGCTGCCCCCAAATTTATCTTATGTAAGAACATTTTAATACATACACTGCAAAGAAGTTTGCCAATAAATGGCTAATAGGGAGTGTATTTTTAAAATTAGTTCAGATCACAAATAATAAGGGTGTGAGCAATTGCCCCTTCTTTGGTAAAATATCTTTCTGGAAAGGAAAACTCTGTTGTTTTCCTGTTTGATTTCCTTTTAATTTTTTTTTTTATTAGATTCTGTTTCTCTCTCCTCCACAGAAGAATCAGGGCCTGCATCTCCAAACTGGCAGTTGCCAGAGATCACGAGCAATTGAAATTTTTTTTTATCCCCATCTAATTTCTGAGAAATGCAGCTTCAATGCAGCCACTTTACCAGGGAATTCCTTTGGAAACTATTGTGATTAGGAGGGGGTTCCCCAGATGGGTGGGCTCAATACAACTAAATAAATGAGTAAAGCCCACAACTATATTACATTGTGTCTAAGTTCCCCATTTTTGCAGGAAGGGGTGGGAATTATGCAAGGCACACTATTCCTACTCTGGTTGCTCCCCATTCTTTATCTGGGCTGCCCCTTCTCAGTGCTCATATCATGTGCTACATGAAGATGGCAATACAGAGCTCTGGGAAGGGGGCAGTAAGCTTCACTGAAATGACTGCTCTGCTGCACTTCACATCATCTAGGGAAAATGTGCGTATAAATGATCCCTCTTTGCATATATTTGGTGGACTATCAGATCCACAGTAATTATGTCTGGTAAATATTTCAGGGTCAAAATGCTATACTACATTTAACTTTAGTACAGACATATCCAGTCTATCCGTCCAATCTCAGGGATTAAGAACTCTACTCTAAAAATTCATTGTGACACAAATTTGGCACATATCTTGATTTGAGAGTGATACTTTAAGCAAACAAAAATCCTGTTTGTGAGTTTGAATTGCAGAGTAAACAAGAAAACAAACAAGAGCCAAATAACCTGAGGCTATTTTGTGCTTGGATAAAAATGAAATTTATAATAAATCCATTATGTGGATTCATTGCCCTTACAGTTTGGAAAATATCTAAACTGGCCAATACATATAAGTAGAACAAATATCTATTCCTGTGCACATATATTTCTTTGCCAGAAATGTCATAAGTATAATTTATGATGACACATTTTATCAAGTATCTAGAAAAATGTTATTTTTACTTTGTATATCCCAGTAACAACTAGGAGACTGAACCAAACTGCGGTCCCATTGTATATGTTTATATATTTATATATTTGTATAATAAAAAACAGTGCCTGCTCCAAGAGATTACAATTGAAGGCCTTGATCAGCATTGTGGGGGCTGAGCAGTCCACCTGCATGTTATGTAGAATAAAGGCCTAAAAGACAACGAACAAGATGTCGATGAAACAAAGAAGAGTTAAAAAAGAAAAAAAGTGTTTTTTCAAAGAAGAGTAAAAAAATATTGGAGGTTTAGCATAGACTAGCTGTGTGCATGATTCTTTTGTAATAACAAGTCAGTAGTAATAGTCTGATTGTGTCATTGTAGCTTTAAAAATAATCAGTTTCTCTTTTTGTTTTTATTTCACTAGGTAGCCAACTGCAAAAAAAATATAAAAGCCATTTGGCCCCATTCTCTTGTCAGCTCAACCCTGGTGATTTCAATTGAGGTGAAATGGTTCAAATAAGAGAACAATATGGTCCAATGAAACTGAAATAAGGTAATTACATCAGAAGTTACAAACAGACATAGAAAGCTTTGCTGACAATAAAATAAGGCATTCTGCATGTCTCCATTCTTTTTCTATAAAAATCCTTAGTTCAGTGAAAAGATGGAAGACAGGAAAGGGAGAAATAAAGAAAAACTAGCTGATAATTAATCATGCTAACATAGTAAGAATAGACCATGCTAATTAATATTATATAAAAAACCCCACATAATATGACCGACATGCATGTTTAGTACTCTGCACACACACAAAAAAGGAAAAGATTCTAGTAAGAAGATAAAACTGTGATCTAAAATAAAGAAAAAGAAGGTCATGTTCTCTTATGCATCCTTTCTAAATCCACTTTAAGAAATGTTTATAAGAATACAAATCATAAACTTAGAACCTGAACCTCCTAACTTCAGTGGAAGTATTTTGCATAAGTAAAGACCATAGGATCAACCTTTATTGAGAGTAATGTCAGAGTACTATCATACTGAATCACCAAATATAAATTACGGAGGTCCAGAGCACAAACAACAGGGAAATGCCTTTCAGAAGTTTAAGAAGCTCATCTTAACTCCCCTGAAGTCAATGGGATATTTGCCACTTACTTCAAAGGATGCAGGATGACGCCCTGAGATTCCAGTATGATCATTTCAGTATTCCTAGCTAACTGATAGGTTGCAATATGTAATTGTAAAGGGGAAATCATCTTTATCTTTGCCCTCTGCTGTTTAACATTTTTGTTAGTGATGTGGAAGAAAATTTGAAATGATCACAGATAACACAAAGATTACGAAAGTCATAAATAAAGAAGAGGGCATGTCATTAATACAGAGTGATCCGGATTGCATGATAAATTGTGTGCAAGCAAACTATATACATTTCAGTACAGCCAACTGTAAAGTCAAACATCTAGGAAAAAAGACTGTAGGCCATAGTTACAGTATGTAGGACTCTATCCTAGGAAGCAGTAACAGAAAAGAATTGGGGAGGGGTCATCGTGGATAATTGCTGAACATAACAAACCAATGTCACTTTGTGGCCAAAAGGACTAATGTGATTTCTGGAAGTATAAGAAAGACAATATCAAGTAGAAGTAAAGAGATATTACTTCTGTATTGGGCACCGGTGTGACCATTGCTGGAATCATGTGTCCAGTTCTGATGTCCGCAATTCAAGGAGGATGTTCAAAAATTGGAAAGGGCTGAGAGGAGAACTACAAGAAAAATTAAAGGGTTGGAAAACATTCCTTATATTGAAAGACTCAAGAAGTTAAATCTATTCATCTTACCAAAGAAAAGGTTAAGAAGTGACCCAGTGTATAACTACCTACAAGGAGAACTTTGATAACAGAGGACAGATCTAGAAGACAAAAGGTATAAAAATGTCTGGAAGTTGAAGCTAGACAAATTCAGAAATAAGGGACAATTTTTACAGTGAGGGTAATTAACCTTTGGAACAACTTTCCAATTGTAGTGGAGTCTCCATCACCGGAATTTTTAAATCATGATTGCAAATAGACTCTGGTCCAAACAAAAATTAATTCAGGCAATTCCTATAGCCTGTGTTATGCAGGTAGTCAGAATAGATGATGATCACAATGGTCTTTTCTGGCCTTACACTCTATGAATCTGCATATTTGCTTTTCATAATGAGGAATTCACCTCTAATTTTGAAATCATATCAAATAAATGTTGTCCTTTCAAAAAACAAAAGTTTGCAAAATGCAGAACTGCAATTCTGATTCTAGACAACTAACGTACTCTACAAGGTGGTGTCTATCAGTGAACAAAAGACTCCACCTGTCCTAAAAAAATTGGACTTCTTTGGCCTTCTGAAATAAGTAAATAGTTTTCTCCAAATGAATGTAAAGTTCAATACAAAAGTAAATGAAAGCAAGGTTCTCAAGCCCTAAAACTGACTTACTTTAAAATTCTTTAGTCTGATGTGCGGGTTCTGGATTTCAAATGTCTCTTTAAAAATAAAAAATACAGCAATGTTGTCAGTGTACAAAATAAAGGAAGCTACTAGAACAGGGGTTGTCAACTTTTCAGAAGTGATGTGCCGAGTCTTCATTTATTCACTCTAAGTTAAGGTTTTGTGTGCCAATAATACATTTTTAGAAAAATTAACATTTTTAGAAGGTCTCTTTCTATAAGTCTATAATATAGAACTAAACTATTGTTGTATATAAAGTAAATAAGGTTTTTAAAATGATTAAGAAGATTCATTTAAAATTAAATTAAAATGCAGAGCCCTCCCAGCTGGTGGGCAGGACCAGGGCAGTGTGAGTGCCACTGAAAATCAGCTCCCGTGCCGCCTTCGGCACACGTGCCATAGGTTGCCTATCCCTGTACTAGAACAATGGTTTCTGGTGTAGTGTCCCCTCTGCTGGCTCTTCACCTGCAATTAACTATCATTGTTCCCAGATATATAACCACTATTGCTGAGCTACAAGGAAGACAGTTAACAAATACTACCAGGTTGAATTTCTGCTTTATGATATTGGTGGAGAAAAATTGCATCATGAAGCTTTGGAGTGGCTATTACAAAAAATAGAAAGTAATAAGCAAATATCAGACAGTGTCATTTAATGTCACTTCTGCATTTTTGGAGTTGTTCAGTTATATAAATAATATGTTGGAGTGTCTAGTACATTGGAATTCAGTATATCAATCCAGGTTATTTTCATCCATCTGTGACACATTTGCACATTATTTTGGGGATAATGCCACTCAGATTCAGGCTAAGCTGTCTGTGTGTATAATAACAAAGCCATCTCCGGAGGAGACAAATGCAATTTTTACTGTTTAGATTTTGGCCAATGACACAGCCTGCAAATTAGATCTATGATTCTTGTCCGGAAAAGAAATATGAAGCCATTTTTGGAGTTAGTTGTCAATGCCTCCCTTTGGGAGTGGCTAAATCTTGTAATTTTTTCCACCACAGTAACTAAAACAAATGATCTCTTCCTTTTAGTTCCAAGAAATAAATTGTTCATGTTCTAATTTTCTCCTGCCTCACCTGCTAGTTCCTTTCTGGGGTTTGTTTGTTTTTTGTTTTTTGTTGTTTTTTTTTTTGCCTCCTCACCTCATCTCTTTCATTTTGTCAAAAATGTTGCCAGAAAATAGTTTTCTCATGCATTTTTTTTGTTACATCACCCATCTTCTAGTCCCTCCACTGGGTGCAGCAAGTTCAAGCTTTTTGTCATTGCTTTTGAAATCCTGCAGCACTTAGCCCTGACTTTGTCTTCTTTCAAGTTCTGCCCTTCCCATCTACTTCACCACTTCTGCCAGCCTTGACTTCAACTTTGTTTCTTATTCCCACTCCTGCTTTCCATGCCTTCTTCTATGATAACTTCTATGGTTGAAATGCACTCCCTAAATCCATTCACCAAACTGGCTCCCTTTAATCATCCAAATCCCTCTTTAAACCTCACTTTGCTCTGTCACTTATGAGAAATGAGTTAATGATTTTAAAAGAAAAACATTTTGAATAGCCAAAAATGGAGGATTTCACAGCCTAGCCATGCAACAAAGATACAATACCTCTCAGCATTTACAAAAATGTGATAAAAATGTTGACTGGCAAGCATCAGCTATAAAAGTGTAATAGTCCACTTCTTGTTGACATTTGGCATGTACATCTGTCACATTTACTTGTGAATTACTCATGTCGTATTACCTATATAGACAACAGCAGTGACAACAACAGAAGTGGCTTCCAAGAATAAGCTGTTTATTATTCAGTGATTACGGAAGTGAAACTGCTCACACATCCATTAAGATTCTGGCCAATGCCAGAGGTTCAATAGATAATTAGATTCATGTCGATAAACTGCATACAGTAATGATCTAGGCACCTAACATATATCATAGCTAATATCATCCGTGTACATGCTTACACTCCACATGGTTGTGGATAGAACCATGAACAGCAAGATGTGTTCAACATCATAGCAAGCAGAAAGAGCAGTGGGGTCATTGGCTGAGTAAGGATACTTAAGCAAATCCTACTCCTACAAAATATTACCATGGAATGAATAAAGTCTACACAGAGCAGACTGGAGCTTGATTTTAAAGTCTTATTGACAATAACCAAACAAAGAATGTGCATATTCTACCTACCTTAGAAGGATGAAGAATTCAGTTAATCCTGTTGGAATTTTAATTGGTTGTTCCACATAGTTTGGACATTTAAAACCCAATGCTTAGACAGAGCGAGAGAACGTCAGTCACTTGATTGTTTTTTAAAAATATATATATACACATCCAGTGTAGATTTATATAATGAATACTAAAATATTACAAATAATTATAGTATTATGCTATTGATCAGTACTGTAATTTGTGATATGACTTCACACAGGATTCTGCATAATAATTCAAGTAAACTTTTTAAAAATTCCTGAACAATGGCAAGACTAAGGAATTCTAAAGTCTTACATCAAAGATCATAATACAATTAAGACAACTTTTGATAATATTCCAAGGTGCAGTAGTGGATCAAGATGCTCTCAAATGAGTCTCTTTTGTTGGAATTTCCTTGACCAATTGTAATATCTTATTTTGAGGCCTTATAGGGCCTTTCAACCACAATAAACTCTTCTGTGAGGCTATTAGTGTGCAAATTGTTTCTGGCCTCCAGGCCTAGATACTCAGCCCTGGTCTACCCTGGAGGGGGCTGGGGGATTGATCTAAGATATGCAACTTCAGCTACGAGAATAGCGTAGCTGAAGTCAATGTACTTAAATTGACTTACCGCGCGCGGCATCTTCTTGAGTTTTGGCATGAGAGATTTTCATTCCAAGAAGTTATCATCTTGTAAAAAAGAAGCTTATTCAAATTATCATTAAAATATAGTAGATTGTGCCCAGTGGACATTTATTTTGAGTTTTGGGCAAAAGTAATACTTGTGCTTCAGTCTCAGCACTGGTTCACAATATAGGTCAGAAGTATGTCAACTTTCACCACTGCATGGAAATAGTCTCCTAGTGATGAATTATTATGTTATGTAGTATTAGTGCAAGTATTTAAGAACATTAGAATGGCCATTCTGAGTCAGATCAATGGTCCATCTAGCTCAGTACCCTGTCTTCTGACAGTGTCAATGCCAGGTGCTTCAGAAGGAATGAACAGAACAGGGAAATTATCAAGCGATTCGTCCCCTGTCTTCCAGTCCCAGCTTCTGGCACTTAGAGGCTTTGGACTCCTGTAGCATGGGGTTGCATCCCAGATCATCTTGGCTAATAGCCATTGATGGCCCCATCCTCTATCAAATTATCTAATTATTTTTGGAACCTAGTTAATGTTTTGGTCTTCTCAGCAACCCCTGCCAATGAGTTCCACATGTTGACTGTGCCTTGTGTGAAGTATAGCATGGATGCTCATTAATACCAACATATCAGTGCCCTTTTGCTATGTTGCTCCTAAATGGCTACTGCTGTGAGTGTCAACAGTTCTCAGTAGGGAAAGTGTTCTCAGCAGAAATGTTGCTTTTAAGTGGTGATTGCACTTATAAGATGTTGCTGCAAACAAGTATCTACTTCCTTTTGTTTGTTTTAAATTAATTTCATTAGGTGAATCTCTCCTCATGTGGAAGCTGTTCCATGCCCCTAATTATTTTTGTTGCCCGGCTCTGTACTTTTTTCAATTCTAATATATCTTTTTGAGATGGGGCGACCAAAACTGCACAGAGTATTAAAGGTGTGGGCATAATATGATTTATGTAGGGGCGTTATGCTATTTCTTTCTTCCTATCTATTGCTTTCTGAATAAGTCCTCACATTCTGTTAACTTTTTTGACTGCCATTGTATATTGAGCAAATGTTTTCAGATAACTATCCACAAGGATTCCAATATCTCTTTTTTGAGTGATAACAGCTACTTTAGACCACATCATATTTATGTAGAGTTGGGATTATTTTTTCTAAAGTGCATTGCTGTGTATTTATTAACATTGAATTTAATCTGCTATTTTGTTTCCCAAACACCCAGTTTTGTGAAACCCTTATGTAACTCTTCACAGCCTGCTTTGGACTTCTCTATCTTCACTAATTTTGTAACATCTGCAGATTTTGCCACCTCACTGTTTACTCATTTTCCAGATCATTTATGAATAGGTTGAACAGCCTTGGTCACAGTACAGCTCCTTGGGGCACAATGCTAGTTACCGCTCTCTATTCTGAAACTGACCATTTATTCCCGCCCTTTGTTTCCTCTCCTTTAACCAGTTACTGATTCACGAGAAGGCCTTCCATCTCATCCCAGGACAGCTTACTTTGCTTAAGTATCTTTGGTGGGGAACCCTGTCAAAGGCTTTCTGAGAGTTCATGTACACTTGTCAGGATTGCCTCCCCACTCTGAACTCTCAGATACAGATGTGGGGACCCTCAAGAAAAAAAGAAATAACCCCACAAGCTTAAACTCACAGATAATGAGGTGCATATACCCAACACGTCTAAGATCTCACATACAAAACAGAGTGAAATGCAACAAGGGAAGCCATATATAGCTTCCTTGTCTGGCCTCGTTGGATCTGGCCTTCAATTTAGCTGGATCTGGCTGAATTTCTTTCATGGAAGTAGATGGAAAATTCTTCTCCGGAAGAAAAGCTTAGTAATGCAGTTAAGGCAAATCACAAGTCTGCCTAGCACCCTGATCAGTTCTTGTGAATAAGACTTCACTAATGGTACAGTGGAAGAAAATAATAATGTGACCTCACTGCCCCAGTGTAGGAGCAGAACAGTTGTCTGTGCTACAATTGTTCTGATTTGGAGTGAAATTTCTACCTCTAGCCCTCTAAATGATTCATTTAGTACTTTATCAGTCACAGGTCATCTGTAAACCAGTGCCTTCTGAATAAGGCTTCATATTAGGTAGACGTGAATGTGTGATGCTTGTGGTTAAAAGATTTGTTATACTATTCCACTAAACAAGTGACAGAGAAAATCAATGACTGAGTAGTAGTATCCCACAAATCTTCCTGGAATTTGAGTGAATATCTAAGGTGAACTATTAAGATACCTATCACCCTGAGAGTCAGGAGTGCAAGTGGAATCCATTTTTTACTGGTACATGGGGGCAGCCCAGGGAGCATGTGACCTCCTCATGTTACCCTCCATGTAACTCCTACCCACCCTGTCCCCAATCTGGGGCACCCACACTCTCCCAGTCCAACAGATGGGTGTTGGGGCCCCCATGCTCTCCCGGTCCAATGGATAGATGGTGATCTCCATGGAACAGAAGCCCTCAGAGATGGAACAGCAGGATAAGGTAAGTGTTGAAGGTCTTCTCCAGTGTCTTCAGAATAGACGTCACTCTCATCAATATGGTCGGAACCACAATGAATCCCGTACCACACCACGCACAGGCTGCCACTCAGATGAACAGCTTCGCATCCACACAGAGGTCAGATTTTTATAGATGTTAAGGTGGGAAAAATTGGACTGTTCCAAATAGCAATGCCAAATAGCAATGCCAGGCCAGTCTGAGCTGATAGAACCTTCAGGGCAGGAAAATCCAGTCTTGCCCAGTTGGGACTAGCTTAGAGTCAGTGTCCCTGAGGTAAACAAGGATGAAGTTCCAAAATCACATGTCACAGGCTTCATTTTGTATTTCTTATTTCAATTATCCCAACCCTCCCTTACCTGTTGAGGGGAGGCTCTGTCCTTCTCCCACTGTGCCAGAGACTTGGGAACTGCAGTGGTGAAAGGAGCAGAATGTGGGGCTGCTGGGCAGCTGTACCGTCCTCAGCCCTTCCCCCAACTTTGACCTCCAGCTGGGCTGCTGTACAGATGGAGACACTGCAAGGAAGATCTGGGGATGGTGCGGTACAGCTGCATCTGAGCTGCTGGGGTGGGGCCGCCCAGCAGCCCCAAGTTCTGTTCCTCCTGTGTCTTTCTGGTACCCTGTATCAGCTATAAATATCTTGCAGGTACAGTGTACCAGACCAGACTGCCCTACTTGCACTGCTGCTGATAGGAAGAGTTTTAGGTTCTGACTTTAACCTGGAGCAGTGGTAATCTGTTTATGAGCATGACAAATGTGTGAAATTCATACTTTCAACTTCGAAAGTATATGCTGACGCAGAAATTGATATGGTTTTGTTTAGGGAATGGATAAGCAGATCTTCAGAGGAATAGGATTACTGCCCCATACAAGAGAGGATCAGAGAAACTTTTTAGTAAATGGCAAATACCAAGATATGAGCATTAATCTTCACAATACAGGCTTATAAATTGTAGTATATAAAACACTTGTTCACAACCTGAAAATGAAGACTTTATTCCAATTCAGAATTGTATGTCCAATTGTATAATTAAAAGTTACAATAATAGATTTTCTGCTTCATGGAGCACATGACTAATTAATATAGGCAACTCCTAAAAATGCATATATAATCTCATATTAATGTATTTTGGAAGTAGTAGCCAACTGGCAATAGTAATTTAAGGGAAGATGTCAGTTCTTTGTTAAATCCTGACAGGCCACATTTCATTCAGCTTTACTCCTCAGCTTTCTATTATATTAAAAGAATAAATAAAATATGTTTATCACTTCCACAAAATAAAGCATTTCGTATTTCTAGTAAGTGTGCAGGTGCTCCCAGAATTTTGATCAAGGGAAGAATGTGTTAGCCCATTTTAGGAATATTATTTAGAGATTCAGGAAAGAACAGTACTAAGATTATGTGTAAACACAAAGGGTGTGATTCCTTTCTCAATCACACCAGGGCAAATCAGGAGTAACGATGCTGTAAAGTTGGTGTAAGAGGAGAATCAGACATTTTGAAGTCCGGGTAAATATCCTCGGCAGAAGCCACACCACGACAGCACATTGATGATAGGCCAAGGTGGCTTTCAACTACCTTTCTGCTTCCAAATCTGTGGTTGTTACTAACTGATCCAAGTCATTATTATTAATGATTAGTAATATGAAAGTGTCTAGAGGCTCCAACTGACATCATGACCCCATTGTGCTAGGCATAATGGTATGGGTCAATAATCGTCCCAAACAGCTTCCATGCTAAATACAGAGAACAAAGAATGGGAGAAAGGAAGTATTATTATCTTACTTTTAAAGATGAGGAATTGAGGGAACAAGAGAAGAAGTGACCTGCCCAAGGTCACATAGGAAGTCTATAATAGTGCTTGGAGCTGAATCGAGATCTCCTGAATTACAGTCCAGTAGTATAACCAACAGACCATCCATCCTCCCTGATGCTGTTCTAAATATTGCCAAGGAGAGAACTGATGTCTCCACCTCCATCTCAGGTTCTGCACTGTATTTATGTTTGTTTAGTCTTCATTTGATAAATTCTTCATTTAATAAATTAGAAGGTCCTAATGAGCAGCCAGTTAACAAATGTGAAGCATTAATAGATTAGTAACAATATATAATTAAGTAGATTAATTAAGTATATTATAATGTTGATGTTTTATTGAATATGCCATTCTCTAGCATAGGCCTGATGCAGAGATAGATCTCTGGGAGGAGCAGACACTTAGGCATGGATAATCAAAAGGTATGTAGGTGCCTAACTCTCATTGATTTAAATAGGGTTTAGGTGCCTAAATACCTTTGAGAATCTAGGCCTCAGAACCTTCCAGGAGCATGCCTTTCAGCCTTTGAAATGGCCAAACCTCAAACCAATTCCAAATCCCAATGCAAGCAGATCTTCAGGAGTAAAAGAAACAAACATTTTAATCCAATGAAGAAGCCTCATGGGACACTGAGAAATTCATCTGTTGTAAACACTTATTAAACACTGAGAAGAATGTCAACAGAACATTTAGAAGGTAATAGTCAAAATTAATAAGACTGAAAATGTTACAATTTGTTTCTCATAACTTGTTTTCAGCAATAATCTCTAGGTTCTAGAGAGAGTTGGAAAATATCATGCCTGTAATGGGTATTCATCCAAACAACATGTTATTCTACAGTTACATATGTAATTAACAGTGGTGAAATATAGTTACCTTTCATACATGAGCACTAAATAAGTCCAATATATTTTTTGTCTTTTTTACTATTCACATCACATTAACATCCAGATCAGCCTTTATTCAATCACATTCACAAACTCAGTCTTATCACTTCTCTCAGCCCCACCCCTACCAAATGTGTGCATGTGAGTGTGGGTTTCACTTTTGGCACTAATAATAGTAATAAAAAAAAAGTAAATCACTTCCACCACAGTTGTCAGTAAACCACAACAAAATGCAAATATGGCAGAAAGCAACTATGACTTCAAGACATACAGGGAGCACCTGGTATAGACATTTTTCACTCCATCACTACACTTGGACAAAGTGTCTCACTGCAGAGGCAAAGCCTGTGTCATAGACATTCAGTTACATTTTCCAAAGAGCTTACAAGATGACAATTTTAGTCTTATTTACCATACCAAAAACCCAAGGCTGTTACATGAGATCACCACTGATGTCTTGAAGCCAGGACATGGTAAACGATCAGTAGGGTAATTCCTGAATTAGCTTATTTCAAGATGACCAGTGATTAGGGTTTTGAATATTGTCTGATGAAATCAGAAACAAGGCAAAGGTAATGCACTGAATATTTAAAATGAAATACAAAGTGGTATTAGCAGCTGAAAACTATTCAGATATAGATTAGCTCCACCCACTTTTTTTTCTCTTACTCAAACTGTTAAAGACAGAGAAAAAATAAGAAAATTGGGTCAGAAGTGTGGATCGATATGGGCAATGTTTTCTAAAAGTTAGGTTATATATTAGTAAGTCTTTTTTTTCTTTCAAGAATTGTTTGTGTAGATTCCCTCTTGTAGAAAAGAAACTAGAAGTAACATCCCTTAAAAGAGAATAAAAGGAGGAGGATCCATCATATAATGGTTGCAGAACTGCTCTCCAAAATTGGACATCTTATTTAGATGCCAGTTCTAGAGAGTAATGATACATAAATGTGTGATTTGTGCTCCAGGCAACAGCCAAACTCATTCCCATGAAAATTACTAATATATGTTGTTTTGGACCTGGTGGAATGCATTCTAAGATCTAAAAGTATGGAGTCACCTACAGGTTCTTAGCACATTTGAATACAAAGTTGGATCCACTTGTATGTTCTCTGAGCAGGTGCTATGCTCTTCAGGGGCATTTTGCACTCATACTAGATAGCACAGCGGAGACAAAGAGTAACCCTATGCCTATTTTGAATTCCCTGAGGCCCAAGTGAATCTTGAAAGATCAAGGTACTGATTAAAGGGAGAATGGAAACTGTGTTTCTTCTGCTTACAGGCATCTAGGTGAGCAAATTTAAAGGAAACCGTGCAAGTTTCAACTTGCAAAGATTCCTCCTTTCAGAACAGGTTGCTCCACAAAGTAGGTTGTTCAGAACTACTATGTTTAATCTAATTATAAATCTGCTGAGGAATTGAAAGTTTTACCTTCACTATTAGAATTTGTTGTTATAATATTTTCTTAACAACCTGTATTGTATTAGTAACTACAGTTATCAAACTTAGCTCTTTCTTGAACCTGTTAGTATTGTTTTACATTATAACATCAGTGTCCTTAGTATCTGTATCCCTCATATAGGCAGTTTCGCACTTTTGCATCCTATTCTAGAATGTAGCTGGCAGATGTCATTCTACAGACAGAATTTTACAACTAGAGGGAGCTAAAGGACCATGATATGATAAGATGACATATGAAACTCTTCATGATCTTTCAACAGTAGGGTGAAAAATAAAATGTAAGAGCCTTCGATATCAATTATTACTCACTGGAGCAAGAAGAGTGTTCCGCAGTGACAAAAATATGGCTACATTTGATATCCTTTGCTTGTCAAAGTACAAGGTATCTTTTATTTTAAGCCCCATATGGATGTTACTCTAAATTTTGTGTGTTTTGGATTTGGTACTGTATCTTATTCCTGTCCTTATTTTTTTGTGCTTTCAGAAAGAAGAAAACATCTGCCATATAGTCCCTTTGCTTGCTCTTGTGTGAGTTGAATTGGAAAGTAATTATGGTGTATTAGTAATTAAATGTTTTGTGGTAAACACGAACACCATCAAGGGAGCAGGAAAGCAAGAGGGAACAGAGATTAATTTACCAATAAAATCTGGAATGGATTTATACATATAAAATATGGACATTAAAATACAGACAAGTTATCTGATATAAAAGTACTAACAAACGAAGTATCTTTCAGAAAGCATGTGATTTCCAACACTGGGTAATTATTTGTTTGCCCTCCAGAACCTTAGGAAAAAAAGACAAGTATGAGAATTATATATATTACTCTCCCTTTATGTAGCCTTCCCTCGCGGAATCTTCTTCATCTCTCCTTAAGTTCTGTAACAACTTCCAAACCTCAACTGGAAAAAACTGGGAACTTTGAAATAGAACCTAAACCAAAGTTTCTCAAACCTGGGGTTATGATCCCTCAGGTGGTCGTGAGGTTGTTACGTGTGGGGGGGCCGGGAGTTGCAAGCTGTCAGCCTCCACCTCCACATATATATATATATAATAGTGTTAAATATAAAAAGATGTGTTTTTAATTTATAAGGGAGGGCGCACTCAGAGACTTACTGTGTGAAAGGGGTCAGCAATACAAAAATTTGAGATTTACTGACCCAAACAATATTAACTCCTCCTTCTCACCCCTCAGCTTGTTTTTCAGTTCAGCAGTGTTCAGTAACATTCAGGTTACTTCCATCTGTTCCAGTCAGAAACCAGTCTATGGGCTGTATTCAGACTGCCTATGTAAATCACCCCTGAAGGCTGCATACCTATACATTGGAGATGCAGGATTGTTGAGCACCCAATATCCTGAACAGCAGCATATCTCTGAACCATACATAGAGTATTACTGCTAGAATCAGAAATTCTCTACATACATTGGAATTTGCAATGTAAGAGCTGTCCACAATGTTTTGCTGAAAATCAAAGAATACACAAATAATGAAATTCGCCTCTGTGCTTAAGTGTAGCATAGCCCTTTCTCCTAAGAAAAGTGCTCCACCTTTGTTCACAGATGAGCACTTATTTGTTAAAATTTGCTTGTGTTTGTGAGCTGCCCGCTGAAGCTCTGGTTCTATATATGCAGTTTTGGGGGCTGCTGGTTCAGATGCATTTTGAGTTCAAGTGCACAGGAACATATGACAAGTTACAACATGGAAGCCATGTGATGTTTTTTCTGTTGCCCATCCTGGTTGAATCTGTCCCTGTGAACAAGAGGATCAGCTCAAAAGAAGCTTTATTACGTATTGCATCTTAAAGACTGCATTCTTATAGCATAGGCCATTACCTGAAAACTAAACCCAGCAACTAAAATTAAACCATGACATTACAGCCCTCATGCGACTAAACTGTTAGGAAATTAGGGTCTACAAAATAAAGAGCAACTTCTCATCAGAACTCCTGTATCACACCCTTAGTACATTTAGGATTTCATTTTCAACAAGCAGCAGCAGTATAAACGGGTTGGTATGGACAGACATTGCATCCCTGCTCTCTGACCTCTGCACAAGAAGACTTTTTGTATGGGCCTCAGCCTCTGAGTTGTTCAGAATCAGAAACCTGTCCCTTTCATTGCAGTTGCTAGGTCTGACTTTTGGTGCTCTGTTCTAACTTGTGAAAATGCAGACTTTGAATATGGGTCATGATGAAATTTGACCATGGGAGCAATGGGTTCACTTATATTTGAGCCTTTTGAACTTCAGAAACTGCAAACCCATGCAAACCAGACCAGACTGTTACTCCTACACTGCAAGCTTGGAAGGGTTTGCCAAAGATGAGCCAGGTACAGATTTTAGACTCTACCCTGGGACACTGCACCACAATTCCTGTTGCTTAGAAGTCTGTTGATAGATTTTTGGGGGGCATGTTCTAGAAACAGGAAAGATGGATGGCTTCTGGCCTCCATTTCTCCTCTGCCTGCAAGTTTTTTAACATGTGCCTTGTGAAGATGGCAACCAAAATTTGGTCCAATATTTATTGACAGCACATTTTCACTCACTTTTGCAGTGGGTTTACTTGAAGGATGTAAAGTAATATTTCTAAATGAGCTAATTTTACAAAATGAGTTATTCTCTGATTTTTATTTTTCCACACAGACAAAATCAGCTTAGTCAATACTTTCTCCACTTACTTACAAAGTCTAAATAATAATAATTACAACTTAGATTTTTCTTTAACAGTGCCATTTAAAATTACACAAGAACAGATTTTTCTCGGAAAGTCATAAGAGCTGTTAAATACTACATGTACTAGAATATTGATCTTAATACTCAACATGCACATCAGTTTCATTATCAGAAACACTTTAAATCTGTATGTTAACAACTGAAGAGAATTATTTTGCTTTAATAATGTGGTATGCATCATCCTTCATATATTCCTAAAGCAGGATGTATGCTGTATATTTATATACAACAGCTGGTTTCAGCACAGACATTGCAGTGTCATGCTTTCACTCAGAATTAAGATGCCATATTTTCATTACAATCGCATGGCATCTCAAATGCAATATATTGCTTTTCAAATGCAAAATAATTTCACAGACTGGCCTTCATGATTGGGGAAGGGAATAATGAAATGAGATCTATTTTACACAAATGAAAAATAAAAGATTTATCATAAATATATGGACCAGTATATGACATTGAAGAACAAGAAGCAGAAAGGAAACAATGCTCTTGCATAAAGATCAATTCGCTTTGCTGCTGATGGAATGACAGGCTTGGGAGGAGGTGGCTTCTTGTTGTTCTTTGCTTGAGATTTCCCGAGCCCACTGTTGACTTCAATGGGCTTTCCATAACAGTCATAGTTTGATAATTCAAAATCTCTTGGCAAGCTTCCAACGATGCTGAAATCATTGGATCTCAGATCAGATTTTGAGGTGCAAACTTTTTTGCATCTGGTCTCACCAACCTATGAAATAAAGTTTGGGAAATCATAATCGACTCACAAATATTTTATTCACAAACATAATGCACTTGTGAAAGAACGCAGCAAACAAATATATATGATATTACTTGTTGATGGGGATTTAGCACACTAGCTTAATTTTCAGGAATGGTTGTAATACAGAATACTTAAGTCTATCATATAAACTAATCTAAACATTCATAATTATATACTTTTACAAATACAAGGTGCCTCATGCTATGGAACTAAATACGCTATATTGCTAGATTGTATTTTAAGGCTACAGAGAGAGAGAGAGAGAGAATATTTTTTCCTAAGTGGAGTCAGAGCACAAGAAAGTTGTTAGATTGATATTATTTAATACTTGTGTTACACTGGGGCTCAGAAGCTCCAATTAGGATTGGAAACTGGAAATTGCTTTATCCAACAAACTTGAGGACAGAAAGGTTCCCCATACCAGATAGCTAATATGCCTAAACCCAGTCAGAGAGGGACCCTCTCTAAAGGAGAGAGAGCACCCTCCTTGTAGCAAAAGTCCTTGTCCCCTCTATAATGACCACAACAAAGGTAATACAGCTCTTTCCCAGAGCCACACATTAGCATGCTAGAGGATCTCGTCACTGGAAAACTCCCCTGAGAGACTGAAGGACAATCTTTTACCCATCTGTCTGTTCCCCCAACGCTCCTGGGGCAAGGAGGAACAAATCACGGGGAAGAGGATTTAAACTCAGCTGAGACTTGCCCTCTCTGCTAGTATATAGAAAGGTCATTTTAAAAATAAATTGATATATGATGTAATTCAAGGACTAAGGTTTTGAAAAACAGTTATCTGGGTGCCAATACCTGATCTGCAGAGAGTTTATATTTCAGGTGTTGCAAACACTAGAAAAAGATTTAACCATCACACAAAAAAGTCAGCCAGAAGAGATTTGGAGACCACTGCTATGCATCAATCATCGGTGGATATCTAACTGTCTTGTATGCATTTGAAACCCTCTCCCAGTGACTCCTGTCATTTTAGAATATTCAGAGAAAATGTTAAAAAAGAAAAATATAAATATACTGGTTTAACAGGTAATTTCAGGAGAGGAAAGCACATTTTTCAGTTTTGGATCAACTGAAAAAATATTTTGGAGTTTTTATTTTACCCCTCTTTGAAAACTGTCAAGATATACTGCATAAAAATAAACCCTACCATTAGGGGAGGTACATTGTACTATCACTGCTCATTTATTTATTTTTCTACTGATGATCACGATGGTTTGGTTCTGGCCATGGGGTTCATCATATAGTGCCACATTTGCCAAACTCAGTTTTGTAGACAAAAACGGAGGATTTGCAAACAGAATGTACTAATATTGCTGTGCTAGTTACTCAACAAAAATTAAAGATCTTTTTTAATGATACATTTTACTTCAGAGATAAGAAAAAAACATGTCTGGATGCTGCAACTGCATCTGCCTGAGCAGCAAGAAAGAAGAACTGGAAAGACTGGGGCCCATATCAGATTTTATTTAAATGTTTTAGATCAAGAGTCATTGACTTCTTTTTCTTCACTTGTTATTAAGTTTAGGGTGTCTGACTCATTTTGTCATGATTAAAACCACTCAGGTGTGATGAATGGATATACCATAGACTACCATGAACCATTCATGAGCAATTTGGTACTACCTGAAATAAATTATTATTATAAAGAAATTACAAGTGCTCTCAAAATAAAACAAAACAATAAAATAAATTAAGATGTCAAAATTAAAAATTAGTATAATATTTTCGAAATAATTCTCATTCAATTACAGGAGCTAGAGGTGGGAGTAAAAATATTATGCTATCTACCCTCTACTAATGAGGATTGTTCCCTGTAGCTTACAGTGCAGAGATTTGTCCAGTGTAGGTTTAATTGTTCTATTAACTTACAAGGTTGTGCCACTCTCCTTTGGAAACTATTCTCTGTTGTAACAACTCCCGCTCTCAGGAAGTTTTTCCTGATATTTAGTCTCAATTTTCCTTTTTCTAATTTTATTATATTACTCCTAACTAAGATCCTTATAGTACCATCAGTTATTCCTTTCCCTTCATGGCATTTTCACATTTATGTGTAGTCTGTTCTCATTTTCTTTTTTATTCACTGCTTAGATGAGCTGTTTATCTTTCTTCATATATCAATCTCTCCAGCTTCCAAATATTTTAATTGTTCTTCTCTATATTCCCTCTAGTTTGTCTATAATTTCTGGTACTATGGTAAAATTATCCATATTAAATGTAGCTCACCTGCTTTTCTATTCCTAGCAACATAATATTCCTGAAAACCTATCAAAAGCCACTGGCACCTTTCTTTGGAAAGTCAACTAGCATGCAGATTGACTTTTTGAACAGTTACACTGAAGGCTTGTAAAGAAATAAAAATTTTTTAAAGACTCTCCATTCCTTGTGTGCACTGTCTTATCATAACCAGGCAACACAATATAACTTGACTGTGGAAACTATTTTATAATTTGCTCAATTCTAGGTCTGGAGTAGCAATAGCTTGAAACATTACACATAGGACTTATATTTGCATGATAGTGCAGAGGTTTTTCAGATGTTAAGACCAAAAGGGAACATTTTAATCAACAAGTCTGACTGCTGCACAGCACAGACCATACCAGACTTCCTTGAATTAATCCCAGATTCACCCCCTCCAAATTTTTAACATCTTCCTTAAGCTGTGGATACCAGAATGGGACACAGTATTCCAGTAGCAGACACCAGTGCTGAATACAAACTTGATATAACCCTCCTAAATTGATATTCCCCTATTGATATAGCCAGGGATTACTTTAGCTCTCAGTTTCACACTGGGGACTCATGCTTGCCTGATTATCCACCACGATCCCCAACTTTTTCAGAGTCACTGCTTCTCTTCAATCTGTATGTCATCTTCAAACTTTATCAGTAATGATTTTATATTTTCTTCCAGGTCATAGATAAAAGTATTAAATAGCATAGGGCCAAAAAACATTCTCTGAAGGAGCTCACTAGAAACAGACATGCTCAGTGATGACTCTCCTTTTACAATTAGCTTTTGAGACCTACCAATTAACAAGTTTTTAAGCAATTTAATTTGTGACATTCTGATTCAATATATTTCTAGTTTCTTAATCAAAATGTCATGTGGTACCAAGTCAAATGCCTTACAAAAGTCTAACTATATTAGCTCAACACTATTACCTTTATCAACCAAACTTGCAATTTCATAAAAAAGATATCAAGTTAGTTTGACAAGATCTATTTTCCTTAAACCCATGTTGACTGGCATTGATTATATTACCCTATTAATTCTTTATTAAAAAAGTTCTGTATTAGCTGTTCCTTTATTTTGCCTGGATTGATGTTAGGCTGTCAAGTCAGTAATTACTTGGGTTATCTTGTTTCCCTTTTTAAATACTGATACAATGTTAACCTTTCTCCAGTCTCCAGGAACTTCTCTAGTTTTCTAAGACATTATTTTTTAAAAAAACCCCACTAACACTCCAGATAGCTCCTTAGACAGCTCTTTTAAAGATCCTGGATATATGTGATCTAGACCTGCTGATTTAGCAGTGTCTAGTTTTTGAAGCGACAGAGTCCTGTGGCACCTTATAGACTAACAGATGTATTAGAAGGTTCTGTTTAACAACTTCCTTAGCAACTATTGGAATAGAAAGTATTTAATCAACATCACATGATATGAATAGCTATCTCATCCATCTTCCCCAAATACAAAACAAAAAAATTATTAAACACTTCTGACTTTTCATTGACAATTCTACCATTTCCCTCTAGTAGTGGTCCCATACCACTGTTATGGTAACCTTTTATTCTTGACGTACTCAAAGGCCATATTATTCTTAACTCTGCTGATCATAGTTTTCTCCTTGTGTCCTTTTGCTTCTCTTATCAATTTTCTACATTTTTTAGCTTCTAATTTATATTTACTGCTGTCAATTTCCCACTTTTCCATCTGTTTCTAATGATTAATTATTATTATTGCTTTCATTTCCCCCTGAGATAAACTGTTTTTTTTAAAAAACAGTATAACCTTTCTGACTGCAGAAATGTGGATTTTGGGGTCTCTAGTAAAATGTTCTTAAACATTAACCAATCATCATATATATTTTTATGTTTAAGTACTTTCTCCCAACAGAGATGTCTTATTGTTTTCAGTTTTGTGAAACTGGTCCTTCTAAAGCGGTTTGTACAGCACCCAGCACAATGAGGTCTTGGTCCAATGTAAGGGCTTCTATGTACTATGGTAAAATAGACATTAAATAGCAATAAATTTATTCTGTTTGCACATAACAAACACAATCAAGTCATGACCACTTCTACCTAAGCAACCATTAACTTTTAGTTCGGTGATCAATTCCTTTGTATTTGTCAAGATATGGTATGGTAATAGAATCCCCCACATAATAGTTGCAACAGTTTCTGAGCTAGTAAAACTGTCATCCATAATTTCTAGAAATTCCAAGGAAGTTTTAGTACTGGCAATGTGAGACTTCCAGCGTATGTTCTTAGACTGAAGTTCCTCCTGATAACAGAATTTTTTTTCTCTCTATACACTATAGCTAGGTGCTTAAGGAGCCAGTCATTTTGTTCTCTAGTGTGATTTGGTGGTCCATCACAAACCAATTAGTTCTCTATCTAGTATCTCTTAGAAAACTGATCCACTGAATCTTGCCCCTAGCAGGCAAACCTGATGCTAATACACAATGTGATGAGTTCCTAGGATAATTATCTAGAATGTATTTTACCTATATGTTTTTAGGAAAGTTTGACTAGATTTCTTGTGTTTTATCAAGGATGTTGGTAAGATATTTAAGTACCATCTCTTCTGTAAATTCTCAACATCTATCCCTATATCATCTTTATGGCAGAGCAATAGCATTAAAAGTAATGCTTAGCCACAAAAGACACAAACCAACAAAACCCAAGGTGCCCGTGGTCTGCTTGTCTTGAAGTCAGCAATAGATAAGAAGTATTTAACATTCCCTTCACATACATACACAGAGGTTTAGCTGTCAAAGTCAAAACTGTGCACATAACGAATCTGCAAGAAAAATCTCTGGGGCTAAAGCACACAGGTGAAGGAAAAAGCACTATAGTAAGATCAAAGGAATGGTCATATATGTTATAAATCAGCATAGATGAACAGAATATGCATCAGGTGCCAAAGCCCAGAAATATGCTAGCACTGCTCTGAGAAGATTAGCAAGAAATATGCCTATTTCTCCTTAAGACTGACTGAATTGGAGGTATTCTCACCACCTTCATGGAGCAATTCATCATCTGCCAAAGTCATTATTCTTTTAGCAAATGTTCAGTTCAGTCATCAGCACATATAAGTGGGATGGCTTCTATAAATGGGCATGATGAAAATGTGACTTTTCAAAGCCTGGAGGATTTGCCAGAGCTAACAATGTAATCTTGCTCTGCAATCACACCACCAGTGGTAGCAAAGAAAAGATGACATCTTGCAAACAGTTCTCCTCTTCTCTGTTTTACTCACTATGTGATGTTACTCTGCAGTGGAAAAAAAAAAACATCCAAACTCCCACAGTTTGCAGTCACAGCAGTCGGATCTTGGCAAAGTGAAAACAGGAGAGCAGGCCTCTGGTAAGTTCGGAGAGGGAAAGCCGACCATTGGAGTCATGTTGATGGAAGCGCACAGGGCCATTAATCGCAACCTTCTCTGAAAAATCATGACTCTGGACAATGTGTGTGAGATTGTGGATGGCTTTGCACAGATGGGCTTCCCTAAATGTGGAGGGGCGACAGATGGCACATACATTGCAATTCTGCCACTGGACCACCTAGCCATCGAGTACATTGAGAAACACCTATTGCGATTAATGGTTTTACAGGCACTTGTGGATCACTGTGGGTATTTCACAGACATTAACGCAGACTGGTCCAGAAAGGTGCATGACACACGCATCTTTTGGAAGACTGTCCTGTTCAGGAAGCTGCAAGCAGGGACTTTCTTCCTGGACCAGAAGATCACTGTAAGGGAAGTCAAAATGCCCACTGTGATCCTGGGACACTCCGCCTACCCCTTAATGCCATGGCTCATGAAGCCATATATGGGGCAACTTGACAGCAGCAAGGAGCGGTTCAACAGCAGGCTGAGCAAATGTAGAATGACTCTGGAGTGTGCATTTGGCCATTTAAAATTTCACTGGCGATGCCTGTATAGGAAACTGGATATGGCCGATGACAATATTCCTATGCTTATAGCTGTGTGCTGTACGCACCATAATATTTGTGATGGGAACACTGAAAGCTTCACTCAGGGCTGGACCACAGAGGCTCAGCGCCTGGAGGCTGAGTTTGAACAGCCAGAGATCAGGGCAATGACAGGTGCACAGTGTGGGGCCATAAGGATCAGGGATGCTTTGAGGCAGGAACTGGAAGCTGAAAGCCACTAATATTTGTTGCTATGCTTGGGATTGCAATGCTTGTAATGCTAGAAGGTGATTGATTGGTGGACATGATGCAAGAAGGGGCCTTAACATAATTGTATGTTGCTTTTCAGTGCTCTTTTTGTTTTCACTTAATAGAATAAAGATTGATTTCAAACAATTCTTTTATTAAAAGACAACAACCAGAGGAGAGAGTCAAATGAAAAAAAGTCATTATCAGGGAGGGAGAAGGGGGAATGGAAGGTCTCAAGAGGAGAAGGGGTCTCAGGACGCCTACATAGTTATGTATGTCCAGGAATCATACTCAACTTTCTCCTTTGGAATACAATGCAGTGAGTGCTGTACTGCGGCAGGGCCAAATTGCAGAGGGATGGGTATTGAGTGCAGTGGGTACTGGGAGTCCACACTGCTGGAATGTGAGGCGGGAGAAATGGAATGATACAGATAGAGAGTGGAGCCAAGAGGTTGATGAACATGTGTTGGAAGTGTGTGCAGGGACACCTGGGAAAGAGTTTTGCGACAGCAGCTGCAGAGGAGGGCGGGCACGGAGCTGCTCGGTTTGAAGAGCTAGTACTGTCTGGATCATGTCCACTTGGCGCTCCATAACTGTTAAGAGCTGCTCCTTGGCTTCTTTCTGGTGTGCCTTTCTCCTTTCGTTCCCTCTTCTCGCTGTCCTGACACTCCTTTGATTCCTTTTTCTCGGCAGCGGAGTGCATCAGAACCTCATGCATAAAGTCCTCCTTAGTTCTTCTTGGATGATTCCTAATTCTTCGCAACCATTCTGCTGCTGATAACAAAGAGGGCAGCTGTGCTCTGAAGGTCATCTCTGTGAAGTTTAAATACAACATTTTACAAAAGCAGTATTGTTTGCAACACAGACAATAACTGTTACAGTGCTTTAAAACACGGCCAGTACTCACATATCTGTCACTAACTGGCTGACTCCAGGCAAGCACACGTGAGCCATGAGCCCCCCAAAATGGAGAGTAGCCACAGGTGTAGGGTAAATCACTGTTCCCAGACCCTGCTGTACACTGGGCACGTGTCTCTTGGGGAGAGCCAGCAGTGTAGGTGGGGCCTGATAATCATTCCTGTCCCCACTCTTTCCACAGGATGTGATCATTATGGAAGATATCTCGCTGCGGAGAGTGAGCAAGGAATCGAAAAGCAGCTTGCAGCTTCTGCCCTGGCCCCTATGTGGCTAGCCTGTGGGCAGCAATGGTCACTCCCCTTTTCCCCAATGACAGCACAGTGGAGCTAGAAAGTTACCATTAATGGGGCAAGAAACAAAGCAGCTCTGCCAAGGAGCCTGTGGCAGCAGATTCCCCAGTATCTCCAAGAGAGTTTCCTGGAGATCTGAGGGAGATTCCCGGGAAGTGGAATCTCCCTCAGCAGCCTATTCCACCATTCAAACTAGGTATGAGGTGGGAGACAAGCTTGCTTTCAGCAACCCTCCTGCTCCCAACAACTCTCTTCAGCAATTCCCAAAATCAGATCCACTTACCAGGGGCCTACTCTCTTGTTTTTGCTTTGCCAAGATCCGACTGCTGTGACTGGCTAGGCTCCTCCAGGGTAGAAAAGAGTTCTCTGACCTCCGAGTCATCCTCTGCCTCTGGTTCCCCCTCCCCCTCTTCATCCAAGAGTGCCTCCTCCTGGCTCAGACCACTCTCGACTGGCACACGAGCCAAGGAAGTATCCACAGGGGCCTTCACAGTGGAGGTAGGGTCACCACCGAGTATCACATCCAGCTCTTTGTAGAACTGGCAGCTTGTGGGCGCAGCACCAGGGTGTTGGTTTGCCTCCCATGCCTTGTGCTAGGTGTTCCACAACTCCTTCCCTTTGAACCTGCACTGCAATGTGTCCCGGTCATAGCCATTTACTATCACACATCTAGAAATCTGTCTGTAGGTATGTGGAGGAATTCTGATGGCTGGAGTGCAGCTGTGACTATACTGCCTCCTTTCCCCAAATGCTGATGGAGGTCCAGCAGCTCGGCATTGCTCCAAGCGGGGGATCATCTGGTGTGTGAAGCAAGCATAGCCACCTGGAAAGATACGCTGAGACTAGTGCACGCATCATTGAGCAAACAGGAAGAGGACTTTCAAATTTGCAGAGGAATGTGCAGGGTGAGGCTGATGGTTGGTCACTTGAGGGCAGGGCAGTAGAGTTCAAACCGATGGCCAGAGAGGTGTTCATTTAAACTGCTGAGTTATTGAAAACCAAGAGCCAAATTAATACCTGGTATACCTCTATATTTCCTCTTTCAGAATAGGCATAAAGTTAAATATTATCTAGGACGGGTGGGGGTTGGCCTGTGGAGTCCACATCTCTTTGAACAAAAATGGTGTTACTGCCATGTAAAGCCAGCATCAATAAAGAAACCTTTGGCACGGGACAGTATGCATAACCATATAATGAAAACTAATAGATTTCTCCATCAGCTCTAACAGCACAAGGAAAGGGGTGGCAGTTTAACAGGCAAATAGAGATCTCTCATATTTATAAATGCCAGGACTTCTGGGTCCCTGGGATTAGAAATTCTTTATATATAATGCAGTACAGCTGTGGCCATTTCAAGCAAAGCAATGAGACTGGTGCTACTTGAGTATGCTCTTAATAAATGCTTACTGAAAGCCCTAACTGAATTAAACCCAGTTATAATTTCACAGCTGCTTTTAGAAAAGCAAGATTATTATAAAGTTTCTTGTCACTTGATTTCCTTAAAGCACAGCAGCAGGCATCTTTATTAGGAAGTTAAAAAATGTGCTTCAGGTTTTTATACTGTGAACATCTGAACATAAGTCATTTGTGGAAAACTGTTCAAAATGTTGCCTATTAATGACCACTGTGCACAAAGAATAATATGTTTTGGCAATTTTTAAGATTAAAACTATGAAAAATATTTCTTAAATAATGATGACTGAGAATCACATATCATAGCTCTTACCTGTAAAGTGCTGATGTGCACAGGGGTCCCTGTACCATTTACCGTGTTCTTTTTGGCTACATTGCCTCCTTTCCCCTCTGCTTGCTCTGTCTTGGCAATTTTTGCTTTTTCAGCTTCAATTCTCTTTGGATTGTTCAGCATTACCTGAACCACTGCATACTCAACCAGGGACGCAAACCCAAAAAGAAGACAAACAATCAACCAGACATCTAAGGCCTTCACGTAAGACACTTTGGGGAGTTCAGCAGCAAGAGTCATACATTCAGATGCCAAGCTGAGCACCGAGAAGATACCTAGAAATAATAAAGCAACATATTAAAATAATGAAACCTGTGCAGTCTTCTTAGCCTCTTCCCTGCTGAAACCCTCTTCCCATGTCCCCGAAACATCGATACTGCTAGATTCCAATGGATGACATTTTTTATGAGTGAATGGAACTTCATGATGCAGCAGGTATGTTTTGCAAGAAATGACCATCTGCTGAATATATATGATACACATATCTTCAGCTAACTAATGGCTTAATAATCTAGACAGGATTTATAGCTAGACAGGATTTTATTAATATTAATAAACTCCAAATGTCTTGAGAGGTAGATAAACCGACACAGAGATGTTAACTTACTTATGATTACACACTCACATACAGTCATTTAAGTATATGTATCTAACTCTAGGAAGATGGAAGAGTATGAAATACACTGTTAAAACCCTGTCTTTTCCTCCATACCCTTTAGCTCTAACATGATGGTCCAAAATTAAGCCAGAAGTATCCCAGGAATCTAGATGGTGTGGAAAATACTTAAAATGGTCTGTATCAGTGTAATATGTCTAGAGAACAAGTTCAAATGAGGTTTCTGGCTAAAAATCAAAAAGAAAACCTGTCCACAAATAGATGTGAAAAGGAAGGAAATAAGGTGGCTAGGGACTGCGTGGTGTCTTATAACCTCAGCTTCAAATGACTGGTGCTCAAAGGGGGCCTTTGTATGTATGTCCCAATGAGCACCACTTTCCTTGAAAGTTCTCAAAGCTCAGCAACCCCCCGGGATACATCTCACTAGTGACAAAATGTTGAAATCACCTCAGTGAAGCAGTTCAGACATATGCAGATGGGATATTTACATGGACAGTTATGTGTCGAAAAGTCTGACTATCTAACTGGTTGTCAAATTAGGCACACTTATCTCTTCCCCAAGTCAGAATTGCCATTTTTGGTTCTATGATCTCTATTGGTAAAACTCTTCCCTTGATTGCACCTGTGCAACCTCAATGAAGTAAATGATGTTGGATGGATGTAAATAACTGCAAAATCTTGCCTTAAGCAGAGGCACCAAATCAGCCCATATTATCATCTAAGATGATACCATATGTTGTCCAATATACACACCAAAATATTAATTCATAGAGGGATTTTTTTCTGATCCTTATCCACTTAAGCTTGGAAAATTTTAATGGTCCTTATAATATTTGTACTGCTCCATCAAAGTGATTTTAAGCCAAGCAGGGTACAAAATATCAGACTTTATCACACCATTCCTCGTTGTTTATTTTGCTTAGATTTTGGTGAGATTCTTGTGACCAGTATATTCAGAACTGTTATAATTAGAAATTTGTCTCCCATCACCTTAGAATCCCAGATTTCATTTACTAAAAGGCATTACTCTAACACTGGCAACTTGTCAGCTATTAGCTACTAAAACAAAGATGGGGGAATGATAATAATCAAAGTGATATGATTTCAAAGTCAAAATCTTTCAATATACTATCTAGAAAGAGATAATATCCCTATATCATTCTAAAGCTTGAAATTCCAGCTTTCCATTGGTGTAATACATGTAATTCCTGCCCTAGAGAGATATCAGATTGATTCACTGGGCCAAGAGTGAAAGTAACAAATCCCTGTGCTTGGACCAGATGATTTTTTCGGGTTTCATATCTGAAGCATTTGAACACATAAAGAAATCTCCCTTTTTTCCTTGTCTTTCACTATGTCATTATGAACCACAGTGGGGAGTGGAAAGGCAAATGCAGTGTTAGAGTTAAATAAAGCTCTATCTCCTATTTACTGCTCACTCTAGAAAATGCTTAACACACCTATTCACTTTCATTCAATTGCCCTGAAAATCAACACCTATTCTGAACCCGAATCACCTAACTAGTAGCCAAACAGACTACCAATATGGGCTAGTAAACATTTCTTTGCAACTGGACAGTCTTCGTAATATGTAATTATTTTTAGTATCTTTAAATATGTTTGTTGTCCTAATAAGCTATTTTTGTTAGTGTTATGTGATAGGTGATGAAAACACTCAGTTCTTTACAGTCACGGCCCAGAAGTATGTCAGATCTTGGCATGTACAATTTTACAAGCTTAAAGTTGGAAAACTAACTTATAAATTCTACTGACTGAAAAGATTACAGCAGAGCTTTCATCGCTTTGTTCAATAAGGCTGCTGAGGCCACAGTGACCTGCTAGTTTCCATTTGTCTGGAAACCTGGGGTAAAAAGTTCAGACTCAGAGTGAAAGAATGGAAAGAACATTTTACCAGGTTTCAAGGAAAGAATATAATCAGGTGGAGGAAAAAGAAATATTCTATTAAGTAAACATTCACTGCAAAATCAACCCTGACATGGCTTAGAGAACCTGACAGCAGTTGGTAAGTTGCACCTCTGAGTGCTGCTGTATTAGGTGCTTACCTAAACTGGCCCAAAGTAAAATGCTGGAATACAGTTGGGAAGAAAAAAGAAACTCAAAATTGAAATATTAACAACAATATTCAGTTCCCATGGAGCACTCAGAGGAAGGGCTAGGAGCCCATCCACAATTTTGCTGGGGTAGAGAAGTGCTTGGCCTGGGCTGGGAATGTATCTGTTCCTCTTCCCTCTCCTAGGGCCCCAGTCTGGTGGCAAAAAGAGTTCAGTCAGGAATATGGAGCAGGGCTGTTCCTTGCCAAGAGCAGTACCAACCTTTGCATTTCATAGGTTAAAGGTTATATTTTAATTCCTAAGCCTCACATCCTGATCTCCCTTTATGGGGACTCCCCTACTCTGTGCACAAATGCATATACACACATGCCTCCTACCATAATGTTCCTTTCCCCGTCACATGGAACTCCTAACCTGACTTCTCTCATGTTCCTTCTAGCCATGTGGGATTCTTTTATACCTGGATCCTCTTGAAACCCCCTTCCATATGTAATTTGCTACTTGGATTCCCTCTTTAACTTCCTTCTCTCCCAGATAATCCCTATTACCTCTTTACTGTCTGACTGGTGAGGAATTGGGGGTGGGAGTGGGGACCTTAGTAGTTTCCTCCTTGCAACAGAAAGATTTTCTTCTTTTTGAAACAACCCTTGTTCAAACAGGCAGCTAGTCTAAACCTGGCTCCTCTTAATTTCATGGGAGAGGTGCCCACTAGGGCAAGTAGTAATATTTCCCCTTCCTTTCCTGATTTCTGTGTGTTGCTCTGTAACAGACCACTGACTCATCAGCACAGCACCTCCTGTGGGTCATCCAGGAATAAGCTATCTTAATGATGCTGATGTCTCACTCTCTGTTACCGACTACTCTGCAGTCCCTTTATTTCTACCACATAGAGGCACCACGTCCCTCCCCGACTACAGTGCCCCTTATCTTGGAGTGCTGCCCCTCACCCAGGGAACCTCACTCCCCATAGCCCACCTCCCCTCAGTGACCCATTGCTAGTCCTCATCTAGGCCTTTTACTCAAGGGAAAACGAAGTATGCAATGGCCACTCATCATTGGCTAAGGACTTGGACATGCTGCCTTTCCCTGCAGCCCCAGTACCTCCTTAGGCCTTCCTGTCAGGCCACAGCCTGGGAGGTCACCAGGCCTGAGCTCCTTAGCTCAGCCTGTGCCTGCCCCTTCCCCGGCACTGCTCTGCTGAAGGTAGCCTATGCTCCCAGGCAGCCCAGTCCTTCCCACCCCAAGACTGGAGTGAGACTGCTTGTCTCCTAGCTCACAGCCCTCTTTATGGCAGCCCTACCAGGCCCAGATTGGCTGCTACCTGTCTTCTCCTGATTGGCTCCTTGGGACTGTCCTTTCCCAGAGCTGGTTTTAACCCCTATCTCTGTAGCAGGGTGCTCACTCCATTACATACTCACATAACAACTGATACACAGCTCCTTTGCTCAGTACACTGTGTTTGGGGTCTCTGCACTGTAAGACAAATGTAGGCAGCAACTAAGAACAAAGAAGCTAGGTTTGAGGAAACACAGGTACATAAGAATTTCCATACTAGATCAGACTTCTTGTCCACATATCCCACTTCTGCTTTAGAGGTATGTGTAAAACATCCCTTGGTGGACAGTACTGGAATAACCAATTCATAGATGTTCTTCTTAACACCTGTCAGCTAGTGGTTGGCTTATGGCCCTAAGAATGATGATTTATAGTTCTTATTTTTTAAATTCCCATCGGATTTAATGGTGGGCATTTTCATTAGGGTGCTAATCCAGCAGAGCACTTAAGCATGTATTTTGCAGGACTGGGATGTAGCCAATAATCCCTTTTTGAATCCTTCGAGTTTCTCAGCCTCAATGTTATTATCTGGCAATGAGTTTCACAGATTGATTGTATGTTATATAAAACAGTACTTCCTGTCATCTGTTTTAAACATACTGCCTTTAAAAACAATTGGTCTCCTCTTTGTTCTTGTGTTATCAGAAAAGGTACACAGAAGGGCCGGCCCAAAACATTTTGGCATCTGAGGAGGGAAGCTCAAATGACATCCCTTTGTCCCCCGCTTGGGCCAAAACTTTGAAAGGTCTCAATTCTGCTTTCTTCCTGTTCTACTCCTCTCATGGTACCGCTCTGCTACCTACCCCAATAAAGGAGAACAAACAACTTAAAATGTCTTGTTCAAAAATTAAGTAACAATTAACTTTCAAATGCCTGAACAGCAAATGTAACTTTTCTTGTCTGCATGGTAAACACTGACATTTTTATCTGTTTGAATAATCAAAATGGTGCTTTCCATTGCTACTTGGTTGCAAATATCTGAACTGCTTCCTGAAGGTCCACAGTCTGGGCCTCTCATGCTCTACTGAGACAGTTGCAAGGCCGACCAGCCTCTCCTGTGTCATTGTGGAGCGCAGACGTGTTCTTACTAACTTCAGCTTGGGGAAGCTGTGTTCTCCAGTGGCAACTATTACAGGAAGTGTCAGAAGTATGTACAGAGCAACAAAAACATTTGGAAAGACAGCGGTCAGCTTATTTGTAAACATATATTCCAGAATAGCCTTTGGAGTTGATCCTGCTAAAATGTATTTTGAAAGGGTTTTCAGTTCATCACTTAAATCACTCGCATCACATTCTCTCTTCAAATGTAAGTCTTTATATGTTCTAATTATTTTGTGGCCTTTCTTTGTATTTCTGTTACATTTTATATGAGATAGGGTGACTAGAACTAGCCAAATTCATAGTAAGGCATATCACTGATTTGTGTATTGACATTAAAATAGTTTCATCATTATTTTCTCTCTTATTCTTTATACATCCTAACTTTTTTCTCTCTTTTTTTTTTTTTTTTTTGACAATTGCTGCAGAGGAAATGTCACACACAGCAACCCCCAGGTCTCTCTTCTGAGTACTCAGATTTAATTTAGAAACCAAGCACATCAGACATTCAAATTCTTCCTTTTAATGTGTATTACCTGTATTTAATGTGTATTACCATTTGTCAATAAAATTTTATCTGCCCTTCTACTGCCCTTCTTACATAGGTTCATTAGATTCCTCTGCAATTCTTCAGCCTTCTTTAGTTTTAACTAATATAAATAACCATATGTCATCTGCAAATTTTGTCCAGACTCCCTCGTTTGATGGATACCAACAGGTTGTGTGGAGATCCACCTACTGAATCTCATGTACTGCTAACCCCCGGGGCCTGAGTAGTGATTAGTCACTGTTCCAAGCTCTGGCTTCCAAGTGCTCTCCCCAGATGCAGACCCAATGTGTGACACCCCCCTTGGGCAGTGGGACCCTGAACCCTGGCTACCTAGGCCCATGAAACAGTGCCATAGCCCTCCTGAGCCCCCAGTTGTTTAGACTCATTCTCCCCCAAGCTTCACAATCATCATACAGTATCAAATTGTTTAAAACATATATTGTGTGTAAATATATATAGTTTGTTGTCTGATGAAAAAATTTCCCTGGAACCTAACCCCCCCTTCCACCCCCATTTACATTAATTTTTATGGGGAAATTGGATTCGCTTAACATTGTTTCACTTAAAGTTGCATTTTTCAGGAACATAACCACAACACTAAGTGAGGAGTTATTGTATTCCAGAAGTAATCTTTTAAGGTCTGGAAAAATTGCTTTTCCAAAAATTGTACCAATGTGACATACATTCAGTCGAGACTCAGGGAGTTGACAAAACCCATTACTGCCGCTTTGTTGGATTTAGTTGTCTCTGATCTTTCTCAACACTGCATATCTAATACAATTTTCCTTGTACAAAGGAAAAACATTAGTATAATTTTACAAGCATATTTATTTTTTGACTTGGGATTTGTTTCAATGTGGATTATAATTTAAAGTCTACTTCACTCAGAAATTTGATCTCATTAGACTATGAAAAGTCAAAACTTCAGGATGCTGTTATAATGTTAGGTTTGTCCTGATGCCATACTGCAAAACACAATGGCTATAATTTGTGGGGACTTAAGATCCAACCTTCCCTAAACCTCCTGAGCAAGGAGTAGGCAAATTATGTACAATCCATTGCTTCCTTTTAGGGTCACAACAAATGCCACATAATTATGGTGCTTTATTACATTTAAGAAAAACAGACCTATATTAATTTACTGAGACCAAGAAATACTCTGAAGTGTGTATATATATAAAATCCTCAAATATTGTACAATTTGCAAGATGCTTCTTATAAATTTGATGTATAATTAGTTCAACTTTCTACTAAATTACTTTTAAAAGTGATATTATTAATGCATACAAAGATGAAATATAAAAAATCAGGTTTAATCATATTGGAAATGACTATATGAAAAAAATAGATTTTTTTAATTTCACAAAAATATATATTTTCCCTATACTACTTCACAAAAGATCCTCCATCTAAACATTATTTCTCTCTGTTGCACTTTATATTGTTTACAACTTTATAAGGATCATGAATATAAAGTTAGAACATGATATATGCCATGTGCTATCAAACTAAAATAAATCATGTTTCATCGACAAATAGCTATTTATGTTTTTAAAGAAGCAAGTAAAAAAGAAAGGAGAAAGCATATGCATGTGATGGATATGTTAAAGTACTTCTTTAAAAAAAGATACATTTTAAATATATTATATTTAATGTAGATTTTATTTTCATTTAACATCTATTAGAGTATCACATACAATCCAATTAGTCAAGTTTGTTTTTTCTTAATTAATTCTATGCCCCTACCACTTGGTAGCAAATGAAGGACGTGATCTTGGTCCCATTCAAATCAGTGGGACTTTTGTCATTGACTTCACCAGAAGCAGCAGCACTCCTGAAGACTAGCATTACCTCTAAGCCAGAATTCAGCCCATAGGAAACCTTAGCATAAAATCTTACGTCTTTTGCTGAACAGGATGGAGCACATGGTTAAAGTACTTTGATAAATCAAGGCCCTGATGAGAAAGAAGCCAGTCTGGTAACAGTGGCTGTTAATCCTCTTCAGAACATTACTCTATTTAATCTTCAAACAACTGCTGCAGGAGGTAGGTATTCTACACTTTAATAATCATCTTGATTAGCCATTATTTGTTTATATATTCAAGTTTCTATAAGGTGCCTATCACCACCGTATCTGTGGTGCGGGCTATACATGTATAAGATAAAAGCGAGAACTTTTCCAGGTATGGAAAGTAGATACATTACAACCTCCTCACCTCAAAACCACATTAGAAGGCAGAGATTGGAAAGCCGTGCCTAAACGTTAAATATGGCATTAAGCAAAAGTCTGGATGAAGAGATGTGTTTTACAGAGGCTAGAAATGGGAAGGTTTCAATGAAAATGAAGACCATGCAATGGGATTCAGTTGCTTTCAAATCCCATCTTTTGCTATCAAAGCAACTGAAAAGGGTAAAGTGGTGCTAAGTGCGTTCTGACAGTAGTGTAAATGTCAGTTACCCAGCGGCACTCTTGCAGCACTTGCATCAGGATTGATCCAAAATGACAGCCACGACAGAACAACAATTAGCAGTGTAGGAGCATAAACACCCATCATGTAAAATCCAACTTGTCTTCTTAAAGTGAAGATTACTTCTACACAAGTGTAATAACCTTTAAAGAAATAAACACATTAATGTTCTAAATGTTTTACAGGGCAACCTTTTTCAAATTTGAATTCCTTAGCATTACTCAGAATCCTGTCCTGTTGAAATCAGTCGGAATTCAAAATATGATTTCAATAAGGCTCTCACTGAATTAGGCTTAAAATAAATTGTTTTCCCCAAAACCAATAGTTCAGCTGAAAACATGTTTGAAGCACATATGAGAGCTTATAAAACCTGAAAGAAAAGAGAACTGTAGCTCATGACTGGCCTGCTGTACTTAACCTTTCAGAACAGAGAAAATCACAGTGCCTGCTGTTTAATCAATTTCTAGATTTACAAGTCTTTCTACACAGAAAAGGAGAGTAATATCTTGTCTTGTCATTGCTAGTGGGTGTTCCAGCAGGCAGATGAAAGTTCATACTCAGGAAGCCAAACAGAGACAAGCAAAGGGAGAAAAGAGGGCCAGGGCGGGGGGTGGGGGGGAGGAGGAAATTCTACTGTATTCTAAGGAAGTGTAATGCATGGGCAGAGACTAGGGTTTTCAAGCATCCAAAAAGAGCAAGGATTCCCAACTCACACCGGCAAAATTCTGTTCTCGAAGAGGCATAGTCTCCAAAAGCAGAATTTTGCCAAATGGGAGAAGAGCACTTATCTCCCATAGGCTCATGTGAAAATCCCAGTTGGTATCAATTTTATGAAAAAGAAGGAAACACTTATTAAAATAAGGTGTACAGCTATGAATTCTTGTTCAGATTAGAAAAACATTAGAAAAGTAGAGACCTAAATCAGGGCTTAATAAAAATTGCCATGATAATGAAAGTTGATAGAGATAATTTTTCATGTTGGTACCAAATTTTAGAAGAGAATCCTCTGAATCTAAAATTGGGAAAAATTACGTATACAGGCTCAGGCTTATTTAAATATGGAACTTCATCACACATACATACTTCTGGACTATAAGGAAAGGTGACTGGAGCAAAGAGTAAAAAAGAACTCCATAACCCCCTATATTTGCTGGTAGAAAACAAAGGAATATGGTGGTAAAAACAGTAGCCAAATTCTACTCATATTTAAATTCATGTAACTCCACTGACATTGTCTTTTGTTCACTGGATTTGATAGTATAAAAACAACACCATAAACGAAAACAGAAGGAAAAGAGTTTTCCTTATAATTTTGTAGGTAGAAGACATCCATATGCTCTTAATTCTTCTTCTCTCCTTTTATGATCTTTACTCTGAGGAATTCTTCCTATGCAGTTTGTGAATGGTTTCCAGATATTTTCAAATTCTTATTTATTTTCCACACTATTTATGACTTTTATGTGTTCAGCTGTTTGTGTTAGGTCAAATTCATTCTGGCTCTGGCTAATGGCTTTGTATCATCTTTCAATAAGCGGAATATAATATTCTCCGCCATCATCATTTATCACAAGCGTGTCCATTTAGCATTTTCATGAGAAATTTTGGTCTGGCACGCAAAGAAAAAGAAATGCAGGTACTTTTATTGTAGTGCAGGCAATGATTATTATACAAATGTAATCCCCAGATTTGCTTTTGTTTGGACAAGTACAGAACATATGGATCCAATCCTACTTCTACTGAAGCAAATGTTAAAAACACCCATTGACATAAATGGGTGAACAAGGTCAGGAATTATGTTTGCAGGTGTCAAGCATTTCCAGCATAAACTATAGCTTTGAAATCCAGTTTCTACATTAATGAGGTGCTCTTGTACAGTGCATGAGATTCGCTTTAATTTGGTATTGCAAAGAGATGCTCTCCCACCATATGCCTTCAGAATATGAACCTTTAGTAAATCAATATGCAAACCTAGCAATGCCTGCCTGTATCTACAAAGAACCTATGACAATACCTCTGAGAGTCATCTCAAGGGAGTGTTAAGTCCAAAGCCTGGTTATTACAAAGGTGAACATTGTTAAGAGAGTTAGTAAAAATAAATAAATAGATTTTTGACAAAAAGAGTCAAAATTTGATAAAAAATTTCATGACAATCTCACCAGTTCTCAAAGTTAACTCTTTCTTTCATATGAGAAAGAAAAGAGAGGAACACTGAAGATATTCAAAATCTACCATTAAATATCTTATTATTCTATCCTAAGGGAGCACCACCACTTCCTTCTCCCAACCCTCCAATATAAATGTGTTCAGGACAACACCCCAATTAATCCCATTCAACTGTCAAATATTTTTCTAGCATCCAAGCATAGCACAACAATTGGTCCTAAGTATTCCATTTTCACCATCCAAATAAAATGGAACAGCCTCTTTTGTATTATCTTGTGCTTCCCCATTTTATTTAAATACTATCTGGCCATTTAAAGCTCAAATTCAATTTTTTTAGTTTACTTCTTAGCACTTTTGTGAGTAATGTGGTGTTTAATGGTTTAAGAATTAAATACCCCTGTAGCTGCTACATAAACCGGTATCTTATGCAAAAGTAGAGGTGAATAGAATTGTTGACTAGCACCTCTGGATTGTACTTTTTACAGTTTTATAATTTTGCTGGGTGTGGAGTAATTTTATAATATTTTAAAATGGTAAATCACCCAGAGACAATGGATTACCTAGCAAAGATTTAACAGATTGAGAATTCATTCCTGTTGTAGTTAAGACCATAGTTCCAAGGAATATTTACACTGAAACCTGAAATAATGCAAAGCTCAACTGATTTCAAGTTCCAGTACAAACTTCACACTCAGATCAAATTAGCTCTGAGGATTATTACAGTTACCTGGGAACTCTCCAGCTATAAGGTATGGCTCCACAGTACCTGCAGGATAACAAAACACTATCCTTTGACGGATCAGAATTTCTTGATGATCGCAAGGGGAGCCTCAGAGATTCCTTTCCCCTTAGCTCTCTCCTTTCTGTGTTTTGCTGTATGCTTTCTGCAAAACCAGCAACATATGTTTCAAAAAGCACTGACCAAAATACAACAAAATCCATGCTCAGTTGAAAAAGAAATGATGGTCATTTTTTCTGGATGTGAGCAATTTCATAGCTATGATTGTTGGCAGAAATCAGTGGAGATAGAAACAGATAGTAAACCACCAGAAACCATATGACAGAAATCATTGTACAAAGCAGAGCCTGGATTTCAGAATATCATGAAACTGCAAAAGTACAAATACAGGATCTGTAAACAGTTTTTTATAGTAAATATGCTTTCAAGAGCACCCTATCAAATAAGCTAGAAGCTGCAGGAAGAAGAGGTTGAAGTAATACTCAAGTATTCTGAAACAAAATTGACAAGCTCAAACAAGAAAACTAACATTACTCAACCATAAAACAATTTGAAAGAGTAGTCCTAGATAAGTGACCAGTCAGAAAAGCCCAGGCACTTCAAACATAAAAACTTATCATGGAAATGAAATTGCTAGGGGAGGATAAAAGATGTCTAAACAAAAATAAGGAAGTAATTTATCCTGACCTCCAACGTCTCAATGTCTGTATTAGTTTATTGTTATTGTATTTGGCTATTATTGTGTTATTCATATCTAAATTATTGATTAGTTTTTAACTAATGTCCCCTTCTGCAATACAAAAACTATCAATGCAACTATTAATCATTAACAATATAAAATAACTAAATGCAAATGGAAGTCTTTAACAAACAAATTAGTTAATAGAATTACATACCTGTGCCTTTATAATATTTGGTACAGTTGCCATATTCAATATCCTCTTCTTTGATGTCAAACTGGGGCAAAGCAATTTTTTCTAACTGAACAGGATCTCCAGATTGCCAAATAAAACGTAAATCATCAGTTGTGTAACCAACTACAAGAAAAAAACCAATAAATTTAAAAGCTACCTTATGCCAGAGTCAATTCAGCAAAAATATCTATCTATATACGCATGTATTTATTTCTTGATTCCTGCTTCCTGTCATAAAATTAGCAGTTGATTCACAACTAGATTTTTACTGTCTATTTGTTAATTAGGACTTGACAGAACTCTGTATTACTGAAAATATGAAACTGAATGAAAATGTTATTTTAGCATTCAGTATTTAAACAGAGAAAACAATATCTGATTCCCCCAGCTTTTAATGTTGTATTGTCATTTGGACTACGATTCAGCAAAGAACATTAACACATGCTTAACCTTAAAACATGTTCTTAAATCCCATTGACTTCTGTGGGATTTAAGACTGTGTTTATGTGGTTTTCTGAATGTGGGCCTTTCATGTGTACAAAGTGGCCATTCATGTGTTCCTTTCTGATCTGGAAAGACTTAAGGGCTTATTTCAGGAAAGCATCCATTCAGCAAAACACTTAAGCATGTGCTTAACATTAAATACATGCCTAAATTCTACTGAAATCAATGCAGTTTCAGAACATACTTCAATTTAAACATTTGTTTACGTGCTTTCTTAAATACGGAAGGATTTAAGCACATGCTTAAGTGCTTGCCTAAATCTGGGCCTACACAGATCACTTTGGATCACTGGATTTACACATAGTGCAAAGCAGTGGAAAAAGCAGGCCCATGATGTTTGAGCATAAAAGGATGTTAACTAAAAGTGAAGTCACGATCATGATTTTACATGTCATTTTTCTGTCCCTCCGATATTAGTTAAAAATGAAGTTAAACACAGACAGGGCATGACAAGTGGTTGGAGGAATGGGGGAAACATTCAAAGGGTAAATTGAGAATGCAATGTAATTTTTTTTTCTAAGAATGCAGAATCTTTAAGAAATGCTTAAAAAGCTGTTCCATTCAGGGGGTGAGAATTAGGCAGATGATTTTCACATTTTAAAAATATCTGATAAAAAAATAAAATATGAATGAACCTCTAAAACTTCTCAAAATGTAATACTTTAATTATCTACCTCCACATTTGTATCATAAAAGCGATATCATGAAAATAAATTTTAATACACCTTTAATAAATGTATCTCACATCCTCAATTTGCACAGCAAATTACAACAAAACTGTTATAGTCAAGTGGAGGAGTACAAAGGGTGTGCTTAGCAGACAGTGAAAGGTGTTTAGGATTGTTAATGATGTAAGCAGTGTCAGGAATGAGATATATTCTGACATCTGTTGGCGAACTATGGGAATTGCAGTGAGCCTTGCAAAGTAAGTCTGGGGCTGATCAATTTGCATAGACACACCCACTGCGCCTAGCCTGAGCCCACAGCAGCCCACATGGCCACTTCGGCTGATGAGGGAGCCCCAGTTTCTATGTTATTGGGGCAGGAATGATAAAGTGATGTTACTGTGATTATGTGAATGAAGGACTATGGACATGTACTTGGCCCGTGTTATGATGGAGGGACTCGCCATCATCTAGGTAGCACTCACTGGGCGAGGGCCATGCGTTTTCAGAACACTGTGAGATCGAGACAGGTGGTGGACAAGCACCTATACCTTTTGGTGAGGGCTCTGTCTTAGGGCCTCCCAGGCCTATTGCACCCTGCCTCTCTCCACTGTGGAATGTCAGAATTGAATTTTGCTTCCATTAGGAGCCTGGTTCCAGGCTGCTGAACTGACAATTGCTTTGGGCTCACTGGTGCACCTGTACTAAGGCTCCCCTACTGTGAGCTGAAATCACCTAAGAGCTAAAGAAATCACTGAGCACTGTCTTAAGTAGGGGGGACCTGGAAAAAGTGCAGAGTGGCTGGTGCAGCAGAGCAGTCTGTGTGTCGGCTAGCAGGACGGCTAGCGGAGTGACTGGTGCAGCAGAGCTGTCTGTCGACTAGCGGAGGCGTTGTTGCTGCGGGCAGGGTGACTGGCGCGGCGGAGCTGTCTGTCTGTCACCTAGCAGAGGCGTGGGTGCTGCGGGCAGAGTGACCGGCGCGGCAGAGCTGTCTGTGTGTCGGCTAGCAGAGCAGCTAGCGGATCAACGGGCAGAGCGGTTCGTAGGACAGCCAGCGGAGCAGAGCCGATTGCGGTGAGAGCTGCAGCGGAACCTCACGGAGAGGCGGCGCAGGCGGCCTCGGACCACGTAAGGTGTCCCGTGCCCTACCCTCCATCTCCACCCAGGCTGGAGGTAAGACTCTGCCAATTGACTTTTGAACTCTGCACGGACCAAGGACAGAGACTCTTGGGCTGTTGGACTTTTGGGACTATTGAGTGACTTTTTGGGGTTGTGGAACTCAAGAGCCAAAGGGAAGGCCACGGCCTATTTGCTGGGAGGGGGGCTTCTGGTTCATGGTTTGGTTTATTAACCTTGTTTGTGGTGTTTCCCCAATATAATGCCACATTGTTTCTCCCTGTTATTAAAAGGCTTTGGTACACTCAGACTCTGTGCTTGCGAGAGGGGAAGTATTGTCTCTTACAGACGCCCAGAGGGGTGGTATATGGTTGTCCCAGGTCACTGGGTGGGGGCTCGAGCCGGTTTTTGTATTGTGCTATTGGAATGGAACCCCTGGATACTGAACCCGGCCCTTGTTGCTGCCAACTCTGATGGGCAGAAGGGTTACAATAATAACCACAGATGTGAAGAATCAGTGAGGGAGTGGGAGGCAAGCATATGATCAGGATAGCTGATGATGCAGCAAAGGATCAGAGTAGAGGAAGAATATAAATCTAAGAGGATACCTCAAATTGGCAGAGTAGAAGAGCTATAGATCTTTGGGGCAGCAAGGGGAAGACTAGTGATAAAGGAAGATAAACTGTGGAGTTGGTGGCTCTGGTGCTGTTACGGATTAATGAAATTTTGTATTACAATGATGTTACAAACTCTTGATAACTGCTAATGGGAAGAGTAAAAAGGAATCAGGTAAGTGAAGTAGTATGATAGTGCAGAAGAGTAAGTGAAGATTTCCAGTGCCTTTGGAAATTGCAGAATAATAAAACAGTCCTTAACGGATGAGAAGAAAACATATTCATACCTACTGGTCTGTCTCAGTTCCCATCCTTGAGCTCTCCAGTAATGTCAAAATAGGCTTTTATGCATCAAACACCACCTCTTCTTGGGTCTGGGTTTATTAACAAAGTTCCCAATGAAACACAAGAACTCCTACCCAGTCTTCCTAGCTGGCTCACAACCTTTGGTGCAGGTTTCTTAGTCCTTTCCCTGCTGAAGCTCTCCTCTAGCAGACTTATTTTCCACACACTATCCATCCTGACTCCTGCTCTCTGCTGACATGCACCCCCAAACCTGCTGCTGGGGAACTAGGGAGATTCTCTCCCTGCTCTCTATCAAGAAGCAACTAGCAGGACTTTCATCGGGCTGGTCTTCACTAGGGGGTTGGATCGACCGCAGATAGGAAACTTCAGCTACGTGAATAACGTAGCTGAAGTTGGCGTATCTGCAGCCGACTTACCTGCCATCCTCACGGCGGCGGCGGGCAGCGGCATGTTCCCCCGTTGACTCCAGCTTGCGCCTTTTGGCAAGCTGGAGTTATGGAGTCGACGGGGGCGCTGCTGCCGATCGATTTATTGCGTCCTGACGCGCGTAGTGAAGACAAGCCCTCCATGTCTTTCTTTCTCTCCCCTCTGGCTCTCCATGGGTTTTGTTTTATCCCCATTCCAGAAACCCCAATTTAGCCATATGACTTGCCTGCCACATGACTTCAAACATTTTCTCCATATGGAGAGGCAAGCTATGTGTGTTACAAGTGAGGCTGGACCCTTCTCCCCTTAAAGAGACAGTCACCTTGTTACATCTCTTAATGGCTCCGTGTTTATCATTATGCCAGGGGTTCTCAAGGAATAACATTGGAGAATGCTTTTACCGAAGCAAGTTGTCAGAGAAAAAAAAATAACAACCACCTCCTCTCCCAAAAACACAAATATAGGGCTTGGTTCTGAGAGAATGTCCACAACTTCCATTATCATCAGCAGAAGTGGTGGGTGTTCAAAGCCTCTCCAACTCAAGACTATTCAGTGTAATTACTATCTCAAATTACATAGACGTTACTAGAGACTTTCGAATAAGAGAAAGAAATATTGCAGGAGAGTCCCTCTTTGCAGAGATCTACTTACGGCTCCCCTATTCTGAAGTACAGCTGCCATATGGTTCATAAGTGATCACCTATCAGGTAAGAATTGAAGGAGTGGAATTGCACTCACAGTGCCTTTCCTTGTCCTCTACACAGAGGAAAGGGGACAGTCAGCAAAGGAGCCAGATCTGCTGGCTTCATTCCTGCTGAGAGATCCTCCTTAACTACATGTGACACAGCGTACCTAGCCTTTGCAGCTACTTACCACAGGCCCAGCAGTTCTACTATACCCCACCCCAGAAAGCAGAGAAGTGACAGGAAAGCAGCAGTGAAGATGGGTCCTCCAGGCCTGCCTAGGCAAGCCTCATGGAAGAAGCCAATAGGAGCCCAGTAGACTCAGATAAAAGGCTACAGGGCCTTAGCAGGTAAATTCCTGGCTGGGATTAAGAGGATTAAGGACAGGTGTGCCTCTCTGCTCAAAGGAACTTGAGGGGTAACCAGAGTTTGTTTCTGACTGCACTTCCTTAAGCTGGGTTTGCAAGAAGAGATGAGTGTCCCCATTACACTGGGGCATTCCCAGTTAGTCCACTATGGCCACCTGGGTAGAACAAAAAGGAAAGAGAATTTGACCCACAATTTTTAAACTTTCAAAACAGCAAGGGAATCCAAATCTTTCTTGACTGCTGGAAGCCAGGACAATATTTAATTATAACTACTTTAAAGCATTTGATCTGTATGATCCTAAGTAAAACCTGGGTGGAATTTATTGTTCAGAAGATGTATCTAAAAAAACCCTATTACTCATTAAATCCCTGAAGCCCTAGAGTCCTATGTAAATAAAGACTTCCTACTATATACAGCTCTCTGCTCATCTAGTGACTAGCCCACTAAAACTGAGCTCTTAACTGTAATCTTTCACTAGCTACCAGACATTTTCCTTTAGCTCAAGTGATATTCATCTGTGTGACTGGAATCAGGGGTTCATGATATGATCCCCAATACCATTTTAAAGCTTTTTCTGATCACTGTGATGTTCCTATGTATGCAGTTTGTGGCTTTATTACACCATTTTTCATAAACTGTGCCCCATTTTGGTATGTTTAAGCAAAGGTTTGGATGAAATACCTAGCTGTTCTAGCGGATTGTTAGAGCTACAGTTTAACATGGAGGCTGGGGCTCTTTTTTCAAATATATATTCTGCCAATATTTTTTGACATGTGTGTATTCAATCTGAGGTCAAAATAACACCTAAATGCATACAATTGGGAAAAATGCATCCAGAGACCTTCCACTAAGGACACATTAATAAGATTGCTCTAGAATTCAAGAGCATAAGCACATAGTCAAATCCATTAAATTTAGTGAATTTATGATCTTTTTCTGGATGGTGACCTGTTTAAAAAAAGACTGACACTATGTAAGAAACAGTTTGGTTTTGAAAGTTCCATTAGTCAAGTAATTAAGTAAAACAAAACATTTTATGGGTAACAAATAAGTGAAAGAAGAAAGCATTCCCACTGTTGGAATTTGAAGGGAATACAGGTAGTTATCCCATGAGCTAACTTCTTATCGTTGCTAGTTGAATAAAATGGGGTAAAAGCCCTTCTCACCAGTTTGAATTTAGCATGTCTGGTATTAAAGAAAGGTCAGTGTTTCTAATAAAGTGAAAAAAACTGTTCATGAATACTTCTTCCTTGAGTAAATACGATATCTATAATGCTGCTAATGGGCCTTGTGTTGAAGTTCTTCTCAGGCAAACTTCCATTCATATCAAGGATTTGGGGAATCAAAGGACTATAGGATTGAGCCCAGTATAAATTAAATGTATAAAACCTAATTCAGACCTATTATAAACAGGTGCAGATCTATTTAATTCAGTAGATTTACACTCAATAATACAAGCACTAATTTATCTCAAAATATTCTGCAGAGGAAATGGTCAACATGCAAGTTAAAACTACCTGAGGGAACTACCAACTACCATTTGGAAAAATGAATTATGTCCTGATTTTACCCAATACATTTTAAATGTCTCCAGAAATGCTAAACAGTGTCATTATGTGTTTGTTAGCAAAAAACAACAAAAAGAACAAATGGTGCCATAAAAATTGGAATTTTTTTGTAGGAAAGAACCACAAATTTAAATTTATAATGATCATGGAATATTAATTTTAAAAATAATTAAGAAATGTTTACACTAACGACATATATAATATATTTCTTGTTTGATTTTCAGGCCTGCCTAGAAAGTAACTATTTTTATGCATAGACTGATTTACATACAGCTCTCCAATTGCATCTTGCAACGCTGTGTATCCATAGGAAACAAGGTCAAGTCCAAAGGGCATGACAGAGTAACGGATAATCTGAAAATGGAAAAATAGATCTTAGACATGATTTGAACTGTTTTGTAACTAACAAAGTAGAATAAGATAATTTATATATATTTATACATATATATATAGCTTTAAATTTAAAGAAGTACAACTTCCCCCAAGAGTATATAAAGCCTCAATAATTTTCTCTTGTTACAGAGTCTGATTCCAAAATACTGAGGTATTGAAAACACATCATTCGAAATTTATTCATGTATTCTGTCAGCTAAATTCTGTATGGTTTAAAAATGGTGCAATGGGTTTTAATGGATAACAGCGGGGAAAAATGCTCACCTCCCTAGTCAGGGTGTGTCTTTGATGGTCCGGGAGGACATCTCCCCTCACCCTAGGTAGTAGGAGGGGGAAATATCAAGTGAGAGCTGCTGGGGAAGTATTATATTGTGGGGAGGGTGCTACTTCTTCTTCATTCCCTCTCTCCCACTATGCTGTGGAGGAAAGGGGGAGGACCATGTCCTGTCTGCTCTTGCTGCCAGTGAACAGCAGTAGGAGGTCAGGATAAGCCAGCTGATTGGCTCTGAACTGCTGGACTTGGGGAGGACTGTTTCTTCTTGCTGTTGGCAAGTAGCCAGTTTAGGCTCTTTTCCAAGCCCACTTTGTGTAGAGTTGGATCTCATGATGCCGGGGTGAAGATGATTGCCAAATTTTGTTTGGGGTCTGGAAGGGATTTTTGTTTTATCATATGGCAAAACTGTAAAACCGCTCTGAGTTTTTTTTACCTTCCATCTGGCATCTGGAAGGTTTACTTGGGGATTTTAAATTACATTCATTGCAACTTTTGAAGTGAGGTCTCTGTAACCCAATGGGTTGCTTGGGCAGGAGCCTCATGCACAACACTGCACAGTGATGGGGATGCCTCCATGTTTCATGCAGCATATGGCTCTCCTCATCTCTTCTACCTCATGTGTGGAGGAGAGGAATGGGTTCGGACTCTGACTTCCAGCCAGAGTCTCCAGACAGGCCTGAGGGAATAAAGGAGGCAATGCTTGCATACCCACCCTCAGGTTTGTAGAATCCAGGGTCACTGATGCCAGGTAAAACCCACACTAGAGAAGCCCTGCCAGGTAGTTTGGGGGTGTGTGTCCCCCTTTGATCAACAGATTTAATAAGGTTGCAAGTCTCTGTATTTAACTATACTATGGTACATTCTTTCTGTTTTCTGTCTTTTACCACTAATTCAATTCTCAATAAAAAGTTTCATTGTATTTGTAAGATAGTCTTCTAATAAAATATTTGGATCCACTGAAAAACTTATATCCAGTATTACATAGACCCTAATCTGTATTTTCCTGCTACATTTACAGACCAATGGACAATCCCCTATATATAGGGTGGTTTTATTTTTTTTTTGGTCCATTTTCTGCCTCTGGCTGTAGCAGTTGTTAGTAGGTTTAAATCAAATTCTTATTAATTTAAGGGGCATCTAGTGTGATCTGAAAATTGTATCATTTACTCTGAAATACCCTAATTATTGTCAGTTTCACTATGCTTCTGCTGAATTTGGTCAATTATCTCATAGAGATCTTTATTCCTTTGTATAAGGAATGTCTTCGTAAAGGCTTATTTTACCTACATTTGGTATCTTACAATGATCTAATACATACCTAGGCTTCAGAATCCTTCATACTAGCCAAAACATCAATCAATATGCTTTAGAATCTGTAGTTTTATGAGAATTTACTCTGATTTATTTTTATGCAATTTAATACCAATATCAGCTGAAAGTTCTACCAATGATTATCTTTGTAAGTTATACATATCACTAAGCTGCAGAGTGAGATGTATGTCCTACACCAAATAACTTAATGAAGAAGTCAATAATAAATATTTACAATTAAAAATAACAATACCTCATACTGACTAGAACATCTCCATCCCGAAATATAAATAGAAGAATATTTTCTTGAGTGACATCATGGAAGTTGGCATTCTTTTCATTTGCAAAGAACAAGTCTGGTTTCCACAGACATTTAAACATTGTAGGATCCACTGTCAGTGTATCTGAACCCCTCCAGTCATTGGGCAATTTAAGTCTGGGGTCATTCCACTTTTGTCTGAGGAAGATGTTAACTCTGTAATCCTGGTGAGAAGGATTTGCAAGTGTATATTAATCTAGCCACGAAAAAAGAAAACAGAAACAAACAAACAAAAAAACGTGCAGGATCCAAAGTGCAAAAAAGATCTATTTAGATTTTGTGGTTTTTCTGTAATGGATACAACTGATCATTCTTCAGCACACAATTTTCTTGATTTTCAAGGAATGAGCTAAAAGATACATAAAGTTAGATTACATAAATGCTTTGTTTCTCAAGATTAACCATGTTAAATTAAAATAATATAGGTCAAATTCTGCCTTCACTCACATCTGTGCAGCCCCAGTGATATCAGTGGTGCCACATGTGTGTAAATGAGGACAGAGTGTGGTCTTATATTTCTACAATTTATATGTATTTCAGGAAGCAGGATATCAGGCAGGACCCAGGTTTATTTCACATTTACATCAACGACCTGGTAAGTGTAAACTGGAGCACGTGCTCCAGTTGGTTAGATGGTATGTTAACAATATGGCATTACCTTGTCAAAGAGAAAAACAGAGCAGAGAAGTAATACTAAGGACCAAACAAATAAACAACAAACAAAAGAAAAATGAAACGTATTTCTAAATGTTGGTGTCAGTCCACTGCTGCACTGGAGGAATGTCACTCTTATACTCCTGGAGTAACTTAGAGCAGCCTCAGACCTTGAAAAAGCCCCTAAAGATAGCTGGAGATCACCCATTCCACCTTGCACACTACTGAATCCCATGAGATAGCACTGGGCACAATTAAAAACAGAATTTGGCCTGGACAGACCAATACTGAAGACCTTCAGCAAAAATTTCAGAGAATTCAGCAGGAATTTTGTTTGAATATGGACTGTTTGAATCAGGCCCAAATTTTGCCTTCAGGAACTGAAACAGCATGTTTCTGAAGGAAGAATAGTAGCCACATGCATTCTGTCCTCCGCAGAGCTGTATGCATCCAAGGGAACAATCTGATTCAGAACATCAATTAGGATTTTTACCCTTATTGCTTGTTCATTTAGGTTTGAGGTAGATGCATATTGTGAACCAAAAATCGGGGAAAAGAGTTATCTTAATTTTTTTTAAGCAAAAAACCCTTATCAAGAGTAGTTCCTTGCCCTTGGTTTTGTCATACTGGTTGTGTTTTATGTCTTTCTATTAGAGAGTATACATTCTGGGATAGGATCTGTCATGATATTCATGCCTTATAAAGCAGAGCACTCTGCCACTGGTTTACAAATAATAATAAATTGTTATGGATTAACTGTCAGTTAGTGGAGATATTTTTTTGTCTATTTTGATTTGTCTTTGTGCCAAACCTATGATAAAAGATCATTTCTTGTACAAGTTAGTCTCTTTTCTCGTAATATATTCTGGGTATTCTTCCAGAATTTTATATTTCAGACTAAATTTAACTGTAAATAACAGAAAGTCATCAAAACTGGAAAAACTGCAATATTTATTCATATTAATTACATTGAATTAATAAAATATTATAATATTAATCAATATTAATGTATTAAGTAAAAGATGGACATGCTTTTGGAAAAGTTGTAATTAATATTAGAGATGTATGGATTTTTGATGGTCTGTTCTTGGAGAAAATGATATATGACCTTATTTTCATTTATGTTAAAGCCCACTTTATACCACTCTGGAAGCATAATGGGCCTTACATAGTGGGAGTTAATGTAAGGCCCCTTGGTACTGCCAGCATGGTGTAAAGAAGCCTTAACAAATATGAGAACTCAGAGAGAATAACCTATCTCCAAATGCATCTTTTCAATTACATATATAATTACAGCCTTGTTTGCTTTTTGTGTTGCTGAAATTCCCATCCCATATGGACTTATTTTCTCAATGGAAATTACTTAATTGTTTTTAAACCACTTGTGATCAAGATAACTCATTGTTTATTCTCACTTGCATGCCATTATTCATTATACTGAAAATGGCGCTCCTCCAAAAATCTACTGTCCCAATTACCACCAAAAAACAGCCGCTTCTCCAAGCTGGTAAAGGCAAAGTGTTCAAACCCAGCATTTAACTCACCAATTAATAAATACATTTCCTTGTTCATCCATTAGTCCTGAGCCTTCTGTCTTTGCACACACAAAACACCAAGGTCTTGATCCTTAAGTATATGTTTGTCTCCGTTGCATAGTTAACCCAGGCTCTTACAGAACCTCCGCTGCTGCCCACACACTGAAAAACTCTGAGCTAGGTTTGAAGGTGCCGTAAGGGTGAGCTACCTCAACCAGGAAGAGGGTATTGGTTAGAGCCTAGGCTCTGCTTTAACTTGGACTGGAGCCTGCCCACTTGCAGTGAGGATCCAGGCCAAAAAAAAAAAATCACTCAAGCGCTGACAGTCCTCCAATGCCCTTTTCAAAATTCCCCCCAAAATATAAACAAGCTCCCCAACAATTGAGAAAACTGATTGGAAAAGAGTCCTACTGCCTCACAGCACAAAAGAAGTTGGGATATACCCTAGACATATACAGGAGAGTGTGGAAACAGTGAGGACACTGTAACATCGGTATAGCTTTGCAGTAGAGATGCTCTCACCCAGGTTAGGCCAACCCAGAGGTCAAAATCGAGTGCCAATCACCCAAATTAACTGTGCAGAGCAGGCATAGCCTAAATTAGATCTGAACAGCCAAACCCTTGTTCCCCTATAGAACTCCACTAAAGTTAATAGCGATCAGCAAAATGCATTCACACAGAACTAGTTGCAGGATTTTGGCCTGCCTACCATAGAAGTCATACATGGAGCTATTATTTTATGGCACAAAGAACACAGATAAAGGTTTTTCTCTGCACTGAGTTAACAGCCTAAGGCGTCAATGCTGAATTTTGTGCTCTGGGAATAGCCCCCTAGGGCAGTGGTGGGCAACCTATGGCCCACTGGCTGCATGCAGCCCATCAGAGTATTCTGTTGGTGGGCCATAAGACAGTTTGTTTACATTGACCATCTGTAGATACGGCTGCTCACAGTTCCCAGGTGCTGTGGTTCGTCGTTGGACTAACCGTGACAAATGGGAGCTGCAGGGTCCTGTATCTGCGGACGGTCCACCAGAGGATTACCCTGATGAGCTGTGTGTGGCCCTCGGGCCACAGGTTACCCACCACTGCACTAGAGTATGCCTTCACTGCAATAAAACGCCTGTGGCTGCCCAGGTCAGCAGACTCAGGCTCATAGAACTCGGGCTACAGGGCTATAAAACTGCAGATGTCTGGGCTCGGGCTAGCGCTCAGGCTCTGTTGCCCTCTCTTCTCCCAGGAGCCTGAGTCAGCTGACACAGGCCAGTTGCAGGTGTTTTATTGCAGTGTAGACATAATACAGTCAGTGGGACTATTCACAGTGCAGAAATGGAAGTATGTGTAAGTCACTGCAGTATCAGAACTGAACAATTACATGCACAGAAGACAGGATGCAGTGGCAAAATCACAGTTATGGGTATCAGAAGGGGTTTTTTTTCATAATTATCATAACTCATTTTTAATAGGCAACAAAGTAACATCAGAGCCTGAAGTAAATGGACTGATTTTCAAAATTGCTGAGCTCCCTAGGGAGCTGGTGGGTGCTCAGCACCTTTGAAAAACCACGTAACTATAGACTTGATCCACTGAAGTCCACTGAAGTCATTGGAAAGATTCCCAGTGACTTCAAAGGGCTTCGGAACAGATCCTTAGTTTAGATATTTGAATATGGATTGAGGAGCCTAACTTTTGGCATATATTTAAGAATCACGGCTTTTGATAGTGGAACCATGGTTAATACGCAGCAAGGATTTTACTAATGGAAAGCTCTTGCCAGACAAACTTGATTGCTTTTTTTTTGAGAGAGAGAGAGAGAGCGAGACATAAAACTGGATGCAAGGAAAAGAGTAGAAATATGACAGGATATATAGGCCTTAATAAAGTATTTGACACTGTCTCTCCTAAAAGGTATTCTCAAATCAATTCCTGCTGAATGACTAAGCTAGTGGTAACTGAAAATAGCAGGACTGAGTTGGGGAGGAGGAATCCAGTGGATTACCACAGGTATTTGTGTTACATCCAGTTTATTAAATGAAATCTTCCTAAGTAATACAGGAGAGGAAATAATGTCATACTAATGAAATTCACAGATGAAATTTCAATCCCATAGGAAATTGGGAGGAGTTTCAAACATCAGTGAGGACAGAGATATAAAAAGGGACTTAAAGGGATTTAAAAAATGTGCAAAAACCACAAATTAGATTCATCTTGATAAAGCAGGTTAATATCTCTGGGGGGAAATAATCCAAAAGTAGATATTCAGTGAAAAGCAGTAACGCAGAGAGAGTGAGTTAATAATGCAATATGGCAACAAGAGAAGCTAATCCAATACAGGATGCACTCACAGGAGTGTGATGAATGTAGGTTATTAGTATTTGACCTGATATCAAATAGTTGGCCTGGGCATTTGCTGACTACCGAATATGAATCTAAACAGTGGGATGGCGCCGGGGGTAGGGGTGGGGGCAGAAGACTGGAACAGACTGAAAAATGGAAAAGCTTTAAATTTAGACTCCTCCTTCTTAAACCAAAAATTCCACATTTTTCAAACTAAAATGCAAGTCTTTCACACTATTTCTGCTAGCGTCATTGGGTCCAACAAGGACTAAGCTATTGAATGTTCCTCAACTTTTATGTCCGTAACAGAATGCTTCTCATTCTGGCATTTAGAAAAACTACAAAACAGTCAAAAAATGACTTACTGTAGAAGGGAGTTACCATCTGTCTTTTATCAATACTCAATTTACCTTCACTCATTCGGGGTAACGAACAGGGGTTTAAGTGTGATCAACTGTGGATTGATATTGCGCTTCTTTACATTCCTTCACCGTGCTTACTCATATCTTCAGATGCCTGGAAAATTAAGAATTTGTACACTACACATTCTTCTGCTCTTGGCGTGGTTCCTTTCTATGCATCTCATTTTGGGATCAAACATTCACCTTAAGACTGTATAAGTGACAAAACTGGGTCTCAAGGAGGTGATTGACCTCACACTAATACACATTTTCCTGCTGACCTGAATATCTTCAGCAAGGAAGGACCATATTTCACACTTCTCTGATGCCAGTAGGCTCCTTTTCATTTTTTAGGCCTTGAATCTATCAGATAATAAAACCTCTCACAAGTTATGAACAGCAAGATACAATCCTCTTTGTGGATGACTAGATTTAATTCACTTTAACTTCACTTCAAAAAAGAAATTTTGAATACAAATATTCAAATTTCACACTTACCATCGTTGTCTCTTGGATTGATCCAAAGCTGTTGATGAAAATGTTGACTGTTACATCGACTGGAATTCCTAAAGAAAAAAAAAATAGAAAATGCACAGTGTAAGATTTAGGGCCTGATTCTTTTGTGAAATAGTGACCATTTACATCATTCTGGCAATGTAAAGCATCTTTAAATTGAATTACACTCATTTTAGGGCCCCTTTTATATGAGCTTAACACTTCTCTGGCACTGAAACATAGATAAGAATTGGGCCATTAGTATCTTTCTATCTTCTAATATACATTTGCTGCATTAAAGATTGGTGTCCAAACCTGCTCTCATTAAAATGAAAATTATGACAATTGTTTTCATTCTGGTGATAAGAAACGAGAAAAATTCCTCAGCCCACATCTCTAAGCTAAAAATACTACATGAACAGTAAATTGGAATCTTTTGCAAATCTTTTACAAATGTAGTGCTTTTGTATTATCAAAAAGCTCACTATCTACTACCAGCCCCTGTAAGTAGTGTAATGGATACAGACAACATATGAACAGAGGAAACACACACTTTCGGCTCTCTTTACTGATTTGTGACTTCTACGGACATATTTGCTTAGATTCTCCAAATCGGCTGTTCTTTGTGCTAGTCTGGTGTTGAGTATGTAAAGGGGTTGGTGGTTATGGTGGGGTATAAATATGGCCCTTTGTAGCTTCTTCATCTGAAGGTTGCTCTTATATACTCTTCCCTAAAGACTACAACTTGACATGATGGGGCAGCTTGTGTTTTCCAATAACCCTGAGAGCTATGCCGGTGGGAGTTTTAATTCCTGGTGGATCACGCAAGATGGATGGTGAAAGGATGGGAGGGACCTGATGAAAAGCAGTCCTTTGGTCCTCCAGGTTGGGGGTTGAGTAATAGGCCGACACAACAAGGCAGCCTTTCCAGCAACCAGGATGATGGACAGGGATGGTGGAATCTTGTTTGTGTCCTAAATAAGGTCTGGCAGCATGGGAAACATTCAGATTCAGAATCTAATATATATTGTATTTAATTAATATCATTCTAGTTCATGCTGATAAGATTTACTGATGAAAGTGTAGATTCTGCCTTATGTGCAGGCTTAATACTATGCTGTGCTGAGCCCCTCCTGCAAGTGACTGAGTGCCCTCAACTCCAAATGCCTTCAGTGCAATTGAGGGTGCCCAGTACCTTGCAGATTTAGGCCAAGTCTATGTGCAAGTCAAGTAAATCAGTCATGCTTAAGAAATATTTTAACATGGGCAAATCACTTGTCAGAAGATATTCTTCTTCCCCCATCACCTCCCTCTGAATTGATGTAACATTTCTTCTCTTTCTTCTTCAGTCCTCATTCATTCTGGACTGCCAGCAATGGGAGTGGGTGAAAGAGAAGGAATCAAACATTGGCAATAAGATTTTGGACTATATGCCTACCTATTGCTGAATATCAAGTAGCCTATTAGGTGGACATGCAACCCCTGTGACAATGCTTCATGTTGAAAATAATTGAGTAAGCTTCCATAATGAACAAAAAAGGAGTGAGGTTTCTTCTGAGGTAAGATATAATATTTGAGCTGGGGGAAGGGTTAATACTTTTATAAAGTGAGTTGAGTAGATATATCGGAAAAACTGTTTCCCATTGGGAAGAAGAAAAGTTTTTATCTTGAGGACCAGGTGGTAATGGCATATCTGTACCATTCTGCTCAGAAGCACAATCAAGATTATAACATTCCAGAGTCATTTTCTTCACATTCTGTATATGTGTGTCACAATTATATACCTACACATGCATATTTATATGTGATTTTTAATGTGGCAAAAGCCACACTCACAAGCTACAGTTCAAACAGTGTACTAATAATTGGGGCTTTTTTAAGAAAGAATCTCATTCCTGAAAACTTAAGATGCAGCTGTGAGAGTTATCACATATTATTTAGAGGATATATATTCCTGTCATTATTATAACAGTACAGAAGTGATAGCTGCTAAGGGCATGTACTTAAGCATATGAACCACTTTAATTTCCAAAATGCAGCAATAGGGCTTAGCACAGATTTAAGCAAATTATAAATTTCTGTGTGCTTTTAGAAATACTGTAAGACAGGGGCCAGCAACCTTTCAGAAGTGGTGTGCCGAGTCTTCATTTATTCACTCTAATTTAAGGTTTCACGTGCCGGTGATACATTTTAACATTTTTAGAAGGTCTCTTTTTATAAGTCTATAATATAGAACCAAACTATTGTTGCAGTCGAAGTAAATATGGTTTTTAAAATGTATAAGAAGCTTCATTTAAAATTAAATTAAAATGCAGAGCCCCCTGGACCAGTGGCCAGAACCCAGGCAGTGTGAGTGCCACTGAAAATCATCTCGCATGCCGCCTTCGGCACCCATGCCATAGGTTGCCTACCCCTGCTGTAGGGCCTAAATTCTGTAGTATTTTCATGATCATCGACAAGAACCTGCTTAAAAGAAATTAGGTAAAACTGTTTAATGTTTTAAAAATACACTGCCTTGAAATAGTATTCAAAAACTAAATAAAACCATTTTAAAATCATACAATTAAAAAAGCTATTAATTAAAAAATCCCTAAAAACACAACGTGTTAGCAGCATGAAATATTCATATGATACCTATCCATCAGCTAAAAAGGGTAAATATCTTTCAACAGTTTCACCCCCTTTTCAGAAATTTAATCCTGTATCTTTCCAGAAACCTAGTTTCCACAGATTCTGTGCGTGTGAATAAAAAAAAAATTAAATAAAAAAATGAAATGTTAATAACCTGAAAAGATAGAAAATGTCTTTTATATATGACAAACCTTTGAAATTTGGTCTTATCCTGGGATCATAAGAGAGCAACAGCCTATTCAAGATATTGCTGGTAGAATTAACAGGTACTCTTGCAAGATCTTCAGCTGATTGCTCGCTGTGAAAAAGTGCATTGGTTATTATTAAGATAGCAGGTACTGTAACTTTGAACTTCCTGAGTCATTTTAAAATGCCATTCAAACTATCCAAAAAACATCACACACATAAACCTCCCCCAAGTTTACCCCATTCAGGTAACTTCTACAGTATTTAATTTTCCTTTATCTATCTTACTCTAATACACTGTATTACTGACATTTCAATACTTTCTTCATAATGTTGTACAATGAAAACTCTAATAGTTTTTGATTGTAAACTAAACAAAAAACTAAAAACATAAAATAAGCAAAAATGCACTAATAGCTTCTATATCAGAGATGCTTTAATTTCTTCATTAGTAGAAGCAGCCTACAGGACTATTTTTAGTGACTGTCAAATTAGAAACAAAAATTGACCAGCAATTTTAGGTACCAAAAGGTTCAGAAGTGTTTGGCAGTCTATTGCTTTCATGTGACAGACCCAGATATCCCACAGATAGCTAAAGGCTTTTCGTAATTTAACTGGTAAATACTGATAACCTTTTCAATTGAAAAAAGAGGTTGCAGATTCTCATTTTACTTTTGCTGGGAGAACTGCAATCCTCCTTAACCTTCCCATTACTGTTCATATTTCAGGTGATCAGTAAAAACAGTTAGCTTGGGGTAGGTAAGTATAGCTTAGCTATTGAATATTAATATTAAGGTCAGCAGGCACATGTGTGCACATGCCTCCACACACACACCTCCTTGCAATTCACCCATGCAATTCAGTGGACCATGCACACACACAGTCTGGTAATTCCAAGACTCCAGAGTAACCCCAAACAAAGCTCATGAGAACAAATGAAACTTCAAATCTAAGCCTGTTTGTGATTTATCATACAACTAAACAAATCTGTCATACTACTTACACCCTGACTCAGGCTCCACGGTAGATAAGACAGTAAGTTTATACATAACTGTGTTGCATCACGTAACACCAGATGGTGAGGTGATTTCATACCTCACTCTAAACTGAATAGTAAGTCACTGGGCCTAATTTGTTCAGCTTATGATGTTTCAGTTTGCTTGTACATATTTTACATGAGGATTCAGTGGATGTGTTGTGAGCTTCTGATATTACCCTTGTTCATGACATTTATAACTAAATGCTGTGCATATGGAAGCCACAGAATAGATTTATATTTAGAATCCAAGATTATCTCCTTGGATGCAAAGTATGGTTTCACTATTAGAGTACTACCTAATACCTCAGACAATGGAACAACATACCAACAGGACTGATCTTCCACTCGTCCACATATTACCACAATGTATTATTAGTTATTTCCCCAAAATGTAATATGTGCTACAATAAAAAGGATACTTTCAGGAACCAAAATAATGGAATCCCTGAAGATTTATATAACAGTGAAATGTCAGGAGTGCACAATGTATCACAACTGGTTCTACAATTATGACTTTCCAGATGCTCCAAAAGAAGGAGTGGAGAAGAACCCTATAATCTATGTGAGAACGTTCCTTGCCGATCCCTCAGAGCTGAATAAACCATATATCCTCTATCAGCATCTACTAAGCTACCAGGAAAAACCTGATATTTAAACTACCTGTAAGCCTGGCTTGATTAGGGTTGCCAGTTTTGGAGGTTTCATCACATGACATAATCTTTAAGATTCATCTTTAATTCCTGGAGACTCCAAGACAATCCTATAAGGCTGGTAACCATTGGCTTGATATTCATTTTAATCACATCCATATAAAACAAGAGTAAAACACTGAAAACAATAGAGATCATAGGAGACAGGGCCAGATCCTGGGCCCTGGCTAAGGCTTATTTTTTACTACCCTAGTTTTGAAAAGCAGCTTTAAAACTTGTATAGCCAGCTACCCACTGTAGAAAAATCACTAGAACCAGCTATTTTTTCTCTACATCAGGAGTGGGCAAACATTTTGGCCCGAGGGCCACATCTGAGTATTGAAATTGTATGGCAGGCCATGAATGCTTATGAAATTGGCGTCTGGGTTGCAGGAAGGGGTGAGAGCTCCAGTTGGGGGTGCAGGTATCTGCTGGGATGTCTGGAAAAGTTAAGCCAGCATAGATTGCCATCAGGGGATGATAAGTATTTAGGTAAGCAAGCCATGAAAGTACTCTGTTGTTTTAAAATTCTCTTTCTAAATGCTTTGTTCTTACTGCAAAATAAACAATACTTTACCTTAAGAAGACTCTCTGGTCACTATATACACAACTGGTCAAACTCCCCAAAAGAAGACCCACAGGCGCCCATATTCAGTTGGACCTGGTGGCTAAGTACAGTTGATACACAAGGCACTGTAGAACAAAGCCTGGTTAAAGAGTAGGAATACTGTGGAATTCCACCTCAGGAAAGGTAAAGGAATAAGGCCTGACAGCTGAAAGGAGGGTGTACTCAGAGAGGTCAAAACGGGACAAAGACACAGTGAACGCTGCAATCGTCACAATATGGTAGAATACATTGGACCTCTTAATAATCATTACCTGATCAGTAACCATTAGCATCACTGACAGGATGTAACAATGGCTTTAAATGAAATATTTCCTATCATCTCACCTGTATAATCCCTGCAAACCATATGGATCCTATATCATCAAATGAGCTCTCAGAAAGCTTACCCATATGTGATATGGAAGCAAGGCATTATCAAGTGTGTGGGGGATGAGATAAATTTATATTGATGGTGATGGGATAAGGAACTGATTCATTGACCAAAGGTGACTCTTAGAACTGTTGTTCAGCTCAGCAAGTCTGAGAAGACATAGGTGGCATTCTCTGTTAGAAGTCTCAAGGAAGTCTTATAGTTTGTCAGGATAAATTGTGTCTCCTTCTTTTGGGCTTCTGAGACATACAATTTGATGGGATTTATTGTTTCACACAATTCACTGAGGTTACAGGGAATCCTTATGCTAACAGACCAAGTTATACGAGGATAATTATTTGGGAAAAGAGCTGCTAGTGAATAATATTTCTTATTGACTTGTTCTCACATCAGTTATGCTGTGGCATCTGTAATTTTAATGAGTGTGTGGTATACACTGTTGACATGTAGCATGACTGTCAGGGAAGAAATAGACATGTCTCAGACAAGTTAACTCACATATTATGTTAGAACACATTACACTACTGTTCAGACTGTCATATGATATGTAAACCCAGTTGCCAGAACCCGCTTATAGCTTAGACATTAGATGATTTAGCATCATGTCCCACTACTGAAGAGTTCAAGACTGCTGGTTGACTAATAGAGAGTGTGGTAAATATTCACAGCTGTATTAACTTCAAGCATTTAAAAAAAACAACAACCCAACCATATATCACTCAAGCTGCAGACTTTGATTCTAGCTTATCTAACCAGAGTGATATGAGCAGATGCTTTACACAAACAGTGATACACAAATAACAGCGATGCAGATACATGATAAAGTGATACATAACATAATGCAACAAGACATCTGACATATCACAGTAAATCACAAGCACTATTACTTTTTATATGAATTATTAGTCTTTTGTGATGAGAGCATTTGATATTCTGAGTGATATACACCATATTGTAGAAAGGGTCTAGTACTATGTAATTACATAACTTCTTTCAGTATGAGGGGAATTGTAAAATATGTCTGTGATGAATATTAGCATGTATCTAACTGCCCCATATACAATATATCCATTTTGGGATAAGCCCTGAATGATACCAGGAACAATAGTCCTCTAAAAATTCTAACATATTCACATGATCTCTCCTAATATTATTTTAGATCTGTGTATCTCTGAATAATTAGATGTATACTCATGTAAACAGACAACTGTTGGTATCCAACCATACATTCCTTGCATATCCAAAATTTCTCAATTCACTGGGAATTTTTACATGCACAAAGGTTTCAGGATTGTACCCTAAGTGAATTACATATACAAACTGGTATTCCATCTAGTGTTGACATTATTAAATATACATGGTCAGCATCTGCTTGTTTTAGAGAGCACCACGAAAAGAAACATGTGTTAGACTGATCCACCCCCATCTTCGCTTGCCATGTTCTTTTTTCCTAAATATATGTAGCCACACACAGATAACATATAGGGCTTGGGAATAATACTATCTTGGATAGAAAATATAAATGGAGATACATCACACATACGTAAGTTGATTTTTATAGATCTATTTGGCAGATCTGTGAGCACAATTCAGCCCTTAAAATTTTTCTTATATGGCTGTATTATGAGATGGACTTCCCGGGGAAGTTACAAGTGTTTCTCAATGTAGTAACTATAGAATGAAATACAGGGACAGATTTTATAACCATTACACACGTGGCATAGTATGTAATCATACCATTGGTCAAAATACATGCATTATAGCCACACGTGAGCAAGCACTACTCAAGAGTGAGGGCTGTAGAAATGTGCCCAGATTATTACATGTAATATTACAGTATAAATATTTTACAAAAACAATTAATACACAGTTTATACAGAATGTTATCCCCTTACTCTCCAGAATGCCTATCCCCACTGAACAGAGGGGATGACCTGATACTGAATGCCTTCCAGGGGACTGTCCCTAGCTACTCGGGAGATCATCTATCCCTTAGTTACCATAACTTGCCATGACAGCCATGTGCCACCAGAACAATGAAACTATTGATCAACAAGCCAAGCTTATAAGTATGTGGATAATGAAATTTCACAGGAGTCAGATCTAGATTATGGAGTTTACTTATCTTCAGAAGGGCCACAAAACCTTACAACTTTAAAAATTAAATATACTACCCATTTCTTCAATTTAGCTTTTTCTCATAATTTTATTTATACCGCAGTCACTCACCCCCAAATCTTTGTAAATTAACAAACTGTTTCTCCTACAAGCTAGGAAAAAAGAAAAAAAACAGAGAGATGATTGCCATCCTTCTCCCTCCCTGCCACACTCCCTATATTTAAATATTTGGGAGGTGCTCAGACACTGCAGTGATTGAGCCAAATAAGTACCCAGATAGATACCAGGTAAGGAAAGAAGAGGTTATTTTTTCTAATGCTGTGTGATGTGCCAGAGAGAGCACAAGATGCAGTTTCTACTTTTCTTTTAGTTATTTAAGGAAGATTTTGTGGACCAGTAGTTCACCAAGTAAAATTCTAAGATAAATTTTCATATAATTCCATTTTTAGCCATCTAAAAAATCTACAATTCCACTAACATTTTAAAATTTAAAATATATTTGTTTTCTTTTAAAATAAGCCATTTACTGGACCTTGTGGTCTCTGACCTTTCTGAGTTTCTGCTTCTGGCCAATGGCAGAAGTTATATATTCTCTGAAAGTCTTAAAGGGACTATTTCTCAGCTTCAGAAGGGGTTCATATGTGTTACTGAGTATAGACCAGAATTTTGGAGAATATCTTGAAAAAAAGGCTACAAGATACAGCAATAATCTCAATGTATTTCAATTTTCCTTAACCAGAAATACCAGGGAACCTAGAAGAATGTACTCTGGGGAAAAACAAGTTACTTGATGACTGCTTTGAACAAACCTTAAACACAGGCTACAGAATTTCAGTCTCAAAGATGGCCTTCTACACATAGGTATCCATCATCAACAGAACACAATATTTACATCTAACTTTTATTAGTTATCCTGTGCTCCTTTGCCCTCTGGCAGTCTCTGTAAAATAAGAACAGTTTAAAGAAATTCTCTGTGACAAAGAAGGATTTTTAAATTAAATAAATACTTTTCATCTGATAAAACATTTACCACCTAATTAACACTTTTATAACATAGATGACAAGCAACAGGACAGTGTCCTTTTAAGATTTTTACTACTTAGAAACTTTTGTCAATTCAATTCTTTGAAATCTTTCCAACACCCAAGATCTTTTTACAAAGATTCAGGGGCAATCACAGATTCACTTCACAAACCCATTCATCATTCTTCTATACCTGAACTACTGGTTAATTGCAGAAGACGAACCACAAGCATGCAGCCACCTCTACTTAGTGAACAATGGAGACAATGGGATTTATGTAGTTCCTTGAGAAAGAGTTTATGTCAAAAAATTTCACAAACACACTCCCCATCTGTGGAATTCTTTGCAGGTTTATACAGCAGAGCTCCCTTTTATAGCCTTTTAATTCCAATATATTGATTTGTTCTTTAAATTGGAAAATATTCAAGGGTCAGACATTACAGCAGTCCTATTCTACTATACTCATTATAGGTTTATACATAAGCATTAAATCTCAAGAAGGACAACCTGTTAAGTGTCAGTCTAAGGAAAGCAAGAGTCTGCACTGTTTCAAAACACAACTGGTAAACTGGTTCAGATCCAAACAGACTCAAGAGCAGCACATCATACTACTCACCAATTGTATATCCAAATAGAACACACAGAACAGAAAGGAATCATAAATAACCATGGCAAGAGTTTGTCATCTTAGGCAGAAACTGGAATTTTCTTGTTTGCAAAACGAGTTAGTTTCCAATAAATATTTGTAACTAATAAAATGAACTTAATACAACCTTTTTTCTCTACACCCCTCCGTCTGTCAGTTTCATGCTGACACCAGTCAATTTCACAAGGGAGAGTAGTGTTTGGCTGAGAGCAGTGGCAGCTAGTACACTGGGAATAGTGTAAGTAAAGGGGGGTTGGGAATACTGACATATTTGCCTGTATAGTACAGAGAAACCTGGTGTTACAGTTTAAAGATGACCTCCATTAATAGTCCATTTTACAGTGTTAAGTTGCCTGTACTAAATTACCAGCTCTCCAATCAAGTAACCAAATATTTGTCCCAGATGTAGTATAAATTTTTCCTAGGAGAACAGCTAAATGACTGAGGAATGTGATTTACCTAGTTCACTGTTCATAGTTCACAGTAGATCAGTGGTTCTCAAACTGTGGGACAGGACCCTAAACTGGTCATGACCTCATTTTAATGGGGTCACCAGAGCTGGCATTAGATTGCTGGGGCCTAGGACTGCAGCCCGACCCCCACTGCCCAGGACTGAAGCCCAAATGCTTCAGCACTGGGCAGCAGGACTCAGGCTTCAGCCCCCTCCCGCTCAAGGTCATATAGTAATTTTTGTTGTCAGAAGTGGGTCACAGTGCAATGGAGTTTAAGAACCCCTGCAGTAGATCATTATAATAAGCTATACATTTTTTCCTTCACTAATGGCTAGGGTTAATGGAAGACAGATGAACATTTTGATTTTATATATTTAAGTATGTTTTCACTAGGTATTTGTATTTTAAATATTTAAACATATTAGTTTAATAAAGAATGCAATAATATTCCACATCAAATAAATTTAATCTTTTATGGGATTCCCTTTTGCTTTCCAAGTAACATTCTCATCCAGCTTTAGAAAAAGACCACTCCTGTGAGGCTATTTTAGTCGATCCTTAAGCGGTTACTTATTTAAATTTATTCGCGGGGGGGTGGGGGGTGGGAAGCAATATTCCCTGAATTTTTCCAGGTAAAAAGTATTAAGAACAAAAATATTTAACTATATCGTCAGCAAAAAGCAAACAAACACAAAAGAAAAACACCAAATAAACAAAACACAACTCTACAATATACAAGTTCATCAAATAAAGAAGTATCCAATCTATACCATGCATTTTAAGGGACATTATGGGAAACAACAGGGAGTGTGTAACTTTTGCAGGATTATTTGGTCAACAGACCTGCATAGACATTTTGCAGAGCTCACAATCTAAATTCTCTCAGGTTTGGCAAACTCACGCAGACTATGTATTTTTTACAATTTTGGAATCAACTAACTGAAACTGGTATGTTCATAGCTGAGTCATCATCTTTTCTTATCAGGTCAATAGCAAATAGAATATGAGGATATTTCTGCACAGATTCAGCACAAGATATCATTCTAACTCAATTCTAAAAATTAACATTTTCACCACCCACTGACATTAGATGTGTTCTCAATGTCTTCTAACTATTCCAACAGGAATTCCTCCACTGTTATAACATCAGGATCCTGTTGGCTGCGAGGCTCTGAATTTAAGATATGCCAAATATGGTACTTTGTCTATTTTTAGGAAATCTGATTGGGCCTACCTTTATATTAATGATCTGAAGCCTGAATTTCCACCTCTATAAAATAAGATAGATGATACTGATTTTTTTCAAGTTCTTTGAGATCTACTAATGAAACATGCTACATAAAACTAGATATTATTATCAACCTCAGCTTTTCCTTAAACAACCTCTCTCCAATGGCCTAAAAACATTTTATCAAAGCATTCTAAATACTGTAAATAAATTATTAAATCAAATCAATGACGCATACTGTTCATCTGACAATTGTTCAAAGAAAAAGGTACATGAACAAGAAGTAAAATCTACCTGTAACATTTCAGGAGATCCCTGGTCACATTTGACACTAAAAACTCAAGTGTTTCAAATCCAAATGACCAGCACCCAGTTCTTTGGAACCCAATCAAATTAAAATCAATGTTCCTGATCTTAAGCCGAATACACAAACAAGTACTATAGCCATTGTTCAAAATGAGAGTTCAAAAAGGGTATAAACAACCAATGTTTGTGTCTGGTATTTAAAAGAAAAATAATAATATATTTTCCAGTTAATATTTCCTTTCTCTTTCCCAGGAAGATATGTCCCTAATTCCTGCCTCTTTCTTATAGTGCATTAAGGCAGGAGTCTCCAAACTATGGCCCGGGGGCTGGATCCGGCCCACGACCTTGATTTGTACGGCCCCACAGCTGACCAGGCACGTGGAGAAGCCGCTGATGCCCCCCCAATGCGAGCTGCTGCCAGTGGCTCCATGTGCGGAGGAGTGAGTGCCCCCACAGCACGGCTAGAAGAGCAAAGTGGGGGGTCGCGGTAGTGGCACGGCTGGAGGAGCAAAGGGGTGAGTGCCCCTGCAGCACGGGCAGAGGAGCAAGGGGGAGGGGTCGCAGCAGCGGTCAGAGGAGCAAAGAGAGGGGCACGGCAGCGCCCCACGAAGCCCCTTCAAAAATCTAATATGGCCCTCATCTCAAAAAGTTTGGAGACCCCTGCATTAAGGAATGACACTGGTTAAAAAGTCTACATTTAGCACAGAAGCACACAAAGTGACAGCAGTATCTCGGATATCCCTGTGTAGTAACTCTGTGTAAAATGCTGATTTTTAAACTGGCAACATTGGTACATCAGGCATGGCCTCTAGCCTCACCATTTTACTTTGGCAATCTCTACATTTACAGCATGTTTTTTTCTATATTTATTGGTAGCCCATTTTACCCTGTCAATCCCTGTCTGGAGTCTTTACATCACATCATGCAAAAGATGACGAAGGATAATTTGTCCATGAGAAAACTGTTATGCCATTCTAGTGGTTGAAATATAACTAAAGTGTTTTAAAATAAAAAACACAGAGTCTTTGCAAAATGAAATCATCTTAGGTTTTCACTACAGGTTTTACTGTATATGCTCTCTGCTATTTATCTCTTTATATTCAACTTGGCAATTAATAACTTTAAAGTTCTGCATTTCATTAGTAGAACTGTTCCAAAAAGGCATGTATCAGTTCATCTAATACAGCAACCATGGTATTTACTTTAATATAAAATAAATATTTACATCTTATGGGTGGGGAGATGTTGAAGACACTAGTTGCATTACCAATATATTATGAATGTGAACAGCTGCATTACTTTTAGCTGAAACAAAACCTACATACCTAGGAAAAGGATTTTAATACCATGTTTGAAACTCTCTTTATTTACTAGTATATTTTTGATCTGATGCCAGACAACTCACAATTGTAAGTCTGTATTATTATTTCTGCATAAATTGGAGGGTATTGGGCTGAAAGCACAACATTCTAAATCAGAATTTGAAACAGAGTAATTTTGCCATCAGATTTTTTTTCATGAAACTTGAAAGGAAACCCAAAGGTGTCTATGGCAGAAAACGAATGCCAACTGATAAACCCTTAAGACATTATACTGACCAAAAGCCCTTGTCTCTTTCCCACCCACAAAACTTATTAAACAACTATATCTTTCAATAGGAAAAATCAGGCTCCATTTTATAATTGTATGCAATCTTTTCAGATAAAAGAAAGATAATATCCCTCAGTCTTGTCATACAAAAAGTATAAAAGGGATAAGGAACATACGATGGGCACAGATATTGCTTCTTTTTCCCCTTTCCTTTCTTTGAAGATTTCTCTTTGGAATAGGCTTCTTCAACCCATAAAGACAACAAAACAAAAAAGAGAATTGCCAGTAAGATCTTCATCTTGAGGACATAAGTCTCAGAAGTACAGCTGATCTATGATAGACAAGAAAAAAGAGCTATATTAGTGGGGTTAATTATGGAAATTGGGACCACCTACATATAGGAAGTAAACAAATATATTTCATTCAAATACAAGGATCACACGAAACTCAGCTCAGTAAATTATCTCAAGAGAGAAGCGCTCCTGGGCTACAAATGAGATATAGTGTCTGCTTTAAGTATCTCCCCAATATTTACAAACATGGATAAACTGTATGATAGTTAGGAAATACATGATAAGCTGATATAAACATATTTTTGTTGCTGTGTTTTGGAGGAATATATTTAAACTCTCTAAAGGAAGCCCTAACTCAAGAGGCCTATGAAGTCTCACCTGACATGGATGGACTTCCTCCTCTAAAAAACCACCATATTCACCCAGAGACATTTATATGCCACAGAATGCCCCGCTGTATGCCAAGTATTGAGATCGTAAGAACTTAATTTTAAACACTGTGATCAACAAATTTACCATTAATAGACAAGACACAAAGTTAGGGACTTATACTGCAACCTTAATGCACACAAGTAGTCCCATTAATCTAAACTTAAAATGTGACTAAAAATTGGCTCTTAAATGGGATTGCATATCTGACTAACTTTCAAATACAATACATTATACAAAAATGAATACACCACAATAAGTAGTATAGAAATTACAGATTATACTGAACATGGTAATTTTCAAGGGTGACCAATAACCTACAGAATACTATGCTTTCCTCTGCATTTTGTGTCCTAACTACCACAAGCAGCTTTTCCATCCTTTTCTCTCTAGAGCAAGAGAAGCAATTTATGGATTTTTATTTATTTAGAAATAAATCTCTCTCTCCCTTGGAAGCAGCAAGGTATTTATATTCCTTTTATCAGCAGCAACAGAAGGAACTTCTTGTCCACCCTCTAAAAGCAACAACGGAAGGGGCTTCTTATGCCCTACGCAAACAGCAGCAGGGGCGCCTTGCTAATTGACAAGATATGGGAATCTCTATCTCCTTCTCAAGCAACAGCTGCAGAGCTCTCTGATACCCTCCGCAACTGCAGCAGCAGTCTCTTGACTCTCAGCCACAGCAGCAGCAGGAGAATGAGGGATACCTTAAAACTATCACTTATATACAACATCCAGGGACTTCCTGTCCTCTCTCCCAGTTAGAACTGTCCTCTCCTCAAAGAAAGCAGCATTAATACATGATAGTAATAATAAATAATAACCATGTATATAGAATCTTTCATTGGAGGCTCCTGAAAAGCGTTACAAAATGCAAAGATGAGGGATCCCTACACACTCTCTAACTATAACATCCGGTCTCACTACATTGCCCCCACACACACACACACACCGTTCTCCAATCACAGCAACAGTGACTCTCTACTCCTCCCCGCATCCAAACAGAGCAACAGTGGGTTCCCCACCGCCTCCTTCTCCAGCCACAGGAAGCTCTCCGGGACTGGGGCTCCCTTCAGCTGTGGGTCTTGTACAGAGGTGCTGGAACTAGGGATGGGGGGTCCCTGCACCCCCTGGATTGAAGTGGTTTTCCTTATATCCAGGGTTTAGTGTTTGATTCAATGGCTCTCAGCACCCGCACTGTACACACTGGTCCAGCGCCCCTGGGCTTGTACAGTGTTAGCGACACGTTATCTGCACTAAACTCCTCATCAGCCCAGCCACAACAGGGGCTCCCCGGGCCCTCCATTCTCCAGCAGCAGCAGCCACCCCATCTGCACCCGCCGGCCGCTGCAAGGCCAGCCCTGGGGCGTCCTGCCCTCCCCCTCGCACGCGCCGCATCCCCGTCTCGCCGCTCGCCCGGCTCCCCGCGGCCGCGAGCGGCGGCGTCCCCGCCCGCTGCCCAGTGCTGGCCGAGGTACTGAAAGCGCGTCGCGAGGAGGCGAGCGCGCCCCGTGCACAGGGGCCCCAGAGAGGGGGACACCCGGGGCCAACGGGGATGATGGAGCATCGCTCCACCGCCTCCCCGCTCCCAACCCCTCTCCGTCCCCAACGCTGCCCGCTGCGGGCGGGCGAGTCCCCCCGCGCCCGTGCAAACGGAGCACACGCGCGGCCCCACGGCCCACTGCAAACCCCCGGTACGTACCTCGGGGCGCCCCGCACCGCCGGAGCGCAGGACGCCGCAGCCCCCGATGCCCCCACCCCTTCCCTAGAGCCGGGGGTGGCGCGGGGAGCCGCCGCGCGCCATGGCAGAGCCGCGACGGACCGAGCAGCTCCGCCAGCAGCCGGAGCAAAATGAACCCTGCATCGAAACGCGCCCTTTCCCCTACTGAGCATGTGCGGAGGGCTCGGGCCCGCCCGAGTGAGCATGTGCACAGCGGCTGCCCATGTGCCCTGGGGAGGTGAAGCCCTTTGCCCTCAGTTTCCCTGGCTGCTCATTTCCCCACGGGAGTGCGGGCAGGGAGGGGTATAGTTGAGGGAAGGGGAGATGGACGCACGTTTGCTCTTACCTAGGAGCATCACCGCGAGAATTCCGGGAGGGGAAAAAAAGTTAAACTAGGACAGTGGCATAAGAGGGTAAAACGCTAGGCTCGCTCTCCCCTCCCCCCCCTCACCTCTCAATCAGATACCCTGCTCTTGTGGGCATCCCCGGGTGCTCAGATAGAGAGGAGAGTGGGCACCCACTGGGTGACTGCAGAATTCTCAGCAGAAATCATGCAGGGGTGAAACACTGGTTCAGGATATGGGAGTGGGAGTAAGTATCCAAAGGGGTTCCAAAGTAAACGGAAAAGGGCCAGTAACACACACTGGAAATAAAAACTACACAAAAGTAGAGAAAATGGAATAGGGATGGAAAGTGAATACAATTTTAAAATAGGGGAAAGGGGGAAATTAAATAGTTTAAAAATAGAAAAACATGGAGAGGGAGAAAAAGAAAAAATAGGCTAGAACAGTAGGATAGTACAATTTTACTAAATAAATAAGGGAAAATAATCTTGAACTACAAGATGTATGTCACCACCCTGCTTATTCTGCTTGTATGTTTGCCCATTCTTCGTCATTTTTTATTTTAGATTGTGTGAGCAAATGACAAAGACTATATCTTCCTATGTGTTTGTACAGTACCCAGCACAGATGGTTCTAGTTCCAATTGGAGTCTTGGCGGGACCGCCATAATGCAGATAAAATAATGATAAATTCTTGTTGGAAGAGCTTTGGGATTGGACAGCATGAACTGATAAAATACCTCTGAAAAAAGCAAAGATTTCTGTTTCAAAGATATTGTGATTTTGCATATTTTGCAGACACTGTAATTATTATTTTTTAAAAAATCTTTCCTAATTATTACATAAATCAGTTGTATTATAAATCAAGAGTGAATAGAAAGGAACATCATTTATTAAAAAAAATGAGCCTGCAGTCCTGCTGAAATGTACACATGCAGCATTTTAACTATATAAGTAGTTCCAATGAAGTGCATAAATACTTGCAAAATCGGGGCATTAAGGCCAAATTATGGAAATACACACAGGAATAAGTTTAGTCATCTAAGTAGACTCAGCACAGAACAAGTCCACTTGCCTATAAGCATCATGGTCCTTAGTAGGGCACCTTTCCACTACCATTCTTTGTTGCAGGGCATATTCTCAATATTGTGTAATATTCCTCAGAGTGTGCCCATCCTCAATTCTTCATTCATGGTTTACAGAAAGACTGTCTGAGGATTGCCTTGTGTCACTCAGGGACCACAGATGCTATTGGAAGGGCAAGCACATTCTGCTGAGCATATGCCTTAGAATGTGTTTTGCTATAAGAGATGGGAATATATTGATGGGCACATTCTGAAGGGTGTCAGATCCCTCAAACAAGCTGTGCTATGAGGCATGCATGCTAGTGGAGGGTGAGCACATTCAAAAGGTTATTCCACACCCACCAGAATATGCCCTGTGGTAACGGAAGTGTGTGTGCGAACGCTCTGGTGATTTTTCCTTTGCTGCAATACATCAAATACTTGGGGTACTTTCTAATATTTGCCCATCAGAATTTGCAACCACAAATTTCATTGCCAGAAGTTAACAGGCTCCTTTGGATGATGGGCACATTACAGAAAGAGGAATGCCCCACTGACAGCATCTCATATTTTGTTGTGTTGACTTCTGCTATGATAGAGATTAAAGGAAAAAGTTAAAGCAGCAGCAGAAATATGTTGTCAAGATGCCTTTGGCTCTCTATAATGTAATAAAGGGATCTGGCCACCTAATTGTTCCAATTTCCTTTGGCTCAGGAAAGCATTAACATGAAGGGGCAGAGTGTAGTACCTGCAGCATGTGCAGTAATAGCAGCAGCAGACTGAGCTAGTCTAGCAGCAACAGCTACACTCAAAAGTGTTCCCCATTCCTGCAATCTTCTTCCCAGAGCCACATAATTCTGGTGCTTTATTTACGTTGCAAAATGTGCAGTTGGTTTCTATGGGCTTGCTGCGAATCCACTAGCATTTGCAAGAACCTGCTGCTACAGCGATAGACGCAGCTAATTGATGGATCAGTGATAGCAAGATACTTATGCTGAAATATGGAAAATAATGGATTTTTACGCACCACCTAGGAGACTCAAGAAAAGAAGAAAAAAGGGCTATATCTATACATACCACAGTAGCAATGAGATACATATATGTTACAAATACAGACAGAGGAGACCTGTCTTGGTAAGATATAGATTCTCTCTCTCTCTCCAGCTATACATATAGATGATACCATAAGGTCTAAATCCTACAAATACAAAGAGCAGGTATTCCCATAAAACTGATTTGTTAAAAGATATACTTAATAGTGGACAGAGTAGGGCTAGCCCTTAAGAAACTGCATAGAATGGAGGGATAGAGGGAGTGAGGTCTCCACTTCAGCCATTGAAAAGGCTGGACAAGATCACAGCCCTAGAGTGTCAGATCAAATTTTTGGAAAGGTGCCAGGGAATAGACAGAGCAATAGCTACTTCCCCCTCCTTGCTCTGTGCTTTTCAGAAAAACTCAAGACTTTCATATGTACAGGATATTGCAGGACATTTTACATTTTATCCAGTCTGCTACCTCACCCACTGCACTGGCCCAGGCAGGGAATTCGTATCTGTGGATCAAAGAGATGAAGAGGGATTTCTCCACACATGCTCTGCAGCAGGGAGCCAAGAGACCATGAGCATTATGGTTTTACCTCTGCTGATTGCTTATGTTTCTGTGGTTTTATTAACGAGCAAGGTCTCATACCCTACCTACAAGGAAGCTAATATCATCCCCACTCCTTCTTTTAACAATAAGTTAACTGGGAAGTTACAGAAGCTAGGAATAGAACACAGTTCTCGAATATGGCAAACCCAAATCTTATCCACTGTGCCCCCCAAAACAAATGTGCCAAACCTGTGGCCTTCACTATCCTGTCTCTAAATATTTGACCATGTTCACCTTGCAGATTCAGGAAGAGATCAGAGGATTCCTGATCTCCAACTTTCTACTACTAGTAGTAGCATAAACCACTGTCAATGAAAATCTAGTCCTCTTATAGGGATTCCTCCAAATTGGGAATGCTAATTGCTTCTTTAGCTTAAGTTGTAAGGGTTCATGCTGGGGATCTGAGAGTTCAGCACTAAAAACCCCCTGACAACTCACACACAGGGTCTTTGCAATTGCACATGATTAATTTTTTTTCATTTTTTAATAAAACTGGTTGATTTAATTAACACACCTTTTAAAATATTTTATACTGAAAACAAAACTAATTTGTCATTTATAATGAGCCATGCAACAAAACACAGATGCTCCTCATTTTGGTTATTTGTCACACATTTTGATTGCCTCTGTCACATGATGGCAGTTTCAAAGGTATAGCAGGTTACCTTTCCCAACACGCTCAAGCACCATTAGGAGGGCTTTTTTCCCCTCCAATGGACAACGTGGCTCTGCATCATCCCTAATAATAGTCTGCACCTAATAAACAATTTATGCACAGTTTTGTATAAAATAACTAGGTCATGATTAGTCAGATTAGACAAGCAGGTCTTCATCCATTACACCTCCAACTCAAATTAATACTGATAACACAGACTTCTTTATCGTCACAGTAGACACCAATGAGAACAAACCTGATAGAAATACCCATCATTTTGTTATGCATGTTCCCTCCCAAAAATGCAGAGAGATCTATTGAATTCACTTCTGCCACACAGATATATGGTGATATAAATCCGTATGTCAATATGTGGTGGCAAGAAGCCAAGTCAAACTACATCAATGAATTGACTATTCTAATACCAGCCTGGGACCTGGCATAAAATGTCAGTTCTTTTGGATGCCAGTGGCCAAAATGGAAAAGGCACCTGATTTATTTGTCCCCTAGAAGTCTAATTTTGACCAATTTTGCTACCTTGGCTCTATTGTTATCAGCAATGTAGATCTTGATGCTGAGCTGAGCTCACAGTAGAAATGACAAAGCAGCCAGGAAATTTGGTCTGTTGCAAGACAAATCCTGGAACAATAACAAATTGTCAACTAAAGTGAAAATCCATATTTTTGAGACTTGTGTTTTATCCACTCTTTTATATGGCTCAGAAATATGGGTGAATTATTCAGTCTTTTGGTATGTTTGGCATATCTTTCATATCAGATGCTTGCATAAAATTATTATTATAAAATTATAAGATAGCAAGACAGGGTGACAAATGTGGAAGTGTTAAACCATGCTGGTATGTCATTCATGGGAATGTTGATTTATAAAAAAAGACTCAGGTGGCTTGGGCATGTTAACCGAATACCGGATTACAGGATCCCCAAGAGTGTGCTGTACTCTGAAGCTCAAGTAAGGGTCTAGAAAGAGAGGTAGACTGCTGGGCAGTGAGTGTAGGGAGTGGTCCTTTCCCCAACCTGAGCGACATGGCTGGGGCCAGGACAAGGGAAGCGGAGCGGGCTGAGGCCAGTGAATTGGGCAGATGGTCAACATCAAGAAACAGTTTCCTCAACCAAGTACAAGTACTTCCCTAAAGAGAGCTGGCCCCCTTTTGTTCTAGGGGAGGCACCGATAATTATTACAGCAATGGATGTGGTAATATTCCACTGGTCTTCAGCAAAGGAAGACTCATTACCAAAGTTCAAGTTGTGGAATGAAATTTTATCAACATCTCCATAACCTCTTTTAGCAACACATGCCAAAACTCAAACAAAATAGTCTTTGCATGTGTCTCCTTGACATGCAGCCCTGCCACCACAGAAAAAAACAACCCCACAACAAAGTGGTTCAAATCAGATCAATTTTATCTTCAGAACACCACAAATTCTTCTCACAATGGAAAGAAACAACTTGGATGAGTCAGTCTATTCAGCCAGAACCAATGTGCTGTTTAAGACTGTAGCTGCTGCAGAGCAGACAAAGAAACCATTGTTTCAGTGAGAGTACAAAAATTAAAACAATCTGTAGGACGCAAGTCAGTTTTATATACAATATCATAAATTTAATTTAAAAATGGTATATAAGGAAATTCAATAGATTTATTTTTAAATTCAGGGTAACGTTAGCACAAAAGGTATCTAAAACTGCAAAACTAACATGATCTATTTTCCTTCTCACTCAGGTGCTGCAAGCCTGGAAGATTTCTTCCCTGTCTAAACAATAATATAAACTGTGGTCCCTGCAGTATATTTTATTAACATAGTGAATGGTCAGACTTTTTATAAGACATACAATTCTATTTGCTTAAATTATGGAATCTATCTTAGACACCTAGAAGGATCATTCTCATCTAAAACTACTGTACCAAAATAAAGGCTGATAGATCTAAGTACATGCCGCATTCTTCTATGACAATAACTCTATTCGACCTAGCCCCACTAGTCACACGTGCCATATAGGTCTTTCAGTCTTGAACACTATAAGATGGTTACATAATACAGCTGGTCAGAGTTTTTTAATTAAAAAACATTTTAGATAAAAAAACAAACAGACAAAAGAGGTAGCAAACATCAGCTGAATATTTTGTTTCTTCTTTATAAAACACTTCTCCTCCAAATTGTATGGAGTTTTGAGGAACTACATGCAAACTACAGATTTGCTCATGTATGTAAATTAAACTAGGTGTGATGAATGTAATTAATGTATAAACATTTGTAAAACTCCAGACACAGTGCTGCTGAATGGTATTATACTATTTGTGCTCTACTGTTTACTGACACTTGAGGAAGTACAAAAGTTCATCCAAAATTTACAGACTGGACATGCTACTGGACATGCTGGCATTCCAGCTAAGCCACTCAGAGGTGCCTCTGAACCAGTGAGCATCAGCCTGCATCAGCTGTTCTTAAAAGGGTGGGCATCAGGCATAATATCAGGAGAATGGAAAGACAGCATCATCGCATCCCTGTAAAAGGGCAAGGGATCTCATACAAAATATGGCAACTACAGGCCAATCATCTTGCTATTGGTTCCTGGAAACGTCTTCATTCACATTCTCCTTAGTGGGATGCAGCCCCTCGTTAACAGACATCATCCTTCACAACCGTCATATTTCACTGTTGGGCAGCTGACAATGAAGAACGCTGTCCTTACCCTCCTTCTTCTAGCAGAGCTGCACTGAGAATTTAACCACCTGCTTCACAAGGCATATAATCAACATGAAACAGCTTTTGATTCAGTCAACAGATCAGCTCTTTGGCTAGTACTTCAGGGAACTGCTGTTCCAGACACTCTGCTAAACCTGATACATGATCTTCACATTGGTCCTGGTGCAAGAGTGCGCACTGATTCATGGCTTTCATAGAGTTTCTACACAACCTCAGGTGTGTGGCAGGCATGCATTCTTGCCCCAGCACTATTCTGTTATGCTATCAAGTGGATATTAGGACTTAGCATGCCACACCATCAAATCAAGGTTTTGGGATTCACAGGCTTGAACCAAATGTAGGAATTGCCCTAACAATGCTTGCTGCAACACCATCAACCTATAAGGATCATTTAGTATGGGAAGTAAGATGAATTAGGCTTAAATATCCATATGCTGAAATAGCTAAGCACATGTAAACATTTGTATCCAGTGTAGTGTGAGGTCATTCCCAAATAAATTTAGGATCTAAACCTGCACCTCTGTTATCACTGACTTCAATAGGAGCAAGGCCTTACAGAGGTTTTGACTTACAAATCAGTCTACATCAATGTTTAAGTTAATTGTTTCTTTCACTATATGAATAAGCACTGAATATGTTCTTAACAAAGTTGCCAAAGTGCAGCTTTATAAATTCCTAAAGGGATTTATTCAAGATGAGAAACTTATTCAAGGACAACAAATATATTTGCTTGCCCACAAATCTTGTCATTATGTTGGAACATTTTACTAGTGACACTGAACTGGCTTTAAACATTGTGTATAAATGTGGCATCCTGGATCAATATCATACAATTAAAAAATTAAACAGATTGTACACAATATTATATTGATGTAGTTAAGATTGAAAGGCAATATCCATAAAAACCTTTTTTAGCTGTTCATGCTCACTTTCCACTTAAGGGAAAATTCCTTTGGAAAGTTTCAGCAAAATCCATCACACCATTATTTGGCTAAAACCCATAAAAACCAACCAAACAAGCAAACCAAAGTAAATGCATGTAATGTGTATACATAAATCCATATGCACACTTGCACAAGATAAGTAAACACTCATCCTCATTTTCTGTCCTTAAAGTATAAATAGAAAAGAAGAGACACATGCTCTGCATCAGAGCCAATCCCTGGCAGAAAGCATTTCATTTCCAGAAACATATAATATTAAGAACCATGGAAAATACACTTGGGCACATTTTTGCTTTCAGAAATTATAAACACATAACTCTAACTGACATCAGTAGGAGTTATAAGAGTGTATATGAGTGCAGAATTGAGCCCACTGAAAAACAAAGCTCAAAAGGTTCACCCCCTTCCTCAGCGTAATGCATGCATTCTATCTAATTACAACACCAAAGCATCTTACCTTAACTGCTCTTTTCTTAAATGCATCTTGATTTGTACACAGTCTGCACAGCTGTCAGCTATCTGCTAGACATATGGTGCCTTAGGTCCTTAGGGTGAAACTTAAAATCTACAAGATGCTCATTTTCAGTTGCTGGAACGCTCTGAGGGCATTGTCAATGTATATAGAGGGAACAGGGCCTATCTAGAAGCAATGAGCAATGCCAGCCAGCAATGTAATACTGGACCCCTAAGTCTGCCAGCTAATTAATTCTAACCAAAGGATTTTTTTCCCCAAGGCACCCACGATTATGGTAGAACTTTGGCACATTAGATATGAGCTGATTTCAGTCCTTCTGGGCATCTGTGCTATAACGAATTTTAGAAAATGTTTCTTTAGCCAATCCTAGCAATTCCATTCCTCAAAAAACTGATATCATCACCACTAACATAAACTCAATTTCTAGGCAAAATGTCCTTGTTTCCATTTCACAGCAACAAATAGCTTTATTTGTCCCCATTTGTGATGATATAGGCTGTCATAGATATATAGAGCCAGTTATTATATGAGCCTCATTTATTTAGGGCAAAATCCTGGGAGATTTATCTATGTAAATATTTTAGAATTTGGTTCTTAGACAACTTATACATGTCCTCTCCTTCAGACATAATCTAATAAGAACCAAAAAATCAGAAAATGTCAGAAGTAACTATGCATTGCCCCACTTAATTATGGTGGCTACAGGCATAGCAACAAAACCAGTTTCGTTGCCAGTCATCATTTCGGTCTGTGAACTTGGTTTGGAAATGAATCTATCAAACAGTTACTAAGATGTATGAGAGAAATCTAAAGAATTTTGCATGTGGAGTAAGAAAGCTAAATTAAAAAACTACCTTCTCAATTCCACAAAGAACTCAAGCACATGCTTAATTTTAAGTACATACTCAAATGCTCTGCTGAATTGGGATATTTTATTAGAGATGTTTTAGTCAAAAACAAGTGCTCCCAAAACAAGACAAAAACAAACACAGATGAATTTTGCCAAACCAATTATAGGCTGGGGAAAGAATTTTGCCAGCTTTTTTATTAGCATTTAAGATATTTTTTCATATTTGAATTTCAAAAATGTTTAGTGAATTCCGTGATTTTTAATTTTGCTGTAAATGTTCATGGAAATGCAGTTTGTCATGCAGGGGACTGGACTAGGACCTCAAGGGCCTTTTCAGTCCTCTGATTCTATGATAATTTTTCTTCTTGTCATAAAAACAAGTTGGAGAAGCAGCTCCTCCAAGTTTCCTCTCAGTTAGTTTTCATAATCATTGTGAAAATGTTCTCACAAAGAAAAAAAATATCTCATTACAGTATAGCAGTGTATTCCAACAAATTGTAAATCTACATAATCATAGCAGTAGTGTAGATTTCTATAACTGTTTTGTTTCGATGTGGTGGGAAGCCTTGCATGTCCCCATGATTCCGAGAGCTGTGCTGGTGGGATCATAACTCCTGATAAGTCACCCATACCAGACAGGTCGTACTCAGGGGTGAAAGTAAAATTTGTCTCTTACCGGTACGGGAAGCAGCTTTGCCCCCACTTCTCTGGAAGAGGCGGGACCTCGGACAGAAGGGGCAGGACTGGGGATCATCATCCCCCTACCATCCCCGCTGCACAGCCCGGGGCTGGGTAGCTACTTCTTTCGCCCCCACCCCGCCCACATCGGCGGCTGGGGGAAGGGGAAAAAGGGACAGGGACATTAAAGTGCTGCCATGGCAGTGCTTTAAACAGAATCATTTAAAGCACTGCTGCAGCAAAAAGACTGTGCTTAAAGCACTGCCATGGCAGCATTTAACGTCCCTGTCCCTTTTGTGCCCACCCCCCCCCCCAGCCCCGTTAGCAACCCTGCCAGTAGGGACATGGCAGGGCCACCAATGTGGGGGTGCAAAAAGAGCAGCGCTTTAAAGTAAGGTGGTAGGGGCCAGTATAGGTGGCCACTTTTTACTGCTACACCATACCTGCCTGTACTGCCTTATTTTCACACCTGGTTGTAGGGTAGGCATCAGACTTAATGCAATCCACCGATCCTTTGGTAGGGGCTTGAACGTGAGTTAATGACTTCTGTAAAAAAACAAAGCCTACATTCTGCAAGGTATGAAATTAATAAGCATTTATGTTATTTCACCTATCAGTTTCTGCAGAACATCTCATAAGGATGACCTATTTCCATGACAACCATTTCTCTAAGCATTGTTTCGTAATCTAAATGACCTAACATTTATAATACAAACAAATCCAACAGCCAAAGTTCAAGGAGTCCTGGCAATAGATGTGACATATCAAGCACATCATTTTAATCTTACTATTTTCCTTGTCTAATTATATATAAAGACACTAGGGATTTTAGTATTTTTTGTCATTCAGCATTAAAGAACACACTGGCCTTTCACTATGTGCTTAGAATCTTTTTTTTCTCGCTAACACATTTTCTTTTTCTCTCTGAATAGCTGTGAAACGAATGTGCTAATGGATCTGACATCAACACTGCTAGAAAAGAGGGAGACTTATTTTTGCCCTTGAAAACAATCTGGTTATTGAACATATGCTTTATTCTCTGCAAGACATATAATCATTTTAGTATATTTGTGTATGTAAAGTAATTTAGGCCTAAATGGTTAACTGCATGAGTAATCTCACTGACTTCAGCAGGACTGCTAAAAGAAATTATAGACAAGGGATTCATAGACCAGTCAAGATTAAATTTTGGTACCCAGAAAGATAATGGAGAAAATAATCAAACAATTAATTTGTAAGCACCTAGAAGATAATAAGGTGATAAGTAACAGTCAACATAGATTTGTCAAGAACAAGTCATGTCAAACCAACCATATATCCTTCTTTGATAGAGTAAAAGCCTTGTGGGAAGCAATAGATGTGAGATATCTCAATTTTGATAAGGCTTTTTATACTGTCTCACATGACCGTCTCATAAAAAAACTAGGAAATATAGCCTAGATGAACCTAGTATAAGATGGGTACATAACGGTTTGGAAACCCATACTTAGGGAGTATTTTTCAATGGGTCATTGTTAAACTGGAAGGGCATATTAAAGGAGGTCCCACAGTCATTTGTCCTTGTTCTAGACAATATCTTCATAAATTATTTGGATAATAGCATAGAGAGTATTGCTTGCAGATAATACCTAGCTTGGAAGGGTTAAAAGTGCTTTGGGGACAGGATTAGGATTCAAAATGATCTTGACAAGCTGGAGAAGTGGTCTGCAATGAATAGTATGCAATTCAATGAGGACAAACGCAAAGTGTTACACCGAAGATGGACTAATTAATTGCATAAATACAAGATGGGAAATGACTGCCGAGAAAGGAATGCTGCAGGAAAGATCTGAGGATTATAGGGGATCACAAACTAAATATAAATCAACAACAGCAGAAAAAGTGAACATCATTCTGGGATGTATTATCAGGAGAGTTGTAAGCAAGACACAAGTAATTCATCCAGTCTACTCAGCATGGACAAGGCTTCAGCTGGCATACTGTGTCCAGTTTTGGGCACCATACTTCAGGAGAAATGGGGACAAATTTGAGAAAGTTCAGAGGAGAACAACAACAAAAAGAATACTAAAAGTCTAGAAAACACAGCCTATTAGGAAAGACTTAAAAATGGTAGTCCGTAGAAGAGAAGACTGAGGAAGAGACAAGATATCCATCTTCAAATACTTAATAGGTTGTTATAAAGAGGAGAAGGATCAATTGTTCTCCTTATCCACTAAGAACAGGACAAGAAGTAATTGGTTGAAATTGCAACAAGGGAGATTTAAGTTAGACATTAGGAAAACATCCTAACTGTAAGTGTAGTTAAACACTAGAGCAAATTACCTAGGGAAGCTGTGGAATCTCTGTCATTGGAGGTTTTTAAAAACAGGTTAGACAAATATCTGTCAGGAATGGTCTAAATAATATGTAGTCCTGTCTCAGTTCAGCGGATTGGACTAGATGGCTGTCAAGGTGCCTTCCAATCCTATAGTTCTGTTATCTTAAAATTAAGTGTATGTTTAAGTGATTTTTTGGGTTAAGGCCTAGGTTTTATTTCATTGCTTATCGATTAAATACTGTTCTGCATGTAGAAGTTAAAGGGAGTTTCTACTCTGAGCAGCAGTAGGACTGGGACTTTGGTTTGCTTAGCCAAACCAACTCTGTGCTACATGCAGTGTAGTTGTAGCTGAGTCCGTCCCAGGATATGAGAGAAACAAGGTGGGTGCAGTAATATCTTTTGTTGGACCAACTTCTGTTGGTGAGAGAGACACACATTTGAACCTCACAGAGCTCTTCTTCAGGTCTTGGAAAGGTAGTCCCAGCACCACAGCAAAATGCAATGAGGAACAGACTGTTTAGCATAAGTAATTAGCACATACCATAATCATAAGGGACCATTCAAGGTAGAATGGCCTGGCAACACCTCTGCAGTGATAGGACAAAAAGAGGGGATTAGTGGGTTACAGGCAGTTTTATAAGCCATAAATGCAGTGTCTCTGTTCAGTCCATGATTTTTAGAATAAGTTGGTCCAATAAAAGATATTACCTCACCCACCTTGTCTCTCTAGCTGTGTGCTACGTCAAAGTACAGTAGAACTTCAGTGTTCCAAACACCTTCTAGTTGTTCTTTCAAAAGTTTACAGCTGAACATTGACTTAATACATCTTTGAAACTTGAATATGCAGAAGAAAAATGCTGCTTTTAACTTTTCATCTTAATTTAAATGAAACAAGCACAGAAACAGTTTCTTTACCTTGTCAATTCTTTTTCTTTTAAACTTCCCCTTTATTTCTTTAGTATTTACATTTAACACATTGCCTTTTTCTATTTTGTCTCTGCTGCTGCCTGATTGTGTACTTCTAGTTCCAAATGAGGTATGTGGTTGACTGGTCTGTTTGTAACTCTGAGGTTCTACTAGGGCTGGTGTAACCACTAGGTGAACTAGGCGGCTGCCTAGGGCACCAAGATTTGGGGGCACCAAAAAGCGGTGTCTTCCCCTGGACCTGTAGTGAGCAGCGGCAGCTGCTCAGTCCAACTCAGCGCCAAGCCTCTGGGCGGGAGCAGCCCTGTGGCGCCTGGCCCGGAACTGCTCTGCGGGGTGGCCACGGCAATGCCAGGCAGAAGGAGAGTGTGGGGGGAAAGCCCAGGGCATCTCCTGTGAGCTGAGGCAGGCTGGGGGAGGGCACAGGGCTGCTCTGTGAGTGGGGCAGTGCAGGGGGGAGCCCAGAGCCCAGGAGAGCCTCCTAGGAAGGGGGGAAGGGTGCAATAGAGTTTTAAACCTCCCTTTCTCAAGTGTCTTGGGAGCAGTGCTAGGTTTGGTATTGCCCGGTCTACTCTGTTCCTACTCGTTGAAAATAATCCTGCATGTGACTTTGGAGTGAGGTGCAGTGTCCACTGCAGGTTTTGTATGGGTGCCCCTTTGCCAGTGCAATTCCCCGCACTCCCAGTGAGACAGGGCTTGCACCAGTGCTAGTTCATCTGCTGAGGTAAGTCACGCTGGTGAAAGCCACTTTTTTTTTTTTCTGATGCAGTATGTGCATTAGGGCTTGGGACTGTTGTAAATAGTGGGACTGGTGCAAATATCCCTAAATTACACAAGACCTCAGTGGAGAAATAGTTACTCCCTTCTAGAACTAGCTGTTGCAAGATGTATCTGTTTAAGGTATTGAGAAATTGCTTCCCTATACTCACTGTGACATTTGACCAGATGATATATGGGTAATTGCTATTTTATTAGATTTGGATGCCTCTTTGATTTCTCTCAACATTAGGCACTCAATAGCCTGCATGTGATCTGCTGGTGATTTGGAGGCCACCAATATAGTTCTGCTGGTATGTTTGTATTATGTATTTGTTTTATGATTTGGTATATAGACACTTGTAATGATTATTTTTGATTATGTGCCTATTTTTATTTCAAGTTCATCTGATATCTCAGTTTGACTAGTTTGTCTGACACCTTAGTAATTTATCAACATTTATCTTTGTGGCCTGAACTTGTCCCTCCTCCAGTACAGCTGTAACTTCTATCTTGTTTTGTAAGGGATACAGATAGTTTTGGTTTGTAACCCAAGCAAATGTCTCTGTTTGACTCATGTATGACTTAAGACTTTTTTCAAGTAACTTAAATTTAGCTCCAAGTCATCACTCCTGCACCTCTGTATGTCGTAGATATCAGTACATAGTACAAACACTGTGGGCTTGTCTACACACAAAAGTTATATAGCTATAATTATACCAGTATAGTTAAAGCAATATAACCTTCCTTGTGCAGGTGCAGCTGCTGCAGCCCTATAGACGTGCATGTACCAGTATAACTTATTCCTCTTCCCTTATGGGAATAAATTTTCCAGATATAATGCTCCTTTGAACCAGTGTAACTGTATTTATGTTGAGGATTGAACTGCCCTAATTATTATGTAAAACTCATAGCCCTAATATAAATAGTCAAGGCTACGACAATGGGAGCAATATGAAAAGGAAAGAAAATGGTGTCCAGCAAAGAATTTTGGATATCAATCCATGAGCCTTTTTCATGGATTCATGCACATTCATTGAATTTGGTTGTTAATGTTGCTGCAAAGTGTTGCTTGGAGGCAACCGCCTTCTTTGATTTAGTTCAACAAACTAGACCTGTTGGGCTATCTACCTTGTCAACAGAACATGACATTGCTCGCAGCATTGACTTGGAGGAACTTGTTTCTAAATTTGCTAAACTGAAAGTGTGGAAAAATAAATTCTAAATTATAACGTGTTACTCTGTGACAGTGTATTGTGTGTAATATATGTGATTTATTTTAAGATCCATGCTATGTTGTGCAAAGTGAAAACAATAACAATGTCAACACTGTCAGGTTACTCATTTATTTTCATTAAATATATAGACTAAATAATTAAAATAATTTCAAGCTGAACATGCATTAATTTTAATGAACAATGCCACATTATGCAATATCCATTTCTGAAAGTTTATAATAAGGGGAGGGGAAGGGGGAGGGAGGAGAGGGAAGAGGGGACAAGGTGGAAGTTTCGCCTAGGGTGCAAAATATTCTTGCACCGGCCCTGGGTTCTACTGTATCATATTTTGTTTTTCTGCAGTGTGTGCAATTGAAATAGACTTCACATGATCTACCAGTCAATTATGTATTTACTAAAGATTGTCAAATTAGTGCATTGTGTTTTAATACATTAGTCATGTTTAATGGCATTTCTTTATGTACAGATATACAAAAATTTTGCTACCAAAAGAGAAAATAAAGTTACATATAGCACATAAGATTTTTTTATTTTTATACCCTGGTGAAAATCTACAGTAAAAAAATATATAATAGTCCCAATAAGAGAGTACATATTCTGCAAGTGAAAAAAAAAAGTGAAGGTGTTTTGTAAGACAGCTATAGTGTAAAATTAAGAAGGGTACACATTATATGCAGTGCATTCCAAGGCCTATTCCCCTCTAAATGTAAGGGTAACTAACTTCCATTAACTTTAATGGTAATTGCAGATCAAAGGAACTCTATGCATCTTTAAGTCAGTTGCTAGATCAATTACCCAGAAAATGGGAAATAAATCTATTTTCTTTTCCATCTTGGTGCTTGTTGCATCTGGTGAAATTAAGATAAAGTTTTTAATTCAGCTGTTTATTTTAGTAAGAGCATACAAATGGAACTGATGTATTTTCCTTTAATAACTGTTTCTTATGGCCCCTTCATCTATAGCTTTGTAAAACTTGAAGCCCTTACCATAGAATATCTTTGGCAGTATAAAACGCTTTTTTGTTTTTAATTTTTGTTTTCTTTGTCTTTTAAAGCAAAGCAGCTTTAGTTAGCTATCATTTAGCTATTTTTAAGTTAAAAGGGAAGCAATTGGGTTAATCTAGTAGGTGGTAAACAAACAAATGAAAATATATATAGACAGAATCTTTTATTTGATTAACCAAAATCATGCCAAATGGAATATACTTAGTGCAGATAAAGGTAATACCCCAAAACTGGACTACTTATAGTTGCCTCTTTCTTTTGTATTTGGCTGCTGTAGATATCAATTTAAGGGAGATGAGAGAATTGGGTTCCCACACAAACTTATTGCAGTTACACTATTTCTTGAATCAGCTGGCAGTCAAGTCCTCAAATCAAAGCACTTTTAGCATTTCTGCCTCAAAAACTAACCCTGACACCCGTGAGACTCACAAACCTTTCACTGGCTTAATGAGCGAGAATTCTCTGAGAGCTATTAAACTTGGGCCTTTCATGAGAATGTTATGTTGCTGATGTGCCAAGAGAGGAATTTAAATGACCACTCCTTTAGCATTCGTCCAATAATTCATTCTCGTACTGTGAAGAACTAAAGCATTTCCTTGCCTTTAGCAAAAGCACAGGTTTTCATTAATTATAACAGGCAAGACTGAGATCTTGACTGGGTAGATCTTCAACTGGTATGAACTGATGTCATTCCACTGACAGCAAGTCATAGTGGCTGAAGATCTGGCTCAGAACGTGCTGCTTTGCTTCAGACACAGAGAGAGAGAATGCAACAGCATCATGCCAGACGCAAACCAAGGAAGGAAGGAACAGTCACACTTCCTTCTTCTGGTTTCCCCTACACTCTGTGACCACATCAACAACAGATTACTCCCGCACTTCATCTTAGCTCAGCTGCTTTGCTCAATCCGGTGGCGTGAGGCGGAAAGGGCAGTCTAGGCCTTAACTATTTCTTATCTGTCTGTGCAGAGGGAGTAGCAGCTCTGCAGAGCCTGCCCTCCCCTGACTGATAGTGCAGAGAGACTGTATTGGGAAACAAGAGGAGGGTTGCCAACTTTCTATTTGCAAGAAACCCAACACTCTTGCCCCACCCCTGTCCCGCCCCTTCTCTGAGGCCCCACCCTCCACTCCTCCCTCACCCCCTACCTCCATCACTCACTCTCCCCTACCCTCACTCACACACTGATTTTCACCAGGCGGTTGGGTTGCGAGAGGGGATGAAGGCTCCTGCTGGGGGTGAGGGCTTTGGGGTAGAGCTGGAGATGAGGGGTTTAGAGTACAGGAGTGGGGTCTGGGCCTAGGGGTTTGGAGTGTGGGAGAGGGTGGGGCAGGAGTCTGGGGTGTAGGAGCGGGTACGGACTCTGGGCTCGGGGTGCAGCCTCTGGAGTGGGGCCAGAAATGAGGGGTTCATGGTGTGCGAGGGGGCTCCAGGTAGGGGGTTGGGGTGTGGGAGGGTGGAAAGGGTCCAGCTGGGGGTACAGGGTCTGGGGTGGGGCTGGGGATGAGGGGTTTGCGGTACAGGAAGGTGCATTGGGCTGGGACCAAAGGGTTTGGAGTGTGGGAGGAGGCTCCACACTGGGATGGGGGTTGTGATGTGGGAGGGGATGCAGGATCTGGGCTGGGAGTGTGCACTCTGGGGTGGGGCCAGAGATGAGGCATTTGAGGTGCAGGAGGGGGCTCTGGTCCAAGGTTTCTGGAGTGTGAGAGGGAACTCCAAGCTGGAGCAGGGGGTTGGATGTGAGTGGGGGTGCAGGCTCTGGGTTGTGGCCAGGGATGAGGCGTTTGGGATGCAGGGGGAGGCTCCAGGCTGGGGCAGGGGGTTGGGGCATTGGAGATGTGGGGTGCAGGCTCTGTGTGGTGCTGACCTCAGGAAGCTGCCAGTAAGCTGCTAGCATCTCCCTCTGTCTCCTAGGTGGAGGCGCAGCCAGTTGGCTCTGTGCACTGCCCCTGCCTGCAGGGACTGCCCCACAGCTCCCATTGGCTGGGAATCATGACGAATGGGAGCTGCGGAGCCGGCACTGGGGTCAGGGCAGTGTGCAGAGCCCCCATGGCCATCCCTAAACCTAGGAGCCAGAGGGAGATGCCAGCAGCTTTCTGGGAACCACGTGTAGCCAGGCAGCCACCCTGCCTACCCCACTGCGGGTGGCCAACCAAACTTTTAACAGCCTGGTCAGCAGTGCTGACCAGAACTGCCAGGATCCCTTTTCGACCAGACATTCCGGTCAAAAACCAAACGCCTGGCAACCCTAAACAAGGGACAGGGACCATGTATCCCCTTATAGTAATCTTGCCCATTGAGAAGAACTTGAAAGCATATAGTGAAAAATGTAGTTCAAAATGAAACTATTATCTAACTTTTTACTTTTAGTAAATATTAAATTTAATATTAAATAATATTAAAATTAATATTAAAATTATGTGGAACTCTTCACCTGGCCTATAAATGGTTATGATCTTCACAATTTGTAAGATGACTGTCACTCACTTGGCAGCAAGATCAGTCTTTATTAGGAGTTCAAATCTGCTCTACTGAAGTAAATAAAAGTTCATTTTCCATTGACTTTAGTGGAAATTAGACCAGGGCCTATGATTTTAAACAAAGCCAGATACTAGGCCAAAATCTGTGTTCAGTTACAGCAGTGTAAATTAAAAGTAACTCTCTTTGAGATCATAGAATTAAGCGAAGTACTGAAGGCAGACTTTAGGTCACTGTGGTTGTGTGATTATATGTTGATTGATATAGCACTTTTTGAAAACCTCAGTATATGCTGTTCCAGCCAATTTACACTTGGAACAGGAACACAATGTGCAGAGCAAAGGTGGCTTTAAATCCGATCCTGGATCCAGCCTCTGACATAATTCAGAGCAGCCTTGGGGCTAATATAATGTACACTCAGTTGCTGAGTCCCAAGGAGTCTTGTCAGCTTCTGAGAATAGAAAAAATACAGCAACACCTCAACAATGCCTCTTATGCTAGATGCTGTTTGAGGAGGGTGAGGGTAAAGCTATTATATCTGTTCTATCCCACACAGTACTCCCCTGGAGCTGTGGGCGGGAAAGGAAGAAACGGAGGAGGAGTATAGTACCTATGTTGTCTCAGTTTAGAAATGTTGCCTAGTGTTTAATGTTTATATTCCTCTCTATATTTAAATAAACCACATTACGCACCACAACATTTGACTTGCAGTTGGCTAATGGAGGAGACAGTTTCAAGGACAAGAACAATAAGCTGCTTAAGAAATTGCCATTACTTGAAAACTAAACACAGTTCTTTATTTATAAGGATAGCAGAGAAAAACCATGGCAACAACGATGATGTTCTTCATCTGCCTCTGAATCAGCCCAGTCTACTTTTCAAAAATTAAGCCAATGGAGAATATACTCTGTGCTACAGTCCTTGACTAATCCTGTAATCCAATATCTGGAAACTGAAACTAGACAAATTAGGACTGGAAATAAGGTATACATTTTTTAACAGTGAGAATAATTAACCATTAGAACAATTTACCAAGGGTTGTGGTGGATTCTTCATGACTGACAATTTTAAATCAAGATTGGATGTTTTTGTAAAAGGAATTATTTTGGCAAATTGCTATGGCCTGTGGCGTACAAGAGGTCTGATTACATGACAGAAAGGTTCCTATTGGCTTTGGAATCGATGAATCTTTCCATTGACCGAAGCAAAATAGTGAGTGATGTCGTGCTTTTTGCACAGCATGGTATCATGAATTAGTTCTTTCTGCAACCCTTGAAACTGCAAGTCTTCCTATAATAATGTGAATCCAGTTCTAATAAAGAAACTGCTTTCATGACCAAATTATCAACTAAAGTGTCTTTTCTCAAGTACAGAATCTTCCAGAGATTATAAATAAAAGTATAACTCTTGTTATGGTTACTCTCCACCCACAGGATACAGGCAATTCCCATTGATGTCATGGAATTGTAGAAGTGTTGAGCTGGAAGGGACCTCAAGAACCTTACTAGTCAGTTCCCCTATTCTGAGGCAAGATTAAGTATGCCTAGACCACGTGATTCAGTGGGAGTTTTTTGTATTCAGTGGTGGACAATCACTACCACTACAACTTAGATGACGTGTCCTTTTCCATCATCATTCATTCAGTCTGTCCAAGACATGCTCTCTATCTCTCTGTGTGCACGTATGACTTCTAAGGCAACAATGTAGAAGTTGCAGGCTGTTATCTATGTGGAGTTCCTCCCCACAGTTGGCAAAGCAATGTATTCTCTGTTCACATTCAATCCTGTTCAATCCCTGACAATATAAAATATGGTCCCATGTCCATCATACAGGCCATGAACTCTGAGCTGGGTGAGGAAAAGTTCAGCTCCTGAGCATTCTGAGCTCCACAGGGGTAAGATATGGAATTTCAGAGGCTTACGTTGCCAAATTCTAGATAAATGGAAAAGTAGGATCTGACTAATGGGTTTTGCAGGCATGTAATACAGGTATTTTTATGGGTCACAGATTGTTTAAAATGCCTCCAGGGAGCTCTTTCTTGTTATTTTTCAAAGCCCCATGATGATTTAATAAAGTGAATGGAATATCAGTATCTTATTTGCTTTTGCTCAGTACATTGTTTAGCAGCTTGGTAAACCCAACGGGGTATGAGGCTGCAGATTAACTCAATTTTTTCCCAACAAGAAAATGTAGCAACAACAATGGTTTAGTAATTCTTGTCAAGACACCCATGTGCATCATTGCTATCAGGCTAACACATGTCTTCAGACAGTTGTCATCATACTGATAAGATATGTCATCAGCCTACAACATGGGAATTTAAAGTTACTCATGTAACTGGATTCGTCTGGCTACACTGCTGAATATCATTCCATAGAAATCAGTCTTACTGGAGACAGCTCATACAGGTTAATATCTAGATTGTATTCCCAGATGATAAGCTTTCTGGTTTATGAGAATTCTACTTTAACAATGGTTAGTTTTGTTCTTTCAGTGACACTATAAATAGTTTTTATTGTTTCTTTTTCTTCAGTAGCCATTCTTCCTTGATTTCTTTACTCCTAAATGATTCTTCTGCTTTAGATAATTCACTAGGAATTTTTACTTACTGTTAGGAATAGTTTTAGCTGGATATATTTAAGATGGATTGCATATTATGTCAAAATGTATGTGTCCCACCAATTTTACATTTCTATGAGGCATTTAGTACACCCTTAGCTTTGACCCACAGAGATCATCTCTCCTTGACAGTTTCTCATTTCTGTGCAAGAACAAGGGATAAATGATACAAGAGGCTCCAATTGGTTACAAGTAATTTCCATATGGAAATTACATCTCACTTCAATGCTTTTAAGTCATGAAGGTCGACATTTTTTCATATATTCTGAAGCCAAAAGGACCACTGTTATCATGTTGGCCATAGAACCTCCCAGAATAATTATTGCAGCATGTATCTTTTAGAAAAACATCCAATGCTGACTGAAAATTGCTAGTGTTGTAGAATCTACCATGACCCTTGGTAAGCTTGGTAAGCTTTTCCAATGGTTAATTATTCACTATTAAATATATATGTTTTATTTCCAGCCTGAATTTGTCTAGCTTCAATTTCCAGCCACAGGATCATGTTATATCTTTCTCTGCTAAACTGAAGAGTCCCCTTATCAAGTATTTACTGCTATGTAGGCATAGACTAATCAAGTTATCCCTTAACCTTATCTTTGTTAAGCTAAATAGATCGGGCTTTAATCATTCTCATGGCCCTTCTCTGAATCCTCTCCAATTTTTCATCATCGTTTTTGAATTGTTGACATCAAAAATGGACACAGTATTCCAGAAGCAGTCACATTAGTCTCAAATAGAAATTCCCCCACTGAGGTATCCAACAATCACAATAGCCCTTTTAGCCATAGAGTCACACTTGAAGCTTATGTTCAGCTGATTATCCACTACAACTCTCAAATCTCTTTCAGAGTCACTGCTTCCCAGGGTAGTAAGTATAATCAACATTATTTGCTCTTATATATATATATATATAGTCATATTAAAACAACTTGTTTGCTTACTCCAGTCTATCAAGTGATCCAGATAGCTCTGTATCCGTGACCTATCCTCTTCATTATTTACCAAATCCTCCATTTTTATGTCATCTGTAAACTTTATCAGTGATATTTTTTTCTAGGTAACTGATAAAAATGTTAAACAGCATAGAGCAAAGAAGCAATCCGAGGGTCCTCCCAAGAAACACATAAATTCTTTATAGAATCCAGTATCAGCTGTGCCATTATCTTTCCTGCGACCAACAGCAGACTGACAGACATAAGAGCATAAGAATGGCCATACTGGGTCAGATCAAAGGTCCATCAAGACCAGTATCTTGTCCTCTGACAATGGCCAATGGCAGGTGCCCCAAAGGGAATGAATAGGCAGGTTATCATGAAGTAATCCATGCCCTGTCACCCAATCCCAGATTCTGGAAAACAGAGGCTAGGGACACCATTCCTGCCTATCCTGGCCAATAGCTACTGAGGGAACTCTCTTCCATGAACCTATCTGGCTCCCTTTTGAACCCTGTTATAGTATTGGCCGTCACAACAGCATCTGGCAAGGAGTTCCAGAGGTTGACAATGCGTTGTTGAAAAAATACTTCCTTTTGTGTGTTTTAAACCTGCTACCTATTAATTTCATTTGGTGGCCCCCTGTTCTTGTATTTTGAAAAGGAGAAAATAACACTTTCTTATTTACTTTCTCTATACCACTCATGATTTTATAGACCTCTATCATATCCCCTCTTTGTCACCTCTTTTCCATGCTGAAAAGTCCCAATCTTATTAATCTCTCCTCATATGGAAGCTATTCTATACCCCTAATAATTTTTGTTGCAATTTTCTGGACCTTTGCCAATTCCAATATATCTTTTTTGAGATGGGGCAACCACATCTGCACACAATATTCCAGGTGTGGGTGTACCATGGATTTATACAGAGGCAATATGATATTTTCTGTCTTATTATCTATCCCTTTATTGACGATTCCCAACACGCTGTTCTCTTTTTTGACTGCCACTGCACACTGAGTGGATGATTTCAGAGAACGATCCAAAATGACTCCAAGATCTCTTTCTTGAGCAGTAAAAGCTAATTTAGATTCCATCATTGTATATATATATAGTTAGGATTATGTTTTCCAGTGTGCATTACTTTGCATTTATCAACATTAAATTTAATCTGCCATTTTATTACCCAGTCACCCAGTTCTGTGAGATCCTTTTGTAGCTCTTCGCAGTTTGCCTGAGACTAAATTATCTTCAGTAGTTTTGTATCATCTGCAAATTTTTCCACCTCACTGTCTACCCCTTTTCCAGATCATTTATGAATATGTTATATAGAACTGGGCCCAGTACAAATTCCTGGGGGAACATCACTATTTACCTCTTTCCATTCTGAAAACTGACCATTTATTCCTTCCCTTTATTTCCTATCTAGACCTTTAATTCCTATGTCATCCCATTTATCCTTTAAAAAAGAAAACAACATTGGCAAACTATTAGTTTTCTTTCAGTCTTCTTAAACTTTCCAGTTGTTCCAATACTTACTGAAAATCATTATTACTTGTTCAGCAAGCTCTTCAGCCAGCCCTTTCAAAACTCTTAGCCATAAATTATCTGAACCTGTTGATTGATAAGTGTCTAACTTTAGTAGCTGCGGTTTAATATGATCCTTAGTTACTGTTGGAGTGGCAAATATATCATGTTTCCCATCTTTTACTACAGAATAGAAATTTATTGAACACTACCTTTTCTGCATTATTATTGATAATTCTACCATTCCATCTAGGAGTGGATTGATAGCATTGTTATGATTCTTTTTGTTCCTAATATACTTTTAAAACTCCTTTATGTCTTTAAGCCTGCTGGCCACAGATGTGCTTGTGTCCCTTTGCTTCCCTTATCAATTTTCTACAGTTCTGAGTTTCTGATTTATATTTCTTCCTGTTGACTTCTTTCTTCAATTTATGTGTATATTATCTGAGGTGATATAAATACATAAACTGCTACCTTCCACTCCCTTTTAAACAAGGTCAGTTTTTTAAAATCCAGTATGGTGCTTCCTCTGTCGTGGCTTCTGAGGCATCTAGTAAAGGGTTCTTAAAGGATTCCCAATTACCATTCACATTTTTCTGATTAAGTTCTTCCTTCCAGCTGATTTGGCTCATAATTGTTTTCAGCTTTGTGGAACTGGCTCTTTTAAAGCACCAAGTGTATATTGCTGTTTTTGGACTTTATCCTGCTTGTACATTATAAATGTGATCAAATTATGACCACTTCTAATGAAGCTATCATTAATTTTTAATTCTGTGACCAGCTTCTCTATCAAGACAAGATCCAATATAGAATTTCCCTGTGGTAGATGCAATACTTTTTGAGTTAGGAAACTGTCATCTGCAATATTTATAAATTTCAAGGATCTTTTAGTGGTGGGAGAATGAGACCTCCAGCAAATGACACTCAAAATCATGTGCCCCAGGGGTATGCAACTTTTCTCCCCCTATACTACATATATAGTGGTCTAAGGAGCTGGTAATCCTGTTGCCTACTGTGATCTGGTAAGTCTGCTGCAGACACCAACTAATACTCCATTGCCTGCTATTATCTGTTAAGTTATTGATCCATAAGCATTCAAGAGCATCTTCTTCTGCGTTGCCAGTGACTCAGAAACAGGTAATGCCATTTTTGACATTCAGGCCTTTTGCCCATCAGTCATTCCACAATAGGTTACAAACATTGATTTTAACATGCTAATCATGAGAATCATCTCACCTGGATTCTGTAAAACCAGTTAGATCAAATTTAGGCTTATAAATGAGCACTTCTAATTCTTCTCATTTGTTAGCTAGGCTCCCACCATTGGATAGGCAATTAAAGAATTTCTTCTCTTCATGTCATATTGTGCCATGATTAATGTTTTTCTCAGCATTCAATTTGCAGCTCAAGGAGTGCTCATATATTTATTTTTCTACCTTCCCCTTCCATTATTAGTTTAATGCTCTGACAATTCTACCCAGCCTGTCCCCAATGAAGTTGGTTCCCTTTCTACTGAGGTGAAGGCTAACCGAGCAATACAGCCTCCATTCCATATAGAACAGTGGTTCTCAAACTTTTGTACTGGTGATCCCTTTCACACAGCAAGCCTATAAATAAATTAAAAACATTTTTTAATATATTTAACACTATTATAAATGCAGGAGGCAAAGTGGGGTTTGAGGTGGAGGCTGGCAGCTCACAACCCCCACTCCCCAATGTAATAACCTATGACCCCCTGATGAGTCCTGACCCGCAGTTTGAGAACCCCTGTTATAGAAGAGGGGTAAGTGTTCCACAAAACCACAACCCTCCACCCTACATTCATCATTTATTTAGATAGCAGTTTACTTCTAGAATCTTTGGTCTTCTGATTTCAAAGACTATTTAGACATTACTATTCTTCAGCGCATGTCTGAGTTTCCTGAAGACATCTATTATCTGTGAGAAATCCTGTGATGCCATGTCATAAATGCCGATATGACATTATCCTTGCCCATCCAACTTCAGATGCCTATAATGTCAAAGCAGTGAGGGGCAGTGGGGGAGAGGTGTGGATGTAAAGAAAGGCATTAGCCACTCATCTTCCATTAAAATAAATTTTTACCATTGAAAGTGCATGGTTATTTCCCAATAGCATATGAAGTCTCATCCTTTCAGACAATGTATTTTGTTTTCCTCTATTTGAAGGGACACAATTTCTGGAGCGTATCTTCTTTTGAGATGGTACTCTTTTCAAAGTTGTTTTGTTCCTAGAAAGGTTTATTGATCAAAGATCACATCACACATGTCATTGGTTATTCAAAGCTTAAAATTCAATTGGGATTGTTCATTTGTTGAACAGTGAACCAGGGAAAATCTTCAGACAAAGTGCTGTTGAAGCTTCATTGTCAGTAAACTATTAGTGAGAAGAAAACATGAACTCTTGGACTTTTATTGTATTGGTGGCTAGTTTTGTGACCTTTCTTCAACAATGACATACAGTGTGAAGTCTGTCCTGGGGTCATTATTTATTAGTCTCTGATATGGTGCCAAGCATAATTTTTGATACGAGCTGAAATGTGGTGCTGAACTTTTGGGAATTGTACTCATGTGGTTAAGATACATAAGTGCCTGGGGGATGTTATGGAGGGAGAAAGGTGTAAGATTTGAAAAATCTTTCCTGAACGAAATTCCACCATTGCTGACTGAAATTACAAATATTCTTGAAACCATGTAGGTAAATTAATGTAAAATTACTTTTTGTAAGATTACTGAATTTATAAATTGATGCATATTTTTCAGCATGATTACACATATACATGGTATCCTTTGCTTTTGGGTTGTAAAAGAAAGATGACTGATCCAGGCCTCTTGCCTCATACAGAGGCAACAAACACAGAGCCCATAGACTCCTCACAAAAGATCACCATATAAGCTACAAACAAACAAGGATTGCTCAAAAATACCAGTTGCTCAATATTCCCACAATTGCCAGCATCAGTTTCCTCTTTAGGCAATTCACTTTATAACCTTCCCAGCCCTCCAGCAATATCCTGATCAACAAAGCTCTCTCACAGTTTTGTGACAAAAAAAACAAACAAAAACTCTTGCTTTGGTTTTAAGATTTTTTTTCTTAAAACTCAGTCAATTTTTACATAGAATTCAGAATACAGATTTGCAAAAGCAAGGAAGCTAATCCTGAGGGAGGGAAAGAGGGTAAGTAAGCCAGGCTGAACTGGCCTCTTTAAACAATTATATTGAAGTGAAGTTAGGAAACCAGCTATTCAAATCACCAGTGGATCTTCCTCTTTCTAAAAGGGTAAAATGGTGTTGCAGAATTGGAAATTCTGTTAATAAAAATTTGCTTCCAGACCATCTCAGTGGCATAGAGCTATGAAAAAGATTTTGCCAAGAAAAAGAATACCAAATCATTAACTGAAATATAAAACACAATGGCTTATCCTCTCATTAAAATAAGAATTTGATCTATGTAGTTAGTGTCTTACTATGAATTGTTGTGATTAATCTACCTAAGCTTCTCAGGAAAAGCTGTACAAGCAATTCGGTGTATAAGAATAACATGAGTAAAATTTTAGAAAATAAAACATTCTGTGCATGTGTGCCATTGCAAACAGTAGTTTGAAATGTAATTAAGTTACTGTGCACAAAAAAGATTCAACAATAAATTAGTCATGTATTAGAGCTACTAAAACCCTAGTCCTAACTCCAGTAGGACTATTTATGGGAGAAAGTTTAAGATTGTGTTGATGTTTGCAGTATCAAGCTGTCAGTTTGCAACAATCAGGGTCCAATCTTGACCCCCATTAGAGTCATAGCTAATGCATGAAGGAGACCCTGAATTTAACAGACAAGAAGCTACAGGGTTTTAAGGATTAGACAAGGCAATTCTTTCACTTCCAGTACCATCCTTATGAAGTAAGATCACTGAAAGCCATAAAAATCTTTAGCAATTCTTCACAGCAAGGTTTGTCTCATCTTATATTTGCACAGCACCTTGCACAATTGGGCCTGGATATTGATCAGGGCTTTTAGGAACACAGCAATACAAACAGTGTTTTCAGACCCAGACATAGGTTAGGCCTTAAAAATGTGCAGGGAAAGAAATAAAACAAGCCTTAAAACTACAGCTCTTTATAACATAACTATTTTCAATTGAAAGTTTTGAAAGAAACAAATATTCTTCTTTTTTTAAAAAAGTATGGATTTTTTTAAAAAAATAAAATAAAAAGAAAAACAAAAAACTTATTTTCACCACTACTTGAATTTCTTTTCAGCTTATAATAGAAGAGTCTATTTTTTTAATGGCTGTTTTTCATTGAATTTTTTTTTCAGACAAATTTTTAAGAAATGAATTACTGTTATTTTCATTATTATTATTTGTATTACAATAGCCCAGTCATGGACCTGACCCCATTTTTCTACAATGCTGTGTAACGCTTGAGGAGACAGTCCCTGACCTAAGGACTTGCATTCTATTTGGGATCGACAGTGCTTTTGAGGTTGTTCCCTATGTTTGCAATAGTGAGGGCAGCATCTCAGCATGGTCTTCAGAACTTACTGTGCTTCAGGCAGGGCTCAGGAGCAATATGGCTGCTGCAATACCCAGCTGCAGAATGCAGAATATTCTCCCATTGCATCTAGCCAGCTCACCAGGCTGGTGCGGAAATTGGAGCAACAAGTCTCTTCTCTCTCATCATTCCTCCTGGTCTGTCCCCTTACAACAGAGGTGGGCAAACTGCAGTCCACATCTGGCCCACGAGACCCTCCTGCCCGGCTCTTGAGCTCCCATCCGGCAAGGCTAACCTCTGGCCGCTCCCCTGCTGTCCTCCCTCCCCTGCAACCTCAGCTCGCCATGCTGCCAGCGCTCTGGGCAGTGGGACTGTGAGCTCCTGCCGAGCAGCGCAGCTGCAAGAGCCGCAGACCTGCCCCAGTGTTCTAGACTGCACAGCGGCATGGCTGGCTCCGGCTGGGTGACGCGGCTACCAGTCCTGCTGCTCTGAGTGGCATGGTAAGGGAGTGGGGGGTGTTAAATAAGAGGCAGAGGGTCCCGGGGGGCATTCAGGGGACAGGGACCAGGGCACAGTTGGATGGGGCAGAGGTTCTGGGAACAGGGGGTTGGATAGGGCGTGGGAGTCCCGGGGGGCCTGTCAAGAGGTGAGGGTGTGGATAGGGGTCAAGGTGGTCAGGGGACAGGGAGTGGTGGAGGTAGGTCCTGGGGGGCAGTTAGGGGCGGGGTGTCCCAGGAGGGGGCAGCCAAGGGACAAGAAGCAGAGGGGGTTGGATGAGTCAGGGATTGTAAAGGGGGACAGTCAGGAGGCAGAAAGTGAGAGGGGGCAGAGACTGGACTGTTTGGGGAGGCACAGCCTTCCTGACCCAGCCTTCCATACAGTTTTGGAACCCCGATGTGGCGCTCAGGCCAAAAAGTTTGCCCACCCCTGCCTTACAAGATGATAGTGTTGCAGGAACTACGGTGCCAGCGCTATGATTATGCTTCCTACTGCATGGATACAGAGGCAGATAAACTTGAGGAGGTTTCTTGTGTCCTGTACCCACCTTACACACACACACACACACACTGTAACTGGGCATAATTTGGCCCTAAATGACTTACACTCTGCTACAGGATTTCATCCCAAACTTATCAGTGCACATTATTTCCTACTTTATTCAAAATTAGGAGACATCTTCTGCACACTAGAATCTTGAAAACAGGCTCCAAATTTTTCCCCTGCACATTTTTTGAATAATGTCAGCTCTTTATTTAGACACCAGTAGACATATAGGAGTAATACTGAAATGCTTCAGAAAGGCAGTGGAGCACCCTTCCTAGTCACTAATATCGAAGGAACTAGGTCAGAGGAAAGACTGAAAAGTTCAAGTGGCCTATTAAGGGCTGGGTAAACTTTTCAAGAGGGCCTACATGCTTTAAATGGAAAAAAAAACTTGAGATGGGGGGGCAGAAATGTGCATCTGTTTCAATGTAACTATAGAACGAGGGGTTAACTTCATTCCAGAAGCCTAGTACCTCCAATACAATTTTGTTAACTCTGACAATATTTTCATCTGCTAATTCCAGATATTCCATAGCAACCCCTTCCACACTGAAGTGTTCATTCTCTTAGAGGGAATCATCCAGCCAGTGAAAGATTAATGGCATACTTGATGTCATAATAATTACTTAAATAAAGAATAATTTAATTTTAAGTGGAATTTAATTAAATTTGGATGGAAGATGGGTGTTCATATCCCCCTAAGCTACTTAAAGCCCTGAATTAATGACCCTGAAATTCAGAACAAGGAACATTATTTGAGCCTAAAAATGTATCCACAATTTTTTCCCTACCAGTTTGAAATTTAGCAAATGAAAGCTACAGTGCATGGACAATAAGTCAGAAATAATTATTTGGTATATCTTCATATCGTCTTTGGCACAAAATCAGTCATGTATAGTCATTTTGTAACATTTTCTACCGTATGCCATGTACTTACAAAATAAGAACTCGAGTTAGCTTACAAACATTCAGATAAGTGGAAAAAAATTCTGGTTGGCAAAGCTAAAATGATGGAGTGAAAAGAAAAAACCCAATCTACGAACTTGATCTACAGCTTCCATGGTCTTATACAGCATGCAAAAACATTTGTTTTCAATTGATTGCTGCTGGACTGATCTTTTCTTTGTCTGGATTCCATTTCTCAATGTCCAATACTTTTCCATAAATATATTCAAGCTTGAGTTGTTATTTTGACAGAAAAGTATCAACTTTGAAGCAGCATTTAATTAAATCAATTGGCACAATCATGTTAAAAAGAAATCAGTGGCTTGATCTGATCTATTGTATGCTTAGTTTGTTGTAACATACCAATACTAGATGTGGAAAGTAAGGTTTTTTTGCGGGGGGAATCCACGGGAATCCTGAAGCAAACTAACAAAGTTATCATTAAGGCCCCAATTCACTCCCATGCAAGTCATTAGAATTTTTACAGTTGATTATGGTGGGAACAATATAGGGTTCTACCTCCTACTTAGAAACAATGGGTATCTAATTCACAGAGTTTGAGAATGCAAAATGAAAACTATGCTGCTAATATCTTGTGGAGTTTTAGAATTACAGATACTAATTTTTTCCTTCCTTTCCTTCCATAGATTGTTATAGATATGAAGTCAGCAGTAGATAAAGTGTGGATTGAGTTGGAATAGAAACTTCCACTTTAAAAAACACACTCAGAAACCGTCTTTTGACCTTAAAAGTTTCTTATTGACTCTTCAGTTTTGATAACCTATTGCAAACTTCCTGCCTACCTGTCACTTCTGATTGTAGCTTTTCCACACATCTAAGGTATAAGATTCCAGCCCTGAGAAGCTGACAATATGATGGTGGTGAAATCAAGGAGAAAAAAAAACAAACAAGCTCTTGTTCAGACTGAAAGTATCTGTAGCTAAGAATAATAAAGATCCCTCTGGTGCCACTTTTGTCATCAACATTCTTATTCCTTTTTAGTGTATGCCAGTGCTATGGGATTTTATGGCAAGTACAGGGCTTCTAAATAAAAAAATAAAATTGATGCGCCAACATAAACCTGAAAGAGTCAGGAAAAGTTTTCCTTGCAGACTAAACAAAATGGGAACAAACAGGAAAAAAAAAGTTGATATATCAAATGCTGTATAATGGACTGTCAGATAGCATATGCTGTTTGACAATCCCAAGAGATTTCATCTATCAGCCTTTCTGCCAATCTTATTAAATTTTAAACTTTACTTTGTCCTAGGAATTATTTACAAGCTTCTTTTTGATAGATATTGGTTTAGAAGTGACTTTTAAGTGCGTAAGTGTGAGTGTTTGCTTGATTCCCATACAGACTGATTTTGACTAGCAAAACTCCCATTCACTTCAATAGGAACAGTATTGGGTCCTTACATTCTGAGGTATCAGTTGAATGCTATCTAAATTAGATGCCGGCTTCTGAGTATGTACCAAATGATACTGCAAAAATTCTTAGAACAAGTTCAGGGATAAAAGTTACAAATAAATGACTTCCACAGGTAGGCATCTGCAACTAGCACACAATATCATGTCTAGGCCTGCCATAAAGTTTGTCTGCTTGAATCTAAAATGGAATAAAAACTAGGAAGAGAGGCAAAATAAAGGAACACATAGTAAATGTGTGTCTTTGCCAGTCATGGTGAAACTGACAAATCTTTAAATATTAAGGGTCAAATCCTAGTCCATGGATACACAGGTAGAGGTAAAAGGATTATACTTCCCCAATGTAATACTCTACACCAGGCTGCCTGTTCTTCAAATCATTGGGGCTGGTGCTGGGAGTGCATGATTTCCTTAATCTCCATGTTTATATCCATGCATTCTGCACCCCTTTCTCTGATCACAGGAGCAACTTTAAAGCACAGATCTGTTTTGGAGAGAAAATGGTCAGGCCAGTCTCCCCACGCTGGCATTTCCACAACACACTTGTTATATTTTGTGGAATTATAAGAAATCTCTCTTGTCCCTTTCCAATTGCCTTGGTGGAGGGGGACAGATCTCTGACTTGATACCTCTCTCAGCTGCATTTAGAATGGTCAGCCTAAAGCATAGTTTTTGGGAAATATGGCCCTTTTCCTTTTCCCACAGCTGGCAAGCAGCCATGGGGAACCTTCCCTCACTCTACTCCAAAATACCTCCCATACAGTCAGTGTCTCTAGTATCTAATGTCACCCACAAGGGTACAGGTATTGGCCATCCACAGCATGGGAACAAAGGCAAGACTTGACAACTGGCTCCAAAACTTCATAATCCCATGAAATGTTCTAGGCTTGGGCTTCTTTATTCTCTTTTTGACCTAACATTTGTTGAAATAATTCTTTATAAGGCATTAATACCTCACATTAAGAAAATATACAAATATATCATTTGTATATATTTGTATTGTACAGCAATAACACTATACAACCAATAATGTTAATAATACAGGACACCTTCTGAATCATTAAGTACTTTATACATACACTTAAGTATGACTATTCTGAACTCCTCAAGCACAGCACAGATGAAAAATATCAATATTGATTCTTCAGCCATATGGTCAGAAGGGTATAGGAACACATGGGATGTTTTGTGAAGAAAGAAAAGTTATTGCCTTTGAAAGAAATACCATAAGTGTACAATATGCAGTGAGGTAAAAGATATCTAGAAAAGGAGTTGAATGCTTTGTCATGTTTCTATATTTAATTTTAAACTTCTAGCCTCTGACACAAATAAACTGTAAGGTTGTAGCTTAATATAGACCCTAAAAATAAAAATCAAATAAGGTTGGAAAGAAGTTCCTTTGGTTAATCAACATAGCTAAGCCTTTTCAAAAATGTCTAGGGTTTCTTATTACAATAAATTAATCTTGCTGTATCCTTTGAAGTTTTTTTAATCACATACTGACCACTAGCGGTTTTTGGGACATACTGTAATGCATTTTTCTTTCAGCAAGAGAGGCTTGAGCCAAAGCTTGCTGAAATCACATTGAATATTTCCACTTACTTCACTGGGATTTGTATGCAGGCCTTAGCCAGCATTTTAAATGTCATCTTTCTTTAGTACTTTTTTAGAAGTAAACTCTGGCTTTGAGTCATATCCAAATTAAGGTGTGGATGTAGTCACAAGAGGCATTATTCCCACAAATGCAGAAAGTGATCTTAGAGGCAACAATTTGGTCCCAATCAATCCAGTATTTTATTTTCATTCCTCACATAAACTTGATGAACGCATTTGAGAAGATTTTGTTCTGATTGTGGACTAGATCTGCTGCTAGAAATTGGATGGATAAACTCCTATTGCCTCCCATTGTGCCTCAATGTACAAATAGTTCCTGAAAGCCCATAATCTTACCCTTCATGGTTGATTCCATGCATTTTTTAAATTGTCTTTGTCTCTCCTGATGTGAATACCCACAAAGAGTGTCTTCTATGTTGATTTGTTAAGGATATTTTTAATAGGAATTAAAGTGAGTGTACCCTCAGTTATGAACAAAACAGCTTACCTCGTCTCAAAACTTATGCTTCCTTCCTTATTGAAGAACACCTGGACACTGAATGAATGAGGAGACAGGAAGGCTGACAACTGAAGTAGATCTTCTCTATGATAAGATCCAAAACCTGTTAGGAAACAGGCATGTTCCTCAGAGTTGCAATCCATAATGGAATCAACTTGTTTTACTAGTAAAAACTATAGTCTTCACACAAACTGAATTGAAAATTCTACTTCAAGATTCCCACTAAACATGAAGAGACAGAGATGGAGAATACATAGCAAACTAAAGAATTCACATGTAACATCAGCTCTAGTCTAGGAAGCTTTTCTGTACTTGAATATATTGCCCTCCAGATGACAACTTTATTTTAAGTTAACCAGGTGGTGTACCAGGGCTACAGAAAGCATATGCATGGCTTAAGTTGCTACAACTCTTTAACTGTATGTTTACTTGTGTCTGAGTAATAAGGTTCGTATTGGGAACAAAGGATTGAAAAATATTTCTCCGCACTCAATGCCCAAGAAAAAGCTACAGGTCGCAAGGTAGCTCAACTCATCAGCTCTCCTCTTCCACCCTTCTGCTGTATGTTGATTATAATTTCAAAGTGGACAACCGGAGAGGCTGTGGTCAGGAGGCAGGGATCTGTCATCAAGTAGTATTACAATGGCTGATATGGATGATTGCTGGGGTTGTGAAAAGAAAAAAGAGATCATCCTCCTCCCTCTCCCATTTCCCTCCTGTCCAGAAGGAAAAAAACTGGGACAATTCATAAAAATCAGGCTGAGGAAAAATAGTCAGAGTCAGTCTCCACTCCACTGTTCTCTTCTAGTTTGAGCCTGTCTCCTTCAAACCTAGCTCTACCCTACTGTCTTCCCTCCCCCACTCCACTTGTTGCTTGGCTTGCAGAGGCACCAAGGAAGAACATACTTCCTCTCTTGGGTAGATTTGAATTAACTCCTCAAAAGCCACGCTTCTCTGTTCTGTGCCTCTTCCCTCGGCTGTTTACAGCCCACACTGTGCAGGGGCTTCAAGGGTTGGATGCTTCAGAGGCCGTGTGTGCAGAGAGCCCTGTACTCTGCCTTTGTGGTGCAACCCTGTATTAGCCCCCTCAGAAGTCTATTTTGTGTGTGACTCCTCACAGCTGCTTCCAGTCTACATGCTGCAAGGCCAGTAGACCCTCACAGAATCCAAGTGAACTGCAGCCTCCAGGAGCTGGAACAGCATGAGTCACACCAGAAGTCCTGTGGTGGTCACAGTTTGCACTGCATACCGCTGCATTTCAGCCACACAGAATTCAGTCTACAATATAGCCAACAATTGTGGCATTATTGGCAAGGATTAGCTCTATTTGTGTCTAATGACTAGGTGCTCTTCCTCCTAAGCAGTGCTAGTGCTAGCCCATTGGAGGCCCTAATCAGGAATATTTTGCCCCCTCCCCACAACACATACTAATAATTAATAGCTGACCTCCTTGAGCTGTTCCAGGCCTTAAACAATTGCTTAGTCTCCTTATGCCTAGCACTAGCACTGCTCCTAAGTGATTATTAAGAATGCTGAGACCTTGATATTCGTTGTGTGCAATGTAGAGGGGAAAACCTTTCCCTATATGAACTGAGACCAGCCCATAACAGCTTAAACAGGAAGTGGTAGCGAACATGCAGACGCAAAGTTAAGGAAGTGTGTTCAGGGCAGGAAGTAGCAAAGAGTTGAATACTTAAATAGTTTTAAAGTGTCAGATAGAGAAAAAAAATCATAGCCTGACTTGATACATTAGGGAATTAGAATCCTAAAATATTTACCTTACTTTATGACTTAAGACATAACAGTTTGGTAAACTTGAAGAAAAAAAAGTAAATTGATTATTTGTCATTATAACCAGAGGATGCATTTCAGAAGAAATGAAAGGCCATTATAAAATCATTAGGTTGTATAGTGGGGGTTTGCAGTGTCACATTTTGTTTGTGTGCGCACATGCCAATGTGCAAAAGTGGCTATGTTTTTTTGTGTTCATAATCTGGGGAAATTTGGTTTTGAAATGAATTAAACAACTGATTATTTCTAACTTTAGATGCGTTTTTATAACTCACAGATTACTAAATGCTTGTTGACATAAACTTGAGTGACCATAAAGTGACCTGAATTAAGGACCCTTGCCTAGGTGAAAGTGTTCTTCCCAGAGCAATAAAACAGAATTATGATTATCACAGAGTGAAAGTACTTTTATATGATCCTAATACTCTGATGGTAGACTTCAAACAAATTCATGAGGAAGTCTGAAATGGTGAAAATGATTTAAATACTATGCTTTACAAGTGTAATGGTATGAGAATTAAAAAACAACATGCATGGAAAGATGGACTATCCCCTCAGCCACCATGCATGGAAGGGATTCTCTAAATATGGCTTTCCCCTCTGCCTTTGTGGGTCCAATCCCTCACTCCTGCATACTCTGTGGGGAGTGCAAACTAAGCAACAGGGGAGTGATTGAACTGAATGAGGCATGGGACAGAGGATATCATACATGATCTTCACACTAGCCCTGCAAACTTTTTCAAGTAAAGTAGGATGTTATAGTCACGTCACATGAGGATGAGAAACTACCTTCCAGCTTATTAGTGATTAATGAGGATGTTAAATAGCATCTACATTTTTAAGATCAGCAGGACCAGAACTTTCTGTGGCCTAGGGAATCACTGGCAGTCATGGTGCCAGGGAGCAGGAGGAGTGTATATGAGGGGGACAGTAGGACAGCTGCTGTGGAGATCCTGACATATTCTGCTACCTTCTTAGGATCTACACTCATCCCAGTCTTTCCTGGTCCCTCGACCTCACAGTTTCTGGGCAGCCCCATGGTCTATTCTGTGAGGGCCAGATCTCCACGATTTTTTGGCTGTATCTACACAGACTATACTAGCTAGCCATGGTGCCATAGCCGTGCTAGTATAATCCAGTAGTTTGCCCACAACCTACACCACTTAAGGGTTCCTCCCTCCACCAATCAATAGGAACACACCTCCTCAAACAAAATTACCAACATCAGTAGAAGCATTCCTCCATCAACATACCTGTGTCTGCACAGGGTTTAGGCTGGTATAGCTATATCAAGCAGAGTGTGCTTTTTTCACCCCAACTCACATAGCTATGATGATCATTAAGTGTAGGCCAATCCTCTGTAGTTTTTAAACAGCAAAAAGAATGCCAGTTAATTTGTAGAGTGTGTTGATCTGCAAAGCATCTCTAGTCTTAGTTGATATTGTTGAAAGAAACTACTGAACTACTTAGATTTGCACGACTGAAAAGAAAATTCAGTACAGTTGCCTTAGAGCAGGGGTGGGCAAACTACAGCCCTTGGGCCATTTTAAGCTGGCCCACGATCCACACCCTCAGCCCTGCTCCGGGGTGCTGGGCTGGGGACTGCACCATGCAACTTGGAGGTGCTCCAGCCGGGGCATTGGGTCAGGACCTCACCCCACAGCTCCCAGAAGCTGCAGCATGGCTCCTCTCTAGCTACTACATGCTACAATGGGAGCTGCAAGGAGTGGTGGCAGTGGACAATGCAGCATGCAGAGCCACCTGGCCGCACCTCTGCATAGTAGCCAGAGGAGAGACTTACTGCTGCTTCTGGGAGCCACTTGAGGTAAGCACTGCTTGGAGTACCCCCTGAGCCTCTCCCCCTGCCCCAGGCCTGATCCCCCTCCCACTCTCCAAACCTCCCAATCCCAGCCCAGAGCACCCTCCTGCACCCCAAACCTCTCATCACCAGACCCACCCCAGAGCCCACACTCCCTCCTGCACCCCAACCCCAATTTTGGGAAAATTTGTGTCCTGCCATAAAATTTCTATTTCTCAATGTGGCCCTCGGGCCAAAAAGTTTGCCTATCTCTGCCTTAGATAATTATGGGCTTGATTGTAACATTCAGGTACAGCCCATGGCAAGGGACCATGTAGCATCATTCTCTATGTCTCTTTCAGAGTTGTAAGTGTTTTCACCAGCTGAGGCCCCTTGTGTAGTCAAGTGTTGCTCCACTGACATCTATGCAGATAGTCCAGTTTGCACTCAGAGGACCTGGCCCATGGTGTAAAGGCAGTAGAGAATGAGGCCTACTGAAAAAAATGGAATTAGGCCTGGAGCAGGGGCACACCTATCTGACTGGGCCTTGCAGGGGAATGCCCATCATCACTTGGTCTGAGGTTCCCACCAGGTCATAGGCAGGAGACAGGCATACAGACATCTGCATGAGGCAGCAATGTGCATGCCTGTAGGCAGAAGCTTAGGTGCTTTCTATGAGAAAATTCAGAGGGTAAGTATGTTCAGGTGCTTAATGGGTTAGGAAGAGGATCTCAGTGGCACTTAAGTTTTGTACTCAGGTTCCTAAAGTGGTGAGTTATGCTCCTAGGACCTTTTGTGGCTTTGGGACCATGTGCCCACACTTACTGTAGCCAGCCTCTTCACATTACCTCTAAGGGAGGGGATCACAAGCTCTTTCTTGTGCCCAAGCGTTGAAACCCATTACCTCACTCCTTTTTCTACCACTAACTTCAGAAGCCAGTTTACTTCTTTAGGTGCCCCCTGGCTGTGATTGTCCCCAGGAACATTCGACACAGGTGAGCCAAATGATCTAAAACAAATGCCAAACTTATCTGGCATGCATTAAAAAAATAGAGAATCACAACAAAAATATTGAGCAGAATATAAACACAGTTAGACTAAAATATTATGAGCTCAGCTGTGAACTTAATTGCTCTGAATATTGGCTAAATTACTGAAGATTTGATATTATAGTAAAAAGTGTCTCTCTTAACCCAGCCAGCTGTACAATAGAGTTTAGGATCTTCCTAAGAGGAGCGAGTGTTTCCAATCATTTGTAATTCCTGCCCCTGCAAGGAAAAGTGTGTTTCTTAATTCCTTCCCTATTTTTCTATAGTCCTCTATTGTTTAGTAAGTCTTGATTTCATTAGCATATTCATATTACCTCATTCTTTAACCTAATTCTTTAAATTGAGCACACTGTGTCATAATATTTTACAGTTTTCCCAGCTACACAGGGCCTGAGACTGTATTGCCTGCTAATCAATTTCTTCTGGCAGAGTAACTTCCATTCTGATTGGATTTGATAAATTTAAAACCAATTCCATAACGGTGGGTGGGGAGGAATCTTACTAATGTTTAACACTTCATTCCAATGTGCAGTTTCTGTGGCTATGTGTTTATCTGTGTTATAATGGCAGTGCTATGGTTTGATTTCCTTTCCTGGCTATTGTTAGTGTATTAAGACAGCCACCATGTAGTATGAAGGTTTCTGGGACCCTATTTTAAAACTCTGAAAAGGTTCAAAGTCCATGTTCAGTTTGGATAAGGCACCTAATAGAAGTCTTGGCTAATTCAGGTAAACATCAATGTGCAAAACTGAGTTGGAAGTTTGAGAGAGCAGGCTTTGATCAGCTTTCCAGCACTTCTGCTGCATGTCCCTGACAAAGTTTTGGGAACAATCTCGGGCTATTTCAGCATGATCAGTTACAGTTCCAATCCACCAGCAGGAGTAAAACAAGGTTTGGGTCTAATAAACAGGGAAGAGTTTGGAACACTTGACCATCCATAATGTTTAAAGTCACAACAGTGAGCATCTCTGAAAAAGAGTGCTGTCTGTGTGTGTTCAGAAATATATATTTTAAGAACAATTTGAGACAATGAACTGGATTTTTATCTGGCTTCTATACCATCAGCAGAGTTAATTTTCAGTTGCATTAGCTTTCAGATTGATAGTGAATACGGTGGCATTATTCTTGTATAATACACAGATGATGTGTGATCCAGAAAGACAGATTCAGGTTGAATTTAGAGGGTGCCTGAGGAGGAAAAAACACCAAAACAAAAACTTTTTTTTGTCAACAAAGTGGATATAGAAACCAGTGACATGGAACCTCATTTTTACACTAACCTTTCAGTGTATAATTACCTTATAACACGAAGAGTTAAGTTAAAATTCTAAGTAGATGCAAAATGGTTCAGACAGATGGTGTCAAGTTTTGGAGAACCCCAAAATGTGTGAAAAACATTTGTTTAGATGACACTTCCATTACTCATTAGAATCAGTTAAATATGCTCTATATATCAGTCCCTGCACTAGTAACATTAGTGAAATATTTCATTTTGTATATATGGAACTGAATGTGTAGATGTGCATCTAACATTTCCCAGATGTGTTTTCAATTTTCAAAGGACAGAGGAAGATCCACTTCAGAGGAGAATTCCTTCCTAGAGTTTGTTGGATTCTTTTAGTTCAAACTACTTAAGCACTTCCATCCAAAAGGAGTTTTCGTGGGTTTGAGAAAATCCATGTAGAGAGAGAAGGAGGCAGATATTTGCAACTTTGTTGAGACAGTGGTAAGACTATTAAAAATGAAATACTAGAGTTTTGGATTTACTATTCAATTAGAGGTGATGTGTCCAGTTTAGAAAGAGGTACAGTTCCTCCCCACACTTCAAAAATGCAGTTTTCTAAATATTATTGTTCACTTTGCTACCCATTTTTTAGTTTCCTATTATTCTGACTTGGCATATACATAAATAGCTGCAGATCAAAATGAGAAGTTTCCAGTACTTTTCTTGATATACCTCTGAAGACACAAAAATATCAAATTTCTTTAAAGTGTAGGAGGAATTTGTTTTAGGGAATGAAAGTGTGGGCCTGTTCATTTTTAGTTTTGGGGCAGCCTGGCAGGAAGTGAAACTCTTTCATTCTGAAAGAGAGGGAGAAATCCAAGTAAGAGACATTGGCCTAGAAGTTGAACAAAAAAAAAATGTGGATGTGACAGAGGAGTGATCAAGACCTTACAGAAGATTGGTTAGATTCACAAGGGTGAGCTAGGCACCTAATTGCAACATTTAGGGACCTGTGACATTCACAAAACCACCACCTGTCCCTATAGGCATCTGAGTTTTTGCTGGTAGGCATGTGCAAAGGTATCTATGTCCTCACACCACTGAACAGATCGACCCTTAACCCATGAACACCTAAGTCCAGTGGGATTCATAAAATCACTGTTCCTCTGCCTATCTCATCTTCAGGGCTTGATCCAGTATTCAGAGCACACCTGCACAAAGGGAAGAGGAGAAGGCTATGGTGGTTAGAGCACTCACCAGTGTGGAACACCTGGGTTCAACCCCTCTATCTGACTGATTCAAGGCAGAGACTTGAACCCCAGTCTCCCATATAACTGGTGAATACCCTATCCATGGGTTAGTCTCTTTCTGCCCAATTGACTATTTAAGTAGTACACAGAAAAAAAGAATAATTTCCATCACACCAGAATACCCTCCAGTAGCCCAATGGGTAAGGCACTCATCTGGGAGGTGGGCATCTTCGTTTCAAGTCCCTGATCTGAATCTGGCAGAGTAAGAATTTTAATCTGTGTCTCCAATATGCTGGATAAATGTTCTAAACACTGGGCTAGTGGGGACTGCAGCACCACCAGTACTACCACTTCCTCTTCTGTGGTTTTTCTTGAGCAAGCCCTGGCCAAGTTAGCCCTCACACTACAGGAGGATTTAGAGTTGTGAATCCTAAGAGGCATTTGGTGCCTAACTCCCTTTGATGTCAGCATCACCTCCCTGTTTTTGTGAGTCAAGCCCTTAACTTCCTTTGCTTTTACTAATCAGTGTTCAAAATGCTAAAATCTAAACAATATATTTCATTGAACCCCTGCCAAACATTTTCTACTTTTTTCAATTTACCAAGAATCCCAAAAAATTTTAGTTCAACCCAAACTTTTTTTTGAATACCAGCCAATAGGTCAATCATGGCTATAGCTTTACTCACAATCCTTGCTGCAGGGTTCTTAGTTCTGTTCTTGCTGAGACTTTCCTGTAGCAGGCTTAGCTCCCCACACTTAGGCGGCTTTACTCCCTGAAACCTCCTACCCAGGAGCTACAACAAGGCTTTATGTCTGGATAACTGCCACAATTTATCTACATCTTTGAGACTTTCCATCACTGAGCTTATGTTGCCTTTGGTATCTCCCAGCAGGCCTAGTTCTGAATTATATGCTTCTGTCATGTGACCCCTCTCTTAATTCCCTCCTCTGGAAGAGATAGGTTAAGACTGGCACAGGTGCAACTGAGCTCCCTTCCTCTTAAAGAGCCAGCTCACTGTGTGACAAGCAGCCTAACTTTGGACACCTGCTTTTGAAAAGTCCATCCAATGTGCTTAACTATCATGTCCTCACCAAACTATTTGAGATTCATTTTCCTTCCACAACAGCAACAGTTTTCACACGTCAGCAAACAAGATGACTGAAAGAGCTTAGTTTAAAAAGTGGATGAACTGCCAACCACTTACTGGCTGAAATTACTAATAGAACCCCATGTCCTTAAGTCTAGCACCAGGAGAGAGCATTATGTTTGTGTGCTCAGATCTTTACAATACTATTCCTAGTAGAAAAGAACCCATGAGGCATGCAGAATAACTCCTTTTTAGACCACCTTCATACTGTCATTTTAAACTCTTCTTATTCATGCCAAATTCAGTCTACAACACATTTGTATGGTGTTGGCTGTAAACTCTTGAAAATGTAGATTTGAATTTGAAATGCTAACATGAGCTGAACTGATAAACATTGCTGCTACTGCTTCCAGATTTGCCAGGTTTCCCATGGAAATGAGCTAACATTACAGGGCAGCCACAAATATTTTAAGGATGGCTGATATTTATTAGGTTGGGTTGCTTTTTAAATGCTGCCTACTTTTGTAGTGGAATATGAGGGCCGCTTAGTTAGTGCAGTGGCTTCTAGATTGATGGCTATGTTGAGATAGATAAAACTGAAGCTCTGGTTAAGAGCTGAAACTACTAAATAACCCCATAACCTTGATATCATTCATGATCTTGAACTCCCCTCTTCCTACAATTCCTATAAAATCCCTCTGTGATGGGGTGTGACTTTGCAGCACCTCCTGCTGGATATCCCAGGGATTAGCTCTGCTAGCCAATGCACCTTCTCCCAGTGATGTCTCACCACTGCCACTTCTACTCCTGGACCAATGCTGTTCCAAGGACCACAGCATCCTCCTCAGGAAACAGCCCTCTAGCTGTGTGTCCCCACCCCACATTCTGGGAGAACATACCACAGTCCAGCCTCTTATTCAGTGGCAAGTGGAGAGGGAGGGGGGACCCAGGCGTGCCTGCCCACTACTCCAGATCCCAGCCGAGGGACCCTGTAAATGGCAGCCATGCACTGCATCCCTTCCAACCTTGCAGTCTATTTCCCTGGGCCAATTTCCCCCAACCTCAGCATCTTTTCTGCTCTTATCTCAGGGCCTAAGCCATACCAGTCTTAGCAGTCAACCAGGACAATACACTTTCTTCCCTGATCCTGCCCAGCACTTCTCTGTCCAAGGTGCTAGCTTGCTTCCTCCTGCAAGACAATCAGTGCTCCCTCCTTGAGCTCCAGGGAACAACTGCAGCTGTTCTGCCCAGCAGCCCTTCTTATATGAGCCTGCTCATCCCTGGTTGGCTGCTCCTCACAGCCCCTCTCTAATTGGCGGTTTTCTCTGCAGTGTCCCTTGGCCTTCATTAACCTCTTACTAGCCAGTGTGGGGTTACCTCTGGTTAACATGGTTACCTCTGCAACATCTCCCATGGTCTGCCGTGACGAGTCCATTGCAAAAATCATCACCCACATCTTCATAAGCTTTTCTTTCACTGATTAATAGAGGCTGGTTGAAAAATCTTCGAGTGGTTCCATCAGAAAATGAAGATTCATCCAAGTCAAAATGCTTCATGGGAATGTGTTGATTTTGACTACTTTTTCAATAGGCGAAAGCTGAAAGTTTTAACTTTCTCATTTGTTATGATAAGGTAAAACATTTTGTTTTGATTTCATCATTTCATATCACTTTGTTTCATAACACTTCTATATTAAATATTAGTATAGTATATTTTGCATGTGTTATAGGGAATATTTTACAATATTTTGACATTATTGAAACAAAAAATTATCTTATTAAAATGAAATGTTTTTACCTTTTAGAAATAAAACATTTTGAATGATCAAAGTGAAACCATCATCTAAATAAAACATTTAAATGTTTCCAAACTGAAATGTTTCAGAATTTCTGATTTACTGTAAATTTAGACTTTTTGTTTTGATTCAGAATGAAAACAAAATCAAAATATTGGAATTTCCCATGGAATGGCTTAAGCTTTGCAAATGAAATTTCTCCAGGCCTTCTTCAAGCTTCGGCTTTCCAGATTCTAGCATCTGCAGAATGTTGATGCCATGCACTTTCTTGAATATACCAAGAAGCACAGTCATGACATTCTCCACCCTCCCCACGCTCCACTGTCCTGCTATTTATTTTAAGATTGAGTTTAGATTTGCCTCTGTGATCTAGTAGACTGAACACAATTCTAGGAGTCTTGGTGATATTCCTAACTCTGTCACTGTAATTCATGGTAATTCATTTGACTTCTCATTGCTTTACCTTTCCATCTGTAAAAATGGGCCTAATAATGCTTGACCACCTTTGTAAAATGCTTTCAGAACTATGGATGAAAAGTGATATAAAGTTATAAGTTAATTCTGAATTCTTGCTGGGTTTTTTTAATCATAAAAAGTCTTACCATTCATTTGCTCCAGCCTTACTCACAGCTCTCATTTTGCTTTATTTTTCCCTTTGTTTTTATACTCTTTTAGCACCAGCCTTCTCTTTCCTTACAGAGAGGTTTTGTACCGTTGATGAGAGCCTTCTCCTCTGCAACTCCTGCCATACTGAACAACTTTCTTCTAGCTCATACAGTCTCCATCACTCTCCAAATTTCATCTGAAAATACCCTTTCACTTTTGCCTACAGCTAAGAGTGTACTGTATTAGTTCAACTGCATACAATGTTTTGGGGTACATCTGGGATAATGTTGGGGAACATTTGAAAAATGTCTTATGAGATAAAGCTGTATTATCATTTTTATTTTATTGAATGAACAAACAAAACAAGTTTACTTCATATTAACTTGAGGATCTGATGGTCCCTTCTTGCCTTAAACGCCATGATTATAACAGATGGCCACATTCCACAGCAAATACTATAGAAGAGGTTTGCCTGAGGAAAGACAATGGCCCAGGTCCAATTCCTTTGAGGATATAGGCCCACATACCCTTTGGAGGTCAGAGTGTTGGTTTCTGGCTACAGCGGCCTATGTTTAGCCTGAAGTTAGTAAATTAAATAGCAGATAAGAAACTATGAAAATGTGTTTCATCCTAGTTTTGATTTTGTCAACATTTCTACATCAAAGTCAGAGCTAGATAACACTGTATAAACTCTACAGCTGACCAAAAAATGTGAACAAGGAAGTTTACTGTCAAGGTCAGTACTACCAGGGGTTCTGGACCAATTTTTATAGTGGGGTTGTGGGGAGGCTGAGAGCCATTGAACCAAACTGTAAACCCTGTATGTAATGGAAACCACTTGAAGCCAGGGGATGTGGCAGCACCCCGAGTTCCAGCACCTATAAGTACTACACAGACTGGAATCTAGAGGAACTGAACAAAAAACTCAGTTCATAAAGTGAAAAAACATTGTAAAAGCCTCTTTGAGGGCATGGCAGCCCAAGATTGTTATTAAACATTTTAGCAGATACATATCAACTTTGTATTTCACCCTTTGAGGGTTCTCAGTACCATTTGGACTCCAATATACTGTTATGTTAGATGTGTGGAAATGTGTCTTGGATCTCTGAGCAATCACAGACTTCACTGAAGCTGATAGGCTGAATGAAATGCAGCTAGCACAACTAAATGAGGAAATGATTAAATTCCCCTTTGTTTAGTGGTAACTAAAACAATGGAAGCCACCACTGCCCAAATCATAGACCAGCATGGCAAGGTGGGAATAGAAATTGAGCCATTCAGGTTGAGGGGTCTCCCTAGGAACTGAGGGATCTCCCTACTCACAGCTGTAATCCAATCAATGCCTAGTTCCTGGCATTGATTGGATTACAGCTGTGAGTAGAAGCAGAAAGCCAGAGTTAGGCACCCAGCTCCCACTGACACACAGGGTACATCTACATTGCAAATTAAAGTCACGGATAGGCCTACTCGTGCTAGCTTTAATTTAGCTAGTGTGGATAGTGAAGAGGTGGTGGCACACATTTCAGCACATGCTAGCAGCCCCCAAACAAGCCCACTGGGGACACTGCTTACATATCCAAGTTGCTAGCCCATACTGCTGAATCTTCAGTGCTATTATGCGTGTTAACTAAATTAAAGCTACCCCTTTATCTACAGCAAAGACGTATCCACAATAGGAGAAGGGTTGTCAACAGGCTGATTTTTTCCCTGCCTTTCCAGTCAAAAGAGGTAATGGGAAGGGTTTTTGCTGCATTATTGCAGCTGTGCTTGCAGTAGTCTTAACATGGCACATGTCATGGCTGGGAATGTGTCATGGCCTGGCCAATACTTAAGTCTCACACTTATCCTCACCTCCCAGGAGTGAGAGGGGCAATGGATGACCCTCTTTCTATTGCTCTTGCCTTACCCTTTATAAACTACACTTAAGACCAGTTTGGCAGCAGGTAATCAGTGCACCAGACCCCACTCCTTCTTAAAGAGGCCAGCCACCCTGTCATGTACTTCCACTGATCTGTTTCACAATTTTATATTCACTGTAATCCAAGAAAATAATGAGTGTCAGAAGGGGCAGCTATTGTAGAGAGTGAATTTGATTTTGTGATTAGAGCTGGGGACTGGAAATGAGGAGACCTGTGTTCTCTTTCTAACCATGCATGGCTTGTAATTTGACCTTAAGTAAATCAATTAACTTCTCTATGCATCAGTTTCCCCATCTGTAAAATAGGGGTAATACTACTTACTTACCTTTTAAAGAACTGTGAAGTCCCCAGATGAAGAGTATAATTATAGGATAATCCTCTCTTGAATAAATGACAAGGTCACAATTGTATGACTTCTTTGCAGACTTTCAAGACATGTCCTCTTTAGAAATTCTCAAGTCAAATGAGTTTCTTTTTGACTCAAAATGCCACTAAAGATTAAAGTGATTGAGAAATTCTCTGCTAGCAAAGTTTTTTAAAAACCCTTTTAACATGCCAGCTGTACTAAGGGTAAAATGCCTGATCTCCACTGTCACATTGTGACAGCATTTAATATTTTTTGATAATCAGGAACAAAGTACTATTTTGATGTATTTTTGCTACCTATGGGTAGTGTTTGTATTTGTTTTTCAGCCTGATCAGCATTATTCTTCACCAGTACTGTGTCACTCTATCCCCTTTTGTGACCCAACCCTGCAAAGTACTAAGTACCCTGCTCTGAGCATCATCAGATTCCATTGATTCTATGGCATGTTTGGGGTTCAAAACACCTTATGGATGTTTCAGGATAAGAGGTGCTTTATTCACTCCTGGAACTGGGGTCTGCCCAGCCATTCTTTTGATAGAAAGAGGCTCCCTTCCTAATTGTACAGGGAACCACAACATTTTAATTTAGCCTTTGTTTTGAGGGCCAATGTGATTCCAATTAACTAAGAAAGTTGCCTGGTATTTGGATTTCACACCCCATTTGAAATCCTCCACTGGGCCAGATAATTATTTCATTTCACTGAAGTAAATTAAATTATTCCAGATTTACAGCAGTATAACTGAAAGCAAAATCTGTCCCACTATTCCTTCTTACCTAACATATCATGTTAAAGGGGCAGATCTTCAGCAGATGTAATGCAGCATTACTCCACTGAAGTCGGTGGAGCTATGCTGGATTATACCACCTGAGGTCTGGAACCTAAGAGTCTTACTCTTGTCCTTACCTTCAAGGCTCTGCCCAGCTCTACTTTCCATACCATGATCATTCTTGTTCTATTTTCCTAATCAAAATGTCATGTGGTTTCAGATCAAATGCTTTACAGAAGTTTAAGTACGTTACATCAACACTATTATCTTTATCCACCAAATTTGTAATCTTATCAAAAACTATATCAAGTAGTGTGACAAAATCTATTTTCCATAAACCCAAGATGATTGACATTAATTATATTATCCTCCTTTAATTTTTTATTGAGTCCCATATTATCTGTACCTTTATGTTACATGGAGCTAAAGTCAGGCTGATGGTCCTGTCATTACTTGGGTCATCCTGTTTAAATATTATAATATTAACACAGAATTAGATTTCTTCGGTCCACTGGAACTTTCCCAGTGTTCCAAGATCTAATAAAAATCAACCTTAATGGTCCAATGACAATATCTTTTATAATTGTTGGATGCAGGTTATCTGAACCTGCGGACTTAAATATGTCCAGCTTCAGTAACTGCAGTTAAGCATCCTCCTTACTTACTATTGGAATGGATATGTGATATGAGCGAGATTTAAGTCACCTTTGCACTCATATTCCAGACTTGTTTTCTCTATAGTTCATAAGAATTTGGTCCTTTGTCTCCAGTATGTTCTATAGTTCAATATGTTGCTTATCATAAATGTCAATGTACTAATTAGAACCTTACATTAAGCACTCTGAAAAGCTAAGGAAAGTACTATTTAAGAGATGTAGCTATCACATTATGGGCAAATTTACCTAAAAAAACCTCAACACATAGCCCCAAATGATTAATATATTTACCGATTTCAGTAAGACAGTATATAAAAACTGTAAAGTAAAGTGAACAACCTTACAATAATGAATTGAGAAGATTTGCAAAAGCATATCAAACTTTCCTCTGTTACAGGAGGAAGCAGCTTTTTATAATTCCACCATATTCACAAAAGAATTAACTGATACAGCAAAGAATTAACTCATGTTGGACAAAACTCCCAAGACTAATAATTGTATTAGCAGTTTTGAATTAGTCTGTGCAGTAACTAATGCTTTCCCATTCAATTAGCAGTCATCTCTCTGGGTTATTTAAGGTATTATATAACATTTGATGGATAGCGTCTGAGGTAGAATTTGCAGAATTTAAAATTATATCCGCAATGTTCTACAGAGAAATCTGACTGTCCATGGGTTGTGTAAAATATTTGCCCTCTTTCCTAATAACCATTTTCCATTTATTTGGAAAGGATGTAGAAATACTAATGGTTTATTTGAACTGCCTAGTCACACACACTCCCTTTCCTTAATAGGAAAACAAAGATCTGGGCAAACAAATAGTGACCCATGACTGTAGAACTTAGTTGTAGAAGAAATGATCATTATCATGAATCTCTGTGATAATTATTCAGCATCTGCCGTAAAAGCTTGCATTTTACCAGCAAATTCTCACACCACTGTAAATAAGCAGTAATTCCACTGAAGGATTTACACTGGGGTAAAACTGGTTTAAACACTATTGGTCGGCTCCTGCTGTTCTTACCCAGGCAAAATTCCCACTGATTTCAGTACTATTTGGTCTTCTGTGCCATAGATTACTGCAGTGTGTTTTTATTACTATAATTAGTCACTGGAACCTTTCCGCTTTTGTAAGATCCCTCCTTTTCCAAGCATATGAAACTTCAAAGTGAGTATGGCTTTCAGCAAGCACAGTTTTCATGGGAGGTACTAACCAGGATTAACACAGTAGGTATTACTTTGTATTTTCTTCAGAATAAAGATACAGTCAATATAAAAAGCTTAGGGAGGACCAAGAATAAAAATGCATAAGTCCTGCACCATTATTGAGGGAAACATCAAGAGAACAACAAAAATGTGGTGCATAACCATTGAAGCTATGCCTATCCTTCAAAACCATCATACTACTTTGCTAATACTTATTTCCATGTGACCAGATATGGAATTAGTTCTTTGCTATTTTCACAAATGATTAAAATGCATTATACTATAAACAATATAATTAGAGTGCATAGAATGTATCATAGGGCAATGTCCTATTTCTTTCCTATAACAAGATGGATTGGAGTTTTTTCTTGCTCTATGGGTTTGGTGTTTGTTTGCTTTTTTTTGGTAATGTTTATAATGGAGATAAGAATTCATTCAATGAGCCATTTGCTAAAAATGACTTGTAAAATGAACTGCACAGACACATGCTGAACTAGAGCATAGTCAAATCTTGTTTGCCTTACACAAGACTAGACACAATGGGACTGGTTATGACAGGATTACTCAGGAGTAAGAGTTTGTAGGTTCTGGTCCCATCTGAGTGATGGGAATGGGATTTGGAATGCAATCCTTATGAATTAGGACTACTCAGATGAGCAAAAATCTGCATTATCCAGCTATTGGTTAGTAGTTTAGAACTACAACTTCTATTTAAAATTAGTAGTTTAGAATTACAACTCCTATTTTTGATGACTGTTTGGAAGAAACTTTGGTACCAGATCCAGATGATTCATCACTATTGACTATTCCTGTTGTTCAAGACAATCTTGCATCACCATCACCACATTATCACAATATAGTGCAAAAACAAATGGTGTGCTTGAATTTATAAATTGTTTATCTAGTGAGTTGTTATTTCAGGTCAGAATAATCTCTTGTAATTCAAGAGTCTGCAGTAGTCCACCCACAACTTTTAGTTAGGTTATATGTTTTATGTTAGACATTTAAACAATAATGTAAATATATTTGCAAAGTATTTTAAAGTAGGGTGGAGGAATATGATGTCCTGTATTTTTAAGTGTATTGGGTGCTCCGTACTCCTCACCCCAGTGAAAAGCCTCACATTGGTTCTGATTTCTGTTTTGCTGTCAGAACAATAAAGCTACCACAGCAGACAACTGTCCTTTAAATGTCTCCCCATGTCTCTACCTATTTCAAATATAATACATACAATGGTGGTTTCGCCTTAAAACATTTTAAGTCCCAAATGGTCTAATTAAAAACAAGATTCATTATGAAAGGGGAGAAAAATAAATTGGCTGTATAACATCTATTCAGATTATACAAAAACTTATCCAGATAACACAGATTCTTAGCTGGTCTAATTTGGAACATTTCCATTAGCTTCATATTAGCTAACTTGTTTTTAAAAACACACTTTTTATCCTAGTGAAGACATACCCCAAGTGTCTCATCTCCCTGTCATCCCCAAAAGGATGTCTACATGATGAAAAGAGGTGATTCTTGAAATCAAAATTAGTTATAACATGGCCAGCTAACTGGACTGTAGAGGTATTAAACTAGGTCAATATTGTTAAGTGGACTTTTCAGTTATGTTAAAGTAACTCTACTGAACTAACTTGATTGATGAAATCAACTTTTTTGTCATTTAGACAGGGCCCAGGTGACTCATGTCATTTTATGTATAGTCTGAAATCCTTTTGATGTTAAAGGTGTTGTTCATCCTAATCCTATATAATCCCCAAAGATTTTTACACAGGTGTCCCTTGAAGTGATAAATTATAGCTTCTTATAAAATACATGGTTTCCAAATCTATCTGGAGTTTATTTGCTGAATTGGATAATCACTTTGTGATTTCTTTGGTTCCTTTTAACTTACAATTCCAAGATTCCTCTATTATCTTTGAACTTACCTTGTCCTTGAAAAGTAATAAGTATAGGGAAATGATCATTCTCCATTCCTTCTTCTTTATATATTTACTAGTTACATTTACTTGAAATATCTGCTATTATAATTCCCAGGTTTAAGCAGGAAAAACTACTATCTTCTGCATTAAATCTAGTCGGATGCCATGATTTAAAACTTCTGGATAGAAATGCTCATTGATGAAAATGAAGCATGCATCATTTTTATCAGTTGTCTAATTTCCTCACAATTTCTTATGATTATTTAGGTCAGCCCATATAATATATGGTCTTTTAGCACTCTTCACTATTTCTTGTAGCTCTGAAATTTCTCATTTCTCACATGGGTTATAAATATTATAAATCTTTGAAAAAATATTACTCTTCTGCTTTGGGATCTCAATAGCATTATAATCTAGGCCTACTTCTTCATTCTCTACTGCTATGTAGTTTAGTGTTTCTCTGATGAAAATACAAACACCTCCTCCTAGTTTTTGGTCTTGCCTTAATGCAAAATGCCCTAGAACTTTAAATGCGAGCTTTTCAACCAGCCATTTTTCTGGATACATATGACATCTAGTTTAGCTTTCATTTCCCCAATATTTAGTTTTAGTTCTTAACCATGTGCTATCAGACTGTGCACATTCCAACAAAAGATTGTGATCCCTATACTTGTCATATTTCACCATTAGCTTCATTCAAAATTGCATGAATGCAGTCCATTGACAAGTTTATAATATACAAGTATTTTTATGCTGCCCTTGCTATCATTTTCAATTTTTCTATTTTTCCCCAGTTTTCATATAGTTTACCACTTCTATCATAAATGCAATAAACCTTTCACACAAGTAAAATTAGGACTGGTCCCTAGATGATTTCCATCACTCATTGAACATTATAGCAGAATATTTTCTACTATGCTATTAAAGAACTTTTAGTATTACCACCATAATACTATTTTTAGTCCTATATAACACAATAGTAAATCTTCATTGTAGGCTGAAATTTAGCATATATTTTTTTAGTCTACGAGAACTTTTTTTCCTACATATTAAAAAACTTACTGCCGTTTCTAAAGCATACAAGTATAAAAATTCAGGCCTCCATCCTAGAATAACTTTGGCACAGGTGAATCCCTGGGCCTATATGAAGTGCAGGTGCAGGGGAATGTCATTGCAGGATTGGGGCTTTAAATTGATACAGGTTTAAATAACCTGTCAAGCTGTTTAAAGTGCTTGTTTTCCATGTTTTAACAACTCATAAAAGGCGTTTTTAAAAACATTTCATCAGTAATTAATGATACTTCATTCCTTCATGAACAGTAAGAAAAGATGGGGAAGAGAAAGCCCCCATCCTTCCTTTTTTCTAACTTTGAACCTGATCTTGATCCTGCAAACAACTAAGTGCACACCTAACTTCACTCATGTGAGTCACAGACTTGATGGGACTAGTCATGTGAGCAGTTACACTCATGCGGAAGTGTTAGCAGGATCAAGGTCATTGACTGCATTCCACACAGAAGAAAGGTCTGCGCAAGCAGATACTAGTATAGGATTGGGTACTTAAGCTTCCCTCCATCCTCATGAAAAATCTCTTTCCTCCCTTTTCACCCTTCCTATAAAGGGGAGCTCTTCTTCCAAAGCATACACAATAGGAGTTTCTTTGTGCCTAGTAGAGGAGATAGCATGCAGGGAAAGGAAGAGATTATGCTTCCTTGTTAAGATTGCAAGGGTCAAGATTTAAATCCCATTGAAGTCAATGGCAGGCTTTTCATTGACTTGTATGGGCCATGGACCAGCTCATACCACACTATTAAACAATGCTAGGTATGAAATAGAGGAGGTAAAAAATAAAACCAAAAACCACAAAGCCAGTTGTGATATTTTCTGTTTTTTTAATGTTGTTGGGTTTTGGTTTTTAGTATTTTTCTGCATCTGTTTATCAATTTTTGCTAGTTGCTCTACTTTGTATTTTACATTATACAACAGAAGAAAGGGCAAATATGGATGTGACCATGTTGTGTCCTTACAGCAACTATACCAATATCCACAACAGACATGGATCCAAATTTGTCCAATATATTTTTGTTTTGTCATTGTATTTTATATCTGCATCTTTAAAAATACAAACACATTGAGAGAAACTATCTTATCTGAATGGTATATTTTTGGGGAGTTGCGGGCAAAAAGGATTTGGAAAAAATAAAAATAAACATTTCAAATAACATATTTTTGTTTAATTCCTATGTAACAGGGTAGCTGGCCCCTTAACCGTAATTGGGGTCAGCTCTCCTGTTCCAATCTTGTTCTGCTGTGGTTGGTGTAATGAGGAAGGTGGGGCTGCCCTTCGGATCTATAAATGAAAGACATCCCAAAAGCAATAAATAACACAGAACCCAGAGTCCCAAATGTAAGTTGGAAAGCCCTGAGACTAGAGAGAGTATAGGAGAGGAGCAGTGCTACATTGAGTGATTCAGTGAAGAGATGCCCTTGAAGGAGGAAGCAAGGAAGGAAGGACATCTGGATTTGCCTCATAATTAGTAGATTTGGGGTAATCCTAGTAACTGCAGACCAGTGAACTGCACTCCAGTACCAGGAAAATTTGTGAAATGATCATTTAAAAATGGAATTCTAAAACATGATGAACAAAATAGAAGAAGCACAAACCAGTTCAGCTTTCTCTAAAGGAAAATTGCACCTCTCTAATCTATTAGAAATTTTTGAATGTCAACAAAATAATGAAGTGGATGACACAATTTATTTAAACTTTCAAAAGTGTTTGATAAAATCCCTCTCATGAAGATACCGAAGAAACAAAGCTCTCATGAGGTGAGAGGTAAAGTACTGTCATGGCATAGAACTGGCTAAGAGACAAAGTGGAGGAATAAATAGTCATTTTTTGGCATGGCAATGGGTTAAGAAGATGCAATAGGGTTCTATATGGGCCTGGTGCTATTCAAAGTATTTATCAATGATCTGTAAAAGGAAATGAACAGTAAAGTGTCAGAATTTTAAATGTCTTGGGGTTAGTTAGGTTAGTCAAGACTGAAATAGACTGAGGAATTTTGTAAGTACATAATAGTGTTGGATGAAGCAGCCTGAGCCTATGATTAGGTCTACACTACCGATTAAGTCGACTTAACTTATGTTATTCATGGTTGTGGAAACCCAACCCTGTGCTCAGTGACACAGGTTTCATGTTCTCCACACTGGTGCTTTGTCAATGTGAAAACATCTCACACCAGCATAGCTTCCACTTCTTGCTAAGATGGAGAAATTAAGCTGATGGGAGAGCACTCTACCATCAGCATAGTGTATCTTCACCAGATACGCTCCAGCGGCACAACTGCATCGGAGTAGTGCTGTAGTGTAGACTTGCCCTAAGTGAAAATCAGTATTGGCAAATGCAAGACAAGGTGCATTGGAAGAAATATTCTGAATAACTCATATACATTGTTGTGTTCTAAAGTAACCAGCCATTCAGAAAAAAATAATAGTTGTGCATTATTGTGGGTGACTCAAGGAAAACCTTTGCTTCATGTGCAGTGACAATTAAATAAATAAAAACCCTCAAACAAATCTTGACTGCATAAGAAATGTGATAATTAGTTAATTAATTATGGAATACTGTTTATTTCTGTCCCTTTCTAAAAAGGATACAACAGAAATAGAGGGGGCTTAGAGGTAGACAAGAAGTACTAGATGAATAGAGACTTAAAGAAGAAATATTTAAAAGTAAAGAATTCTCTAGTTTATAAAGAGGAAATAATGGGATATGGCAGAAGTGTACAAAAATAATGTAAGGGATAGAGAAGGTTAATTGAGTGCTTCAATTGATCTATTCTCAGAATACAAGGACAAAGAAACATTTAGTGAAACTGAAAAGCAACATATTTAAAAATGATAAAACAAAATACTTTTATGCTACTGGATAGCACTGAAAAACTAGATATCACAAGAAAAACTTGATAGATTTTTTTTTAACAGATAGGATTTAAAAACATTTTTGAAAGGATATAAATTTCCATGCTTCAAGGCGTAAGCCAGCCTTTTAACTGACAGGGGTTTAGAAAAATAAAACAAAACAAAACCTCCCAACAGAGGAAATGTCTATTCCACAGTTGTCCACTATGGGGTTTCTTGCACTTCCTTTGAAGCATCTGGTGCTGGCAAGTATAAGAGGCAGGATACTGGACTAGAACCACCTGTCTAAATGCTTTATGGAAATTCCTCCAGCCAAAGCTTTCAAAAGCAACCAGTGCTTTAATTTTTAGGTGTCTAACTTGAAATGTTTTGAAGGTGTCTTAATTTCTAGAAAATAGCATCTACCCTCTGAAAATCAGTCCCTCTTAAGCTGCCTCTGGTTAGATGCTCAGTATTAGAGGCACTCCAAATCACTGCTGAATTGATCAATTTTCCTATGTACAATAACTTTAAAATCTTGGAAGGGATAAATAAGCATCTCACCCTAGCTATAATTTCTATTCCAGAAACATGCATTTAAATATTTATGTCTCTCTATATGTTAACCCAAATCTAACTTGTATTTTCCAAACAAACAAAACTTGGTTAAAATACATACTACTTTGTTTGGTAATCAAATGTTATTGTTTATAATCACTCAGGTAAGATTTCTTTAAAGCACTCAGTTTGTCATATTTGTTTTCTCATTTTTAAATAACAAGGTTGGATGACAGAAATCAAATACAGTCTCCTTTGCACAGCAGGCCTGTCCTAAAGCTCTCTGGGGCAGGGGCTGTCACTTACTGCACATTTGTACAGAGCTTAGAAAAACCTTGTTGTGGCCTTTAAGTGCTACTACAAAATGATCTGTTAAAAGTACACAACCCTGATCCCTGCCTCTGTGGTTTTAGAATCTCCTGTATGTGTGGTAGAGATGCAGCCCTGATATGCTAGAAGGGAGCAAGGTTCTGGAGCGCCATAGAGCAGTTGTTTTCAAAGTGCAGGTTGCAACCCGGTGCTGGGTCACAGAATGTAAGGCACTGGGTCGTGGCGACTCTGGTCAGCACCACCAACCGGTTGTTGAAAGTCCCATCGGTGGAGCTGCCCAGCTAAGGCAGGCTAGTCCCTACCTGTTCTGACACCATGCTGCACTCTGGAAGTGGCCAGCAGCAGGTCCGACTCCTAGGCGGGGGCACCTGGGCTCTGCATGCTGCCCCCGCCCTGAGCACCAACTCTGCACTCCCATTGGCCAGTTCCCGGACAATGAGAGCTGAGAGGGGGCATGAGCTGCATGGAGCTGCTTGCATGCCTCTGTCTAGGAGCCAGACCTGCTGCTAGCTGCATCTGGGATGCAGAATGGTCTGCGGTGCCAGGACAGGCAGGAAGCCAGCCTTAGCACCCTCACTGCGCCGCTGACCGTGAGCCACCCAAGGTAAGCCCACACCCAACCCCATGCCCATGCCCCTGCCCCAGCCCTGAGCCCCCCACAAACCTGGAGCCCCTTTTTACCCAAACCCCTCATCCCTGGACCCATCCCAGAGTCCTGACCCCCTTCTGCACCCCAATCCTCTGCCCCAGCCCTGAGCCCCCCCCCACAAACCCCTCATTTCCAGCCCCACCTGAGCCTGCACTCCTGAACCCCTCATTTCTGGCCCCACCCTGCAGCCCTCACTCCTGCACCCCAACCCTCTGTGAGCCCCTCTCTTGCCCCAACCCCCTCATCCCCAGCTCCACTGAGTTGCAGGCATCAACAATTTTCTTCAACTGAGTCTCCAGAAAAAGGTTTGAATACCACTGCCATGGAGGACCCTGGTAGAGTGCAGGTGGAACTTTACTGGGAGTGGGGCTGAGCATCCATTGGTGCATAGATCTTCCCCCACAGTCAGCACATTGGGTTGGAGTAACCTCTGAGGAGCTTCTGGTGAACTGCATTATGACTAGGGCAGGGAGATGATTCATCCCCTTTGTCCCCTAAGACATCTCTTAAGCATCCCCACCCCCTTATTCAGGCTGAGTGCTGGACTGCCAGTATGAGGCTTAGTGCACTCAGGTTAGGGAGTCCATGGCAGGTTTAACAATATTTGTGATGATTATATTTGTATAGATCTTATCCTGAAAGATATTGCATATCATCATTTCCTGCTGAATTTAATGAGATGTGAGGACACTCATTGTTTCACAGAACTTGTGTTCATCTTGCTAAAGAAACAGCACAAAAGTTCTCCCAGACCGTGCGCACGGCTTTAGAAGGGGCAAGGATGTAGCTTGATTCACTGAACAATGCTGTAGGTTACAAAATAACATATCAGCAGAAGGAAGATAATGGTTGTAATTATTGGTTATATGTTGAATGACATAAAGTAGCATTTTAATTTATTTACATAAGTGGCTGAACATTCTCATTTCAAGGTAGATGAAATAATATGTAGTGATGAAGGAAAACTAAGCTGTACCATAAGCATTTTTTTTAAAAAAATCTATTTCATTTCCAAATATCAGGGGAATAAGTTAAAATGAAGAGTTTAACTATGCATTTTTTTTCAAATACATGCCAACTGTCATCATAAGGACATAAGAAAGGCCATACTGGGTCAGACCAAAGGTCCTTCCAGCCCAGTATCCTGTCTGCCAACAGTAGCCAATGCCAGGTGCCCTGGATTGAGTGAACCTAACAGAAAATGATCAAGTGATCTCTCTCCTGCCATTCATCACCACCTCTGACAAACAGAGGCTAGGGACACCATTCCTTACCCATCCTGGTTAATAACCATTAATGGACTTAACCTCCATGAATTTTTCCAGTTCTCTTTTAATCCCTATTACAGTCCTAGCCTTCACAACTTCCTCAGGCAAGGAGTTCCACAGGTTGACTCTGTGCAGTGTGAAGAAGAACTTCCTTTTATTTGTTTTAAACCTGCCACCCTTTAATTTCATTTGGTGGCAAGTTTAAAACAAATGAAGTTTAGTTCTTATATTATGGGAACAAGTAAATAACTTTTCCTTATTCACTTTCTCCACACCACTCATGATTTTATATAACCCCCCCACCATCATATCCCCTCTCAGTCTTCTCTTTTCCAAACTGAAAAGTCCCAGCCTCTTTAATCTCTCTTCCTATGGGACCTGTTCCAAACCCCTAATCATTTTAGAAGTGACAAAGAGTCCTGTGGCACCTTAAAGACTAACTAAAGTATTAGAGCATAAGCTTTCGTGGGCTAACGTCCACTTCGTCAGATGCAACAGTATTAGTGGGTATTAGCCCACGAAAGCTTATGCTCTAATACTTTAGTTAGTCTTTAAGGTGCCACAGGACTCTTTGTCACTTCTGCAATTCCAGACTAACACGGCTACCCCTCTGACTGTAATCATTTTAGTTGCCCTTCTCTAAACCTTTTCTAATGCCAGTATGTCTTTCCTGAGATGAGGAGACCACATCTGTATGCAGTATTCAAAATGTGGGCACACCATGGATTTATACAAGGGCAATAAGATATTCTCTGTTTTATTTTCTATCCTTTTTTTAATGATTCCTAACATCCTGTTTGCTTTTTTGACTGCTGCTGCACACTGCATGGATGTCTTCAGAGAACTATCCATGATGATTCCAAGATCTTTTTCCTGATTAGTTGTAGCTAAATTAGCCCCCATTATATTGTATATATAGTTGGAGTTATTTTTTCCAATGTGCATTATACTTTACATTTATCCACATTAAATTTCATTTGCCATTTTGTTGCTCAGTCACTTAGTTTTGTGAGATCTTTTTGAAGTTCTTCACAATCTGCTTTGTTCTTAACTATCTTGAGCAGATTAGTATCACTTGCAAACTTTGCCACCTCAACGTATACCCCTTTCTCCAGATCATTTATGAATAAGTTGAATAGGATTGGTCCTAGGACTGTCCCTTGGGGAACACCACTAGTTACCCCTCTCCATTCTGAAAATTTACCATTTATACCCACCCTTTGTTCCCTGTCTTTTAGCCAGTTCTCAGTCCATGAACGGATCTTTCCTCTTCTCCCATGACAACTTAATTTATGTAAGAGCCTTTGGTGAAGGACCTTGTCAAAGGCTTTCTGGAAATCCAAGTATACTATGTCCACTGGATTCCCCTTGTCCACATGTTTGTTGACCCCTTCAAAGAACTCTAATAGATTAGTAAGACATGATTTCCCTTTACAGAAAACATGTTGACTTTTGCCCAACAATTTATGTTCTTCTATGTGCCTGACAATTTTATTCTTTACTATTGTTTCAACAAATTTGAAATAAATAAGCAAATAAAACCCCTTAAATATGAGACTTTCACAATAAACAAATGTCACCATAATGATTCCTCTTAATTAAGGAATTTGACAATGAATAAAGAAAATGAGAAATTGGCCTGAAGCACAAAGAGCCTGATTCTCCATCCAGATCCCCATGGCCAAGGCTGGCCAGCCCTCTCTGAAGTCAAGGGGGCTATGGTTCTGCCCCCAAGGACCTGATTGCAGTTGGGCCAAAGTCTGTATGGGGAGCTGAACTTCCTCCTAGTTTGAAGCCAGGCTTTTGACTGGGCCGACTCTGAAGGCTGCTGCAAGCTGTGAAGTTTGGCCGGAGAGCCGAACCAGCCCAAAGCTGGGTGGTGTTCCGAGCGGGGATCGAGCCCATCTCTAGTTCAAACCCCCGCAGCCACGGGTGGGTAATGGGTTGTGTGACCGAGCCACCCACAACCAGCGACGCTGGAAGGGTCAGAAAAGCTCCTTGCGCTGCCCTGGAGACGAGGCGCCCCGGACTCAGCCAGAGCGAGCGGCGACGGGCCCTTCCCTGCGATCGGCCGTGACCTGGCAACAAACATCCAGCTGATCAAAGCAGGGGCGGCGGGGACCTGGGGAGAGGGGGCAGCACTCGCCCAGTCCCCCCCGCCCGGGTCTTGGCGGCCTCCACAAGCGCCGGGGGCTCCCTGGACGCTTGGGGCCGTTGTGTGGCAGGGTAACGTTTGTTTTGCTTGCTCTGCAGCCTTCCCCTCTGCCCGGAGCGGGCTGCGCCGCGCTCCCCCCAGCACCTGTTGGCAGCCGGAGGCAGAGAGAGCGAGTCGGCTGCAGCAGCAGCTCCGCTTTGCGCCGCTTCCCCCCGCACCTCCCCCGCCTGCCCCGCGCATCGGCGAGCTCCCCCCCACACCCCGCAGCAGCCCCCGGCTGGGCTGGCCACTCCGGCTTCCTGTGCGCCCCTCCTGGCGACGCGAGGGGAACCTCCTCCGGGCGGGAGCCCCGGGCCAGGGCGGTTCAGCCGGGCGGCCCCGGGCAGAGGAGTTACGGGGAGGACGCAGGGGAGAGGTGCGGGGCAGGCGGAGAAGGGAGACGGTGTCACAGCAGGGAAGAGCCGCAGGCTCCTGGGGGAGGGGAGCCGGGCCGGCTTGCTGGGCGCCCCGGGCGGCGGAGCTAGTCTCCGCGTCAAACTCAAACCAGGTGCCGCCGGGCTCGGGCTGCGCGCAGCCGCCGGCGGGGGAGAGCGGAGCCGCCTGCCCCGGCTGTGTGCGCTGGGCCGGGCACTTTGTTCGCTCGCCCACCCCCCTCCCCTGAGGCCGGGCCGCCGCGGGGCAGGGCAGAGGCAGGCGAAGGAGGGGGGAGCGGAGCCCTGCGGAGGGGCTGAGGGACGCTGCCCGGCTGGCTCGCAGGGGGCGTAGAGGGGGTTTCCCAGGGAGCTCGCCTTGCTCCCCGCCCCCTCCGCGCGCGGCTCCGGCTGCTTCGCTCGCGGAGCTGACAGGTGCTGCTCCGAGGCGGCGGCGGCGGCGGCTCCTCGCGTCCCCTCCTCCCTTGGCCCCAGTGTGCGCCGGGCGCCTCCGCCAGCCCCGCGCGGATCGCTGAGCCCCGGCGACCCTGGACTGGGTCCAGCTTTTGCTTTGATCCTTTAGCGCCGCCGCCCCAACGTGAGACCCGGAGAAAGGCGCGGGGCACAAAGTTGTGGATGGGATGATGTGGAAACTACCCCGCACTTCTGCGCTGCCAGAGCGGGCTCAGGGCTGCTTTCTCCCCAGCGGCGCGGCCGGCGCCCGGCGGCGGTGAAAGACTCGGGACTTGCCAGCGATCTGGTGTGTGTGTGTGAGGACTTCCCCCCGCTCAGCCAAATGCTCCTCTTCGCCTTCCTCCTGCTGACATCTGCCCTGGCCGGCCAGAGACATGGAGCCCGAGCGGAGTCCAGTCTGAGCGGCAAGCTGCAGTTCTCCAGCGCCAAGGAGCAGAATGGTAAGGCCCGGCCAGGCTGGAGGCGGGGGGTGGTATTAACCCGGCAGCTTCGGAGGCCGGGCTGGCACGAACCTGTGACCCTCTCCAGGGAGCGTCGCTTCACAATGCTCGACACCCCGTGCAGGCCGGCCTGAGCGAGGCTGGAAATATCTCCCTGAAACTCACTGGGGGGGGGAATCGTACATTGCCCGAGTGAGCCTTTAAGATCGAAGCCCAGATGAATGAGACTTGGCAGGTCTGGCTTCGCTGTGTGTTTGTCACCCCAGGAAACTTGTCAGCCTCGTTAACTGAAGCAGGGGAGGGAAAGGGGCACCAATTAACTAGATAGCAAAGAGAGAAGCCCACAGCCTGTTTGGAGATTTTATTTTGTGGGTGGTGGTGTACAATGTTTCTTTCCTTTCTTTTTGAGTTTCTAACCACACCGTTGTGCCCTAATCTTTCCTTCTCTGATGGGGTGTTTTTGTGTCTGCTGGTGAATGTGCACTATTTTGTATGTGCTGGAAACCAGCTATTCCTGCATAGGAAATGAGAATTACTTTCAGCTTTCAAGTGTACCTGAAATGTTTAGAAAACTCTCAGATGCAAGTTCCCTTGGGCGGGGATTGCTCAGAGCTGGAGAAAGGCTCCTTTCATACAGCAAGGGCAGCTTCCGGGTGTGTAATTTGCTTAGCCTCTGAACTCCATATGATTTACATTATTCAGATTTTTAGGGGTCTTTTCTCTTGATCTACTATTATGAAGTCATTTTAAAGACTACTTTAAAAACAGAAATGTTATGTACCACATGAAACCACACTATTTATGCAGAACGTCTACAATTAGGCTATTAAACACCCTGTTGTCCAGTGATGTATGCCAATATATAAGGGGAAAAATCTTAGCAGTTTGCCTGTTAGCTAGACTGTTGTTTCTCCTAGACAAACCAACAGAAATGCACAAGCAGAATATTCTCAAAGTTTTAGTAGGTTATAAATGAAATATAACAAAAATGCAAACGTAAAGACTTGCTCAGTTCAGCAAAAACTATCATCTTTGAACTTGGGACTCCCTTGATATAAGTCTTATACTGCATCTTTTAATACAAAACAAATAACCAAGTGGCCTGTTACAGGCATTATATGAATTCATAGAATGTGTGGCGTTATCATATTTAGCGGAAGAGATTAATATTGCTGCTGTTTGCTAATGTGATGACATATGGCACCTGTAGACTGCCAGGGCTACTGATCAAAGAGCAGCACAGGGATCAGTCTCTAATCAGAGCAACTGCAAAGGGCCAGGGGAAAGTGATCAAAAGAGTCAGAAATCCAGCTATACACTGACAGGAAAATTAATCAAACTAACTCTTTGTCCTCAGTATAGGAAAATATCTGTGTTGTGTGAGAATAGAAATATCTCCCATCCTCCCAATTCATCTGACTGATGGAGTTTTTAGGAAGCCGGATAAAGACAAAGTGGATTCAGGGCAAATGTAATGAAAATACGCTTTACTCTTTTATTTATGTGGTGTATACAAGGAGCATATTGATGTGTATGAATTACCATTTTTTTCTCAATGCAGACAAAGTTCATGTGAGAGACATACAGTAACAGGTTGTCAGCCTGCCACAAAGATTTGTTATATGACAATGCAACAGAGTCTTCAATAGGCACTAAGGCCTTATTGCCTAGTTGTACAACAAGAAAGTCTGAAAAGTGAAACTGCTACACAGGAGAGAGGTAGAATTGCTATAAAATAAATATTTATGGATAATATAAATAGTTCTATCAGACAGCACAACTTAGACACTGTTCATACACTGGTAATGCAGCTGCCTGAGGTCAAACATCAGGTGGCTAATGATCCAGTTTGTCACTTTGGGAGGTATAATAACTACATCACAGAGTCTTGTAACAAATACAAGCTCAGAAGAAACAGAAAAGAGTTACAAAAACGTTACTCTTAATAAATATAGTTCGTATAATATAGCCATCTGAATTTTGTTGACCTGTGCTTTCATTTCTAGCTCTTAACTGGTGCACTTAGTTTTATGTAAAAGTTTAGCTAAAACTAAAGCCAATACTTAATTTTTTGACACACTTTAATTATTTGGGGGATCAGTAATGTTGGTCAGACCAGTTTTAACTTGATTTAATTAGAGCAATTATTTTTAACTCTACAGCAATCTAAAGATTGTATAGCTTTTAGCTAGAGGCAGGATAAAACTCCCTGTAGTTGGCTAGGATATGTTGCTGTTCACATGCCAAAGCTTTATATACAATATTTTGGTTTGAAGAAAAAGGGGAGGGGGAGGCTGGGAGGGAGAAACACTTATCTCCTTCATCCTAGAAATAAAAAGTTCTGTTTCCTAATTGTTAAATTCATATCTAGCCAAACAGTTGTACAGTACTACAAAACAAACTAAAATGGTACTGACTGCACGCTAGAGTAGCTATTATTGGTTCAAACTGCTCTGGGAGTTAGTTAATAACTTTATTGACTTGGATAAAGTTAAGCATGTGTATAAGTATTTGCAGGATCGGGTCCTTAGTGTCAAGAGTCTGAACCATTAGCTTGAAGATGTAACTGTACAGTGTGACTTGATGTGAGGTTTTGTTTTTTTTTTGGTGGTGGGGAAGATGGAAGGATTTCTCTTATTATATTGCATATTAGGAATGACATTTTAGATACAAATTTCCTACTCTGAATTTTTGTACACAATTAAAAGGTAGAAATTCTCAGGAGAAATAAGTATTTTACCACCATCTGCCAGGAATTCAACATGATGGATGCTGTGGGGCCAACATAGTTCTACAAGAATCCTTAAAGCTACATACTTGCTTTTATCAGATTAATCAGTTTAAGTTTCTTGAAGGTTTATTTGTAAACTCTGCTTGGCATTAAGGAGTCTTAAAATTATTTAATTCTGGAGTATCTTTACTCAATTGAAGTACAAAACTAAAGATTAATAAATGGTTATATTTGGAGGCTCAAAAGTGAGTGATCATTTGGTAGGCCTGACATTGGAGTATGTGATATACTTGGTGGAGGCTGCTATTTATATGGATGAATTGTTTCCACATTTCTGTGTAATTTTGACTAAGAGGGTTCTGCTTGAATGGGTTGGCAAGTTTACAAAACTTCGTAAGTTTCTATCATAGTTCTTTAAAATGCATTCATTGCCATCTTTGTACCCCTACCAAAACAGGGGCCAAGAAAAAATTCTGAGATTCAGTTACTCCTCTGAGACATTCCCAATCTCCCTTGCATAAGATTTGATTACATTCAGGGATGATTTGCATTTTTCTTTCTCCTATTGCCCCTCACGATCTCTCTTTTCCTGTTTCATCCTGCTACTTCTGAACCTCTCCTTTTGTCTTTCATTCCCCCATTCGTGGTGCTATAGTTTCAACATTTAATAAGTTTGATGGGCCAAATTTACCATTGACAGAAGTGAATGCAACTCATTTACCACAAAGGAGATTTGTCTATTGATCTATCAGCAAATTTGGCCACAATATAGAAGTGACAGGAGAATATGGCACAAGAGAAGTTTTGTAAAGCAATTCTATTAAACTATAAAAATCAGGGTATATGTACAAGAATATTACATAATACTTCCTTGTGTAAGATGACAGGAAATCCTATTATCAGATGCCATGTATAACAAAATACATTATTTGTAATCTGCATTTAAAAAATAACGATAAACTACTATAGAACTTCAGGAGACCAAAGGCTTGAAATCAATCAACACACAACCAAAATCAACTGGTTAGCAATTTTAATTCACATGGAATCAAGATTCAAGCATAAACAGTAGCAATCACAGGTACCACAGCAGTGTATCTGCTGATTTTCTACAAGTGATTGTCTCATCAGTGGAGCCTCTGCTTATGATTTAGTGATCTAGTTCCTGCAACAATTTGTTAAATGATGTTAAAAGGTGTAGTCCATAAAGAATTCTGAAATGGAGAGTTACAACACTTTTAGAAGAGCGGCCTGAATTATTTACAGCAAATCTGAAGTCCACTGAAGGTTAATACATCCAGAAACCCCTGGCTGTTGCCTGCAAAAAGCACCATGAACATGGGTGGAATTTCAAGGTACAGCTGAAGAGCCAGTGTTCATTGAATCTCCTTCGCCATGGCTGGCTTCCCACATTTCTCCACAATAAGCCATGGGGTTACCCATTTCTTGTACAATATATCTTCAAAAAGAGATTGAGGCTGTATGGGGAAGGTAACTGATTGTAGTATGGTTAGAGGCTGGTGCTGGATTTTCCTTGGAGGACTGAGTTTACTTAACTCAATACTCTAAGCAGTCCTGTAGAAGCTTATGCATTTTATACATTCCCAATCCAAATCCTGCTCAGAATAAACTTAATTTAAATTGAATATTAAGAGAACAAAACTGCTCACAATAAAGCAATGCATTTCAAAACAGTCAGATCTAAATGTTTTGCTACAAGCTATAACTGGTCCAACAAATACCAAGAAAATCTGCTGACTAACGATGGGTGGTGCAGTTTTGTGCAGTCTTTTCACTGGCAAATAGATGTCGCGTGTTCAGGATTATATTTATCTAAAAGGAAAAGTAGATATGAAAAACTTCTGAAGTTTAATCTGTTTCTGTTTAGGTCAAAATGTGGTTTTGGTGTGAAACTTTTAAAACCCTTTTATGGAAAGAGTTAAGGCCATGGTTACACTTACAGCTTTATAGCGCTTTTGGTTATACCCGCCTTCGGATACAGCTCCAGGGAAAGCACTCCAGCATATCCACGCTGATAGCTGCAACCGCACTGGCGTGGCCACATTTGTGGCACTTGCAGCGGCATGGGGAGTGGTGCATTATGGGCAGCTATCCCAGCATTCAGCTGGCTGCAACGTGCTTTTCAAATGATGGGGGTGAGGGGAGTATGTTATATGTATGCGGAGGGAGAGGCCGACTGGATTTTTGGGGTGCTGAGAGTATGTCAGCACATTGTCTTTAAAATGCAGAGCCTACTAATCTTCTGCTTCTCAATCACTCACTTGGTAAACATTTGCATTGTTGATTTGCCGAGTTACAGATCAGCTCTGAAACCGTACTTCCACATTTCTGCAGCTGAGTTCAAAACAAAGGAAAGCGTGGTCAATGGACTTAATAGCTTAGGGATGTTTCCAGAGATCACTCAAAGCGGGGTATTGTTACTACCCCTTTACATTGGAGCTAAAGCGAATCACCTAATACGAAACAGCTGTTACTCCTCTGGCAAGAGAGGATTACCAGGACTGCTACAACCGCAGACTTATAGCGCTCTACGTGCCTCACCAGTGTGGACAGGTAGTAAGTTAAAGTGCTCCTGGTGGCTTTATAAAGCTAGAAAGTGCCAGTGTAGCCAAGGCCTAAGAATTGTACAACACTCTTTTTAAAGTTTTTTAAACAAGGGATTAGGGTGACCAGATGTCCTGATTTTATAGGGACAGTCTTGATTTTTGGGTCTTTTTTTAAGTAGGCTCCTATTAACTCCCACACCCAGTCCCGATTTTTCACACTTGCTGTCTGGTCACTCTACAAGGGATTATGTGGCAAACAGGAAAAGTTTTAACAAATCTTCAAACGCATAAAGAATGTTGTAAATAAGTATGCAAGAACATTTTAAAACTCATCATTGGCTTTGTAGTTTACTGTTTAACATTAATATCGCTGCTATTTACAGTACTACTTGTAATCTTTCTTTATTTCATCTATTCCTGTCTGTTAACATAGAGTTTGTTTTAGTAGTGTGGAAAGTTCCCTACATGTTACCATTTCTGTGCACTCCTGCCTTTTCTCTACATTTGTTACATATCTAGAATTGAATATTGAATGCAGTTTGCTTAAAATCTTATTTCTTGCAGTTATTGTTTTCTAATAGATTTACAGAACTTGAACCACAAATTAGTGTTTAAACTGTGTTTTCTTTTCGCACCTCATATAGTACTTTCATATCATAGAGAGAAACTGAATGTATATCTTGAGCCCATGAGAGCCATTCTAGTGGAGGTCCTATGTTGAACTCTGTAGATAAAGTCATCTATATGGTTAGGATTTAATCCTAACCGTTTGGTTCTAATTATTATTCCAGCCAACATGTAGCAGCAAAGTTATGCTTTGCTGCCTGAAGCAGTGGTATTGCATTATAGCAATGTTTTTCATGTAGTCATTAGACCTGTCTGGCAATTCCTAACTGTTGCAGTCTGCTCTACTTTTCACAAGATTAGCTTATTTGAGTGGAATTTAGGCTGTTGCTACACCTCTTTATGGCTTTCTGTATGTAAAAAAGAGCTATTTTCACCTCATTCACAAAATGGATGTCATGCAAAATGAACCTCATGGTGGGTGAGAACACTGGAGAATGTCCCAGTAAACAAGTAACTTTCAGCAGAGTATACAGCTTTGTAAAGCAGTTGTACTACAGAACAATAACAGAAGTAACATTCCCATATGTGAACATTTAATAAGCACTTAAATAAATTTATATGTACCTGATTGCTTTGGAGCCAATAAATTATTTGCATGCTGTGGTTTATTCCGAACAAGGAGTAACAGGTCTGAAGACCTGTACAGCTTTTATTTGAATCTGAAATACTTGGGAACACCCCGTAGATGGAACCTCATAATGTTTTATCAGCACAAAGCTGCAGTATAATTTTCACATTCTTGAGAGACTTGTGGTTTACTATTTTAAGTTTTCTGGGTCCAGAAGATTTATGCATTCTTGGTCCACATTTGTGTCAGCTGCAGTATGCACCTGCCGTTAGATCCCTTTGCAGAGAGAGCATATTGCCAATATTACAGTGGGGTTATATGCTGTTAATGTCATGCTCCCACAACATGTTATCTGGATTTAAGTCCTATTGTATTAATGGGTCCTCTGAAGTAACTACAAATAACTGATAAATAATGTTATAAAAACAGCTGATCTCTATAAATTGGTGCAATGGTTTAGTAGAAACAAAACATAACAAGTATTGTGGAGAAAATCTTTATGTATAGAAAGCAAGCAAGGTAGTATAACCCAAAGGAAATATCCATTGAAAACTTCCTCAGTCTCCGGATCAAGTCCCTGTTCTTAGAATCAGGTTAGTGGGAACTGTCTTGCCCAGAGGTTCTCCTCCTGGGCTGGTGGGTTAATTCTACATTCTATTGCAAATATGTCAAATGAATGCTAAGTGGTGTAAAATATTGCCATTCTGATTTGGCTTTTTACATTTCCCTTGCATAGGTGTAGACAATTGTGCAAGGCAGTGGAGTATCACTACTATTTACTTCGTCTCTGAGGGCTTGTCTTCAGTGCAGAATTTACTTGGTTATAGCTCAGTTGTTGCCCTTTGGGTTTTTTAACCTATGCCCTATGAATATAAGTTACACCTGAGATGATAGAAACTCATTAGCTGCTAATACAATCCATCTGTGCAGTTTGAGTATTGTTTGCCAATGTGGCTGCTCTTACTTGAACGAGGCAGCGGAATTAACTCTGCAGTGAAGACATAGTCTTAGTTCATCCTTTTTATAGCCTTTCCACTTATGTGGGTATTCATGGGAGGGTAAATTAATATGTCCCTACACCTTGTGACATTTCAACTTCGATAGAAAAAAGGTATGTTCAAAAGTTATTTTGCATTCAGTCAAATTTCTCATTATACTACTAGTGGAAGAAATGCAAAGAAGGATTCCTTAAAACATTATGTTTTTTCCTATGGCAATTTGGCTCTTATTAATTAATTTTCATGCATGAAGTGTAAACATTTACTGAAAATATGATTAAAAGCAAGGTGAAAAGATTTTTCAAGTCTTCTGTTACCTGTGCAAAAAACCCCAGATGATTCCACCCTTGAAATTCTTCCTCGATTTTTCTTAATATGTATTTGTGGACCTATCACCAGAGTAGAAGTAGAGAGGGCAATCAGTTTAAAAAGTGGAAAGGCAACAGGTCTGGATAACATCCCAGTGAAGGTTTTTAAGGAGAATACAGTAGACAGTTTGACAGACCTCTTACAAAACATATGGGAAGAAGGTGGTGAGGGGGAACCAAATGAGTGGGAAAAGGGTCATATAGTGAAGCTGCCAAAGAAAGAACACTTCAGTCAGTCAAAAACATGAGGGGCATTCAATTGCTGTCTCTCTCAAGTAAGATATTTACACAGATTTCTCTAGATAGAATAAAGAAAGCAAAAGGATAAAGGTTATGATGAGAACAGACAGAGGTCATACAGCTGAAATCCATGTAGTAGTAATGATCAAGTAGTAATGATATCCCTGTCATCACAGGACTGTTGATCAAATGGCAGTCACTATTCTATATGAATTTTATAGATTTCCAAAGAAATCTTATGGAAGTTGCTACACCACTGTGGAATCCCTCAGAAATTTGTGAACACCATTCAGAGCTTCCATGGAAATATGAAATGGGAAGTTATACATAGTAGCAAGCTGACTAAGCCATTCGAGGTTACTACAGTGTCAGACCAAGATGTCTGATGTCACCCATGATCTTACTGGTTGTGGATTGGGTAATGAGAGAAAACATAGAATTGCCAAGAGGTATACAGTGTACTTTCACAGAGAAGTAAGAGGGTCTTTGACTTTGCAAATGACATCAATTTGCTATCCCATACTCAGAGGGACATGATCTCCAGGCCTACATACAATTAAAGAAAATTAAAAGCATGAGAATCAACACATAACAAAAACCACCAATACTACCTTCTGGGACTAATATAGAAGAGGAGCAATATTTCATATATCTTGTCAACATTGTAAATATAACATGTAGTTCAGGTGAAGACATTAAAGCCACAATAGCAAAAGCTAAACAGGCTTTTGTAACCTTAAAGCTGATCTGGAGAAATAGAAATCTTGCCTTCCAAGATAAATTTGAAATATTTAACACCATTGTAAAGTTGGGGTTCCTAGTGTGGTGACTTAGAGACTTATTAAGAATTTACTATCTAAACTCTAAATTTTCATAAACAGCTGTCTTAGACAAATCTTTAATATCAAATGGCCAGAAAAAATCACCAATGAAGAGCTCTGGTGGAAGATGAAACAGAAACTATTTTGGAATATTTTGGAATAAAAATGGAGATAGTTAGGAAATACATGGAGGAAAATATCATAAGAAGACAGGCATTGTACTGAAACCTCCAGGACAAGAGATGATGAGGGAGACCAAGGAGAATATGGAAATGAACAATAGAAGCGTAATTGTAAACTATCAGAATGACTTGGTAAGAACTAAGATCGCAGCAGAAGACAGGCAAAGATGGAAGGCAGTGGTGAAGGCCTAACGTTCCTCATGAACTAGTGAGGCACAAGAGAGAAGAGATGATTACTTGTTTTAAAGCAGTGTTTAGGGTCTCAGAAGACCTAGGGCTTCATTGTGCTAGGCGTTGTACAAACACACAGTGAGAGCGATTTTCCCTGTCTCAAAGAGCTTACAATCTGAATAGACAAGACAGATGGGGAAATGGCAGAAAGTTTATTTCCTTGCAGTGACACAGCAGGTCACTGGCATAGCTGGGAATACAGCCTAGTCTCCTGACTCATAGTTCAGTGCTGTGTCTGCCAGATCATATTTCTCTCTGAGCTATCATTATGCATTCCCTCTTATCAGTTTCAAAATGTTAAAAAGGAGAGTGAGGGTTAGGGTTGCCAGGTGTCCAGTTTTCGACCAGACGAAAAAGGATGCCTGATTGAAAAGAGACCCTGGCGGCTGCAGTCAGCACCGCTGATTGGGCTGTTAAAAGTCCTGTTGGTAGCACAGTGAGGCTAAGGCAGGCTCCCTGCCTGTCATGACTCCGTGCAGCTTCTGGAAGTAGTGGCATGTTCCCCGCTCTGGCTCCTATGCGTAGGGGCAGCCAGGGGGCTCTGCACGCTGCCCCCGCCCCAAGCACTGTCTCTGCCACTCCCATTGGCTGGAAACCATGGCCAATGGGAGAAGTGTGGGCAGTGCCTGCAGATGGGGCAGCACGCAGAGCTGCATGGGCGAGCCTCTGTGTAGGAGCAGGAGGGGGCACATGCCGCTGTTTCTGGGAGCTGCCTGAGGTAAGCACTGCCCATAGCTTACACCCCTCATTCCCTTTTTCTGCCTCAACCCCCTGCCATAGCCTGGAGCCCCTTTCTGCACTCTGAACTCCTCAGCCCCAGATTGGAGTCCCCTCCTACACCCTAAATCCCTCTTCTCTGGCCCAGCATCTGAGCCCACATTCCCAGCCAGAGCCCTCACTTCCCCTGCAATCCAACTCCCTGCCCCAGCCAAGAGCCCTTTCCTGTACCCTGAATCCCTAATTTCTGGCCCCACTCTGGAACCTGCATTCCCAGCCCAGAGCCTGTACCCCCTCCCACACCTCAACCTCCTGCCTTAGCCTGGAGCCCCCTCCCATATTTTGAACCCCTCAGCTCCACCCTCCAGCCTGGAGCCCCTTTCTGTACCCCACACTCCTCATCCCTGTCCCCACCCCAGATCCCACACCCCCAGCCAGGGCCCTCATCCCATCTACTACCTCATCCCAGAACCCCCTCCCACACGCTAAATTCCTAATTTCTGTGCCCACCCAAGAGCCTGCATCCCCCGCCGGAGTCCTCACCCCCTCCCGCATCTCAGCCCCCTGAGCTAGCCTGGTGAAAGTGAGTGAATGGGGGTGAGGACAGTGAACGACAGAGGGACAGGGGATGGAGTGAGTGGGGGCAGGCCTCAGTGAAAGGGTGGGGCAGGTTCAGGTTTTCGAAGGAGGGGCAGGGGATGGTGCAAGGGTGTTTGGTTTTATGCAAGTAGAAAGTTGGCAATCCTAGTGTGGGTGGGCATCAAAACCTTTATCGAAATTTTGGAATCATCCATAATGATTGACAAGACAGTGTTAATCTTCATTATCATCACCCTTACTCTGTATTTTTGAAACATTAAGTTATCAAAAGTCAGTATGAGAAGACCTGCTTAAATTAATTGAAATCAGTATGTTACTGTAAAATAACATACTTATTTGAAAAAAAAGATCACTAGCTACTTATGTTGATCAAAAACTTTGTTAACATTCTTTTACTGTGTTCTTACCACATAGTTGTGATATGAATTCATAATAAATGGATAATAAAAAGGAAGAGAGACAGGAGGCTAGTTGGTGCATTTAATTAATGCATTAGCTGTTTAATCTGATAACTGTACTTCATGTAGCTTTAGGATATAAAGGATATATGGATGTGCTTAATGTAATTCCCAGTATTTCATATCTTCAAACTATTCAGTTTGTTATGCCTCGCTAGTCCATGCAGTACATATCAGCAAAGTGGTATGTTTCTATTGAGGAAAAGAAAACCCAGATGTAAAATACTAGGAAGTGTTATATGTGAAGTGTGAATTGCCCTAACAGGGGTTTTTTGGATAACCTTGTGTAACATCTGCTTGGATTGATCCAGTGCTGCTAGTCTCCCTGCTACTGTTTTTCAAAACAAAGGCAATAGGAAAAATGGGTTTGCTAAAAGAGGGGCAGATTCATGAAGTAACAGATAAGAGTGTTTTTCCAGCTGCAGCAGTATTGTCACCTTAATGGTCTTTAACAAGTTGTTCAGTTAGTATTCAGTTGTCCAGCTATGAGTTTTAAAATGTTCCCAAAATAAAATAACTGATTAGAGTTGAATTTCTGATTCTCACCCTTGTCCCTGAGTAATTTACACTTTTCTCTAGTAGTGACAGATGCAAGTCTTATTGGAGGTGTGTCTCTCTGTTACTTGAATGAAAAGCAGCCTTCATTTTATACAACAGCCAAGCATTTAGAAAGACACAAGGCACAGGAAATTCTTTTGGGGTGTGTGTTAATGTGTGGTGTTTCCGATCTACAAACATTGGTCTGAATATTTCACCGGTAGTGGTGAATTATAGGAGGCCACTTCTATTTGAGGAGGGCCTCCTTAACTTGCTTGTGGTTCTGAGGCTCATTCAAACACTCTAAAACAAAATAAAGGGAATGGATGTAATAACTTCTTTATGGAAAGACTATAAAAAGCTACAGGGCAATGTCAACAAATTGGGTCATTTACTAGATGTTTAAGTGATGGTTTTGCAGTCGAAATTCAAGGGCGTAGATTACATTTTACAGGCATCTTGACTAAACTTCATCCTTTTAATGAGACTCTGGTCTAATTATTATTTTTTCCCAAAGTTTCATTATGGGTAACAAATTAAAATTCACTTTTAATATTTTAGTTTCCTTTATTATAATAGTAATTTGTTCTTAATGGTCTCTATTTTATTTTTGTTCTCTTTTGGGGGAAGAGACAACGGTTTTCGGGAGAAGTGAGGAACATTTCCTTCACGATGGGGCAGTTATTTTACGGAGTTATGGTAGCATCATGTACTGTCCTAGAAGGGAAAAAAATAAACTGCAGTTTTCCTTCTGAACTCTGACATGCTTGGACTAATCACAATATAACTGTTTTGGCTCTCAGGAGTGTTCATATAAATACAACTGTTTGTTTACTTGAACACATGATATTCTAAAAGGATAATACGCATTCTCTCTTTGTATTTCACCTGCTTTCTTTAAATGTTGCCAAATGTCATGTTGAATTTGCTACATGTCATGTTGCTACTTATCAGTTTCTTGTGCAACTTCAGAAACATCTATGCTACATTTGTTTTTAATAAACATTATGACTGGCAAATAATTATTGGAATGTTTCTTGATCTCTGTTACTTATTTTGATCCTTTGAAAAAAAGAAAAGTTCTGTCTAAACCCATGTGATGTGCAGGATAGTGCTTTGAATTGTGTAATGTTCTGTAGTTTGTTGTTGTTCCCTGTTACTCACTAGGGAATAATTAGGGCTGTCAGAAGAGATACCATCCTTAGCTCTAAACTTCTTCATTTCATGTTCCTCTTGAACTGTGGTGGCTTCAGAGATGAACATATGTGCAATATAATTGTAATGAAATTTGAAAATGTTGTAAAACTTCATTAAGATCTGGTAGGTCCCAAAGGAAGTTCATCCTCTCAAGTCAAGGGATGCAGCTGTAATGTGTGACCTTATCCAAAAGAACAAGGAGATTAAAATGAGTGTATAGTGACAGTAATGCTTGACACACTCTCCAGTTCAAGCTTTTCCAACCTGTATGCATATATACGCCCTTCTTCAAGGAGTAGTGACTAGAATGTCTTAGTACTGATGAGTGTGATTTTTTCCCCTCCCCCCTCCAAATATATTGTTTTGTGTTCTTCTATCGCAGATGAATTACACTACTTGTCAAATCTTACTTAAAAAATGTGACTTTTAAGCAGACACCATAATCTTTATCGGTTTTTTTGTTTGTTTGTTTGTTTTTTACCAATCTTGATGATACAACACTTTGGACAATTAGGGCTTGATAATGCACTCTTGAAGTAAATTAGATTTGCTATTGACTTTAGTGAGAGTAGTTTTGGACCTGTAGTCTTTAGTTCTGGCATCTGGTCAGAAGAGAAGCAGATCCTAAGAAAAACTGCAAGACTTATGGGAATAAGCATCTATTCAGTATTTTTAAGAAAGTAGGTATCAATATTTATGGTTTTACAACCAGAATAAAACTATACAATCTATTTACATTAGCACTTTCCTTGTCGGCATAGTTTATGGACACATTTGATTACCTTATTTTGGTACAGTGTGTGTTTCGGATAGCAGAACAGCCTTTCAGGCTCCTTGTGAACAGATTGCTTGTTTCATTCTCCTTTAATCACCCCTTTCAGGGGAAAAAAAGGGAGAGAGTATTTTATTAGTGCTTTTCTTTCTTGATCTAAATCTACATACTTACACACCATATTGAATGATGATTGTGAAAGCCATGAGACACTTCACCTGCTCCCCATTCACTAATGCAGGGGTGGGCAAACTTTTTGGCCCGAGGGCAACATCGGCAAATAAAAATTGTGTGGTGGGCCATGAATGCCCAAAACATTGGGGTTGGAGTGCGAGAGGGGGTGTGGACTCTGGGGTGGGGCTGGGGATGAGGAGTTTGCGGGTATAGAAGGGTGCTCTGGGCTGGGACTGAAGGGTTTGGAGGGTGGGAGGGGAATTGGGGCTGGGGCGGGGTGCAGGAAAGGGTGCAGGTTCCAGCTGGGGGTGCAGGTCCTGGGGTGGGGCTGAGGATGAAAGGTTTAGGATGCAAGAGGGTGCTCTGGGCTGGGATTGAGGGGTTCAGAGGGCAGGAGGAGGATCGGGGTGAGACAGAGGGTTGGGGCATGAGGAGAGGCTCGGCTGCAGGCGGCTCCATATGCTGCCCCATCCACATGCGCTGCCCCATCCACAGGCACCGCCCCGCAGCTCCCATTGGAGTGCATAGGAGCCAGAGCGTGGCCATGTCGCGGCTTCTGGGAGCCACGTGGTGCAGCCCTGACCTGCGCCCAAGCCGGAGTGTGGAGTGGGGAAGAGCTGCGTGGTGTGGCCCCGATCCAGCACCCCGGCCAGAGCAAGGCCTAGTCTTATGGTGTGACCCTGACTCCAAGGCCCGGTTGGAGCGCTGGAGCAGAGCTAAGCTGTGTGATGCAGTCCCAACCCAGAGCCCTGGCCAGAGTGGCGCTGAGTCACATGGTGCGGCTTGTGGCCCCAGATTCGGCCCCTGGGCTGTATTTTGTCTGACCCTGCACTAATCCATCTCTGAGACGACAATTAATATTTAGGCTTGGAAGAATTCAATTTTTTGCTCCATAATTTCAGCAGATAAGCATTTTTAAAATGTGTTAAGTGTTTGAAAGTTTCACAGTTGTGAAAAATTAGGCAGTGTCAGCCAATAGAGGAGTCAGACAATTTAATGACAATAAACTGAGATTCAAAATTTTTTTTTACAACTGTTCAAACACATTGTGAAGATCACATGTCAAAATATAAAAAGCAAATATCTTTTAAGTCAATCTATGACAAGATCTTAAGCAACTTTTTTCTTTCTTTGTCTGTGTGTAAATTTCAATGATTATTGATGGAAATATTTTTTCATCAATGTGTGTATGGAGAAATCAGCAATTACCAATAAAATTCTAATAATTCCAAGCCTATTTATATTTCAACTCTGAGGATTTTTCACACTTTCTTTTTAAAAGCAGCTAATCAAAGATATTTTTCCTCTTTCCTGGGGCCCAATAATGGTCCCCTGAAAAGGCACTGACCTGAAACTGAGAAATATGTAATTCTGGTTCAGTGACAAATATCAAGACCAATATTCTGTGAGCCATATGGGTTTAAAATAGGTGGTTTTTTTATACCAAGAAACTCTGGAGGCCTTGCCTTATGAAGAAGATATTTGCCTGTATGTTGGCTAATGACAGCAAACAAAAAGTGGCTGAGTTTAACTGAAATTATCAATATTGCCTTCAAAGAAGATAATCTGTCAACATCCCTGAAGAATGCCGTGGTTCACCTTGTTCATCGACACATAATGCTGACTGGCCTTCCAGCTTCTGGTGGTCCTGTTTCCAACCTTCACTTCCTTGACAAATTAATCAAGATGATGAGTATCGAAAATCCAAGAGTATACAAATATGTTGAGCCCCCCACAATCAAGTTTCAGATTAGAATGTGGCTCTTCAATCTCTCTGCAATTTTCAATATAGTTGATTTCAAAATGTTGCTGACTAGACATGACCTAGCTGAAATGGCTTCAGTCATGCCTCTGAAACAGGGCTCGGAGTAGTGCTGGACAATTTCCTCATCCCCAAGAGTCCTCACATACAGAGTGATTAATACTGTTCATTTTCCTTTTCAATATTTATATTAGACTTCTTGTGAGATGACACATACTTCATTGTCATCATAACAGTGATAACTAACTTTATTTGATCCCATAGTGCCCGCAAGAGAAAAGGCCAGTGATGAAAAACAAATAGTTTAAACTGAGCCCGGACAAGATTGTTGGATATGATGGTAGGAAGAAGAAAATACTTTTGAAGAGCTAGACAAAGCATTGACTGACATTTCACGTGAGGAAATTGACACTGTGATTATGAATGGTAGTGAGTCTTGGATCTCATTGGTCTCTAATTCATCCTGAGTGTTAGAATAATAATGATAGCAAATCTATTTTATTAACTTTTATAAACCACCAAATAGACACTTATTTAAAATGACAGTAATCCAGAGTCTTTTCAATTAAGTTGTGTCTGTTAGTAGACAAACAAGCATATTTTAGAGTCATAGAGTTTAAGGCTAGAAGGGACCGCTAGGTCATCTAGTCTGATGTCCTATATACCACAGGCCATCAACACCACCCAACAACTGAAATGAAACCAAAGTATTGTAACCCACATCAGACAAGGGTATTTTGCGCCACAGGTTGAGAATAGGAGGGACCGAGGTACTCCAGTGCCCCTGCAATTCCTTGGAAATGACTGAGACATATTTCCAGATAATCCTGTCAAGTGACCTGTACTCACATGGAACACGGGAAGGCAAAAAAGCTGCAAGGTCACTGCCAATATGACCTGGGGGAAAATTCTCCCCTGACCCCCAGATATGGGGATCAGTTAGACCTTGAGTATGTGAGCAAAAGTCAGCCAGCCTAACACCAGAAAGAGAGACGGCTCGGTACCACCTCAGAGTCCTGGCCCACCCTGTCCAGTGTCTCATCCATGGCTATCTCTGATACTTTGGAGTGGAATCAAACCAACAGAAAACTCCAGAATACATGGGGGAAGGAGAAATCCCTTCTTTACCCATGCCCACTGAAAACCTGTTTACGAAATTAGGTTGATTTTATAAAAGTCAATTTTTCAGAACCAATTTTATACAGTCGATTGTATGTGTCCCCAGCAAGTGCATTAAGTTGTTGGAGTGCATCCATACTACCATGGCTATCATCGACTCTTTGAGTGGTGCACTGTGAGTAGCTATCCCACAGTCCCCACGGAATTCTGGGTTAATCTCCCAATGCTTGATGGGATAAAAACATTGTTGTCAGTCTCTCCTCCCTCCACTCCTCCATGAAAGCAACGGCAAACAATCATTTTGTGCCTTTTTTCATGGATTACCCATGTAGATGCCATAGCACTGCAAGCATAGAGCCCGTTCAGCTCACCGCTGCAGTTGTGAGTATTGTAAACACCTCGCATATTATCCTGCAGTATTTGCAGAACCGGAAGAGGAGGTGACGACAGCGCAATGACGATAGTGATGAAGTCATGCACACAGACTTCCCTCATAGCATGGGATGTGGCAATTTGGACATCATGATGGCATTGGGCCAGTTACATGCCATGGAATGCCGATTTTGGGCATTGGGAACAAGCATAGACTGGTGGGACCGCATAGTATTGAAGATATAGGATGATTCCCAGTGACTGTGAAACTTTTGCATGCAGAAGACCACTTTCTTGGAACTTTGTGACTTGCTTTCCCCTGTCCTGACGTGCAAGAATACCAAGATGAGAGCAGCCCTGCCAGTTGAGAAGTGAGTGGTAATAGCCGTCTGGAAGCTTGCAGCACCTGACAGCTGCCACTCAGTCAGGAATCAATTTGGAGTGGGCAAATCTATTGTGGGGGCTGCTGTGATCCAAGTATCCAATGCAATCACTGACCTGCTGCTATTAAGGGTAGTGACTCTGAGAAATATGCAGGTCATAGTGGATGGCTTTGCTGCAGTGGGGTTCCCTAACTGTGGTGGGGCGATAGACACAACGCATATCCCTATCTTGGGACTGGACCACCATGGCAGCCAGTATGTAAACCGCAAGGGGTACTTTTCAATGATGCTGCAAGCATTGGTGGATCACAAGGGACGTTTCACCGACTGGAAATATTTTTACCAACACTTCCTAGGATCACATTTTCTTTTTTTTTTTTTGCATCCATCTCCCCTGGGTGTCGCATAATCATTCTGTGATCAACCCACCCACCCAGGTCGGTCTCCTCCTTTTTTGCTTCCAACTGACGAGCCCACAGCTTGTAGGAAAAATTCTTATTATTAGACCTTAAATGAATTGGACTCATTTCTATTAGCCATACTGCCTTCATGCACAGATTCCATATTATCATAGTTATTGAAAACTGAGGCAAAATATTAATTTAGTTTTGGGGCCATACCTAGATTTTCTTTAATCTCCTTCCCTTCCACACTCAGAGTGTTGCTGAACTGACAGAGAAAACTATTCTTTAATATTGGAGTTGAAAATACCTTGATAACAGACACAGTCATGGTCACTCTAATGTAAGATGATCTTTTAGGCTGTTCATCTAGATCATTGACTTCTTATCCTTTTTGCTTTGACGTATTCTTTTTCTGTTTCCATTTTAAAAATCATTTTGATTTATGTTGGTGGAGAAAAAAAAACATTCTCGTCCCTGATTTGCAAGGTGGTTGAGTGAAACTGGATGCGTTATGAGATAGAGAAAATGGTATGTGTTGAAAATGAGATCAGATGTGAAGAGGAGGTCAGGGTGTTGAAAGCCATCTGCAGGAGAAAAGCATTTTAGTGTTATCAGTAAACCACACTGAGGTGATGGTCTTTTTACATAAATACTCTACCATCCTTGAGGGGATGGAATAAAACAGGCTCTTAAACTTGAAACCTTTACCTTAATTCTACTTTGCTAATAATGTTAATTACCAAAATGATGATGACTTTATGTTTTAAGTTTTTCTGCTTTGACTTCCATTTTAATCTTCCATGTCTGCCACACAGAAATTTGTCCTGGTTTTTCAAGTCTTGGAGGGGAACTGGAAGCCAGTGTGCATTCTCCCTTTCAGACCTTGAACTTCAAACTCTTCACAGAGTTTGAAATCTTTCACTAACATTCAGCAATGAAGCATGCCATGTACAAGGTAGAAGGGCTGCAGTCTAGTAGTAATCTTGCAGAATATTGCTTTGTATTATTCTCCAGTGTGCTTATTTTAGCTGCCAGTCCTCACCAAATAAGGTGTCCATTAAGTACCTTCTGGTTAGGTACCTCATCTCCGTCGCAGACATGATTCCTGATTTAGCTCCTAATCCCTTACTAATAATTTCCTGAAGCTGGTTAGTTACAAAGAAATATTGCAGCACAGGCCATTGGTGTTTTATTACTCCATAATGACCATCCTGAATGTAGTTAAACTTCTGAGGAAAAGAAACAAGTGAATGCTAGGTCCTTTTCCCTGTCAATTTTGCATGTTAATCAAGGAGTTCCTATCCTGAGGGTAAGAGGGAAAGGAATACTTTCAGTTATTGCCATTATTCAAACTAAATAACTTTTTCTTCTGTGCAGTGTAAGAATTTGGTAATCAGCAGCAACAAAAACAAACTACTGCCATGCTCTGAAATCTTTTCCGCATCGGATCTTAGATGCGAGCATGCCTTCCTTCTGTTCCTCTCTTTTCTTTTCCTGTGCACCAAAGACAAAATTTTAGAAGTGGCCTCTAATTTTTGAAGGCCTCATTTTGAGGGTGCATTACTTGAGGTGCTGTGGGCCTGATCTTCAGAAAGTTCTTTGTACCCACTGGTTTGCATGGGAGCCAGTGGTCCACATCACCTCTGAAAATCAGGCTCAGGGTGTTTAAAATTGAAAAACAGTGACATCCAAAATCTGATGCCTCTTTTTGCAAAATTTTGGAAATAAGCCTTTCTTGACCCTCTTGAGTGCCGCTCAGCTATAGACACAAGAGTGTGATCCAATCTGCTTCTCACTACAGTACTAGAAAAATGAAGCTATCGCCCCATAAGAACTTTCTGGTGTCCAGAAACCTGATAAATGAATGCTAAGAGTGATGTTTCTTTTTGAATTGACCAGCAGTGTCTTTGGCTGGGCCTTATTATCTATGATAATTGCTTGTGTGGCCATTTGAAACTTGATTATAATAAAGCAAAAAAGAAAAACAAAACAAAAAAGCCCAATCAACCACATGACTGCACCTTGATTCCACAATAGAATCATTGCAACCATTTTTATCTGGCACTTTTGAAGAGAGGCCTAAAGATCTTCTGAGAAACTGCTGCCAAGATTTATCAGTTTGTCTCTTTTTCACCCTTAATTTATTTTTTTTAACAGTAATGAACTCTAAATCCTATTTCTAAGCAATAAATGTAAATATATAGAGACATTTATTTCTGTGTTTTGAACACTTCTGAAAACAGCTGGATTAGACCATTAAGTCACACTTCAATAACTCTGGTTATGGAGAGGATTGTGTGTGTTTATAAACTATGGGGAAAAAAACAATGCTTGCAGAAGCAGCTAGCTTCAGTCTGCATGGGCCAGTATATGTGCAGAAACTGTCATGTACGGCTTAATAAATAAAGCTAATAAACCTAAATAAAGCTGGCAATTGTTTTTGTGGAAGTGAGTATCAAATGCCAGTAGATTAGTTTCCTGGTAGATACAAATTTAGTCAAAATGATAGAAAAATGCTGATACCCTAGACACCACATTCTCTGGATAGTCAGTCAATTTTCTATTAAATTTAACATTTTCAGATGTATTTTAAAAAGCGCTTTGTTTGTATGTAGTTATAGTGTCTGCTGGCCAATGCTGACTTTCTAATGGTGACTTCTGTGCAGATGGGCCAACAAGGATTACATCTGAAAATATATTTTTTGGGAAAAATATCACCAGATGTGTTTCAATGTGTTTGTTCTTGTGCAGGGAAAACAGGATTAGTTGCAGCAGATATCTGTAGTAATTGAGTTCTATACTCTAGGAGATACTGCAGCCAAAACCACAGTCACCTGCTGATACCAGGCACAATGAGTCAACACCCAGACAGTGGATATTGTTAGAGCATGTGTAATTGTCTCAGGAAAGCTAAAGGAGGAGGCCTTAACTATAATTAAGGGGCCAAGTGCTCTTCAGGGCTTTGAAAACCAAAACAACAACAACAAAACCTAAAATCAGTCCATCACTTCTTAGTCAACCAATGTAAAGAACACAAAGCAAGCATAATGTGATGATCATGACTGTTCATTCCTGTGAGCAGCTATTGCTACTGGATTCTGTACTAACTGCAAGAACAGAATCCCTGCTAAAAACCTGCGAAGAGAAATTACAGTAGCAAGTTGATGGTGCTATACTGTCATGAGATAAAAGGGGGCAGTCTGTGCAAGTTGCACAGCTGGAAAATCAAATGTATACCATAATGGACAAATAACTTTCTGTAGAAAGAACATGCTAAAAAATAATGCCCAGTTTTTCAACCTGACTACTGTAAATTAGATGCCTCCTTTTTGATAGTATATGGTGGGATGAGTTGGGTGTATGCCAATCTTTCTGTTTAAATACAGGCAAGTTTTCAGTTTCAGAATGGGAAGGTCAGGACCAGACAAGAGAGAGCAGAATAATTAAAAAAAAAATTGTAAGTACTTCTATTAACAAGCACAACATCCCTAATTGTAATTTCCTGTGATTTATTATTAAAGTTTTCCTTTTTGCTCTGAAGGGCCTGTCCTTCTCAGCTTCATTCAGGCTATTCTGGAACTTCCTTTCCTTCCAGAATTGTGACTGGTGTTTTATCAAGGGTTTCACATGGCCCAAAAGGCAAGTTTCTCACAGTTCAGGTCTTTCATCTTAAGTTCTTCTGTTTCTGGCCTCTTTAAAAGCACCATCACATTCTTGTTTGTGTGCCTGAGGATCCAGAGGAGCAGACGTTATAACTCCAGTTCTTCAAACAAATGTCAAAGAAACTAATTCTGTGAGCAAAGTTAAGTATGTAACTGCTTGGACATTACTCTGCTTACGAACATGCAACCTCATTAAGTGGGAAAATCAAAGGATAAGAGTCTCCTCCTTTGGATGTCCCTATCAGCAGAAAGACCTTTTTTTTCTTGGGGCTGATAAAATAAGGCAGCTCCATTGTATCCAGGTGGCAATGCCATCAAAACATCCTTCTATGATAGAAACAAAACTAGGTCCTGGAGAAAGATGTATAATTATGTTTTAGCAGCATACTGGTGATTCTCTAGTTTGTGGGTTTTTTTAGAAATTAACTTTGCTTACAAATACTTGGGAGAACGTAGGAGACAAGAGAGAACTTACAGGAACTCTGCATTTGAAATTCCTCAGGGTTGTCTTTGCGATCTGCTGGATCAGCGGGTACTGCTCGATCTATTGGGGATTGATTTACCGTGTCTCATCTAGACACAATAAATCAATCCCCAAAGGTACTCCCCATTGACTCTGGTGCTCCAGCTCGCCGAGAGGTGCAAGCAGAGTCAGTGGGGGAGCCCGCTGCCGCCGTGAGGACGCCAGGTAAGTCAACTTAAGATGCGCCAACTTCAGCTACGTCATTCACATAGCTGAAGTTGCGTATCTTAAGTCGACACCCCGCCCGCCCCCCCATTAGTGTAGACCTGACCTTAGTGAAAACACACAATGTACTTACAAGAGACACAAGGTAGGTGAGATAATATGTTTTACTGGATCAACTTCTGTTGTTGAGAGTTGGTCCAATAAAATATAGTTGTTCACCCACCTTATTTCTCTAATATCTTGGGACCAACATGGCTACAACAACATTGCATACAGCACTGCGTACAACAATGTACTTACAAAGCAGATAGAGTACTGTTGTACATTCTTCCACCTATTTTTTGGATCTTTTATAAACAAATGTCAAGTTTTCATCACATCTTCGCTCTCCTTCTTTTAGAGTAACCACAGGTAAGTGGGTTTTCCCTCCTTTTTTTAAAACACTATTTACTAGGTCTTGTATTTTTAAGATCTTTTTCTTTGATGAGATGTCATATTGAAAATAATAATCTCCCTTAATAACCTTAAAAATCTCAGTTAAGTTACCATATTTTCTTATGAAAGCAAGTCTCTCATTCCTTGCATTTTTGAGACTTGATATCATTCTACTTGCTCTGTGTATCTCAGACACAGAACAGCAATTATTTTTGGACCACGTTGTTAAGGTATTTTGGGTGAGGTCTAACCTCAGAATATTACATTATGATAATGCCACTTCTCAACATTTGATTTATAACTTCTGAGCTACAGCTGTAGATTAGGCTCCAGTCATTGTTAAGGCTTTCCACAGTAGCTCAAAAAATCTTTCAATGTCTGTAAGCTGGAGGACATTTTACTTACAATTTATTTTTATTTGTTCTTTAATACAAAAATATTGCCAAGTACTTGAGTTATCTATAGTCTTTCAAAGTAATGTGTTTAATGTTACAGTCTTAGTTAGGTAATAACTGCAGATACGGTAGGGCAGGGGTGAATGAGGGCATGAAGTTTGGCTGTTATCCAGTATGTTCTTGAAAGGTAATTTGAGTTGGGTTTGGCAAGTAACTGGACATGGACTTCCAAGGAAATCTGAAATGTTGGAGAAAGTGGTGCTAGTGATGAAGTATGTGGCACTCCTACATCCTGGGGAAAGATGAAACAACTATGTTGCACATATGCAGCAAACAGGAGTTTTGTGGATCAATCCAGTGGCCAGCCAGATTGGTTGCAGAGGGGAGCTGGGCTCTGTTGGTCATGATCCGATGCTCCTGGAGTTGTGGCAAGACAAACCCAAAGTTCCATGGCAAGGCACCCTGTTCTTATAGTCCTTTTTCTCCTACAGATTTTGCTGTGTCATTTATGAGGGTTTCTTCTTAATTGGTGTTATCTTTTCATATTAACACTCCAAAGCACCTCTGAGAGGGTTATCCTGTCCTGGTTTCAATTTAATCAATTATCTTGTTTTTAGGGGTGCCAGCCTCTACCACAGTGTCGTCAATCTGCCCTTCCTCAATTATGGATGTGCGTTGATGGTTCTCTGGTGTCAAGTCTCTTCGCTCCCCCTTCCTTGACCATCTGACTTTAACAATGGCCTTCATCTTCTCTTTTCCTGATGCATACACTCATTCACACAAACAGTCTTTTACATAGACTTTCAAAGGTATAGAAACAGCAGTGTTTTATGCTGAGCAAAAAAGACAATGTAAACTAAACCTTACTAAATCTTGTGACCAAAACAGTTGACTTTGTGTCCCTAGTCTTCAACATTCCTCTAATCTCATTAACATAAACACAATACAAGATCCTGTCTCTTACTTCCTAAACCTTAAAATGAAGAAATATATATTTAACTAGTGGGCCTCCTTTACAATGTCTACTATGGTTTCCTATATGCATTATAACTTATCTTAAAACAGAGGGTGATCATAATCAGCCATAAGGACTGTTCTGGTCTGTTCCTGCCTTAACATCAGTACAGACACTGGCAGTCTGTCAATTGCATTTCTACCAATGTCCCAGAGGGTCATTCCTTTCTGCTATTCAAAAAGGGTGGCTGGTGGGATGATCAAATCATACATTAATACATTTGATATGTACTACATTATTATAACCATCAATCATTATAACTTCTAGTACAAGTATAAAATCCTACTCCTACACTTATGTGCTGTGCTGAGGAGAAGCCTGTGGTTGTGGTACAAGTAGGTACCAATGACACAGGGAATGATACGAGAGAGGTCCTGGAGGCTAAATTTAGGCTGTAGGGTAAAAGATTAAAGCATAGGACCTCCATGGTAGCATTTTCCTAAATACTTCCAGTTCCATTTGCGGGGCCTGCTAGAGGCAGAACTGCAGAGTCTCAATGTGTAGATGAGATGATAGTGTAGGGAGGAGGGTTTTAAATTTACTAGAAAATGGAAAACCTTTCGGGAAGGGGAGCCTATACAGGTAAGATGGGCTCCACCTAAACCAAAATGGAACCAGATAGCTGGCATATAAAATTACAAAGGTCACAGAGAAGTTTTTAAACTAAGGATTTGGAGAAAGCTGACAGGTGCAGAGAACACACAGTTTGGACAGAGGCATCCCATATGGGAGGATCTGTTAACAGGGAAAGAGGAGTAAACAGGATAAAAGTCAATAAAGTACAGATAGGGATTGAAGAGAAACAATCAAATGAAAGTCTCATTATATTACATTACACAAAGGCAGAGAGCTAAAGTGACAAATTTTATAAGTGCTTGTATAAAAATGCTAAAAGTCTAAATATTAAGGTGGGTGAATTTGAGTGCTTGGTATTAAATGAAGATATTGATATAATAGGTATCACAGAAAGTTGGTAAAATGGTGACAAATAAATGGGACACTAATACCAGGGTACAAAATATATAGGAGTGACAGAATAGGTTGTGCTGGTGGGGAACTGGCACTATATGTGAAAGCACAGAGTCTTATATAATAAAATCTTAAATGAATCAATCTGTACCATAGCATCTCTATGGATAGAAGTTCCATGTTTGAATAATAAGAGTATAGCCCTAGGAATATACTATTAAACACCTGACCAGGATGGTGATTGTGAAATGCTTAGGGAGATTAAAGACTGTAAAAATAATAAAAACCTTTAATAATAATGGGGGATTTCAGTTACCCAGTCAATATGGGGATAGATGTGACCTCAGGACAGGGTGAGAGAATTCTTGATTTAGTCCTAAGCAGAGCAATGATCTGGTCCAAGAGGTGCATATAGCTGAACTGTTCAGTGTAAGCAACCTTAATATACTTAAATTCATCCTTCTGAGGGGGAAAATACCAGAGAAGTCCACCAAAGTAGTAGTCAACTTCAAAAAGGGGAGCTACACAAAAATGAAGAAGCTAGTTAAATGGAGGATAACGGGAACAGTCACAAGAATGAATGCTTGCAAGCTGCATGGAAACTTTAAAAAAAAAAAACCCACCATAATAGAGGCTCAAATTAAATGTATACCCCAAATTTAAAAGAATAGTAAGAGGATCAAAAAATGGCATCTTAGCTAAACAACAGAGTAAAAGAGGAGGTTAGAGGCAAAAGAGACATTTTTTAAAAATTGGAAGTAAAATTAATCTGAGGAAAATAGAAAGGAGCATTAACTCTGACAAGTGTGTACACCTGAGTCATTCAGTTTAGGTTATAAATCTGAGGAATTGTCCCAGACTGAAGTGTCAGAAGAGGTGGTTTTGGAACAACTTGATAAATTAAACAGTAATAAGCTACCAGGTCTCGATAGTATTCACCTGAGTTTTGAAGGAACTCAAATATGAAATTGCAGAACCACTAACTGTGTCACTTAACCTATCACTTAAATACATTTCTGTACCAGTTAACTGGAGAATAGCTAATGTGACACCAATTTTTATAGAAGGCTCCAGAGGCAGACCTAGCAATTACAGGCCTGTAAGCATAAATGTCAGTACCAGACAAATTGGTTGAAACTATAGTAAAGAAGAGAATTATTAGACACATATATGAATGTGATTTGTTGGGGAGGAGCCAACATGGCTTTTGTAAAGGGAAACATCTAACAAATCTATTAGAATTCTGTGAGGGGGAGGGTCAACAAACATGTGGACAAGGGTGGTCCAGGAGGTAGTGTACTTGGACTTTCAGAAAGCCTTGTGACAAGGTCCCTCACCAAAGGCTCTTGAGTGAGGCAGGGAATCATGGGATAAGAGGGAAGTCCTTTTGTGGATCAGAACTGGTTAAAAGACAGAAAACAAAGGGTAGAAATAAATGGTGGTATCCCCCAGGGATCTGTACTGGGACCAGTGCTGTTCAACATAATTTATAAAATTATAATAAATTTTATTACTATAATTATAAAATTATAAAATTTTATAATCTGGAAAAAAGGGGTAAACAATGAGGTGGCAAAGTTTACAGTTGACACAGAATTCCTCAAGATAGTTAAGTCCAAAGCAAACTGCAAAGAGTTACAAAGGGATCTTATAAAACTGTATGACTGGACAACAAAATGGGAGATGAAAATCATTGTAATAAATGTAAATTAATGCACATTGGAAAACAACATCCCAACTACACATACAAAATGATGGAATCTAAATTATCTGGGTTCTTGGAGTCATAATGTATAGTTGTCTGAAAACATCTGCACAATATAGAGAAGCAGTCAAATAGGTAACAATGCTAGGTCCCATTAGGAAAGGGATAGATAAAAAGACAGAAAATATAATGCTCTTATATAAATAGATGATACACTCACACCTTGAATATTACATGCAGTTGTAGTTGCACCATCACAAAAATGATTTTTTAAAATTGGAAAAGGCCAACAAAAGGGATTAAGGGTATCAAAGTGCTTTTTTATGAGGAGAGATTAAAAAAAAACCTGGGACTATTCATCTCAGAAAAGAGACGACTAAGGAGAGATATCATAGAGATCTATAAAATCATGAATGATGTTTAGAAAGTGAATAAGGAAATGTTATTTACTCATTCACATAGCACAAGAACCAGGGGTCACCTAATGAAATTAATAGGCAGCGAGTTTAAAAAAAAAATAACCATATGGAAGTACTTCTTCACACAACACACAGTCAACCTGGGGAACTTATTGCCAGGGAGTGTTGTGAAGGCCAAAACTATAACTGCATTCAAAAGGAATTGATAATTTCACATATGATAGGTCTATCAATGACTATTAGCTAAGATGGTGAGGGATGGAACCCCATGCTCTGAGTGTATCTAAGACTCTGACTGCTAGATGCCAGGAGTGGATGACTGGGATGGATCACTTGATGATTGCCCTTTGAAGCAGCTGGCATTGGTCACTGTGGGAAGACAGGATACTGGGCTAGATGGACTATTGGTCTAATCCAATATGGCTGTTCTTATGTTTTTATCTTGTGTCACTAATGAACATGACTCAGCATGAACTGATGACAGTGCTGTGCTGCTAGAGGTGCATCTTTTGGTTGCAGTGTAAAATAACAGATAAACTACTTGTGAGCATTAAGATCTCATGGCAAATATCTCAATAGCAATCTGCAGTGGGTGCCAAGTGTGCACTTCAGATGGATTTTTGTAATTTATACGGAGCAAAATCAGATTAATTAACATGGGCCTCACACTGAATATTGCCTTACTCTGCTAATAACCCAATTAATTTTATTGGTCCTACAAGTACTGGCCTATAGTTTACTTGTTCTCTGACTTTCATAGTGTTAAATTCTTCAAGAAGATTACTTGGAACTATTCATTTAGATCATGGAAACAAACTGTTTTTCAGATTTAATCTATTATGAAAGGCTAAAGTTAACCTGTGATGGCATTTGGGTAATATTTTACAATAGGCTGTTCTATAAAGAATGCTATTTCTGAAAGATTATACTTTCCATCTATAATGTTTTAAAAATATAAAGAAAATTAAATAGTTATTTCAAAAGGGGATGAACTCTGCAATCTTTAAGGGCCCAATCCAGCGCTCCATGAAATCACTGGGAATCTTTTCATTGATTTCAACAGGAGTTGGCTCAGGTCCTTAAGCAAAGCCCAGATTGATTTTATTAGTGGAGAATCGATCTCTTCTTAAGGAAAGTATCATAAGGTAATTGACAGTGGTTGTAATGTATATAATCATTCTCATTGGTTCCGAACAAATTTTAGAAAGAGCAGCTGCCTTTTTGCAAGTTTCATTTGTGTCCCCAAGATTTTTGCACAAACAATTGAACCAGATTTAAATCTTGGTGCTAAAACCAGGCCATTCATTCAGAGTTACTATGAAACTTGTGCACAGGTAAGATAGGTAGAAGTGCAAGTGTTCAAAATTACTCATTCAAGCCACTGATCAAAGAAATTTGCCATTAGTAGAATTTCTTGTTCATTGCTATGCACAATATTTATCAGTTAGCCCTTTCTGTTCAGTCTCTTATATCTGCCCTTCTATTCTTGCAAAAATCACAATAAATGTTTGCGGGGAGGGAGAGAAAGGAGGAAGGGTGTGGATAGGATTTATGTATTTGGGGAGAAATTGGGTATCTTTGTACAGTATTTTACAGGTTGCATATTTAAGCATTTTTCAGAAGGTAGTAACAATTTCATATTTTTCTTGACTTGGTGAATGCTACACAGACATTTATCCACTAATATGAACACAATTAAATTGATATATGAAAGTATATGCCAAAACAAAACCATGCTGGGACAAATGCAATGGAAATTTCATATACTATTTGTGCTAGACTGTTGGTACTTTCTTTTCTGGCTCACTTTCAACTGTGCCTGTAAGCGCAAAGGAATGGCATGTATTTAGACATTTGTAAATAAGATCCCACACACACTTTTCTCTTGAGAGCGTGCTTACATTCCTTTTATGGTCAAAAAGGGGTGTTTCCATCTGTCTGTGTGCTAGCTACAAAGTTACCCATATCCAAGCATGCAGTTCAGAATCTTATGTATAATACTTTGTGAATTTGAATTAAAATGCAAAAGTTGTTGGAGAAAGAATAAAACCTCTCTGCCTCTCCTAAATTTGTGTCCACTCCTGTTTTACTTCTAAAAATAGTAACTAAATCAAACTCCCTTGAGCACATTTCTTCTCCTCTGCAAACTGTCAGTTTTTGGGAAAGAAGTCAGTTGTATAGTTAGGATTTGGAACACTGAATTCTCTCTGGATGTTTGGTGTCAGTTCATTAATTTCTGATATGAAAATTCTTGATTATTTTTTAAAAAATATTCAGATTAATGCTTTCTTCTATGACAAGTACAAAATTCTTTCAGACAACAGAAACTGATCTCTCATGTTGTCCACTCTTTCACTTAAAATGTAAGTATAATTGCTGTAGGCATTTCTTTTGATCATTTCTGAAACTATGAAGTTGTGCAGACCAAATTTATAATTTCAGTAAGTCACAAAACTCTGCATTATATTTATTGCACAAATTATTTAAATGGCATAAATGTCAGAAACTTGGGAGAACACAATTGGAAAAACTAATTTTACATGTAATAAAAGTGGAACATTAGGTTTACAACATGAGGTACTAGTTTTTATTCAGGAAACTATATATAATTTAAAATATTTATACATTTGGTCAAGTTTCCACTCTACACTGCTGATACACCACCATCAGTTTTTTAGTAAGATTATTGATGCTTTGAAAGGGCCTATTGGGGTCCATTGTCAACAGAGCCAGCTCTGTAAAGGAGAATTTTGTCTTCTACATTTTTCAGTAACCATTCTATATATATGCAGAACCTTACTCTGACTGGCTACTATAACTCTTCTCTGTTTGGCTCCTCTACTAAGAATTTTTTTCATTTTGTCATCCATAAACCCAGTTTGCTGTTCAGCTGCTTGTTCTCTTCAGCTAAAAGAGAAAAACTTCAACATTTGGATGAAAAAGAAGCAAAAATATCCACAAAATGAAGAAAAAGATATAATAATAATTATGAAAAGTTGCCAAACTGCTGGAAGGGAAATGTTTTAAAACTTTGACTCATTTTTTTCTCTTTTTTGCAACTCCAATCAGTTAGTTTTTCCATTGACTTGCTGACTGTTATATATTGCTGAGCCAGCTGATCCACATCATCTACTTATGCACACTGTTGGGCAAGAGTTAAAAATTCAGAAATCCATGGAACAAGCAGGAACATCGGAAGCCCAAGGACACTGAAAACTGTAAACACTTGATAAACTTATATGGTCAAATGTCCGCCAAATAACTCTGCATTTAGAACAGAACAAACCCTCCCTTCACAGCCCACCAGATATCTATTAGCACTCACCCTCACCCCACCCCACCTCTTCGCCTTAAGGTAGTCAAGTATAATTGATGTAATCAAAAAAGTTTGATGTGTATGTTCTGTTTCTGTCACTGTCATGTTAAGTACGTTCTCTGGCTCTGAAACAACGTTTGTCTCTGTAAGAACAAGATAAATGCAAATGAAGTGATAAGGGAAAGGTATATAATTGGCCAGTGTAACTCCACACCTTTGAAGCTGCTTGTCGATCTTCCCAGTATTGTAAATAAATCCCTTTCAGTATTGTCTGTGCCTGCCTGATTTTTGGGGAAAAGAATCTATTTGTTTCACAATACTATGAAATATCATAAAGTTAAAATCAAACTACAAATGCCAATATAAAGAGCCAAAGTGCATTTTACATTGAAGTAACCTTGTAGTTTTTGTGTGTGTGTGTTCATTTGGGCTCCAGACAGTGGGGTCACTCTTGTGCTTAAAGTTAAGCTTCAGTACTTTGGGAAGCCATGTTTGTTCAATTTACTAATGTCAACGATCTCTAATGACTCTATTAATACCTGCTAATACCCATATACCATTTAAGGCCATAATCCTACAAAGAGTTATGTGCATGCTTAAATCTATATGCTGTGAGTGAGTTATCCCATTGCTGCAATTGGATAACCCATAGCGTGTAAAGTTAAGCTTGTGCTTAAGTCACTGTAGTTAGTGGGACTACCCATGGCTTGATTACACGTTAAAGTCTTTGGATCCAGGGACCTACTCATTTTTAAATAACCGTATCTTTATTCTTGAATGTACAATCACTGAGAAAAGGGTGGAGGTGAGCTTTTCAGTGTTGAGTCCTCAATTGTAAACATTTTCTTCCTTCTTTCATTTACCTGATTAAAATTTGTTGACTTTTTGCAAGTTCCATTTGTTCCTGCTAGTTTGTCCTGGTGGGAAGGATGCATTATTGGATTGTTGAGCTCCAGTTAAAGCGGGATCTAGGGATCTAGTTAATGCTCCATTTGTCTGGCATTAGCTCTATTTATTTTTTGTACTTGTGTGTGTGTGTGTGTGTGTGTGTGTGTGTGTGTGTATGTATATATACACCTAGACCTTTACAAAGGTATGTTTTTATAAACTGAAATTATTAAATGAATAATTCTGGGCTGTCAGGGTATTGAAATACATGCACCAGCAAAAACAAGTTCATGCTCTCTTGGGTTGACCAAGCCTGTAATTCTACTCTTCTTTCTAACAGAAATATTATCTCCTTTGCATTGTAGCTTTAGGGCACTCTTTACAATCTTTTTATTGTCACTGCGGGCAGTTATCGTCTCTGCATTTGAATCAGGGGAAGGTAATCCAAAAATGTTTTTTAATAACAGGAAATATTTGCCATTTCACCCACAATACAAAAGAATTCATGTTTGCTGAAGAGCTAGGTCATCCATCTGGTTTCAAGTTCTAAAGGTCAGCATTCTGAAGCTTGTCACATGCTTTGCCTTCACAATTCTTGTCACTTTTCTCTATTCAGAATCAACTTCCCTGCTATCCCAGCAGACAGTGTCTGACTTTTCTATAGACTACAGGAAAACTGTTTGAAAATATAATTATGAGGTCCCTAAGCAGGAAAACTGAAGCATTGTTGTTAAGCTGATGAGGCAGAAAATGTGACACAGGATTATTGTACATTAAATCCAACTAAAACATATTTTTGGCGGAATTTCACAACTGCAGTAGGATTGTTCAGTTACCTGCCTGAGTCCTGGATAAAGTCAGTAGTTCAGTTAAATTTAAAATGCATAGATACATAGGTATGTTTGAAATAATTCATATAGATATAGGTATATGCAAAATCATTCATCGTGTGACAATTTGCAGATCATCCAGAAAAGTAAGAAGTCTGTCACGTAACTTTGGGAGCCTTAATGCTGTGCTGCTGTGGCTCAGAGCTCTGACACCAGTAGCCAGCTTAAAAGCACAGAGGTCCCAACCTTGGCTTCAACCTACCTAGCTACTCCTTGCAGGGTGACACCACTAGCTGTTCTGGTCTTGAGTTCTCCCAAATCCATCTCCTTGAGTTCTTAACTACACTCAGACTTTTCCCCTCTGGTTCATCACCCCCAAAGGAATGAAACCTATCCTCAGTTATCAATTCACTTTGGCATATATATTCCACACAGTCTGCACAGCAGAGATCTGTTTGGGGTAAAAATCAACAGCTGATGTAATAAAAAATTTTAAATTCAAAGACGAAATGGTGAGGAAAAGCAAATACATACAAGTTACACAGAAGATAAACATAAATATGCATTCTCAGGTTTTACACTTAGCTATTCTCCCCCTTTTCTTCTCTTAATATAAATTACCTATTGCCGCCAAACAGTTTCCCAGCACCTCTCTTAGATGCTTGCCCTCAGTTTCTAGAAACCATCATCCCCTTTAACAGGGGTTGCAGTTTTCTTCCCCCTTTTTCTGATTATGGTAATTCATGGTTACAGAGAACAGGGGAAACTCCCTCCTTCCTTAGTTTTCCAAGACACTGGTTTTCTTTTCACTTTCAATGTTTTTCCATTAATTTTCGTGGTCCAGCATTGTCTTTCCCTAGGCTGTACAACATTAGGTGGTTGGAGTTCGTTTCATATAAGCTAGCCTGGGTGGTGACTGTCCCTGCCTGATTACTTCATCCTTCTTGTGAGGTGATGCTGCAATTGAAATCTAGTTACATCTATAATGTTCTACCCCTATACATGTGCATACATTCATAACCATAACCTGTATACAGATCTCATAAGGACCATGACGTTTAGAACATTACATCCTTTCCTAACAGACCTTACCTGACATATGTTTATATGCAATAACATTGAATGCAGTCATTTGCTTGTTCTTTGGGGTCAGTTCCCCCTGTCCTCCTCTTGGAGAGTCTGGACCCTGATTGTTACAGATGAGCACAAGTTTATTTGTATGTGTCTTCTTATTTCTTTTAAATGTATGTCTACCTAGGTTTCCTGTCTGTAAAATGATGATAATACTGATCTCTCAGGATTCTTGTAAAAGTAAATTAATGAACGTTTGTGAAGTAATTCATATTCTACATTGGTGAGGGATCATAGAAGTATTTAGGTGGATAAGAAAAGCCTATATGAGTTTGAATCTTGCTTGTCAAGGCTGATATACGATTTTTTAAAAATGACAGTACATTTATTTTTATTTTTTGCAGTATCTAATTGCTTGTATTTAATGAAACAAAAATCCATATGGGGGAGAAATAAGCATGGCTTATTATTATGAAAACAGAGCTTCAAGCCTTTAATCTATAGTTTTGTTATCCAGTAGTCTGTGCATAGAATTTATGTTTGTATTTTAAATTTAATTCCTTACAATATTATACATACAGCACCAATGGACTGTACATGTCTACTGTAAAGCATTATCAAGGTGGTTCCATAGCTTCACTCCACACCTTCTTCTTTTACCTTCTTGTCTCCTGCCATATTCCCCTTACCCTTTTTTCTCCTTTTTTCTTTCCATTTATCTTGTCCCTCCTAAGTAACCCCTCCCATTTGCACTCCCTGACACAAACCCCAACCAAACAAAAAATCATGCAACTGTGGTTTTTACTGCCATCACATAGTTCATCCGTGGTCCCACCTTTTGTCTGTTTATCTAGCTTATACATAGTTTGGAGCAGGGACTGTCTACTGATGGGGCTTCATTCTTGGTTGTCCCTCAGGCATTACTAAAATAGACATGATTAATAAAAAATAAATTAGTTCTTTTTACTTGCTAAATGTAGACCCAGGAACTAGCTGTGCTTGAGCCAGAAATAGATGGTTGAGAATATCTGTCTTGGGAATTGTTTCAAGATTTTATCTAATTAGAGGAAGAATTTACTTATATATTACTTTTATTTCAAGGACAAATATGCTACCAGAAAATTTTGTCTGTTTGGATACAGTAAGCATATTCATAAAAGTTTGTATGTTAATGTGTTGATATAGGAATATGAAGTAGAAATTCTGCACACATTATATGGCAAGTAGATAAGTCTATATATTTTAAAGATATTAGCAATGTGAATACAAGTCTCATAGGCTGGCATAGAGGAAGTACAGTCAGTTCCCGGTCTCTTGTCCCCTTTGTAAATTTGTATTGAGAAAGTTCAAAGTTAAATGGAAAGAAACCTTAAAGTTGCTTTAACAACAAAACAAAATGGAAAGCAATCCTGTTGCTTTTTTTGTAGGAGTACATTGTAATCTGAGGATTAAGTATTGTAAACTCACAAGCACACACATCTATAAATCATATTAAGGCTCATTAGCTTTAGTGCAAATACCAAGGGGAGAGTGGACATCTAAAGATGTCTTTCAAAAATGTGAGCTGATTGTTTTGTCAGGAATTAAGTTCCATAATAAACCCTTTGCAGCACTATATAAATGAGGAGGGTAGAGAGAAGGAAGACTGTTTTGGTATGAGTTTAGGGGCACCCTTGAGATTTCTGGTTTTATGGCTTATCAGCAGTTGGAAGCATCACTGAATAGGTGGCACTTAAGATTGTAGGTTATGGGAGTTATGTTTAGGGATCATTTGTACTGTGATGATGACAGCACCATTCCAAAGCTCTAAAACCTTCACCCAAAATTTTGAAAAGACTCCAGTCCAAGTACACATGGTTCCTTAAGTTAATACAAAGGGTCTGCATCTCCTAATGGGAAGATCTTGGCGTTCAATATGGACACTTTTTTTAAAAAAAACATGCACCTGCTATCCACTTTGGCTATACTGAATCCTTCGTTCTGTTTCTTTCATAATCAAACGTTGCTGCTTAGCATTTTACCTCTCCCCTGTATGCACACCTGTTCTCTTCTGTTTATTGGAGACATTATACAAGCCAGTCATTGCTAAACTGCTGCATGTAAGACTCTTATCCTTCACTATTCATACTGGACCCCCTCAGCTTTTAGGTAGGGTATTGCCAATTGGCTGATGAAATTACAGTCTCAACTTCATCAGCTGCCAGTTCTTCTTTGTGTTGTGGACACCTGCATGGATCTTTAATGGACATGTTCTCTAGTATCCCTGTGTAACAGTAGATAAACACAGCCAACTGACTCTAATCAACAGTATGTTCTCATGGGGGTTAGAGTATTAAATAGTCTAGGGCTTGAAAAATCTACTCACTTATTCACCAACGGTGAGCAGAAGTGTCCCTTAACAAGGGTGCCTGTGTGTGTATATAGAGGGAGAGTAGGTGGAAGGGAAGACCTCAGTTTCTGAAGAACTTTACTGTCTCATTTGAAATAAATATTGTTTCTTGTGCTTACAGTTGTATAAATTACTTTCCAAATGGAAAGTGAATGCAAACCACCACAGTAGTGTTTCCTGAGAGTCCAAAGAGAGAACACTAGAACCTGTGCTGCTACTTACAGCTTTGCCAGACAGAAACAAAGTGATAGCAGAGAGGCTGTTTAGCAGCCACTCCTCAGAACCATCTGGCTATCCACATAATTGACAAGGATTTGGTCAATTTAGTTCTCCTTCTGTTTGAAAAAATTATTAATAGCAGCAGAGGCAAGCCCTTGAGAAGTTTGTGGGGTAGGAGAGAGGAGAAGGCTAAAAATAATTTGGAGTAATGATAGTGGTATATTCTCAACCCAAACAGTCAGGTGCAGAGTAACAGCTCTATCAGTCATAGGACAATGTGAAAGATGGAAATGCCAAACAAGGTCTTGGGACAGCATTGTGCTCTATAAGTTTCAACACCGTCCATTCTTTCCCCTCCCCTGCTCACCATCATCATCTTATCTGTATTTTGTTAGCCTCTGGCTAGCAGGTTTGTTTGTATCTGGTACACTTTTCAAACTCCGATTAATTTACAGTCACTATTTTGTTCGTTACTACTTTGTGTTAAATCAGTTCTTTTGCTTTTAAGTTTATCCCATCACTAATTAAAAATGACAGATGGATATTACTGCTCTATGGGAACATGAGAATGGCCATACTGGGTCAGACCAAAGGTATATCTAGCTCAGGATCCTGTTTTCCAATGGTGGCCAATGCAAGGTGTCCCAGAAGGAATGAACAGAACAGGTAATCATCAAGTGATCCATCATCTGTCGCCCATTCCCAGCCTCAGGCAAACAGAAGCTAGGGACACCATCCCTATCTGTCTTGGCTAATTGCTTTTGATGGACCAATCCTCTTTTTGATTGGTTGAATCATTTTTTCTTAGAAGAGATGGCTAGGGAGAGTATCCTTAAGATACAGAATTTTGGGGACAGGAAACTGGTGAATATGATAGTTTATGGGTAATTCTCTTGAGTTAGAAGAATTTTTGATTAAATTAATATTTTTTCTTCAGATGACATAAAATGAATTTAGTATCAAGAAGAGAGTTTGCACTGTGGTATATAGAGTTAAAGTTTCTTAATTCTGTAGTCAAATATTAAGTGTTGAGCCAGCAGACTCCAAAATGCTTAAATGATTTAAAGAAAATGAGGAATGCTTGTGGCATCTTAGAGACTAACCAGCTTATTTCAGCATAAGCTTTCGTGGGCTATAGCCCACTTCATCGGATGCATAGAATGGAACACGCAGAACTAAGATGCATTTATATACACAGAAAGCATAAAAAGTTGGAAATTACCATACCAATTCAAAGAGGCTGTTTAATTTGGATGAGCTATTATCAGCAGGAGAAAAAAACCTTTTGTAGTGATAATCAAGAAGATCTGTGTCTGACAGTTGACAAGAAGGTGTGAAGGAAACTTAATTTAGGGAAATAGATTCAATTAGTGTAGTGACTAAACCATTCACAGTCCTTGTTTAACCCTTGGTTGATAGTGTCCAATTTGTAAATTAATTCCAGTTTGGCAGCTTCTTGTTGGAGCCTGTTTTGGAAGTTTCTTTGTTTTAAAATTGACACCTTCAAGTCTGCAATAGAATGGCCAGGGAGATTGAAGTGTTCTCCTACTGGTTTTTGAATGTTATGATTCCTGAGGTCAGATTTGTGTCCATTTATTCTTTTGCATAGAGACTGTCCGGATTGCCCAATGTACATGGCAGAGGGGCATTGCTGGCACATGATGGCATATATCACGTTGGTAGATGTGCAGGTGAATGAGGCTCTGATGGTTTGGCTGATGTGATTAGGTCCTATGATGGTGTTAGTTGAATGGATAAGTGGACAGAGTTGTCACTGGGCTTTGTTGCAAGGATAGGTTCCTGGGTTAGTGTTTTTGTTGGGTGGTGTGTGGATACAGACTAACATGGCTGCTAATCTTAAACCTAAATGATTTAAGTTTGTTAATTTATCTTTTTTACTCTTACTGCTTTATGAAAAAAAGGGACAAAAATGGTTTCACCAGTTTGATTTGCTATGTATTGCCCAAATCTCTTCATATGCATGTGAATACCAGATTTAATTCTGACATTAATTTTTGACTTTGATATGCATATTTTTCATCACTTCATTATACAAGTATCTATTATCAGCTTCCAATTGTTGCTGCTAAAGGCAGAAGACAGGATAATGAGCTAGATGGACCATTGGTCTGATCCAGTATAGCCATACTTAGGTTCAAATTGCCCCAATTTAATTTATAATAAATAACACCCTGGGTGATTAAAATTATGTTCCTTTGTGTATTTTCTCCTTTCTTCCTGTGCAATGTTGCCTGCTGAACTTATTTGTTATTGTGCTTGGCTGTCTTGTATATAAGACCATGTATTGTTAGCATGATAGTCCTCTTAAGAACCACGGCGTGAATAAACACTTAGATCTTCAGTAACCACAAAATTCTAATTTAATGACGACTAGTGTTTGAAAAATTGGGTTCTCATGTAAGCAACTTGTGGAAGAAGAAACATTATAGCCAAGTTTTGTTGGAAACCATGTATTGTATAAACCCATTGTCTCATGCCATAAAAGGAGTTTTCTAACTTTAAATAGAAACAATATTAAAAAAACCCCAGAAACTAAAAGGACGAAACATTAATTTAAATTACATTTTAGTTTGCTGACATGGGTTTTACTGCAATGAAAAGAAAAGCTGTGCTGTGAATGTGATAATTGCCTACACAAACCTAGTCTAAGTGGGTGGAGGGAATGTTTGTGCAGCATTTGGAATGGATGTCACAGTAAGGACATATCTATTCTAAAAAATTAAGTTGACACAGTTACGTCGCTCAGGGTATGAAAAATTCATACCCTGGAGTGATGCAGTTAAGCTGACCTAACTCCTGAAGTAGACCGCACTAGATCTATGCAAGAATTCTTCTGTCAACCTAAGCACCTCCTGCTGGGGAGGTGGTTTGATTAGTTGTTGGGATAAGTGGGTATGCTATAGCAGTTTAAGTGTAGACATATTCTAAAAGGGCAAGGAGAAACATGCCTAGGAGTGCAGGACTGGATTCCCGCTCCAAGTGTTCTTTGCTTTCCATTGGTGAGACAGGGAAAACTGGGAGCTGATTGGCATGTCACTTTCCCCTCATTAATTTAAAACTGCTCAGGCCTTTGGAAACCTCTGGTTCCCTTTAGCTTCCCCACCCTCCTTCCCTGTAGCGGTAGAAATGGAGCAATGTTTTTAGAATGTGGGTCTGATTGATTTTTTTTTTTTTTTTTTTTTTTTTTTTAAATACTGACTCCCAGAATGTAACTTTTTATGTTTGGGCCAAATTGCAGAGACTCTGTGGATTTATTTTCCACTTTCTTCACAGTACCACAATTCAATTAAGCAGGATTAGGACTTAGAAATTTCTGTTTGGAATTTGTAAGAATGTTTACTTTGTTGAAACTTGCAGTCAGTGTCCCATGCAATAAAGGGGAAGAAGGCTAAAATAGGAGACCTGGGATTTCACTTGTAGACCTTTGTTCCTATGGGAGAAGGAGATCTCTGAAGTATTCGCAGACTGACGTCCCCCATTGCTTTCAGCTGTCCCCCTCCCCGAGATTGGGGAGCGGTTGAAATGATTCAGAAGTGACGTAGTCTGCAGAGCGTCTACCCCAAGCTATTGGTCATAGGATAGACACAATGAAACCCTGCATTGGAACCAGTTAAATATCTGAGATGAGTTGAGGTGGGGCATATCGTGCCCCTTCCCAGTGTTTAAATTAATGAAGTTGTGGCCTGCTGCTTAATCCCATCCATTTGTCTGTTTTCGTTCACCTGTGTGTCCTGATTAATAGTGAAGGACTACTCAATCTGACCTTTGTTCTCCTCTACAAGCAACAAAACAACAATGAGACTCTCTGGAGCATGCAGAACAAATTAGGCCCTTAATCTTGTAAACATTTATGCACATGAATATTCCCACTGGAGCCAATGCACTTCAATCTCACACAAACATCTGTATAAACGTTTCCAGGATCAGAGCCTTAAAATATAGCTGATAAAGTGACTAAAAGTGGTGAGATAATATCTTTTATTGGACCAACTTCTGTTGCTTCAATAAAAGATATTACCTACCCACCATGTGTCTCTAATATCCTGGGACTGTCATGGCTATGACACTGCATACAATCTAAGCATTTTCAGTTCTATAGTAGGTTTAGATTTGAATCAAATCTATGTAGAAATTATGATGTTCATTTCTCCTCATGTTCATTTTCTTATTTTTATAGTTGATTAGACATACCTGTTTTAATAAGGCCATGTCCAGAACATGGACACACTGGTCATGTGTTATAAAAGTTATGTAAAATCAGAAAAAACAAGAAAGCTTCCAGACACATTGCAGTGTCCTGCTCAGCAGAGACAAGTCAGGACTTGATAGTAATGAATATACAGTAAAGTGTCTTTACTCAGGCTGTTGATTTCAGACAGAGATAGTGCCAAGAGTATGTGGGGAGGCTGTTTGGGAGAGAACACTGATTTATGAACCTAGGACTGTGATCTTACTGGGAAGCTCTGCAATTAGAAGCATTTATTCAATTTCAAATAGTTTGTAAACTGTTTTGTGACTGCACTTCTGTAGATCCAGTATGACCTTACTGTACTACAATTCCAGACCAATATATGGTCTAGCTTCTTCCTTGTCTGGCTGTTGTTGGCTACCCAGATTTCCCAATAGATATCTAAGAGCATGAACCAAATGCCGGTGATGGTAGTGTTGTGAGAAGCACAACAGGACAGTAATCTCACAGAGTGGTCATTTATTGTTCCAGAGCAAAATAGCCTGAGAATTGTTTCAAACCATTTCTGGGACTTGATCTGGCATTCCTATCTCAGAGTATAATAAGTTTGTTGTTCAATGGAACAGATTGTACCACTGCTGCTAGCTGTTCATACAATTCATCTTTATTACCATCTGTATCTTTCTTGGTGGGAATGTCGGCTATGATGATGGACAGCTGAGCATGGTGATACCTCAACCTGGTGTATAGCAGTTGCCCAGAAATAGGGTGCCATGTCTGTATGTGATTTATTAAAAGGTGGTCAGAGGACGAGTACCACTGCCCTTTTTATATGCCTGATTTCTCCAGAGTACAATAGGCTTGCATACACCACAGAATGTTGACCATTATTCACTAGTCTTGCTTCAGTGATTCCAGCAACTGCAAAGTTATATCTTTCCAACTGTCATTAAGGCTCATTAAGGGTCAGTACATTCCAGGTGGCAAATCTGGTGGATTTTCTCAGATCAATCATGTGCATTATGGAGTTTAGTCTAGATTATGAACCATGTTTTATCAGATGCCCCTTGATTCACTCTTTATCTTTGGGATAGGGGAGATGTAGAGTGGTAATTTTGCTTGGGGACACCAAAACCTGCGATGTGTAGCAGATGGTTTCATCATTGCTCATCCACCCACACCACTGTTTGAGGATCTGTTTCCCTTCTCTCTTGGGTCCGCTTTTGGCCTTCACTCAGAACTCTGAGCAGGGTCCCTTATTGGCTATTACCAGCTGGAGCCAGCTGGAATGGAGGCTAAGGAGTGACCAGACCCTGAAGTAGTGCAGCAGGTGCTGTCATCATGCATGCTACCAGGACTAAAATCCCATGAGACGCTGCAGCTGCATTTCTGAATCAATTTTTTTGGTTTTCAGCCAGAAATTTTCAGTTTTTGTAAAAACCAGAAACAGCCTTAGAAACTTTGTATAACCCACTTAAGATGGTGAGAGGAAAGTCCTCTGTATTTTGAATGTCTGGATGTGTACTTGTTTGTCTCTTTTGTAGGAGAGAAAGAGAGAATATAAATTTCTCTTTCTCTGCTGTCTTATTCCTTGTCCCTCCTTCCTCTCCCCCACAACCCCAAATATCAAATGTGAATAGAGGAATCAGTTTAAAATGACTTTGGTGTACAAATAAAATGTAAAGTTATCCTTTTGCTGTGGGACTTGAAATTGAACTTCTTTTCCTCCAATGATTTATATATATATTTTCATTTAAACATATACTGTCCCTTTGTGTTCAGAACTTGAATACCAGTCTGTGCCCAATTAATATTTTGTAACCAATCTTTAGCTCTGTGAAAGCAGGAATTTACTGAAGAAACATGGACAGACCCTTAATTTTAGAAATATGAGTAGTGCCCATATAACATAGTGCATGCTACTTAAATAATCCATGAATTAGTCACACATTTATCAGTTACGCAGTTGCTCAGTACAACTTCTCATTGCATTGCAAACACTGTGTCCCAAACACCCTTTTCCAATGTTCAGAAAAAAGGTTTAATAGGCCTTACTATTTATTAGTTGTACTGTTTAAAAAAAACCTCAATATTTTAAAGGGATACTGTGTATTTTACATTACTTAGTAAATCTTTATCCATGTATCTGCATCATACATAACTTTGAGTAAAGTGTGCATCAGTTGGTTGCTGTCAAAGAGGAAGCACAAGGTATTTAAGTATATTATTTGCTAAATTATTGGCCATTTGTTTTAAATCAGCGATGGAGTGGCAGATTTAAAAATAACTAGTTTCTCCAAAAAAATATTAGACTAGGATTATTTTCTTGGTGGTGTGTTCTTTATTCTTGGTAGCTCTATTAACACAGCAGATCATAAAGGAGCAGATAAATGTTATACTTGGCCAAATCCTGCAAATCTTGTTCCCTTGTGTAGATCTTAGTTGCACAAGTAGTCAATTTACGTAAGTAAGAGTTGCAGGATCAGGCCCAGAGTTTGTAAATGACAAGCTTCTGCTGCTAGTTGTAGGGTTTAATCTTATAGTTACTCCATGTATATAATTCCTGTTGAATTCAGTGGAAGTTCTAAACGTGAATCAATTTACATGATTTAAGACTTGTTTTAATAATTTTTGAACACTGAGCATAAGTAATACCTTCAAATAAGCCAACAAATTGTACTAAGTTAAATATGAGATCTAAATTAGTGAATAAATACAGAGACAATTATAGATGGGGTTGTTAAGGTCTATAGGTCAAATAATGAACAATTTTCAAAATTGCTATACAATAAAATCTATTTTGCACTTGTACATTAGTGAACATTTGTTGCCTCAGGAGCTTTAAGTGGTAAAAGTCAAAACTTGTAAAATTAAGGCAAGTGTTTCTTACACTGCACTGGCATTCCATAGTTAACAAATGTCTTCCTGCCTTCTTTCTCATAATAAAAGGTGCACTGCCTGTCTTCAGAGTGACAATAGATAGGAAGTGCAAAGTTAAGATCTGGCCTGGTATTTAAACATAATAGGTAGTTACAAGAACAATGTCAGCTAACGCTTTTTAATTCATTTTGTTTCTTGTTCTATTTTTTGAGTGGAGCTGAAATGAACATGGGTCTCATTTTTAAAAAACTGACAGTATTTTCAAGGTGTATATCTCCCTGGGATGCTGAAATATAGTTTATGCAACCACATAACTGCTTATAAAAAACAAACAGCTGACTCTTGGAATGTTTTGTTCCTCATAATTCTCTGATTTGATTTTAGATAGTAGTTCATTGAACAATAATATTTCACACATTTATTCTGACACTGGGCCCTGTAATGGTTTACTGTTCTCTTTGGAAGACACATTGGGCCAAAGTCTGTACTCAGCTATGCCTAGGTAAATGGATTGGGCTTCAATGAACTTACTCTGGATTTACCTCTGACTTCTTGTTTGGACTAATTCAGTCCTTGTGTTTCCTTTTTGTGCCATGTCCCATTAGCATTTGTTGTTATAAAATATCACAATAATCTATATGAGCTTTCACTCACTTCTCACATTTGAGCTCAATATTAGGATACTTTTGTAGGCCCATTTATTACAATCAGGCTTTTGGTGGTTTTATAAAGAGAAGTATAGAGGTCAAGCACAAATTATTTAGAAGGATCCGTGAGCCCAGAATCAAATACCCAGTAAATTTAACAGGAATCTTACCATTAACTTCAATCAGTTTTGTATCGCACTTAAATAATGATATTCTCCCACTCCTCCCCCCCCACAAACAACAACCCTACCCTCTTTTATACACAGTTTCTAAAACAGGGCACTTTTAAGATCTTTTTCTTTTTTGAAACCCCGTGGATTGTCTTGAAACAAAGTTAAATAACTCATGCTTGGTATTAATCTCCACATCTGCTGGCTAGCTTGAGACATACAGTAGTGCAGAACCCCTCCGGGTAGTGTGATTCACTGTTGACTTTGTTTGACCTGGCTATTGTAATCAGCTGTTTCCTCAGCATGGACCCCCCACATGCATCTTAGTAACTGGCCTCCTCTGAAGAAGCAGTGATTGAGTGTTCTTAAGTGATTTATTTAATCTGTATAATAAATCTGAAATTGTGTAGATAAACATTTCAGCTAAATGCCTTCTTTGGTGGTGTAACTCCAACTGTGTTGTGTTCGCGTGTTAAAGGGGGATTCCCTCCCCCAGCCCAGCAAGATGATTTTCTTTGTGGTTTTCCCCTCTGACTTTGCCACCTGTCCAGGTTTTGAATGGATAAGCTGATTTCCCACCCACCACCCCAGCAGACTTTCAGCAAACTGCTGTCTCCAAGCCACATTCTGCTTCTCCCTAACACAGCCCCCTCACCAATAATGGTACCGCTTGTTTTCCCATTCCTCTACCAGCACCAAATGGCACTCGACTAAAGGCAATCGTTTCCCTCCTGACTCTACCAACCCCTCATTCAAGAACCATTTCCCTCAACTGGGAGACATTGAGTTCCCTGTATCTTAAATAGTAGAGTAGGAGAAGCAGATAAATTCTTCCTGTATACAAGGACAAAGATAGAGGATGGCTGTATGCAAACTTTTGGGTTTGTATAGGAAGAGGGTAACTCACCGTAGAAGCTGAGAAGTTAGAAGAAGGGAAGTTGAGCCTACATCCCAGAGAGCCTGGGAAGGAGAGAGGAACAGCATTGAACTGAGCAATCAGGAGAAACCTGTGTTAGAAACAGGGACAAAACTGTCTAAAGAGCTTTAAATCCTATAGGAAGCAGGAAAGAAGAGACTAATATTGTAGTGATGGGTATGAGTAGGGTCCTACCAATTTCACAAGCATGAAAAAAGTCATAACTGTGAAATCAGATCTTCCCTGCTGCTGGGAGCCTGGGACTTCAGCTAGGGCTTGGAGGAACCTAGGTTCGTGGCTTCTTCCCTTACAACTTATGCCTGGGCTTGGAGTGACCCAGTAGGGGTTTCTCCCAGGGCTGGGGCATCCATTTTTCCTGGGGGCCCCCAAATTGCCTGGGAGCCCCTACCTTAATCTGTCCCTGGCCTGGATTAACAGCTAGGAGGCCCTGGATGGGGTGCTCTGGAATCATGGGGGAGATTCTAACCACCTCAACCGCTGGGAACCTTTTCAAATTGCAGGAAGCTGGTAGGGTGCTACCTTCAGAGCCCAGCTGTGAAGGCAACACAGAAATGAGGGTGGCAATCTTGGGACCTCCTTTCAACAACTTTGCAACCCCCATGGTCCTCCATGGTTACCACACTGTGAAATTTCAGATATGAACATCTGAAATTGTGAAACTGACCAATTAAAAAACTCTCTGGCTGTGAAATTGACCAAAATGGACTGTGAATTTGGTAGGGTCCTATGTATGGTGTAAATGCCTACATAGATAGAGGAACCTGGGAGGATATGAATTGGTAAGAGAGGAAGAAGGGCATAAGAGGAAAAAGGTGGGCGCTTAATTCCCTTCTTCTAATTTCTGGTGCAGGGTCTGGGGAAAGAGAAAAAATGTGGGATTCAGAGGAACAGATTTGCAAGGAGAGAAATGCATTTTCCTGTGAGAGGAGGAGAAGAAAAAATATACTAGGAGTGGATGAGGGAAGTGTGTGTGACTGGAGGACTTGGTTAAATACCTTGGAGAGACAAGGTGAGTGAGATAATGTCTTTAATTGGATCAACTTCACATCGTGCGGGAGACAAGCTTTCAAGCTTACACAGATCTCTTCTTTATGTCTGGGAAATGTACTCTAAGTATCTGACATTCTGCTTCAGTTATGCACACACTGAACTTTTTGCACAAGTAGTTCTATTAAACTCACAGACAGAATTCAGTTTTGGTTGCCCAGTGTTTTGGTGTTGTAAACCATCGAACTTGGAAAACTAGGTGCATTGGTTTACTGTGTTCAGTGGAAAATTGTCTAACAATCATGGATTCTGACATAGACCTGTGCCGTGTTGACAATCTTGAAAGTGAGTGTTTTTGGTACTTTAGAAGTCTAGTGGCAAAGCCCAATTTGAGAAGAAAAAACCTACTAAACTATATCTTTTGCACAATAGGATATATTATGCAATTACACAGTCCTCTCCTGTTTTCATGTTTTGAGTCATTGCAAGTGTTATCTCTCCTGTACTTTTTTTTTGTTGTCGAATGCCTGAATAAAAAAAGGATCAGATAACAACAACAACAGAAACTGCAGGGACAATATTTCTGTCTCATAGTGCATCTTCAGCAACAGCTGTGCAATTCCAAAATTTCCAGTGTCTAAAACTGAGTTTGTTTGGTAATGGTGGGAGATAATTTATTGCTGTTAATGGCAACTACTTTATAGTTCACAGAGGTGTATCATGTGCTTCACAAAACTGATCCTGAAAACTCTTGCGCCTGTCCTTAATTTTTTGCATGAATTCCATTAATCTGACATACATCTCATGCCACAATGAGTGGAGATGGAAATTATAAAATGAGACTTGTACATGTAAGAGAAGGTTTCATAGGAATTCATAGACTAAAATCTAAAATGAAAAAAACTTTTATTTTAAGGAATAAATATAACTATTCTGGAGTTGAAGTTCTTCACCAGCTGCATAAATTATGCACTATAGGGAAAAACTAATTAAGGTGTTTGCAGTACAATTCATCCAAGATTCTTTTTCTCTGAGAACCTCAGTTTATATTGATAAAGACACTATGCTTCTGTAACTTAGTTTTTTTAAAAAAGTACATTCTGTACATTTGTGTGAGAATCAAGTATACCAGTGGCGAAGGCAATGTGGTATGAATAGCTAGCTTTTTTGACAGGAAATAAAATTGCTAGTAGAAAGAGATTCTTAAATGTGGTAGGAGAAGTTGTGTACTTTTAAATCTTTAATCTTCTGTATTAACTCAAACCCCATGTAATTCTATTTGTGGTCAGATTTATTTAAACTACAACTATTGACTTCACTGACATTAGCCAGTGCTAATTCTGAAATAGGGACACTTTGTGGTGCTGTCTCTTCTTAATCCAGACCCTCTTATGTAAAGACTTTCTTTTTTAACAGTAGGGTTTAAAAAAGTGAATGAATTAGATTTTCATTTGTAGAATGCCTGAGAACTCAAGTCTGCTGTCATTGAAACAGGTTCAAAATAACTATTGAGTTCAGTATGAGCAGAAATGGACCTTCAGACAGCAAAAGCAAGGATTTAGTAAAAAGACTACCCATCTTTCATCAGGATTCTGTGAATGGCGGAATAGTGACATTTATAAAGCTTTCTAGCTAAGATTTCTGAGAGATTTTTTTTCCTGAGCCCAATACTGATATATTTCTTTCAGCAAGCCTGTCATTTTAACTAACATAAAGCCTTTTATTTAGCAGCAGTACATACTTCTCCTGAGAGAGAATGATATTATAGTAGTCTGCTCCTTTTTTCACCATTTGGGTCTGTTGAATAGCCAGTACTTGGTTTAATAGAAAACATAAGTATATAAATAAATTTTTAAACATAACACTTCAGCATATTTGATTGCAATGTAACACATACACACATAAGCTATAATGTTAATAACTTCTTTTAGTATCAGTAGTATCTCCTTTTGAGGTATTTGTAGTACCTACTGTAACTACTGTAATTGCAAAGGGCAAGATTGCCCTTTTCCAGTGGAAAAATGGCAGGAGGGAACTTGAGGAGGAAAACTCAGATTTTCTGGGTGTGTGTGTATATGCCCATGATGGGCACGAGGATGTGCCCCCGGTTTTTGGCTTCCAGAATATGTTGTGCATTAGATCCCCAGGATCCATGGGTCTTTCCAGAGCTGATTGGATCTTGAAGATCTGCTAGAGGCCAGGAAAATCCATGTGACATCTTTGTGCTACTACCATATTTGGGAGCCTCTGCCCCATCTCCAGTTCACTGTCAGCTGGTTACAGTTGAGTTCCTGGACAGATAGTCTGCAGAGATGGTCCAGGGATTATGCAGATCCTCTTGACCTCACAGTTTTCACTGTAATGAGGGCCTCTAGGTATTTGACAATATCTGTTTCTGTTTGTCTTTATCAAAAGGGTATCTAGCTGGGCAAGGCACATTCTTGCTTTCAAAAGTGTAGAAGAAATGTCTCAACATCAATATTGTTGGAATGTATTAATCAAACTAAAGTAAAAAACTTTGTTACATTTTAATTCTTTCTTTGTCCTTTTCTGTGTACCATTTACCACATTGCTGTGCCCCAGGATTGTTTTATATTTCAATTTCATTTGTGAATAGTCCCTGTTGCCAGTTCAGAATTTACTTTACATTTGGAAATGATTTGGTTTATACTCAGAGACATTTTTGTGGTTCTGGAAACATGATTTTAATTAGTAAGTAATGTTGGAGACATGTTGTAACTTGATAAGTGTTAATTCATGTGTGTGTGTGTGTGTAATTTTTGTGTATGTCTATGCACACATTTCTCTATAAATTCTATATATAATCACAGTATACTTCCTGGTGCAATTGCTTATTTGTAGCAATTTTTTTCACTTACCAATGATGTGCACTCAGTCCTGGAATTTCAGAAACACTTTTATTGAGAATGAATTTGTTGGCTTATGATGTGAGAACTACTAGCTTCCAAAAGTTCTATGAGACCTTTAATGTTGGTCTACTGAAAACAGGCAGAAAATATTAGTTTAACATCTTACAAATGAATATATTGTTCTCTTAATATCATTTCAATGACCATTCTACAAATTCTGATTTATTAAAAATATTAAACTGTAGAGTTGTTAATGTCCAGGTACTTTTCTCGCTCTTATTCCTGTAGAATCTGAGCATTTCATCATAACTGATGGATTTTTCCCTTCACAACATCTCTGTGAGATAAGGAAATATTATCCCCATTTTTCAAGTAAATGCCTGTGGTCAGGCAGGAAATCTGTGGCCGAACTAGGAGTTGAACCCAGGCCTTGAAGGCTATTGCTGTATCTGATCCACTAGACCATTCTTTCTATTTGAAGAATAACAGGGAAAAATCATACGTCACTCTTAAAAAAGAGAAAAAAAGCGAGGTGGGGGGCTGCAGAAATGGAGCCAATGCTGCCATAGTTGAGCCTGTGCTACACTGGGGGAGGGGGTCAATCTAAGATACACAACTTCAGCTATGTGAATAGCGTAGGTGAAATCGATGTATCTTACGCTGACTTACCTGGCCATTGTCACGGTGGCGAGTTGACTGCTACTGCTCCCCTGTCGACTCTGCTCCCTCCTCTGGTGGAGTTTTTGAGTCAACAGAGAGTGCGTTCAGGGATCGATTTATTGCATCTAGATAAGCCGTGATAAATTGATCCCCAATACATCGAACACTACCCGCCAATCCGGCGGGTAGTATAGACGTAACCTTAGACAAATTCCCATTGACTTCAATGGGATTGGCAGATACTGAAGTCTTTAATAATCTATTGGTACGTTACTCAGATGGTGAAAAGTCCAATAGTAATAGCTTAAAAAAATCACTTCTTCCTAGATTTTATTGAAAATATCTTTTGGGAATGATGGTTCTAGTACTAAATTAAAGTTTAATTGAATAATTCAATATTTAATATATTTTTGTTACCCATAATTCATAATAAAATATTAGCTCTCAATTATACCTTCATGGCATAATCCTACAATGGATTTGCACTACTCCAAATGTAGTGCAAGAGCAGAATCAGATGCAAAATACTCCTCTTTCCTCTTCACTCCTGAGTACCAATCTGACAACACATGCCAGTGGGGAATAGAGAACAGAGCCCTTTGAATGTTGTGCTTCTTTGAGACAATCTGAAGGGTGCAATCCTTGTAGTCCCCTGAGTGCTGGGACTCTGATTGTCCCCATCCCTTCAATGAATGCTACCTTCTGCTGTATTTGTTTTCCTTGACTGTTATCTTTTTGACTGCTTTCTTTCTGAGGTGGAACAAACAAAACAAACGTATGTGGCTTTTTCTTCTGTTGTTGACCCCATATTAATTTAATCACCTCATTTGAATATCTAAAAATAGCCTGCAAATTGTAAGCTACATTGCATAACCCTATTGTACTAATGGAAGTTTTATAGACATTATCTTATTGCACTAAGAAGACCTCCTGTATCCCACTGTGGGATATCAGTTATGTATAAACTTCTATCCAATAGAGCCCTAATCATACAAAGACTTAAAATCTTGTTCAACTTTATGCAGGTGAATAGTCCCACGGAAATATAATGCAAACAACTTTCCAAATCTGTAAAGCACAACTGATTTAACCAACTTTCAATATTAGAGAGCAAATTGTAAAAAAAAAAAAAAATATATAGCAAACAGAAGTGAGAAACTAAACCAATGTCTATTTTCATGTGTTAGGCCTTAGATTTTGAACTGGAACTTTTGTTTTTTTTAAAAAAGTGTTAGTTTGTTACAAGCTTCACCATAGGTGGTAAACTCCTTGGGGGCATGGATTTTCTTTTTATTATTTGTATACGCTGCCTGTCACAAGTGTGTCTGATCCTGTTAGAGACACCGGAGTGTCATTGCAATGGAAATAATAAAATGTGTACATTTCAAAGGAACAGCAGCTCCTGAAATCCACACTTTCATTCTAATAAATGATAATTATCACATAGTCAGAAGTTATTATGGCAAAAATAATTGGTACTAGAACATCAGTAGCCTCTATTTTTAGAAAGAGAGGACATCAACTTGAAAATCATATTTCTGTCTGAACATTTTGGACTCCTGTAGTTACAAGTAACACCTAAGAATATTAGCACTGAAAGAACTTAGGGGATATTTTTTCCAATCTGATTACTCTGAAATGTTTTGGTGTATTAATTTTCAGTTTCCCTTATATTGTGAGTTTCTTCTTTGGTGATAAAACCCTTGTAAATATCAACCAGGGTAACTAACCTCTTAAAAATGTTAAAGGATATTTTTAAAAATCAGAACTTTTTTTTTAAAATTGCTCTGACAAAAAACAGGTATTTTTGAAATCAATGAACTTTTTAAAAATCCAAATTGTGTCCTTTTGAATACTTTTCAGTATTTTCTCTTTTATTTTTTAAAGGAACATTTTAAAATCAAATCTCATTTTTTTATGTAAGGAATGAAACTTAAATAATTTATAGTATTTGCATGTCAATTTTGATTTTCCTTTTAGTAGATTTGAGATAAATCCTATTTGACAATGTGGCAATAGGAAGAAGGAAAACAATAATATTTATACATCACAGTGTAACTTTTTTCATCATTTACCTTCAAAAATGAGTTTAGATACACAATGTTATCATAAAAGTATGAGCTATTCGGGGGTTCTTTCCTGTATTTTACTGAATGAGAGAGGTTTTGTTCACTTCCTATGCAAGGTACAGATTTGTTTTGAATCTGGTGGTTTATAATCTAGTTAATATAAATGGATCATTAGCTGTGTTGAACTGTTTTTCATTAATACTCAATTTTAGTGGACATACCTGGGAATAATTTTTGCTTATCATAAATGGACCCTGTCAAGACTGGTAGGCTTAAAATGTAGATTTATCAGCTATGATACTTGTTTACAGACCTCAGAGTGGGTGTTGTACAATTCCTTTACCCTGAATGCATGTTCAGTTCTTGTATAATTAGATACTGAAACTTACATGATGCTTGTGTCACAACATAGGTAAATATCAATCTCATGGCTGATCACAAAATCAAGGAAAGAAGCAGAGAAGAGGGAAGGTTCTTAGGCTTGCATCTTGGGCACCTTCAATTGTAAACTTACACAGTGAGTGGATAACAGTCACATAGAAATTTTGTCTATATTGATGCTCTTTGGTGGGAAAGATGATGCTATGTTTTCTTCCTGGGGGATTTTTACTTTAATAAATTAATGATTTGTGGTGTAGGTTGAATTTTGGACATGTCCTCCATCCACCACGAGGTGACTGTGAGAAGAGGAAACAGTAGTGTAAAAGGTATTTGCTGCAGTGGTTTTCCTGGGACAGAACACTAAATTTCAAGGTCTTCTGGGAAGCACTGTAAGCTAGGGTACCAAATGTTTAAGCAGTGTATTTTAAACATTTGCCATCTGTTCTGTCTTCTAGTTACAAATACAAGGAAGCTAAAATCCCATGATTTGCAACTACATTATAAATTTAAGAAGCTGCCTGTGATTTAAATACACATGTATTCACTGTAGCTTTTCGAGGTTTCTCATGTTTTTTCCCCACAGCAGTTTTTGAAGGTTTTCTTTTCTCTCTCTCTCTCTCACAAAAGGAAAACTAGTTTTAAATGTAAAGTGTGTGTGAATGTCTGCTTGTCTGTCTTCTTCCCTTGAATTGAGGGTATGCTAAAAATTAAGAAAAACCTTTGTGATTATGAACTATTTAATCAAATACAGTAAATGACTCCTAATTTATTTTGTATTTAGGTCAAGTCAAATGTAGATTTACAGCCCAGGGACACAATACAGTAAAGGTTGCCAACTACTCGCACAGAACTGAAGACTCTTTCCCTGCCCCACCCTTCTCTGAAGCCCTTACCCCATTCATTCCATCCTCCCCTCCCTCTGTCACTCATTCTCCCCACCATGACTCAATCGGTCATTTTCACTGGGCTGGCTCAGGGGCCTGGGGTGCGGGAAGGGGTGAAGTTTCCGGCTGGGGTGGGAGCTTCAGAGTGGGGCCAGAAATTAGGAGTTCAAAGTGCAGGAGGTGGGCTCCATTCTGAGGCAGTGTGTTGGGATGCAAGAGAGGGTGAGGGCTCCGGCTGGGTGTGCAGGTTCTGTGATGGGGCCAGGGATGAGGCGTTTGGGGTGCAGGAGGGGGCTTCAGGCTGGGGGCTGGAGCCGAGGGGTTCAGAATATGGGAGAGGACTCTGGACTGAGGCAGGGGGTTGGGGTGTGGGAGGAGGTATGGGATCTAGGCTGGGGGTGTGGGTTCTGAGATGAGGCCAGAAATGAGGGGTTCAGGATTGGGGGGCTCTGGGCTGGGACATGGAGGTGGAGGTTAGGGCTCTGGCTGGGGATGCGGGCTCTGGGGTGAGGCTGGGAGTAAGGGCTTTGGGGTGCAGGAGGGTTCTCTGGGCTGGAACCAGGGAGTTTGGAGAGTGAGAGAAGGATCAGAGCTGGGGATGGTGGAGGGTGGGTACTCATGGTTGCAGGCTCCAGGCAGTACTTACCTCAAGCAGCTCTCAGAAGCTCTGGCATGTTCCTCCTCCAGCTCCTACATGGAGGTGTGGCCGGGTGGCTCTGCAAATGTATTCCCCAGATCCTTTTCCGCAGAACTACTGCTTAGCCAGTCGGTCTCCACCCTTTGGCGGTGAATGGGATTCTTCCATCCTAAATGCAGGACTCTGCACTTTTCCTTATTGAACCTCCTCAGATATCTTTTGGACCAATCCTCCAGTTTGTCTAGATCACTCTGGACCCTATCCAGCTTATTTACCTCTCCTCTCAGCTTAGTGTCATCTGCAAACTTGATGAGGGTGCAATCCATCCTGTCATCCACATAATTAAAGAAGATGTTGAACAAAACCGGCCCCAGGACTGACCCCTGGGGCACTCCACTTGATACCAGCTGCCAACTAGACATTAAGGCACTGATCACTACCCTTTGAGCCCAACAATACATGTTATAGTCCATTCATCCAATCCATACTTTTTTAACTTGCTGGCAAGAATACCATGGAAGACTGTATCAAAAGCTTTGCTAAAGTCAAGGTATAAAATCACGTTCATTACTTTCCCCATATCCACAGAGCTAGTTATCTCAACATAGATGTAATCAGGTTGGTTAGGCATGACTTGCCCTTGTTGAATCCATGTTAACTGTTCATGATAACCTTCCTCTCCTCCAAGTGCTTCAAAATGGTTAAATTATAGTGAATAAATGAAGATTCGGCATACCACTTCTGAAAGGTTGCCTAACCTGCCCTATACTGTATTGCTCAGTACAGCAGTGTGGGAGCTGACCTTGTCTGTGAAGACTGAGGCAAAAAAAACATTGAGTTCCTCAGCTTTTTCCACATCATCTGTCACTAGCTTGCTTCCCCCATTCATTAAGGGTCCCACACTTTCCCTGACCTTTTTCTTGTTGCTAACATACCTGTAGAAACCCTTCTTGTTACCTTTCACATCACTTCGTAGCTGCAACTCCAGTTGTGTTTTGGTCTTCCTGATTACAGCCCTGCATGCTCGAGCAATATTTTTATACTCACTACTCATCTGTCCACGTTTCCACTTCTTGTAAGCTTCCTTTTTGTATTTAAGCTCACCGAAGATTTCTCTGTTAAGCCAAGCTTACCGCCTGACATATTTGCTATTCTTTTTGCACATCGGGATGGTTTGTTCCTGTCAATAAGACAGGACCAATAAAATTTGTTCCTCAATAAGCCTTTTTTAAAATACAGCCAACTTTTCTGGACTCCTTTTCCCCTCATATTAGCCTCCCAGGGGATCCTGCCCATCAGTTTCCTAAAGGAGTCTTTTCTGAAGTCAAGGATCCATATTTTTCTATTCTCCTTTCTTCCTTTATAGTTCTCCAGTAAGAGCCTTTGAGAGGGGCCTTTACTGAGTGTTTGTCAGGTGGTTCCTTACAAGTGAATGGAAAACAGAAATGTGTGTGTTTTCCCTCTTCCTCTTTTTCCCTATTAGCAAACAGTGTACACAGAAAATACATTTCAAAGACTCAGAAATCAAACTGGTTTATAGATTTAGTTCATCATTAAAAGCTTTGCACATATGTACAGTTCATATTAAAATTAAATAGTTTGTTACACACTGTCACTTTATGATGGCTTCTGATCTGCATAGAGATTAAAATATCTCTATTATTGAGCAATCTAGTGCCCTAGATAAGTTAGCGTCTAATAAATTTACTAGTTGGCCTATAATCAAAACAATGAAGCCTTGGCATTTGTGTGGACACTCAATTTTGGAATTTTTTAAAGATGGTGACAGGAGTAGAAAATTATTATTAATTCTTAGAGCTAAATAATACATTCTAAAGACAATTTTAATTTTGGCTAGCTATAGTAAGAGATTTCCATTTTTTTTTTTTTTTTGCATTACAAGTGTTTTGAGAACTATTGAAGTATCATAAAGTAAACTAAATAAACCAGTGATATGAAAGCCACATTTTGTTCTGTTTTTTAACCACTTCCTAATTTTTTGTGGTCTTTGTATTAGCTTTGTAAAATAAATAGTTTATTACAGTTTTTCCTGTCTACTCAGTTACTGAACACTTTTTTTGTCAGAATTATGTTTTTCTAAGATTATTTAAAGACAGCTCTTTCAACATTCTGTTAGAAAGTACATCAAACAGACATCAGAATGGAAGGGATTAAGCACATTAAGGGTTCAGTGAACCATTAAAATTTAATTTGAACAATTTCATTTTACCTGAGCTTTTACTGATAAAAGGATAAGCTAGAACTGACTTTTACACATAGGACTTCTTATGGCATGGAAAGAGACATGGAAGTCAAACTTCACTTGAGTCACGTCTTTATTCTTCAAGCGTCACAGGAAAACTTTTGTTGTGTTTCAAAATAATAATAATGATAATATTAAAATGCTAAGTCAACTTCTCTTTTATACTTTTTTCATTTTCCTCCAAAGCATGCTTAATTATGATGAAGTAAATATAAAATATTTAATATATTTCTCATCTCTTGCACTGTATTTAAACATACTCTAAAGTAGTTTAATGTCAAACTTTGTGTGAATGATTCTGGAGAGAAACTAGCCTCCTGTACACAGTTATGCATCCCTTAAAATGTACAGTATATGAGAAAGCACCGTGAAATATAAATGTGCCATAATTTTAAAAAATACATGTTTCAGCAATCTGAAAAATTAATGTTTCTGGGAAGTAAAATTGACATATATCTGGTTCTGGGAAAATCTTTTGTAGCATTACAGATTTTTTATATGTTGTAGTAGAAAAGAATTTTTAAAGATGATGGAATTTGGGTAAAAACAATAAAAATAATCTTTTTTGAGAACTTTCAGATTTTCCTAGGATTACTTTAAATTATCCTCTGCAAGAGATTTTCATTGATTATATTAAAGCATACTTTCTGTAATTTTGAACTTGATGTCTTTATTGTAGCTTTTAAAAATGATACCTTTAAATTTTGTATATTACATTTGCTTTGGTAAACTATAGATACATTTTGATAAGAAATGCATATGAATGTAGGAGGACCATTTGTTATGTCTCGCTTATTAAGATATTATATGCTGGATAACAGCTGAAAGCTACAATATTTTTACCGGGTTTGAAGAGTGAAAGATAGGTGGCACTAGGAAATGAAAGGAGAACATCTGCCAAAATGAAGGGCAACACATGACTGAAGTACAGGGGAATAAACTTGTAAGTGGAGGAATTCTGTTCTCTAAGAAAGAATGCTTCTTGGAATGCAGATTAAATGGAATGAATAAACAGTGTGATTGACAGCAACAGAATGGATATCCAGTTATGAGCGAATCAGTCAAGAACTGAGTATGAAAATGAGCAGTTTAAAAGGTGCTGTGTCTGATATACAATCTAAAATGGATAATCCAGTTGCAAGAGTCTTGGTAATGCTGTGGTCATATTATTTGAGATGTCTATAGTGTAACCTATGTTACATGTTAGATGTTGTATGTGACACAAGCAATGATTAAGCCCCCCCTCAAACTTACTCTGTATAATTGTTTTCCATTTGAACCTAAGTATGATTTGAATATATTTTCCTTGTCATTTATTTTGCAAAGTTATGCTATGTAGATTCCAGCTGGTATATAATGTTTTCCTTATTTGACATATGATAGGTTAGTAATACAGTGACAATCACGCCCATCTTAGCAACATAGTATCTGTGTTGTAGATCACATTTCATAGCAGTCAGTTCACATTATAGGAATAAGGATAAGGCTTAATGTGTACACAAAGTCAATCATTCCTGGGAAATAAAAAAATTGTCTTCCTAGAATATAAATAAATAAAACCTACCCTGGGCTGTAATTAACTCCACTGATATCACTTTTATGACAAATCTTCTTTCTGCACTCTGAAGTTCCACCAGCTGGAAATTGAGAGGCTCACATTCTTAGACATAATTGGAAAAAATGGAAATGACCAATGGGAGAAAATAATCTTTGCTATCTATCTTCTTTTTTATCATATTCCTCATGAAGCCTCATCAGTATATGTTCCACAGTATGTGCTGGTTGCATCAGTGACTGCTTTTTCTTAAGCATTTTCTTAAGCATTTTTTTAGGAGATTCATAGGAGAACTTACAAAGACAAATATCTTTGGGACATGGATAAATGACAATAAAGGGAAATGGTCCACATACGGTCTGGTGATTTGTTTTTTCTTTTAGGTCCTCAACATTCCAGGTTCCTTGGTGGAACTAATAAGAATGAATTACTCTTATCGGAAAATTATTCCTTTGCATATAAAAATAAAACTGCAGCATGTTCTCTTATCTCTAACTTCCTGAAAAATTGGGCCAGACACACTGTTCTGAGCAGTGGCGTGGTAAGGGGGCCAGAACCGGGGCCGGGGTGGGAGGTTGGATAAGGGGCAGAAGGTCTTGGAAGGTGGTCAGGGGACAAGGAATGGGGAGTTGGATAGTGCGTGGGAGTCCCAGGGGTCCTGTCAGGGGATGGGGCAGGGGTGTGTCTAGGGGTCGGGGCAGTTAGGGGACAGGGAGCAGGAGGGTTGGTTACGGGGTGGGGTCCTGGGGAGTGATTAGGGGGTTGGGGGGGTCTCTGGAGGGAGTGGTCAGGGGACAAGGAGCAGGTGGGCTTAGATACAGGGTGGGGTTCTGGGGGGAGAAGTTAGATTGGGGGGCCTCCAGAGGGGGCGATCAGGGGACAAGGAGCGGTGGGGGGGGGGTGTTGGATAGGTCGGGAGTTCTGAGGGGGGCAGTCAGGGGTTGGGAAGTGAGTGGGGTCGATAGGGGGCAGGGCCAGGCTGTTTGGGGAGGCACAGCCTTTCCTACCTGGCCCTCCACACAATTTTGAACAATTTTTGGCCCAATGTGTCCCTTGGGCCAAAAAGTTTGCCCATGCCTGTGCTAGAGGATGCAGACATGTTCAGAATGACCATTTTCAGGCCAGAGTTATGATTTCTAGCTCCAGCCTTTCCTGTTGAAGTTGGATGAGAGTTCAGTTCTGTCATCTAACTGGAAGTATCTGGTGGTACTGAAGCTTATTGCACAAGGGACAAGCAATAACAAATTCTGAGTGCATGGCGGGGTGGAGGGCAGAAGGGGAAGGAGGTTTGACATTTATTTCAGTGAAAAGGAGAACTTTGATTATACCGTTTAGGAATAGAGAACCTGTATCGCTGAGTTTTAGGATATATTTGAATTATCTCTGCAAACATTTGAAAACAGAACTTACAGGATGTAAGCGAAGTGCATGTATAGCGAGTACAATGCACCTGTTTACACTAAATCTGAATTTGGCTTTTTTGGTAAAGACTGTTTAAATTAAAAAGTAAATAAGTCTTTGAAAAATCATATGACCAACCTGCTGTGCAACTTCCAGTCCTGGCATATTCTCTGTGCTTCTGCAAAATATTTAAGTATTGTCCGGTAAATCGCCATCTAGAAACACAAGAAAAAAAATTGCCTTGGTCCAGCTGGTGGGCAGCCTTTTCACCAGACAGAACATCACTCAGCTATCTGTTGGCAAAGTGTAGCATTAAGATCTCTCTGTGTAATCAGACAATGGAAGTGTCATAGTTTCATTTTGGAATTAACTGCCCCTCTACCTTCCCTCCTCCCCGTCCCCAAAATAAGGACCATCACAAACCTCACCACTTTTGGCTCCAAGAGCAAGATACATTTATTTTATCTTGCCTTCTCTAACACAAATAATAACCATGTATGTTAAAAACAAAATAATTCAAAACATCCCTCTTTTCCCACCACCACCTCACGCCATAACAAAGTGACGCACCTCTGCACACACTTCTCCCCAGAGAATGGATGAAAGAACAAACATGTGACAGATGTTACTTATTTGCTTAAAAGACTACTGGAAGGTGCTTAGCTACTACAGTTATGAGCACAGTATAAAAATCTATGTAAAATAGAAGATCACGTCTCCCTTTGCACACCCGTACAACAACAGCATTCAAAGAGAACTATTCAAAATTTAAGAAAATTGCAGCTATCAACTAGTGTGTTGAATTCATTTTTAATGGTCTTGAATAAGTCAAGTTATTGTAAACAACTGTTGGTTAAAAATGTCCTAAAGCCTGAGCCACTGCTCTGGTAGTGCAGATAGTGTGCCCTGAAACAATCAGTAAAAGTAATGGAGATCTTTTAACAGGTGTTTCTCAGCCAATGGTTTCTATACCTAAAATTTCTAAGACCTTTTTATGCGTTGGCAGGTAAAAGTCAGTGAAGGAAGCAAAGTCCATATGGATTATATTTTATTATAATTTATATTACAAATCATTAGTTATTTGCGCTAAACAAAAAAGGCCCATCATTGGCTAATATTGCAGTGATCAATTATTCCATTACCATTCTTACTTTTGGTCTTCCTCCTCCTTAAATTGTCATTCAGTTTTAGAGTAAGTTATTTATCTGAAAAATTTAGTCTCTCTTTTTGCTCACTGCATATTGCTATTTTCATGTACTTTTCCTTTATTCTATATTATTCAATATATTTGGCATTTTTTTAACTTTGTATTGATCACAAACAATTATTTGTAAGTATTCAATATTTATTTTCATATTGAAATGGCCTGTGTTGGTTTGTCATTTAGGATAAATCAGATTTTATTATTGTGTTCCTAGATTAGATAATCATACAAGTTCCTCTGAAGAAAGCAGTCATCCAGATTAAAAAAACTGTTTCCATAAATATTCACATATATAATTTGAAATTCACTTTCTGCAAACTTCACAGCAATATAGCTTTAACATGTGAATATCCATGATACAGAACCCACAAGGGGCATAGGCATGGATAAAGCAAATTCATATATAAATTGGAGCAGTTATTTAAGAATTTGGCAGTATTCATTCAGCTTTCTTGATGATAAAATTATAATTCCAGGAATAGAAATGTCCCAGCTAATGTAGTCATTTTCTCCCATCTGTTTGGTTTGTTGCTTTAAAATTCAAAAATCAGGGTGATATGTAGGTGATATAATAATCTTCATTCTCCTGATAACATTAAGAAGAAGCTAAATTAATGCCATTCCTCATGATTTTACTACAAGCATTGTTCCCACAACTGTATCTCTTCTGTCAAATCTAACATACAACCGGGGCTGGCTCCAAGCACCAGCATAACAAGCGGGTGCCTGGGGTGGCACTCTGTAATGGGCAGGGTTCCAGCTGCACCGCCCTCACTTTGCTCCTTTAGCTGCGCTGCAGCCGTGCCGTCCCCGCTTCGCTCCTCCGGCTGTGCCATCTCCGCTTCCCTCCACCCCCCCTTTTCTTTGCTTGGGGTGGCAAAAAAGGTAGAGCCGACCCTGCATAGAACTGTATCTGAATTTGGTTGGTTGGTTGTTGGGAAAGGCTGAAAAGTTGGTGAAAATATGACTACAATAACTTTGATTGGTGAAATTTCAAAGGGAGAGAAGTTTTTTGGGGAAGTTTTAAATTCATGGAGATTAAGTCCATTAATGGCTATTAGTCAGGATGGATAAGGAATGGTGTCCCTAGTCCGGGGTGGGCAAACTTTTTGGCTCGAGGGTCACATTGGGGTTCAAAATTGTATGGAGGGCTGGGTAGGGAAGGCTGTGCCTCCCCAAACAGCCTGGCGCCGGCCCCTATCCGACACCCTCCCACTTCCTGCTGCCGACTGCCCCCTCAGAATCCTGACTCATCCAACCACCCCCCTTGTCCCCTGATTGCCCCCTCCAGAGATTCCCCTGCCCTTAATCTCTCCTCAGGACAGCACCCCCTACCCAATCCCTCCGCTCTCTGTCCCCTGACTGCCCTGACCCCTAGCCACACCCCACACCCTAACAGGTCCCCTGGGACTTCCATGCCCTATTCACCCACTCCAGCCCCCTTACCATGCCGCTCAGAACAGTGTGTCTGGCCCAGAGCCAGACTCACTGCTGCGCTGATCTGCCGGAGTGCGCAGCCCTGCCCCCTCCCAGAGTGCTGCTCGCACAGTGCGCTGAGGCTGCAGGGCGGGCAGTGGGGGAAGAGGGAGGAGCTAGTTTCCCCAGCCGGGAGCTCAGGGGGCTGGACAGAATTAGCCCACAGGCCAGATGTGTCCCACAGTCCATAGTTTACCCACCCCTGCCCTAGTCTCTGTCAGAGGGTGGTGATGGATGGCAGGAGAGAGATCACTTGATCATTAACCGTTGGGTTCACTCACTCCACGGCACCTAGCATTGGCCGCTGTCAATGGCAGGATATTGGGCTGGATGAATCTTTGATCTGACCCAGTATGGCTGTTCGTACGTTCTTAAACGTGTTCAAAATTATAATCAATAACCTCATTCGAACATTGTTGAGGGACAGCAGTCTGAATAGCATTATACTTTCTAGCCCTGGAGACTTGGAGTTCGCAGTAATCATTCTCAGCCTTCTTGCTCCTATGATCAGACATTCAGTTTATAGTTGTTATACTATAGATCCCTTTAAGGTTTTTTCGTATTTTCATTTTTAAGCCTAATTTGATTTTTAAGGAAACAGAAAGAAAACTAGCTAAAACTGATGGAAAATAATTACAATTTTCTTTTGTTTAATGGAGCATGGTTACTGGGGCTACACCTCTAAGCAGGTTTGTTTTGTCTACTGTTGAGTGGTGCACTGTAAAGAAATCTAACACTTTGCAGTTTCCTGTTATTCATTTTGTTTAACTTTTGGCTGTAAATTACATTAGGCTCAATTACAAGGTTTTAACTAGATAATCAGAAGGCAGGAGACAGGAAGAAATAACGTTGATTTGTTTTTATTCTATAAATCTGCTTTATCACATGCTAGTCTGGTGTAGGTTGGAAAAAGAGGAATGTTTCAGAAGACTATTAGTGCTTCTAGTTGGTAATGCACAGTAGTTAATCAATCAGAGATGTTTATCTTTTTCAACTTATCCACTTAAGCAAACGAAATAATTTTGCAGTTTTTGTTTTTATTTTTCTGCTGTTGTGTTTTATGCATTTCTACGTTGGCATGGCATGTGAAATATATCTGATATTTTATTTGTGATTTCTACTGATATTATTAACATGGTTTAGAGCACCAAATGTGCACAGAGCTGTACAGAGTTTTCACTGTAGAGCTATGCAATCTGAGGGCCCATTCCTGTTAACATTAACTACTGCTTGTAGTGCTTATTGCTACGAATATTCCTAGCATTAAGTGTTTGGAGGGTTAGACTCTAGATTAGACATAATATGATGGTGAGAGACTGGGGAAACTTAGGTCAGGCAGAATCAGTGTGAGAAATGGAAAGTAAGGTCATGAAGTATGATTCTGCATAGATGATTTTTTTTCCTATTTAGATTGTACTAGTTTGAATGGGAATGTGGGTCACTGTTGGAGACCCTATGGAAAAAAGTGGGCTTTGAATGGAATATTCATTTAATTAACACTAGATCAGTCATCATTATCCAGATGCCTATCAAGGCAGTAACTTCACTTGAAATGCAGAAGCAAAATTTGATACTAGAAACACAGACTGAGGGCCCTAAGGTAGCTACAGTTCTTCAGTATGGACCAGTTTGAACATGGTGAGTTGAGATACTAAATGAGAGATCAGAGGCTTAAAACTAAAGAAAACAAAATAAAAACAAAAAAACCTTCTGATATACTTCTAGCTGCAACCATCTGGCTTGTCTCTTTACCCAGGCTCAATTATATACAAAGAACCATGCAATGAAAGGATGGGGGGAGGCGAGAAAATAAATCCATAATCAGATCTGTTGCTGAAATAAAAGAATAGCAATGTAGTGGTTTTACAGTGCGTGTATGTGGGGGGAGGAGTACTCTCAATTAGCTTTTTGCCTTTAAGAATGCCCATATTTGTACATTGAACCAGAGAAGAATGCTTTGACATTGAACATAAATCTGAGTCTTCTGGTTACTAGCACTTATATAATCATCCTGCCATTTCACTTGAAAGCTTTGTACAGTCAATACGTTTGTGTATGGCATTTAACATGGAACTTTTCTTTTCGTTCCAGTTGCCAATGCCTGATGAATGTGTCTACAGAAGTTTTAGAGCCCATGCTTTAGGACACCACAGCTGCAGAGAACATTTTCTTTCTCAGAACCTGTGGCATGTCTATCATTTTGTCAGATGTTGTAATTCTGTCCCGAAAAGATGCTTTTTCTGTCCCGTTGTGGAATGATCTTAGTATGCCTGATTGGTGTGTCAAGGAGATATTTGGCAGTTCCCAATCAAGACTTCCACTTTCTAGGAGTTGTTTGGAGTTTATCTATATGTCTTTCTTTACTTTTAATTGGACTTTTGTGGCTAAAAACTTGTGTCTTGCTGTAGAATTACATGATTTAATTTATAAAGGGGGTTTTGGGGTCTTTTTTTATTTTTTTTTTTTTTTTTCGTTTTTGTTTTTTGCATTCCTGCAATATGTTCAAAGGATCTCCTCCTTGGTTAGAAGATTCCTGATTTTTTTTTAAGAGTTCCCACTTCCCATTTTATTAGTCAAACTTATGAATTTTGAGGTGCTCTGTGTTTCAGTAATTAAATATTTAAGAATATACTTTTCTAACAATTTGTACATCCTTTCATCCTGTGTGACATGCGACAGCAGGAAGAACCTTACAAGATTTGGCATGCAATTCCATATATAGTGACTTTACACCAAAATTGAGATATCTCTTATGTCTGCAGCTTCAGAAGTTGATAGGGATATTACAGTCTTCCCATACTAAATGTTTTTCTGTCTTTTTCACAATCTCTGGTTCTACTGTAAACTTTGCTTAGATGAAATTACAAACTCTGGGAATTATCAGTTTGTAAGAGAAATAGATCCATTAATGATCAGTTAACAGCAAAGTTCACCTCATCAAACTTCTTCCAGATTCTTATGTCAGGGAGAAGGCTTGGCTTCCCATTCCCATGTCCGTATGGAAATAGTAGTTTCTTGGAGGCTTCGTATGCCTTCTCCAGCTCCATCAACACTTCTCTTCTCTTTGACTTCAATATTGATATTCTGTTGGATTTGATTGCCTATGGCTGCCTCCAGGATTTCATTAGAGTATAGAAGGGCTCTGCATAAATATTACTATGTCTACAGACTATAATGTCTTACCCATGGATTCCCCGCAAAGCTAATATATAGTACATCTTTCCAACCCTTTGTATGTGTGTATCCCTAGGCAACTGATGGCCCACCCTCAGGACTAGAGGAGGGGTTGTGGTGGTAGTGGGATATATTGCTGTGGACAAAACTGATGCACTCCCATGAGCACACTGGATGAGCAGGGGTGATGCATGCATGATGATCCATACGAGAATCAAAAGAATTCTTGATACAGCCATGGTTTCATATGGCAAATAGTATTTCATACAGTGAGTAATGTTGGAAGCAAATAACATTAAGAAGTGATAGGTAAGTGTGATGAGGTGATCTCCCATCACCTGCTAGAGAAGGGAAAATAATAGAGAGATGTGCTACATGTAAGGTTAATTGACTGATTCCCTCATGGCCAGAGGGGCAGAGCTTGGTGATGAGCCATTAGACACCTGGGCCTTCTCAGGTGTCTGAGGGAACTTGAGGAGAAGGGGGAAGACTGCAGAGAGAGAGAGAGAGAGAGACTGATGGGAGGAAACAGGCTCTGATAGGCAACCTTAACGTAGCCCTGGGGTGGAGTGGAAGGTCTTTTTATCTTTGTGGTTATTTGGAGCTTATAACATGGGCTTTTTAATACACTGGAAGGGGATGAGACTGGTGAAATGTCTAGCTGGAGGGCTCATTCAGAAGACAGAAGACAAAAGACAAGCCAGTACAGAGGAAGCAGCCAAAAGGGGTGCTAGCAGTACAGATCAGTGAAATGCTGACTCCTGGAATGGAGACACTACGATGGTTACAGGGAGCCTTAAAAATTCACAGTTTGGTCTGAACATCTCAGACCCCAATTAGTTCTGTAAAAGTATACTGGAAATCTTGTCAAAGCAGGCCTTTCTTATAGAATTTTGGAGGTAGAGACGTAAAAAAAGAACTTAAAGCTAAAACAAAGTAAAACTTTTATTCTAGTCTCAGAAAACCAAATAAAAAGTTTTTGGGTCCATTTTGACTTAATCTGAAAAGGTTTCCCATCCTTGTGTTAAGGATACTCTCTTATATCACTTACGTGAGAATATAATAAAAATAAGATAAATAAAATGATGTTTCAGCTGCCCTCCCTGGAATGTAAGTTCACATTCATTATATAGGAAGCAAAAACTTGCTGTGGTTGTTAAATACTGCCAACCAGGTGCTTTTTCTGTTACTTATGTAAGTTTCTTGAGAGTAATTGCTTGTTCCCTGAACTAGATCAGACAGAAGAGTTAAACTGAGTTTAAGCTCTAAAAATGGACAACAAAACCTCTGTACTCTTCTGGTTATAGGATGCAGGCCAACCGGTAGACCTTATGTTAAAGTTGAAAGCGTGCTAGTTATATAAATGTGAATAGTCAAAACTACTGTATTTAAAGTGCCTTAGGCTTTCATTGGAACTTTGTAACTTTGAGGGAAAACTATTTAAAATCAAATTTTATATGATTATAGAAAGTTTTCTTATTGGAAATTCAAACTCTTAGCACCTTAGCTTAATTGTTACTATTATTGATTTATGCCCATATATGTGTAATATGTATAAGGAGCTGTAATAGTCTGATGATTTGGAAGAAGATAAGCTTTTAAATGGCAAAAGAGGAATTAGGCCAGGGGTTGGCAACCTTTCAGAAGCAGTGTGCCGAGTCTTCTTTTATGCATTCTAATTTAAGGTTTCGCGTGCCAGTAATATAATTTAACATTTTTAGAAGGTCTCTTTCTATAAGTCTTTAACATATAACTAAATTATTATTGTATGTAAAGTAAATAAGGTTTTTAAAATGTTTAAGAAGCTTCGTTTAAAATTAAATTAAAATGCAGAGCCCCCCCAGACTGGTGGCCAGGACCCAAGCAGCGTGAGTGCCACTGAAAATCAGCTTGCGTGCCGCCTTCGGCACGCATGCCAGGGTTCCCTACCCCTGAATTAGGCTATACTGTGTATTCCTGATATAGATCCTGAAGTGCCATAGTCGCATGAGAAAAAGATGGCTTGTCTACACTTACCGGAGGATCAATGTTGCAGTGATAGATACATCGGCATTCGATTTAGCAGGTCTAGTGAAGACCCGCTAAGCTGACCGCCGATTGCTCTCCCTTGACTCCTGTACTCCATTAAGAAGAGTAAGGAGAGTCAATGGGAGAGTGTCTCCTGTCGATGTTGCATAGTGTGGACACTCTGATAAGTAGATCTAAACTACGTGATTTGAGTTACACGATTCATGTAACTCAAATTGCATAGCTTAGATTCATTTTTCCCTTTAGTGTAGACAAGGCCTGACAGTAAGTAAAGTGACAGGGGAGGTGTACCTGACAGCTGATAAAGAATTTACCATAATTGGAATAAACATTGTGCAGTTTGTGTCCCCAGTTTTTTTCTAGTTATTTATTAAAATTTCATTTTTTAGGGAAAAATTTCATTCTTCAGGGAAAGGCACTGTAAAAACATAGGAAGACATGATCTCTGTACCCAAAAGCTTACAATTTAAGGCTTTCAGCAAATACTTTCATGTGTTTAACTTTACACATTGTGAGTGAAGATGAGGACTATTCACATGCATAAAGCTAAGCATGCGAATGACTCTTGGCAGGATCAGGGCCCAGGTCTGTTTTTTTCCGACACATAGCCCTTATCTACACTAGGGGGTATGTGGGGTCGGGGGTCAACCTAACATACACAACTTCAGCTAGGAGAATAGCATAGCTGAAGTCAATGTATCTAGATCAACTTACTGCAGCATCTTCATGGTGCTAAGTTGACTGCTGCTGCTCCCCCGTTGATTCTGCCTGCGTCTATTGTGGTAGTGGAGTACCAGAGTCAACAGGAGTGTGTGCGGGGATCAATTTATCTCTAGATTAGATGCAATAAGTCAACTCTAGACATAGAATATTTGTGATTCATTACGTTATTCTTCCTACCTGGGTGGCACATATTGAGAAATGAGCCTTGTTCCATTGTGTCTTGTAGTGCACTTTAGTTATATATTTGGGAAATCTTTCATTACATGAGATGATAGAAGTTTACAAAACAATACATTTCTAAGAGAGAGTTGTATATGCAGAAGTTGTAGAGTGTAAAGGGAAAAATAAATGGTTTTATAGCAGAAATTGATTAAAAATTAATGGGTATGAAAGGGCTGGTCCAGTCCCTAATGTTCAGATTATCTCTGCTGGGGATTCTACACTTTATCACCTGTGTACTTCTGCTGTTGATTTGTCTCGACAGTCCTAGTATTGCCCTTATTCAGGTCAGAGGATCCACACAGTGGTTCTTCTGACTTCACATTTTTCTTGCCCTACCATCAAACACTTGATTCTCTAACATCTCACTACCCCTTGATGTAAAGCAACTACACTACTTCTGGTGCCAGGGGACTCTCTGCAACCATGGAACTAAGGGCAATATCTGTCCTAAAGCGTAGTTCAGCTCTAAAGTGACACTATGCAAATAACATTGTAGGGATTCTAAATTTGTGGAGTCTCGTGTTTTATGGTACTCATTTGCTCAGCTTATATTACTAAATGTGTGTGTCAGTGGCACAACTGAAAATTCAACTCTGGATCTGCAAGGTTTGTTCTTTCTGGTTTGCATGCAACCACCAGTAATAAAAATTCTGCTTGCCAAATCTGCCCTGAATTACACCAGTGCAAATCCCATTATTTTCAATTCTGCTTTAAGATGTATCTGTGCAAGCATTGAAGTAATTGCAGTATTGCCAACACAAACAGTTAAAAATAATGAGTTAGGCCAACAAAACCCATGATACTGCCTTAAATACTTAGTTTTCTTTAAACTATATTATGGTTTTGGGATCTTATTTGCCTTCTGGTTTCTGACTCTTCAGGGTTCACTCACCTTGCGTTTTCAAACTTTTCTTCATAGCCCTTAAAGCCAGAAGCCTACTTAAACAAAAAAAAAAGTAAATAAAAGCTGAGATTCTTAGGCAATCTCATGATTCCAGCAGCTGGGACTTTAAGAAAATAACACTAGTTATTGTGAAACTCATGATAAAATGATGAGTTAACCGCATTGCAGCTATGTAAATGAAACTCAGAGCAGGATTTGGAATGCCTGGAAAATGAGGAATTTAATATGAAGCTGGTTTTTGGTGGGTTTGTAAATGCCTCAACTAATGTCAAAATATGGGTGTCTTCTGGAAATATCAATAGCATTATAAGAAATAAAATGTGTAGGTTGGTCATGAGAAAACCCGAGTATGGTGATTCATTTTCTGATTTCATAAGATTCTGCCAGATTTATTAAGTAAGGACTGAGTGCAAAACCAAACCAAACAAACACAAAAATGCACGCACCAAATTTCTTTGGGGAAAACCAGGCTGTAGTGGATTTCCCCGAATTTGGTTTTTGATACTTTGGGAGGTGCTCAGATATTAGGTGTACAGTGTGGGAAAATATTATGAAAATTGGGAAGACTGATACTAAATACCCCTAAATGTATCTGCAGGAAAAGCATGCTTTTCACTATTACATTCATAAAGAAGACAGACCACCTTTGAGTTGCAAAATTTACAAGCCTATGTGACTTATTAATCAGGATTCCAAGATGCTTTTGAAAATATTTACTGTAATTATCCAGAGAGAGATTTTCAAAGGAACACATGGGAGTTACTCAGTGGGATTTATGTGCCTAATTCCCCTCTGCACCTTGGAAAAATCACTTCCCTACAGATATGATTCATTCTGAGCAGATTTCTTAAAAAAACCCAAACACCCGCATCTAGTCTGTAGGTGATACAAGATACCTTTTAAGCAATAAAGATCAGCTATAGCTAGAAGTGTGCTCATTGTAGCTTTCTACTTGGTGCAGATAGAGTGATTGGTTGAGTGGAATTCAGAAAAAAACCAAACCCTTAAGGATTGTATATAAACTTTTTTACATGGGACCACTGCCATCTGTTGTGTATAGTAGAGTGTACTCCGAGAAAGTCAGTTAAGCTGAGTGTATGAATCAGAAAGTTCTTCCGTCTCTCTTGTTGATTCATCTAGTGATGGAGCTGCTGGCAATCAACCTGGAAATGAGCTCAAATGAATACGTTCTTGCAAATTGTGGTTCTATGTTAATGACATAACTCTTGCCCTGAAGAAATCAGATATATTAATTCAGTTCTCAGGGAGTGATGACATCTCATTTATTTTCTAAGTTCAAGATGAAATGGGAGCTCCCAACTGCATTTATAACATTAAACTTCATTTTATCCCCTGCTATCACACAATATATATTTACAACATTCAAAAGCTTTTCTTCAAAGAAAGTGTGGAGCGGGGAAAGACCATTAAAATCTAAATGGCCTCTTTCCAGTAGGATATTTTACTTGTTTTATGTTTTGTTTGTGCTAATATTAGCCTTCTTTCAGTTTATAATATTTCATATGATAATGTAATATTTTCATTTTGTGCCTTTTTAAAGACCTCAGAGAAAATGTGTTAAAATGGTGTTACATCTTATCAAAACTGGAGGCAACAGGTTTATTTATTTGTTAATGATCCTTTAAAAAATCAGTGGCTAAATATCAGCGGCTATTTAATACCAAAAAGTTACTGTCTAAATAATACCAGCTAAAATAATAAATTAAATAAAATGCACTGAACCTTAGATAAAAACCAATCTGGAAATAATTAAATATATGTACATCAATTTTCAGACAACTTCTAAAGACCCTGAAAATATTTAAGCTTATTCTTTGCTTCATGATTGGTATACATACAAACATATGAAATAACTCAATCACATGTAATTCTTCCCTTGTGTTCTCTTGATACAAGCCTGTGTGTGGACATTTATTTCAGAATAAAAGTGTCCTATTTTGATTTTGCTTAGCTACTGACTTAAGCTAAATATAAGCAGGGAACTTTAAAAATCAAAATAGAATATTTTTATTCCAAAATAAGTGTATCCACATACACATGCATCAAAAGAGCAAAAGGTGTGCAATAAAAGTGATTTATTTATTTCAGTGCAAGTTTTTGTGTAGACAAAACCCTTACATGTGTAGCTCCGTTGACTTCAGTGGAATGAATTACAGTTCTTAAAATTAAGCACCTCTATAAATTTTGCAAGATTGAGGCGTTGGATTGCAAGCTGTTTGGGGAAAGGAAAATGCCTTACTCTGTGTCTAAAGCTGGGTTTCTCTAAATTAATTGCATTATGATCTCCTTCTGACAACAAAAATTACTACACAACCTCAGGAGGCAGGAGGACAGAAGCCTGAGCCCACATGAGCTCCGCTGCCCTGGGTGGGGGCAAAGCGCGAGCCCAATTGCTCCAGGCAGGGGTGCCAAAGCTGAAGCTCAAGGACTTCAGCCCTAGGCTGACGCCCTCAAGTTTCAGCCATGGGTGGTGAGGTTTGGGCTTCAGCCCTGGGCCCCAATAAGTCTAAACCAGCTCTGGCGACCCCATGGGGTCCTGACCTACAGTTTTAGAACAGCTGGTCTAAAGCACGATGTAAATCTACAGTTTTAAATAAATGATTACTGATGCCCCCCATTCCTACTAAAAATTTCTAAGATTTTTTTTCTTATTTCAGAATTATCAAAACTGAGAGAGCAGAATAATCTGCAAAGAACAAAAAATTTTCCTGCTTCCTGGTCATCTTGACTTTAGACATCAGCACTGGAGTCCCAGTTCGAAATACCAAACATTCGCACAACTGCTGCCTGCTTTGATAGCAATATATTCTTCAACACTTTTGCAAACCCACGAATAACATATAAAGCAATACTTTATATCCCTTATTATTGACTTATCTATGCTCCATGTTCTGGCTTCAAATTGATATGAAATGTCAGAGATACCAGGCTACTAAGGGCACTATGAGGTATCATATTTTCCTTTAAAGGCGCTCAAGTTGTTGGAAGCAGAATACCGAGATGGACAGTTGTTCTGACTTAAAATGGCAGTTTGGTTTATATGTTTGCATTCTTCTGAAAACCTTTGTATTCAGAGGTATCTGTACTTTGTCGACCTAGCTGAGCAATGTCTAATCTTGATTAATTGGAGCATCAGTATTATTTTTCTTAAGTAAATTACTAAATTCCCACAAGAAATTTGAGGGAGGGCAACATTATTTGGAGGTAGAAATGAGATCAGACAGGAGATATTTTTTTCTTTTTTTTTGTATGAGACTGTTTCAACCTGAAGGAGATATTAGGCTAAACTTGTCAGTCAGGTTAAAGAAAGAGAGTAGAAGAAAAATCCCTTTACTGCTAACATGTTGTCATTAACTTTTTATTTAGTTGTCCTTCAGTTGTATAACACACCCTTAAAAACCTTATTGCTAAGAAATGGCCTTGGCCTCTTTGAGAGTCAGGTGTGCCAATCCTGTATAGCATAGGTTGATTCTCTAAGATTATATCAAAGGTAGACTAGGTCCTTAATATGAGCAGCAGTACAGATCATTTTGTTTATTAGCTCAGGGTTTTCTTCTTCTTTTCCTTCTTCTTCTTCTCCTTCTCCTCGAACATTGATCAGGCCACCCAAGATAACAATATTAAAATAGGTTTAAGATTAGCAGCCGTGTTAGTCTGTATCCTTAAATAAGACGAGAAACACTTGTGGCACCTTAGAGACTAACCAGTTCATTTCAGCATAAGCTTTCGTGGGCTATAAAAAAGGCACTGCTGCTTTCCCAACTGACATTCATTCTGCCCGCTCACTTCCAGTTATATCAACATGGATTACAGAGCTATCCTTTGCATAGGAAATTAACTTCCTTTTAGCTACCTACTGCTGTATTAAAGGCTTGGGTATCTGCTCCTTCAGAAAGAAATTCCTAATGAGTTTAAATGCTGGCATTAAAGTTTGTTTGGCATACAGTCATCTCTAGACTGTTTCTAGTTCTGGCAGTCTTTGGATAATCTTGTCAAATAATTTGAAGATTAAGAAAAAATGTCAATTCACAGATAAGACAAGAAGCCTTGTTTTAGAGATTCGGGTGTTTTTGAGAAACAACTTTATATAAAAGCTAGAATTTCCATTAGCAGGTCATAAGGTTGCAGATGTGCATTCCAGCCCAATCCTTCTTTAAATATATATATACACACATATATAGGGTTTACTAATCTGTCCATGTTTTTTTTATTTCTCCAAATTTTGAAAATTATAAGTTTGAATTTTGAGGTGGGCACAAATGTGCATAGATAAATGTGCTATATTACATTATAGTTATAATATTGATAGATTACATACCAAGTCTACTCAGGCACCTACAATGAATAATAATAAGAGTAATATAAAAATAAATAAAGTAACTGAGGGTGTTCCTAGGAAGACTGGATGCACTGAATACACCCACATCCAGCACCTGTTTGTAGTAGAAAGGGACAGCAGCACTGCAATTCTACTGAGCTTACCTCTGAAACCATGAATTTCTGAATTCTTTAGACATTCTATCTGGCATCGTTGAGCACTCCTGTGGAGGAACCATTGCCAATCTACTTTAGTCAACTCATTCCATAGTTCCCAGATCTTTTTAATGAAAAAGAATAGCTAACTAAGGATCCTCCCTGTCCATCCTCCCAACTTCTTATGTATACTGTGGAAACAAATCTTTCAAACAGTCATTTGGCCAGTGCCAGTAAATTTATTACAGTCAATTTCTTCCTCAGATTTGTGTGCAGTACTCCTAAAAGTTATGATACTGTTCAAGATCAGAGTTTGTTCCTTATTCTGGAGTCATGCATTTAATTTCTGCCATCAAAGCAATATTTAAAAACATTTTAAACACCTAATAGCATTGTCCTTACTTTATTACATAAATCTTTTCATCTTCTTTTCATTTTGTCCAGATTGTGTCATGTCTAGTCTCTTTAAGGGCGCAGTCCTGTTCACTATTTCCCAGTGGTTGTTGAGAGTACTTGGTACATTACAGTATTGCAGCCGATAGTGTCTGGGTGAATTGGAAGATAAACAAGTGTTAACTCGGTTGAGTAGCAAGAAGTTACATTAGTTTGGTTGGAGAAAGATATTCTGTATATAGTGAGGGTTGCCTCTCTATCATCATTGAGGAAACGTTTGTCCCTTTGTCCAAGAGGTTTACAATTTAGGGTGTTTTTGGACTCCTGGCTATTCCTGGAATCCCAGGTGCTATTAGTGGTGCAACTTTTTCACCCGTTTTTATTCCATATCATTAAAGTAAATGCAACCAGTTTGCTCATTTCCATGCTTCACCACAGTCTTTCATGTTTTTATGACTTCAGATTTAGAAAAGAGTGGATTACTCTACAGTAATATGTTCTATCCTGGAAATTGCAGCTGGCACCGAATACCAGTGACTACCTCCTTGTTGGTGATGGCTGTAAAAAATATCTCTTCACCTGCACATCATTAAAATTTCATGTGGTTTGAGCTCTGGTTATCTGAGATTCTATATTGTTCTCTATGTGTTGCTGAGCCAGTTGAAATAGGTGAAGATCCTGAGCCACCACTCTCTCAGTTTAAGTATCTTGGGATCTGGGATGCTATTACAGTGTCCTCAGAAGATGATCTTGGTCTCTGGAATTCCCTTCGGCTCCATCTGATGAGCAGTGAGTGTCATTTAGTGTATAAAAAGCCCATATTTTTTTCTCATGCTTTGCCTGAGTTAGGATGGGGTGGATGTAAGAATTTAGTTTCAGGCAGTATTCTGTTCATGTTGACTTCAAGTTATGAGAGTTGTATATATTTAACAAATATGAGTTTACTAATGAAAAAAAATCAAGGATTTTTGTTGGTGGTGGTTTTAATGAGATTTTATCATATTTGGCTATCTCTTCAGTTAGTGATTTACCCTTAATATTTTCATTACAGGAAGACTGGGCCTTAAATTGATCCTGTAATTGGATGAACCACCCTTGAATAGTATCAGAGGGGTAGCTGTGTTAGTCTGGATCTGCAAAAGTGACAAAGAGTCCTGTGGCACCTTATAGACTAACAGATGCATTAGGGCATAAGCTTTCATGGGTTAATACCCACTTCATCGGATGCATCCCCACGAAATACACCCACAAAAGCTTATGCTCTAATACATCTGTTAGTCTGTAAGGTGCCACAGGACTCTTTGTTACCCTCGTATAGTAGTTTTTCTTGAATAAATGGACTGGTACATAACCTGTCCAAAATATATGCTAGCTGAAAACAATTTACTACCAGGGCCACTACCTTTGTTCAAATCTACATTGCCTAGTGATCCTGAGTAGTTTTATTTCCTACAGATTAAACTTTTGCCTTCACAATAGTATATGTGATAGGGTTTTTTTTTTTAAAAAATCAATTGATTTCTCTAATAGAAACAGAACCATTTGTTGACCCAGGACCAGATTCTATTCCCGTTATGCATGCTGAGTAGTATGTTACTCTCTGAGTAATCCCTAAAGTTAGCGGGGGTGACAGAATCTGGCTTTTTTAAGACACTTAGGTTTGGGTGAGAGTTCTTATTTGCAAAAATGTTTTCAGAAATGAACGACCTTATGAATACTAGTGTAAGTAAATATTGAGAGAGTATTTAGATTGGAAAGGCTCTGAGATATTTTGAAAAGCTTCTTATTTGTCATTTAATAGAGCCCTGAAGCAATTATGGATATTGAAAGTTTGAGACAGAAAAAAAGGGATGAAGGGAAGTTAGACTCCTGTTAGAACTAGAAAATAGTAACAATACACCATCCAGCTAGAAAATAAGGATGTTCTGAGGACTGACTTTGATAATGAATCACGGCACAAATTGAAGGATTGTTTTTATTGCTAAAGCTATTTTTCCAAACTATAAATGATGAACATATTTTCAGAAGTTACCCTCCCTTGCAGATAACCTGTATCCAGAAAACGATGCAATTTTTGGGGTAAATTATATGCAGAGTATAATTTTATTATCTGTGTTTACAATTATTATAGTGCTGTTATGAATAAATTCCTGTTTATTCAGAATTTCATGTTAAATCAAAATAGTATTTTCTTTATGTACTGTAGTATAAAAGGTCATAATTAATATCCTCTTTTAAAAATACTAAAAAATTAAAAACATAATCTGAGGTAGGAATTTCATAGTTTATACAGCTGAACAGACAGAAGAAAGGCAGCTGCAGGGGTAATCTTTTTTAAAAAATCATTTATTTAGCTTGTAGATTTCCCTTACCACATGCATATGGACAGCACATCTTTCTGGAATAAGACACCTGGTATCAGAATGTTTTGTCTTGTAAATATTTTTGTACAGTTATAGCACTTCCTTGTTTGCTGGAAAAGTAACAAGATGTATACCATGATTATATAAATAGAGTATGTAGACTCTCTAAATGTAAATGTAAGAAACTGTTTTCTATCATAGAGGTAGTTGTGCTGTCATTTCTGCAAGTATGATAATAGTTTAGTCGTTCTGTTTCTCTGTATGTGTAGTGGTGGTAGTATCAATAATGATAATAAAAATAACTGGATAAAGATAAAAGAAAAAGCTGATCTTAGAGGAAAAATCTTTGAAAATCTGCTTTTGGAACACAGGAATATGGATAGACCTTGGAATATATTATTTTTAAATGAACAACCATTTGATATTTTTTCTGGTAGATAAGCATTTTTGATATCTGTTCTTGTACAGGTTGTATTTTAACTGAAATTCTACAGATGGAAATGGTTTAAAAGAACAGTATTACACATCAACAAGGAAGAACTCCCAAACTAGAATAACATTTGTTAGAAAAATAGGAAGTAAGATCTTTATTTACACTCTGCCAATAATAATAATAATAATTAACAAATAATAAATAAAATAATCATATAACTTGGCACGAAGAAGGTGAGATTCTGTACTTTTTTCTTCCTTTGAAATAATTGAGTTGACCCACAGTTCTTAGATCAGAATGTTCTATGGTATTCAGTGCATTATAATAGAAGCCTCCTATTTGTAAACATCAGTGGAGAGAGCAGAAAAGCTAATAAACTTTTTTTACCCTTTTTTAAAGGCAATTATCTTGTTTATCAAAAATACATAGCTCCAACTTAGTAGCTATTCAGGGTCTTGAAAACAAGCATAGTATATCACCACAGCTATAACTAATGTATTAAGTGGAGCTGGTCAAAAATAGGAAAGAGTTTTTTGGAGGAAAAAAAATAAAAAAATTGAAGTTGTTTCCTTTTCAAGAAAGAATGAATATTTCGCTTAATTTCATTTTGCCTTTTGGCACTCTGTAACTTTTCAGAAGTTGAAGATTTTTGAAAAAGAAAAATGGGGAAAAAAAAGAAAAAAAGTAGAAAAAATTGTCAATTTTTTCCTCTATCAAATTCGTTGGGGGGGAAAAAAGAGATTAAATTATATATTCAACAGTTCACTCCTGTTAATAATCATGAACAAAGCATTCCATGTACTATGGAGTATGAAAATTGACTTGGTACTTATCAATGATGGGGATTTGACCTAATCAAAACTGTCAGTGGTGTAGCTGCACTGATGAAAATTCTTATTTTTATTACTTGTATTGTTGTACCACCTAGGGGGACTAGTCTTGGATTGGGGCCACATCACGCTGATCACTGTACAAACACAAAAAATCCTGCCCCAAAGAGCTTGCAGTTGAACCACTGCTGTTCTCAGGCAAAGCTGCTATTTGCATCAGTGGCACTAATTCCTGCCTTCTGGCTACCTAGTGGCATTTGCTGCTGCTGTGTACCAAGCCAACCTTTTCTAACTTCCTCTGACTTGTATAACTTTACATACAATTGCTATGCCTATTTTACTAGGAAAATAATGACCAGCAAATTGAGTTTTCAAATGGTATGTTATGAGGCATACTTTATACAAAGATTATTACAGTAGTGTGCAAGGGGTGAGTACCGAGATACAGTGTGTACCTAGGTCATTTAATTTTTAGAAGCAAAAGTATTAATGATTTTATAAATCACATTTTTGCAGATGAAATCTAATAGTCAACTGTAAATAACCATCCTTGATTATAATTATATTAAAAAAATTCTACAACAAAACATTATTAAACTTGCAGAGTCAAACACTCAAAGTTTATGAAATGTCTGAATTAAAGTTGCCCATGCAATCTTAATTAGATTCCCTTCTGTGTATGCATTATGATGTAGTCTTTAATTATATGATCCCATACTGCTTTTCCACAGGTCCCATCTACATATGAGTCAGGCTGCTTTTCCTTTTACTCCCTGGGGAGCAGAGAAACAGGCATTGAAAACGCAGGAGAAACATTCTGTCTGCTCTCAGTTCCATCTCTGGCATCACAGGATCCAGCAGACTGTGGACTAAGCAGTTGCGGGGAATGTCATATTCAGCCCCTGCAGCCCCAGGCTGGAGCATGCTCAGTACAGACAGAATCTTTGGTGAATTTAGCTGGCAAACTCTAATAAGTCTCTACTGACCATGTGTGAGCTAAGATTTTAACTTGGCCAGATTTGGGCTCTTTTCCCCATGGATATCAAAAACAACCCCAAATTTCAAGACCTTGCTCCAAAGTCTCATTCTGTCATGGAGATCATGGGTTCCATGACTTTCCAGGATCTCAGTGACCACTACTGGGGCAGGGCTGGAGCAGCTGTCAGTTCCGGGGCCACTGGAACAACAGCTACCAGAGCAACTGATGGGTGGCCAGTCCCGGGGCCGCTGGAACTGCAGTTTCCAGTCACTGGAGCAGCAGCGGGGTTGGAGCAGCTGCAGGCCCCGGCAGTGCTCTGTCTCTCCCCACTGTCCCTCCAAAAATTTTTTTAGTAAAAGTTGGACAGGTTGCAGGCTTCCATTAATTTTTGTTTATTACCTGTAACCAGTTCCTGACTTTTATGAAGAATATCCGTGACAGAATCTTAACATTAGTTACAAGCAACTGGAAACAGGATCTTGTAATGGAAAGTGTTCAGTAACCTTAACTATAGGTGTTGTTATCAGTTCTGCCACTAGTTAGTACTGGACTGAAATTTCTGTATATGTTTTCAGTCAAAAGTAAATGTTCCATTTGCAATACCTTGTCCATTAAATTTGCTGACAGTAGCAATTTGACAATATATAAAGCCACATTCAGTATGTTTTGTGAGGTTATGAAGAGGAATTGGTATTTTTTATTACTAACATCTTGCTGTAATAAAGTCTAATATAATAGCCATAACAGTACCATTTATTGTTGTATCTACAATTCCACTTATAATTCAGCTTTGACCAAATCCACTTCTACTTATTCTATATTCATTCAAACCCTAAAATTAAATATTTAGTACATCCTTAGTTTAATATTTGCATGGTGCTTTGAACATGTAAAACTCTGTGATTAATAATATTTGTTAATAAGTATATTAATCATATATGAGTCAACATTTTAGCATGCTTATTTGGTAGCCCTGCTACTTGATAAATTACCTTGAGTCTGCTATGCTCTGAAACAGCAAGTGGTGATACTGAGGTGATGAATAGGTGTTTGATGTGAAAGTAGGAATAAGATGCAAAATTTTCAAAATGCTTAAGTCCCATTTTCAAAAGTGATTTAGGCATTCAGGAGACTTAGGATGAGGCTTAGAAGCCTGACTTTTATCTAAGAGAATTAATTATGATTATGATGCTGCTCAGCTCTTGTGTAGTGCTTTTCATTTATAGATCATAAAGGAAGGTAAGCATCTTTCCATTTTATAAATCGGGGCAGGGACATACAAAATATGTGTGTATTTTTGTTGTTGTTAAGCTAGCACAAGAGTTAATCAAGAGGTGTCCACATTTTAGGAAAGAGAGATTTTTCGTTCTTGTGGGGCGATATCATGATAAGTTCTTTTTAACTGAATTGACCTTGATTAGAATTAAATTAGTAGGAACAGTGATAGAATAAACCTACCTTTTTGTGGCAAAGAAGAATACTTGAGACTTAGAATAGAAACAGGTAGCTGTGCTTTATATGACATCCAGATTGGATCCACATTACCATCTGAAATGTAAATGGAATAAAAGAAGGCAATGGCAGATAAGAAAGATTTCATTGGATTATGCATCAAACTACTGTGGCTAAATATTCACATGAAATAGCTCTGTAAATTGGAAGCTCCACTTTTAAAAACTGTTAATAAACATATTGACTTGCAAAAAAACTGTAATGAATTTCTGACATGCCACTTATAACCTAATGCTAAATCTTAAGGGTGAACTGTCACATGGATGTATATTTGTTATTAGAGAGGCTTTTATTGGTTTTGTTAAGCGTTCAAGGATGCCATATGTGATACATTTATTTCTAGCTTTGACTCCCTGGAAGACAAAATCCTATTGCATTAAAGATACTGGACTGGTATATGTTAACCTTGTTTCTTCCCTAAAATCATTTGAAAACATGCTGCCTAATGAAATGCCATTAAGTAAAGGACAGAACTACTTAATATATTCAACTTTATTATTCATATTAGGCTAGATTAAGTAGTCTAGATTTTGTTCTTCCTCAGTTGTGTGGAGTCATTGGGATAAAAGATTTCTATAAGAGCTAGGTGGTGGTATTATTTTATTTATCATTTTATTATTATTCATAATTTTAAGTTAAGCATGTGCTTAAGTACTTTGCAGGGGACAGTGCTCAGCATTTTGAAGGATTGAGCTTTATGGATGCATAGATGTAACATGATTATCACTAGGTGTTTTAGCCATCTACATTTACATGTAATATCTTTAAGAGACATAAATATCTTACCTCCGGCCTTGTCATCCTACAGGCAGACTATTTACTTATCCAGTGACTGAATGTGAATTAATACCATTGAATCTAGTGGTTTTGCACTGAAAATCAGAATCTGGTCCTTATTTACAGTAACTCTAAGAGAAGAAAAAGAAATGTTGCTTCATTCTCATCTTCTAACTTGGAGAAATAAATCAAACTAGTTCCAAAAACTCTTACATTGAAAATGGATGTGGCTGGTGGTTCTTGTGGAATATTTCAGTTGGATCCTTTTGTATAGAATGATCAAAAATAAATATTTCAGAAAAAGACACTGGAACCACTAAATAATTTAGTTGATTCTGATGAGAATATTGACTTAAGGAAGCTATTTGGGCAGGTGTTATCAAGAATCGATGTCTGATATTTCCTGACCTGCAATTGTAGAATCAGAAATGTAGGACTGGATGGGACCTCAACAGGCAATCTGGTCCAGTCCCATGCACTGAGGCAGGACAAAGTATTATCTAGATCAGGGGTTCCCAAACTTGGTATTCAGCTGGTTCACGTTAAGCACCTAGTGGGCTGCGAGACACTTTGTTTACCTGAGTGTCCGCAGGTGTGGCCGCCTGCAGCTCCCAGTGACCGTGGGTCACCATTCCTGGCCAATGAACAGTAGACAGATGGAAGAAAGCTCTCTCTATATTCTGCTACAGTAGTCTCATAAGGGTTCTCTGAATGATCCTTGCTGCATAAGTGGTAGGAATAAATCTTGAACTCCTATTGTATGTTTGGCATTGAAACTTGCTTTCTTGTAGTTAAGGAACAGATTGATTTTCAGTTCCACTTTCTGTGGGCTTCACATATCTCCAATTACAGGCAATTAATGTTAACATCCCATAAGAACTATTTTGGTAACATTATTTTATGAGTAAAATGATACATGCATGCATTTATAAGACACCTATCACTGTAGGTCACTTTGCATGGCTTATATTAGTATATCATCAGTATAGTATACTTCCACACTACCTAGAGATTTAAGACTGGGAATGCAAAGTGATCTGGCTGGTCAACTGAGATCAGTCTATACTTAGATCAGATTAGATCATATCAGTCAGTAAATCCAGGGCAAAGTCCTGGCAAGAGTTTAGCAACTTTAAATGTGGCCAGGCTTAATCTTAACTGCATTTCTGGGAAGCAACTTTCAAAGATGTAGGTACAGTATCACGATGTTTTCAAAGATCATTCATCTCATGTGATACTCTTTTATTTGGCATCTGTGTCATACAAACACTCAAACTAGCTGAGATGTCACTCATTCAGCTGGGCTTCTGGGATATGCCTGCAGCAGGTTCACCAGGCCTCCTGGGGCTGCTGTGATGCTGCACTTGAAGGCAGGCAGCCAATCTTGCTGCTCCCCTTCCCAAATCTCAGTAAAGAAGAAGCCAGAAGTGATCCCAGACCCCCAATTTACCAATTATATAGTTCCCATAAGCCCAGATGGTGGGTGGCGGGTGAGCGAAGAAGAGAATCCCTCAGTTGGTGGGCGGGGGAGAAGAGAATCCCCCAGTTTTCCCACCATCTCTACCTTCTCACCTGCCCAGCCATAGCTTTTGTGCTTCCCTATGCCTGGGGGCTGGTTGGGGCAAGTTGTGTGTACTGAGAATGCCCTGCCTTAGCTCGCTCCTGCTAATATCTCCCTTCATTCAGTGCATTCCAGCATTTCTGACAGTTGTTCGGAGACTCTAACACCAAAGACTGGTGGCTTCATTCATAAAGCCTGAAAGAGATTAATATGTCAAACCCAGGTTTGGGTGGATTATAGTTTTTTGACTAGATATGTATGAAATAATACATTTTCAGCAGGCATCGCTATTTAGGTAAATAAGAAATAAGTAAATGTTTACATAAATGCTTGCAAAGTATATTGCTAAGTTTCATGGTTCTCTACTATCAAAGTCAATATGAAGTCAGTGGAAATACTTGTGGGTAAAATTATTCATGTAAAGAGTTTGTTTGCAGCATTGAACCTATAATGAACTCATTAAAAGTTTCATGCAGTGTCACCCTGCAGAATAATCTATTTAGAGTATACTATCAAAAACAATGTTGTTCCATTATTCTGTCATTGTAGGCAGTCAATGCCATTTTAAGCACCACATGCAAGAGAATAGTCAAAGAATTTCAGAGAAACTAGATCAGTGGGAAGTGAGTGTTCATACAGGTCTAAAATTTGCTGAGTCATGAAAACAGAGTTTACAAGAATATCATGTATTCAGCCTGTCTGCTTTCACAGCAGCCAAAAACATTGCACAATTTTTATTAGCATTAATAATATTTTAACAACTATATTTCTAAAAAAAATAAAAGAATCACTGATACTAGCTTTGCAGTCAGGAATCCTTGCCCCTATATTCAAGTTCAGAGTGGAGACAGACAACATTTGGCATCCAGCACTTCATATTTCTTTCCAGCAGCCAGGCTTTGATGTGTAGATAATACCTTACTTTAATGTGGCTTAATTGAAGCTTCAACTTTAAACAGCTGCTTTTTTTTATTGTGCAAGATTTTCATAAAATTGATTCAAACTCTGGTATTTGGGAAATAAAAAGAAATTAATTTGGTTCAAATCTGAACAGGAACTTGATATAATAATTGTTTTGGATCAATCTCAAACTTTTTGAAATATTTTTGAATAATTCTTTTTCATACAGTGTCATGGTGGACTTTGTAAACAAAATGAGAGACCATAAAATTTTACTAGACATTTGGGCTATTGCTAGAAGTATGCTGTGATGAACTAAGACAGTCTGACAATGATTTACTTTCTTTTCCTCTTCAGTCACCAACTACTCAAGCTATTAATATTAGCTCTTGTAGGTGTTTTATTGCTGCCTAATTCAAAAGCCCTGTTAACTAGGGTGCTGGATTAAATTGTGACTATATTCATTTGTGTTAATTCTAAACACCATAGGGTCACCAGCCTGAGGGCTGCTTGTTCCCACTTTTTGTTTGCATTTGAATTAACATCATGTTCCTCTGCTGGTGTTTAAACCATTGATATATGCTTCCTTAAATGTTCCACATATAAAGTTGTAAATTAAATGTGGACTAAGTTATGGTGTTGATGAAAGATATCCTGTTCTTCTGAATGACTTGTTGCCATGCAACATAAAATTTTGTCTTACTAGTACAAATCCAAATTACTATTCATTGGTGGAGGAGAGATAATGATCTTCTGTTTACAATAAATTGTGATATCTTTATACCATTAGTTCAGAGTTTAACAGAAAAAGAAACATCCACCACACGATTACTATTAGCTTAAAAAAAAAGTCATTGTGAATATGTTGATTCCAGGTCTATGAAAACATCATGCAGTTGTGAGATTGGTTTCCTTTCTAAACTTCAGACACATGTAATGTGGCATGATGAGCTTTGACTTCTACTACCTGATTCACTATTGTGTTACTCCAAGTTTATGCCAGTGTTGGTTCCATGAAATCAGTGCACCAGATCCCCCTGCTCAGGTGGCAGAAAGGAGCTATAAAGCGGCTCTAAGTAGGCAGCTGAGGATTTCTATAATGGTGGGGCATTGCCCAGGGTGCAATGAAACAAGAAGGGCATCTGCCTGGAATGTGCTACACACCAGTTCTCCTTAGCTAGCGTAATGCTCCTTAGAGGACCATTACAGCTGACATAGGTTGGAGCATCTGTGGGGCTGCTATAATTTATTCTGGTGGACAAATCACCCCTCAGCAACTACGGTGAGTAAGGAAGTATAAAAGTGGTGAACTAGATGCCTTTGGGTCCTAACCTGAGCTCAGTTTATCTGGGTTCAAGTGTTTGGCATAAATTTAGAGAAACAGTGGTGAATCAGACCTTTTCACAATAATAGCAGCTCCTTTGCTCAGTCAAAAATGGAAAAGGAGGTGGGTATTTTTTGGTAAATATGTAGATTATTTTGTCTCTATGTTTGGCAGTGTTGTATAGATCAGTTTGTAAAGCACTCTGATATCCTTTGGGATAAAATTAGCTATATAAATATACATTCATATGGTCTTGTCCAATACATTAAGCCCTTGACCCCAAAGATTTTATGCATAGAAGCAAGAGGATTGATAGCCCTTCTACTTTCACCTGAGCTAGTGTAGCCATAGATGTTACACATAAAAGAGGACAAAGACTTGAGTGTATTAGTTGATTGCAGGGGATGGCTATGAGACTATGGCTGCAAAAAAAGCAAATGTAATTATAGGCTGTATCAGTTGAGTTATTTCCAGTAGCAGTATGGGAGTATTTATACCATTATACAACACACTGGTAAGATCTGATCTGGAACAGTTGTGCAATTCTAGTAATGTACATTCAAGAACAATGAAATCAAACTGTAACAGGTGCAGAGAAGGGTTACAAGGATGATTAGAGAAATGGAGAGTCTGTCTTACTAGGAGATTAAAGATGCTTGACTGGTTTAGCCTAACAAAACAAAGCCTGAGAGGGGATATGATGATTCTCTACAGATGCATCAAGAGGGCAAACATCAAGAAAGGAGTTCTTTAAGCTAAATGCCAACATTGGCATTAGAGCATATGGATATAAACTGGTCATGAGTAAATTTAGGCTGGAAATTAGAAGAAGTTTTCTAAACATAGAGGAGTGAGGTTCTGGAACAGCCTTTCAATAAGCATAGTAGAAAGCTAATTGTTTTAATATGGATCTCGTTAAGTTTAAGAAATGGATTATGTGACATGATTTCCTGTTATAAAAGGGATCCGGACTTGCTCACCCACAAGGTCCCTTCCAGTCTTATTTTTATGTTACTTGTATCCCTAGTTTTAAATTGGGCTATTTGCCTAAATATCCTAGAGCAATTTGTTCCATAGAAGAATTTTGTTGTATGTAGTAATTTTTAAAATTCCATTTTAAGCGTATTATCTGACTTTAGAGAATATTCTGCTATGCTTGTATTATGGTAAGGTGTAAATAGAGGAGCTCAAACACATGCTCTGAAACATTATTTTCTATACATATCCCATGTTACTCTCCTCTTCACGCTAAATAGGTTGTCTTTCTTTAATTTCTATTCATGCATTATCCCCTCACTATAATTGTCTATAATTGACTCAGAATTGTTAACCACTTCTCAACAGCCATGTTCTCTGTGTGACTAAAATGTAGATAGTGTTTTTCTAAAATTGTCTGTGGTCTGGATAATGCTTTTAAAAAAATCTTCATATGTGAACGATGAGCCTCATAAATGAAATGATTAGATATTCAGAAACCTCTTCGAACTGCAACCATAATAATAATAATAAATATTGTGGAAGGATTTTTTTTAAAAAAGTTAGGGCTGTATCTTTTTTATGCTGAACACCTAATTCCTAATATAGCCAGCCATGTCTGAAAGTGTAACTATTGTACATCATTCACAGAATTTATATATTCAGGTTAAATTCCACAGAGACTAGACATAAACTCCTCCCACATATATTTACTAATATCCCTTCTTAACAAATGGTATATATTAGAAATTGAACTGCAGATGAAAGAGTGGCATAGTAAAATTAAGCCTCTCTTTTCAGCCAAATTCTGGTTTGAAAGGAATTGATCTGACTTTCATATAACCCAGATTTTAAGTTCAAACCATTTATAAAACACTTTTAAATGTGTTAAACAGCAATAGAAAAATTGCATTTGTGAGATATCAGAATGTCCTAAGAGATTCCTAAAAGATGGAGGATGTTGTTGAGATGGATCTAGATTCCATTCCTGTCTGTCTGACTTTGAGCGTATCATGTAATCCCCTCTTTCCTCAACTCCCTATCTGCAAAATGGGGCTTATAATACTGCCTTTGTCTGTTTTATTTATTTGGACAGTAATTTTTTTAGGACAAAGACTTTGTGTGTGGATGCGTATGATGCAGTACCTAACACAATAGTCCCAATATTGATTGTAGCCATTAGGTGCTGTCCTAATACAGTGTTAAATAATAACAGTGTAGCTGTAATTTTACAATGTACATTTTTTCATTAAAAGGCCTATTATCCACATATACATTTTTATGATTTTGGGGGGATTTAATTTTTTTTCATGAAATTTTATTAACATTTTTTGTTTAATTTAAATGCTATGTTTTAAAAATATTTAATTTTTTTAAATCCCACCATATGACTAAGCTGACATTTCATTTTTAAAATATTTATTACTCTGAAAACAAGAAAAAGGAAAAATGTGGAAAGATGTTAGTAAAAACATGAAAATTTGAGAAGACAAAATTACTTTGTTTTTTTCCCTGATTTTTTTTTCTTTTTTTTTGCTCATCTCTAGGAAGTCATAAGATGGGAAGTAAATCCCATTCACAATGTCCTCTTGAAAATTCATTTCTCTTTTGTTATACTCATCCAATGGGCTCTTGTTTCTGCAGTGCAGCTGGGAGTGAACCTCTCAGTTCAAATGGATAGATTCATGCCAGCGGGACTCCTGCTAGTATGCTGGTCTTAGTGTTGTGGACTTTGCAGCACTGTGGGATGCTCAGGCTTGTCACCTGAGCTTGGACTTAGTGGGTAGGGTGGGTGTGAGCTCGACTGGCTAGGCCAAGCCTCCGCGGGTGCTGCAAAGTCCACACTGCTAAAAATAGAATGCTAGCTGGAACCCTGCTAGTGTGTGTGTGCTTATCTGGGCAGGGGAACTTGCACTTTCCCGGTATCCTCTCCTAGTGAGTGCATGTGCACAATGAGTATTTGCATTTTTCCAAGATGAATCTCAATTTAGTATTATCTGCTCATATTTTTAATCACTCTTTTGTGTCATTGTTCTGACATTTATAACTCTGCTCGGTTTAGTACTCTCTTTGAGTTTCATCAGTATGCTGTTTACCCTTGCAGCCAGTTCATTAATGAAAAAGTTAAATAAAACTGAACTTCCTGCTGATCTCTGTGATTTTCTACATCAGCCTTATTTTTACAGTCTCCTAGCTGGATTTCAGTCCACATGACGGCATACTTGTTCAATCCACTTTGAGTTAATGCAAGCTCTGTGTGCTGAGTGTCTAAAGGACTGGGTTCTTTCTTGCAATAACTGCAAATAAGACATGAGAAGCAGCAACAAAATTATATGGGACATGGATTCTAAATGGTTTCAGGTTCCAAGCATCATAAAAGGGAAAAAATGATGCTAGGAGTTACTTTAGCAGAAAAAACAGTGTTGATGATCTCTCATGCTGCTGATGGATGTCCATGCTGATTTCCCTATATCTGTCTGCTGCCCTTGACATCATTGATCACCCATCTGCAAATTTGTGGAGGAGTAGATGGATTAATTCTTAAATGGCGTTTGTTTTCTTTCTGAGACATCCCAGAGAACAGTGTTGGGTAATTTCACTGCTCATTCAGGAATCTACAGGCCTCCCTTCTATCTCACCTTCTGTTCCACTGCTATATTAAGCCAATAGGAAGTTTAGCAAGGAAGTATTCATTTGAGTGTTTTCAGTGTGTGAATGGCACTCACCTTTTATATCTAGCTGATGCAGATATCTAGCCTAGCTGATGCAGTTGAACAGTTTAGCCAATATCTAGCAGCGAGACAGATACACTGACAAGCACTAGCTTGGTGAGGCTCAGTCCAAATTAGACTGAGGAAGTACTTTTTGAATGGGGGAACTGACATCAAAATGCAGGGGAGGTTATGTTTTGCTTCCTTGACAGAGGGTGGATGCCCATTTTCCATAACCCAGGTTCACAGTCTACTAATATCTGTGGAACTACAACTACTTCTTGATGCTTTATTCCATATGCATTTGGCCAGAAGACTGTAGTCCACACTTTTTGGATGTGGACCATGCTATAATTATCCACACCTTTGTCATGCTGAGATCAGGTTATTGCAAGGTGCTCTATCTCATATGGCTACTCTGCTAGAGACAATTCAGAAACTTTAGCTAGCACAGAATGTGGCTGCCCATTATCTTTGTGGAGTGCATCTCTGGGAACACCTATCACATTTGCTCTTTGACCTGTAATAATTTCAAATCCATTTCCAGTGTGATTCAAGATACGATTTTTGACCAATACAATTCTATATAGTTTGAGAGCACCTTACCTGAAAAACTACACCTTTTCTGTTCTGATACCTCAGCAAAGGAGATCAAATCAATTAGTTAAACTAAGAGTTCCATAGTTTAAATGGAAGGGATCACTTTGAGTGAGAGCTCTTGACTAGAATTTTTTCACCTGCCCCCCTTGATTTGATACAGCTCATGTCTGATGACTTTAAGGGCAGACTGCAAATGCCTGTCTGTTCCCATAAGCTTTTGGAGACATGTTGGCTTATAAATAAGTGAGAGTTCCCTTAATTTTGATTGGATGGTTGGGCAAAGACCAATTAGTGGCTTACTTTTGGTAAAGTTTTGTAAATATGTTTATTGTACATGCATCCAAATATTGTGAGTATATGTTTAAGAAATCAAGATAATTAATTAACTTATAGTTGTATATTACACTTCAGGACCTCTACAGTGTGCTTCTGGTTGATGAGATAATATTGCTATGGCTTTTAACTCAGTATTTGCATTATTAGCTTAGTAAACCATTTTTTTCTGTTAGTACTGTTCTTTGGAGGGTGACACTTATTCATACATTCACTAATTCACAATTCATATATGTTGTTTCCAGAAGCTCCTTTGATGAATCTGTCATTAAGAATTAATTAAAGGAAAAGAGTTAGAAGTGCCATAGAGCTGTTGTGACCAAAAAGAGCTGTTTTTCATCAGTAAGGGGGGGAAAGGTATTTCTAAACAGATTGGTTTACCAGTTATAGTATTGTAAAACTCTTTAATAATCTACATATTCATGTGGTGAGCATATTTTCAAGCTGTTAAGTATTTCCCATCATGCTGATTACAGGATTATTGGTTGAAAAAAAATATGATTGATGGTGTACCAGTTTTTTTACAACAACCTCCTGCTATAAATATTTGAGTTTAATAAAATCTGGCTGAATTTCTGACCCCACTAAAGTCAATGGGAGTTTTTCTATCTGTTGCCTTGGGGCCAAGATTTCACCCCTGATATTACACCAATAGCAAAACATCCAGTGAGAACATTTCTTATTTAATACCCATTCAAACAAGGTAGAATTATTGGAACTTATTTTGGTATTGCCACAAGTACTGTACCTCATTTGACATCTATCAAAAGAAATCCCTAAACTTGGCTAAAGTGAAATATGTATCAAATGGAAAAAATGTTGAGATGTTCCAGATCAAGATGACTTTCCAAAACAATTTGGTCTGAAATCAAATCTTATAAAGAGTTTACTTTTATTGCAAAAATTCTTAACATACATGTTATGAAAACTCCTTGCTTAATTGCCCTCCTCTCCTTTGAGGAGTATCCAGACTGCTAGACTGTAGCCTGGCAGAACATATAAGAGTTATAAACTTCGTGCTTGTTTTGTTTCTTTATACAACTTAGAATCAAAGGAAAGTTATCGGTGTATCTAGTAATGATTTTGACTGACATCTCCAGCATAGGATACATCTACATAGTAGACTAGAAACTTTACCGGTCTCTTCTGCGGGGGTTTTTGCTTTCTTATTCTCTTGGGAAGGTGATTTTCCCTTCCCTATGGGGGTCCAGCTGCCAAAACCCATGGATCTTTTAGATTTCTGTGTATCACAGAGTGGATACCAGATGGCCTGTGCCTCTACACTCACTCCTATATCTCTCTAGTCCCCTCTGGGTCCCTCAGAGTGTGGCTCCTTAAGAAGCCAGGCTACCAAGTCCTTCCCCCGCATCTGCCTCACCCTGCAAAACCTCTCTTGAGCAACTCTACAGCATGGAGAGACTGTGTGCAAAAGTTATTCCTGGCTCCGGGTGAGATTTTCAAAAGCACTTAAGTGTTCAAGTCCCATTGACTTTCACTAGGACTTGTGCACCTAACTTGTACCCCCTGTCATTAACTTGATGTGGATTTCCCATGGAACTGATGATGAGCTGCCTCCTGGAGGTGTAGATTCCAGTCCCCCCGAAGGGCTTCTGTAGAATCAGAAGGAACATGCCACCGAGATAGCATTCCCTCCTCATGTACCTTGCAGCATGGGATCCACAAGTAGTTCATCCTCTCACCCCTGAGAGACATTATTTCAGTCTGTATTTCAAACCTCCAATGGTCAGTTTGTGAAAACGTTAATGATTTTCAATGTTAATATTCCCTTCTCAGTTTCCTACCAAAGTCCAAGGCTCTAAACCAGAGTTCTACTTCACCTCATCCCTGGTTCTTATAAGGGACTGCTAGATAGATCTGTGTATTGGAGACTACTGAAATAAGAAGGCTGTTTACCTATAAATGATATTTCCGAATCACAGATATCTCAGTTTGTAGTCACCTTCTGTGATATTTTAGTAATGCCATTGTTCGGAATTTAATTAATTTTTCGTGGTTCTGTTACTCTTAGTACATTTTTAAGGGACCATTGCATTATTTAGTTTCATTTAGGAATAGGAATGCTCACTAACTAATTATTATGGCTCCTCGATGTTCTTATCACTTCCTACTGCTATGGATGCTTCAGCATTCAGGATGAATGCAGGTTCAGGATTTCCTTTGCATTTGGGCTGCTTTACGCTCTACTGTTAGGTAAAGCAGCTCTACATCTGGTGTACCCAATCATTAGAGGATCATCCCAACGTAGTGGGATCCTTGTGTGCTATTTAGTTATTGCTGTGCCATTCCATTGCTCCTCATATGGCTGGGACACGGGGGCATGGCCAGAGCTTTCCTGAGCTCTGGCAGTAGCTGCGGCAACTATTCTTTGAGGTTGTTGGTAGGTGGTGTAATTTAGAGCAGGTTTTGGTCTGCTGTGTTGATGCTTGAGGACTGGCTCAGTCCACACTGGAACCGGGATTAGGGGAGTGTAAAAATGGCTTAAAGTCACTCTTTCAACATCCCCTCCTGAGTTTCATTTGCACTCCTTGGCTGTGATTGACAATGTTGTGCCTTTAATGCACAAGTTTTTGGTACAGTTCACCCCTGGCAAGCTCCTCTAGTCTCCTACTAAATCCCATTTGTCCCGCCCAGGCATTTCTGAGCTGCTCAGCTGGTCTTCTCCTTTTCCACCCTTATTCCTGAAACACATGGCCAGAGATGAGAGTCCAGAACCATCAAGCTCTTGTATCTTGCAGTGCTTAACACGTGAGTGCATCTCCAGTTGGTATACTCTGCTCCTTCTTCTGGCCATATGTTTTTAAGCAGAGTGGGAAGTTCTTCCTGGATTGACACAGAGAGAGGAGCCAGTTGGCAGTAAGCGGGTGTGCAGTGTTCCCCCCCAGCTACGATAAAAGAGTAAGATGAGGAACAGGGAAAGAGCCAGAGGAGGTAAAAAAGAAATGGTGGATAAATAAATAACCCAAATCTTCTGCCAGTCCTGTATAAATTCTATCCAACTCTCTGGAAGTTTCCCCTCAATCCACTTACTGGAACTTGACAGTTGACAGGCTTGGTTTATCTGAAAAGCAGATACGGCATTTACAGGTACTTCATTTTTTTTTTTATTTTATTGTTCTAGCTCCATTGACCACTAGAATCTCTTTCTTTACCAAACATTTTTACTCATCACGTGTGTACTGAAATGTAACGTTTCTTGTGAGTGCTGAGCTTTTGGCATTCTTTTAGTCTAGGGAAAAAAAAATATTATTCATTTGTTTTGGAAATGAATAAATTGAAAAAGCACTTTCAGTCTGTCAAAAAGGTCAGATTTCAGGGTTTTATATGTGAACCTCATTAAAGACTTGGGTAATAAGTTCAGGAGAAATACCTTTACCCAGAGGTTAAGCAATGTGTGGAACTGGAATAGGTTACTAAAGGGACCAATAGAGGTTATGACCATAAATGCATTCACATGGTCACTTAAAGAAAAATACCCTGAAAACATCTGGATGAACCTAGAGGCATTAAATGGATAGGCAACTTTCTAAGTGTCCTAATCTAAGTGGGGTTTTTTTGTATATTTAATGTAAACAGGATATGTTATGTTCTTCTCTAAATACATGCAGATTGAACTGTTGCATAACCTTTACATTTTATAGGTTGTAGCTATGCATATGTATATATTAGTATTTATAACCCTTTCATCAATTTAATTTAATTACAATTTTTATTTAGGAAGTGAGTTTACAATATTCTCATGGTTTTCAGATTTTTAGATACATTTCTCAGGGTGCAAATAATGGGAGAGTCATCTGTAGTTTTCGCATATGCAGTTGTATAAAAGGGTGTAGGTACCACAAAACCCAGAAAGCAAGCATGCATCAGACTCGTAGCTGTCTAACTCAGAAAAGCCATGCAACTATACCAGATATCTAAGGCAACTATCTAATGTAATGCAGCTGTAATGACCTCTCCCTTGGTCAGTACTTGGATGGGAGATGTCAAAGGAAAACCCCACACATTTCAAAACGTATTTTAGATAATTCAGAAAGAAGCCACTCAAGAATACTCCAGAACAGTTTTAATTTAGACTAGCTGAAATTGCATACCTATATAAAGTTAATTCCTATCCAGAATTGTGTTGGGACATAAAACTTACCCACTCCAGGAAGCAGGTAGGATTTGCTTTGCAATAAATGAAACATGGGATGAGATAAGGTACATTCACGTGATTCCTGACACTGCTTTCAGTGACCTGCATTCTGCTCTGTGAAGAATCCCAAAGACGTTTAATTTTGAAGGTGGTCCCAGAGTTATATACGCTTCTGCTTATTTGACCACCTGTACAAACAATCACAAGGTGTGTACAGTATATATAGTATCTGAAGATGTGGTCATTTAGAAGGTATTTTATCAATTTAGATGATTACACATACCAAGAGGCTGGCTCAGTAGCAGAGTTTGAGCTTCAAAAGGGCCAGGCTAAATTTGTGACAAATTCTTGAGTTTGCCCTCCCATTGCACAGAATCCTTCCTCCCCATCTGTGCCCCTTCACCTTTGGATTTCAGTCTGAATGTTCAGGATTCTCCTCTGTGATGTTTACATTCTTAACTATTTTACCTCGCCAAAAAGTTTGTCATGACAGTGCCATATAAAAATATTGATTTTGATGAAGAAGTCGTTTATTTGCTTTCAGTCTTCTGGCTGTAACATGTGAGAGGATAAAGCCTTTTGATTTCCAATTAGGTTAATTTAAACTATTTAAACTATTTAAACTATTTAAACTATTTAAACTAATTTAGGTTAATTTGTCTGTTAATAATTTTCCAGTCTCTGTAGTTCCTCAGTCTCTGGCACTGAAGATGCTTTGTTTTAACGGTTCAGCTTCAGATGATAATGAAATTGACCATGTTGTACCCCAAATTGGGTGATGGTGACCAAAACCAGTCTAATATGGGCATGGAAGAAAGGATGCTTCCTTTGAGGCATAGGACTCCTTCCTCTGAGGAAAATCCTACTGTCCAGAGACCTGGTACAAGTATAGGGTTGCCAATTTTGGCTGGATATATTCCTGGAGGTCTTATCACATGACATAATCTTTAATTCCTGGAGACTCCAGGACAATTCTGGAGGGTCAGCAACCCTAGATAAGTAGAAGTTATATCTGGGCAATTAAGAGTGTTGTGTTTCCAGCCCTGCTTGCCACTCAAAGACAACAGGGGAGGCATGGGGGTAGCAGTGTGACATCGGGCACAGTACTGTTAAGCTTCCAGTCAAAGCAGGGAGGGTGGGAGTACACCAAATAGAGTCAAGTTACTGAATGAGTAGGGAAAGAGAAAAGTTTGCTCAATCCTTTCTCCTTTTGTTCCTTCCCACCGAGTTTGTCTTCCTCCCACCCATTTTTCTGTCTTCCATTTCTTGCCTTTTTTCACCCCCTTTAGTTAGTTTGTGGCCAATTTGACCTTGAAGGTGTTTGATGTAAAATCAGGCGTTGTGCCCAACTCCCTAAAAGGTATTTATCCAGATGTCTTCTCTCACAGGTTTCTCATGTCTTAAGAAATGTTTACTGTATGTCTTAGTCATTATCTCTTTTTAACAATTGCATAAGGGTAAACCTATTACCTTTTTTCTCTAGATCTTACTTTTGAAAATAGATTCACATTACAATACATCAAAAAGGAGGAAATAAATTAGATAAAAAATCCTTTGCAAATTTGACACAATCAATTTGGGACTGAATAGAGATTTTGAATGGCTAGCTAACTACAAAAGCAGCTTCTCTTCTCTCGCTATTCACACCTCCAGTTCAGCTGCTAGAGGAACACCTCACCCTCCCTGATTAGAGATAACAAGCTGGTTCAGCCTGATTGGACTAACCTTGTTATCTCCCACCTGGTTCTTGCCTACCTATTTATACCTGCCCCTGGATACTTCCACTGCATGCATCCGACGAAGTGGGTATTAGCCCACGAAAGCTTAACTAAAATTTTTTTAGAGCATAGTCTTTAAGGTGCCACAGGACTCTTTGTCACTTCTGCAATTCCAGACTAACACGGCTACCCCTCTGATTCATAAAAAATCCTTTGATTCTCTTCTCAGAATTTCGAAGAGTTGTGTAGTTAGTCAAAATAATTTAAAAACAAAAAATAAAATTTTAATAAAAATTTCAAATAAAAACCTTGACAATGGACAACTGCGGCTTGCAACCCTCCTCCCTCCAGCTGAATGATATGGGGAATAATCCTCTTGGCATGCTAAATTACTTCATTTCTATTATTTCCTATTCCTGACCTGAAGTGTTTGCCTAAACAGGCCTCTCATTGTTTTTTTGTTTTTAAGTTTTAAGAGACAGAACTCACATTTATAAGAATTTTATCTTGTACCATTAATTCTATTTTAGCTTGGTATTATTTTCCAGGCTGTGTTGAACATATTCAGAACGATGCTGTTCCTGTCCCCTGGATGTCTAAAAGGACTTGTCTGAACGATGAGCTAACTTCGACTTTCTAGAGTTCGAATTAAAAAAGCTGATGGTATTCATTCGATTGTGTGTGTCCCATGTAAGCGGGCTAATTCAGTAGATCGCGTTCATAGTTCCACATCTAGCATCAACTCTCAGAGCAGTGCACTGTGGGTAGGTATCCCATAGTGCCTGCAGTCCCTGCGGCCCCTTGGATTTCTGGGTAAAGCCGGCATTGCATGATGGGGGTGGGGGGGAACAGTCTCGCAGGTTTTTCGTTCACGCTTCCCGTCACTTGCCCCTCCCGCCACGCAAGGTGCGGCAGACAGTCGTTTCACACCTTTCGGGCCTGCAGATGCTATACTGTTTTGGTCAGCTCTCTGCTCTCAAGTTGCCTGCTAGCCTACTGTACTCCAGGCAATCCTGAAACTACATTGTCGCCTGCTAGCCTACTGTACTCCAGACTGAAATAATTTCTCCCAGGGGTGAGAGGATGAAATACTTGTGGATCCCATGCATGCATCCCCATAGACTCCTTGCCGTCATAGTCCTCCTCTATGTCATCTTCCTCGTCCAGCATATCCTCTGCCATGCTGACAATCATCCTATTGGTGGAGTCCACAGACACGGGTGGGGTAGTTGTGGTGCACCCCCCTAGAATGGCTTGCAGCGCAGTGTAGAGCGGCATGTCTTGGACTGTGACCCAGAGCATCCGTTGGCTTCTTTGATTTTCTGATAGCCTTGCCTCAACGCCTTAATTTTAACACAGCACTGTTGTGCGTCCCTATTGTGGCTTCTCTCCAGCAGGCCCATGGAAACTTTGGCATATGTATTGGCATTTTTTTTTTTTTTTGGATCACAATTCTGCCAGCATGGATTCGTCTCCCCACACAGCGATTAAATCCATCACCTCCCTTGCGGTCCATGCTGTGGCCCTTTTTCAATTCTGGGACTGTATGGTCTCCTCTGCTGGTGGGCTCTGCATGGTGAGCTGTGCAGGAGATCTTGCCACACTGGCCAAAGAGGAAGAGAGATTCAAAAGTTCCCGGGGCTCTTCCTGTCTAGCTGCGCAGTGCATCCGCGTTCAGAGCACTGTCCAGAGCAGTCAGACTGGAGCTTTCGGGGATAGCTCCCGGAGGCCCGTAATGGCGAATTGCGTCCTCACTAATGCTAGTTTGACCCGGAAACATCGATTTCAGCACTTCTCCCCTTGTCGGGCAGGAGTTTGGAAAACGATTTAAAGACCTAAATGGCATCGTTTGGTGAGGACGGCAAAGTGAAAGGATCAGTTTAACGTGGATAAATTTGACTTTACCATGTAGTGTAGACCAGGCCTTAAAGTCTCTTTTACATAACCCAAATGAGAGTATTTGAAATTCATAAAGGGTTAATGATTAGCACTTAAATAATTGTCAGTGTTAAAGGTAAGGCATGGTTAACTTTACTCTCAGCTTGTTCTATCTACAGGAAGTGTACCTTGTGGGCAGTGCAGAATTTTCTAGATCAGTTTTAACAGTCTCTTAAATGAATCATGGCACTTACTTTAAAATAAGTATTGTTTATAGTTAGACTTGGCAAAATTCAATTTTCTTTTATATTTATAATGTTGATGGATATTAATCTTTAGTTTAAGCATATGTAATTTTTTATCAATTTAAATTTTTGCAGTTGTGCAAAATTATGAGGGAAAGGAGAATAAACATGCAGTGTCAAAATATGTGAAGTAAATATCCTTAAATCAAACTTTAATAATTATCAAGTAGAATTTTCCTTACTTTGTCTATCTATAAATTTACATTGTTATTGATGGAAATATTTTTTTCAGTTTGTGTATAAAATGAAATCAACATCTATCGATTTTTACCAATAAAATCAATCCTCCTGAACTGAAATAGGGATGAATAGAATAAGTACTTCCTGTAATTTTAACAGGTGTCAAGACTGTTTAAAGAGAGAAGGTGAGTGGAATAATGTCTTTTATTGGATCAACTTCTGTTGGTGAAGGAGACAAGCTTTTAGGCTTACATAGAGCTCTTCTTCAGGTCTGCTCTTTTGAAACCTAGCACCCCATTGAGGGAAGAGATTTACTATACTTTGAAATAGACAGGATTGTGTTTGTCCTTTTAGTGATTTGAGCTTTAGTTTACAGAGACGATGTCTGATCTGGTTCCTGGTATTATGATTATTCATTTCCACTTTACCTAATCAGTTAAGGAGTCAGTACAGTGTAGTGCTTTCAGAATATTTGGAATCCTGTTATTTTCTGTGGTGGACATTCTACCTTGATAAATGTTTAAATTAGGTGATTAATATCTGGTGTCACATTAAAGGAACCTGCTGCTAGCCTATTTCTTTGAATGGAACATCCTGTAACTAACAGCAAGTTTGTGATGTTATTGCCTAATAACCAGTGAAAATGACATCACCACATATTCACAGACTTCTTAGGCTTAGTTATCTCTGTTTTTCTCTATACAATATTCTTTGATCCTAGTAACTTTCTTTTACCACTGATCTACAGCTATGTCCATCCCATTCTGAAACCACCAATGTGTTTTCCATTTTTCTTACATTTTTCCACACCCCCACCCCTACACAAACAAACATGTGTTGTCAACCACTTTGTCTGTTATTTCCCTCTGACTAAAACAGTAGGAGGCCTCAGCTGCTTCAGTCCCTTCGGTTCCTTAAACTGGTTGTTAGAAGATGTTCATTGAAACTTACCGCCCACATGGTCCAAAGCTGTTCTTATTTTTGTAATAGAAAAGCAGATGGAGCATAATAGAGAATTAATGTAAATAACTTGGAAGTTATGCAGATGGTAACCATAAACTCAACTAAATTGGATCACTCCCTTTTAAATCCCGATTTTGATTGATTTATCCCTAAAATAACTAGGATATGATATGTCATCCCTGTGAAGTGACTTTAATACTTTTGGCTCAAATCCAGTGTAAAAGGTGCTAAGTATTCTTAGCCATATTCCTGTGACATTGTTCTTCACACCCAATTTGTTCAAAGGAGGTTTCAGAAATGAATCTGCATGAACAGCCAATTAGTCTTGCTAGAAGAGACTTTTTTTTCAGACTGTGGTTGGTATGCATTTGTGTACAGTGAATGAGAAGGAATACTGCACCATATCTAAAGACAAATAGCAAGCTTTATTCTCTAGTGACAGCAATTGCCTTTGTAGTCACATAAAATATTACTCTTAAAAGAAAAGGAATTCTACTATGCAAGAGCAAATATTTAAAATGGAACAAGCAATGCGCAAGAGAAGTTCATGTGTTCGTAGAACAAGGCTGTATGTTAAAGCAAATATATTTTTATATTGTAAACAGATTATGAGTTCCAGGAAATGGAGGTGCTGAAACTTCCATTGACTAAATTACCCGATAATTTTTTCTTTTGCCCCTTTCTAGTGAGTTGGCTGTAATTTTTTGATGAGCCAATAGTTTTCACTCTGAACTTGCAGCATTCTTCAGAGCAGGGGTTTCAAACTCAAATGACCACAAGGGCCGCATGAGGACTAGTTCGTTGGCCCGAGGGCCGCATCACTGACATGCCCCCCTCACTGCCCTTGGCCCCGCCCCCACCCCTTCCATGAGGTCCCACCCCTGTCCTGCCTCCTCCCCTGAGCGTGCAGCTCCCCGCTCCTCCCCCCTCCTTCCTGGAAAGTGCTAAGCACCTGGAGGTAGGCAGGGAGTAGACGGGGGCGCGTGGAGCTTGGCGGCTGCAAGAAATTAAGTGGGGGGAGAGAAGGGGCATGGGGAGCTTGGCTGGCCACAGAAAATAATCCAGCGGGTCACGTGTTTGAGACCCCTGCCTTAGGTGAACTACTCCATCACCTAACAAATCTGAGCCTCATACTCAGCCTCACTCATACAACAATACAAAAGTATAGTAAAAAATGTTTTTCACGGTGCATCGAGTCGTAGTGCCAACGCACGTTTACTCCTTGGGAACAGCAATCGTTTGCTGACAAATAAGGCATTGAATTTTATCTTTTACCTCTGTGAAAAAATATAAATTCTCCCATTTGTCTTGGAAAACTCTCTTTTTTTCCATGAATGTTCTTTTTTTTTTTTGATGAAGTCATTTCCAAGCAGTTTTAATAAAATATATTCACTTAATAATGCACCTCACTCAAAGGACCAAACAGGAACTTAGATTTACTTCTATTAAAGCACCCTCCTGGACTGGGCTGCACTCACACTCCACTCTTACTCCACCTCTTCCAACCCCTTCCCTGTCCCCTTCAAACCCCTTCCACAAAGTTCCTACCCCAGCTCTGGCCCCTCCCCACCCCTAGTCCAACCCCTTCCTCAAATCTCCGCCCCTTTCTCCCCCTCCTCCCCTTTGCATGAGGCTTCCCACTCCTGGCCCCTCCCTCCCAGAAACCGCTAAGCCACCAGAGAATTGCCTAGCAGTAAGCGGAGCAGCAGCCTGGGAGAGAAGCACGTGGGGGCACGGGAGGGTGGGCACGCGGAGCTTGGTGGGGGGCCACAGGGAGCTTGGGGGAGGGGCGGGGGACTGCGGGAGCTTGGGGAACGGGAGGGTCTCGGGGGGCTTGGCCAGGGGCTGCGGGGGAGCTGGGCGGGGGGGCAGGGGGAGCATTGCAGGCCACAGGGAAGGGCTCAGCGGGCCGCATGCGGCCCACAGGCTGCATGTTCGAGACCCCTGCTTTAGAGGATAATCTTGAATATAGAAAAGAAGGGAGCGGTACCTTAGTTTTCTCAAGATATACACATGTACTGTAAAACTTAGTATTAATGACAGTTTTGTGCACATTTTAAAGGAAAATGAACATCTAAATATGGTATCAAAACGTGTGATTCCTCATACAGTGACATGATTGCCACAGTAGCAAGGTTAAGACATAGGCAAAACAGTAGGCCATTACATTGAAAATAGCACTCTCATATAATAATCTCTGGTAATGTCATCTTTATTACTGTTGGCTCCAATGTTTAGTGTGGAAATCTCAGTTTATGCCTTATTGAAGAAATGTTCAGTGACTTAGCCAACAAAAAAGCAGACAAAGAGTCTAAATTAGGACATTCCTTATTCCATTTTGTTTCTTTTTTATTATTATAGACTGTGCTATTTTAGTTGTACACAAGACTGACAGTCATCTGCAAATTGTGTGTGGATGTTCAGTAAAACCACAGTTTTCTTTATCAATTTTATGCGAGTAGCAATTCAACTTGAAAGAGAATTTACAATTTTTGTACCACAAATAAAAGGCTTTAGTCCTTCAGACTTTAAATTATATTTAATTACAGATTAATTCCTCTGAAATTGTAATGCTATTACTGTACTTTCTTCTCTCCAAAATACATTCATTCTAGCTGTCAAAATTTAGCTGTGGATCTAAAAGGATTACAACTACATTGTAATTTTCTTCACTATAAACCAAAGGGTAAACATTTTACTATAAAATACATAATTGAAAATATGTATTAGCATTTTAAAATAAAATATAATAGGATAAAATAGTGAATTGTAAGCGACTATTCCTCTGGAAACAAAATAAATAATTTTCATGAACTAGTATGGCACAGTATAAAACGACAAGATAAGTTAGTTACTATAATGATCAGTACGTATATATATGCACCACTCCCCTCTACTGGATGGGATGTCATACTTGCTTATGTGTGTGATCTTTGTCTTCCTCTAATCAGTGGCTAGTTCACAGAGGATGGAAATCCTACTACCAAAACTAATTAAATTTCTTCTTTATCTGGGGTGTTGGGGACTCTGTTTTTGCAGTTACTGGACTTTTATCTCATAAAATTAAAAATCTATCCAGTTTTATCTTCATCTCTTTGCAGTTACTAACTTGTTACAAACTAATGTGTAACTGTTGAATATGAGTATGTATGAATTTCAGACCCCTAGAAATAAGATTTGCCTAAATATTGTAACAGTGTGTGTGTACATCACCACTCTCCAGTGAAATATTTTTTTTTCTTCCCATGATTCTTTAAGTAGTTAGTTCTCAACTTGAAATAGGTAATCCTTGCAGTAATGTCTGGTTGCTGTGTGTTTTAAAGGGCAAAGGTAGTTGGTTTTCTACCATTTCATGGTTCAAATGCTATCTTATGATAAGCCAACCATTTCAGTTTCCTGTGTTTTATGATAGGCTGACACCTGTTGAGAATTTGAGGCAATGACCCCCTATGTGGAGGGTTCGCCATCATTTAAATGTAATATACTGCTCTAAATGCATCCATAAATGCCTTGCTTCGTACATTTAGTAACCTTCTAAAACTATGACCCAGAGTCTTCCCTGTGTTTGGGCAGCCCAAACGCTAGCTTAGTCAGCTGTAGGAAGAAGCCACCAGTTCAGGGATAACCTCTGCTGGGGTGCAGTCAGTATAACTTCTCTATCCTTTTTTCTGTGGCAGACATTACCAGGACTTTCCTAAATTTCAGTGACTCCCTCATTGTAATGACCTATAGGGGCCACTGGCAATCCGAACAGTTTATGTAGTCCTACTGGCTGCTTTAATTTTTGCCAGGGCACTGTCCTGGCACACAGCTTGCCTGAGATCAGAGGAGCACCCGCTGCAGACGTCCCTCTCCTGAGTTTCACTGTGCTCTCCTCAGCCATACCTGAGGATCTATGTCTGAGCATTTTACTGAGTGGCCAAGCAAAGAAATATGTATTTTCTTCTGCAGTCTACTATGTTGTTTTTATATAAATCTTCCTAGACCCAGCAATCCTTGTCAGCCCCTCCCCCCAAAAAATAACAACAAAAAATGCATTTGATTGTGTGGGAAACAAACTGTTGCAGGAAAATAATAAAGACTTAACTATATCTGGTTTTGTGCATGTCTCTCTACTATAGGAGTACAAGATCCCCAGCATGAGAAGATTATTACTGTGTCTGCTAATGGAAGTATTCACAGTCCCAAGTTCCCACATGCTTACCCACGCAACACTGTACTGGTATGGAGATTAGTAGCAGTAGAGGAGAATGTGTGGATACAGCTTACTTTTGATGAACGATTTGGGCTTGAGGACCCAGAAGATGACATATGCAAGTAAGTCACTTAACTGATATACAACTTGAAGAGGGGATGGTGACAGCTATGTTGGCACTGATCAAGTTTGCCAAAATGCACTTGTGCAGTAATAAAATGTACCTTAGTAATATGTTGTCTTCCGATTGATGTCAGAAAATTATCTACCCTTACAGGAAAAAGGCTTCCCCCCTTCATTTAGCATATAAGACATAGAATTATGCTGACATTAAAACATTCAAACTCTTAGCCTCTCAGAAGCAAACAGGCAGCTTTGAAAATCCAGAATGACATCCCTAACCTCAACCAAAAAAGATAGATAGTCATATGTGGGTGGAATACATCTTCTGTTGAGCAGTGCAGAGCAACACTACACAGTTCAGTGCAGGAAGTAAACAAGAATGTATCTCCTGTTGGTTCAGAAGTGGAAATTTGTGTAGGCATATTACCTCAGATGGAATACTGGTCAAGGCATTAGGCTGTAACACCCCTATTATAATAAAAGTACCATACAATCTTATAATATCCACAAATGGTCAGGATCTCTTTCCATGAAAAAGATACAGTCGCCTTTGACATAGACTGTTAGACTTCAAGGTCAGAAGATACCATCATGATAATCTAGTCTGACCTCCTGCACATTGCAGGCCACAGAACCTCACCCATCCACTCTGGCTGAGTTACTGAAGTCCTCAAATCATAGTTTAAAGACATCACATAACAGAGGATTCACTATTTATGCTGGTTTAAACCTGCAAGTGACCCATGCTGCAGAGGAAGGCAAAAACCTCCATGGTCTCTGCCAATCTGACTCAGGGGGAAAAATTTCCCAACACCAAATATGGAGATCAGTTAGACCCTGAACCTGTAGGCAAGACCTACCAAGCAGATACCTGGGTAAAGAATTCTCCGTAGTAACTCAGAGCCCTGCTCATCTAGTGTCCCATCTCTAGCCATTGGGGATTTTTGCTACTGGCAGTCACTGATGGGCCACAAGACATTGTAGGCAGTCCCATCATATTAGAGAGACCAGACAGCAAGTATGAAAAATTGGGACAGGGATTGGGGGTAATAGGAGACTATATAAGAAAAAGACCCAAAAATCAAGACTGTCCCTATAAAATTGGGACATCTGGTCACCCTACATCATATCGTTCCCTCCATAAATTTATCAAGCTGTTTCAAAGCCAGCTAGGTTTTTGCCCCCACTTCTCCCTTTGGAAGACTGTTTCACAACTTCATTTTTTTGATGGTTAGAAACATTCACCTAATTTCAAGTCTAAACTTGTTGATGGCCAGTTTATATCCATTTGTACTTATGTCCACATTGGGGCTTAATTTAAATAACTTCTCTCCCTCCATGTTATTTATCCCTCTGATACATTTATAGAGAGCAATCATATCTCCCTCCAGCCTTCTTTTGGTTAGGCTAAACAAGCCAAGCCATGCCACCGGTTTCATAAGCATTCAGTGAGAAGAGTTTCATCTACTGGATCACCAACAGAGCTTTCTATAGGAATAGTGTCTTATTGAGTATGTTTAGCAACCTGATGCTGGTGAAGGTTTTTGCATAGAGAGACTTAGCACACAGCAAGCTGGGTAGTAAATCTACAGTGTGCTAACCTGCCATACACTCAGTCACCATGTGAACCCTGGTACCACACAGTAAAAGTTTTATAATACACTTTGGCTGTAGGTTCATCAAAGTGGACTGTGGAAATTTTAGTGTGTGGTAGCAGGGCCCACACAGCCAGTTACTGTGCAGCAGGCTAGGGCACTGTAGATTTACACCCCAGCTTGCTGTGTGCTTAATCACCAGGTAGAACAATGCTCCTAAACTGAGAGATAGACAAGATCACAGTGCAGGAGGATATGATGGCAAAATAAAAAATAAAGGCATATATGGATAATGATACTTCAAATGGGTTATTTCACCTGAGCAAAATATTGAATATGTCATTGCATTTACGTGCTCACAGACAAATATTTACCAAATAGCTCATTCTTACTATAAGCTGTTTATCCCGTGTATTCACTTAATTTGATTTCTTTTTTTAATCTCTCTTGATTTTGCAACTTGTTTTATTTGTTTTTTACCAGTATTTTGTCACAAAATTTAAATTCTGAATGCACTCATCTTTATTTTGTTTTGGTTACTTGTTTTTCTCCTTTCCATAACTTATATACAGATGTACACCTTTCTTACTTCTGAAGGGAGTTCCTCTTATCTCTGCCTTATCAGACATACTATGTACTGTACAGCATATGTTTGCTGAAATGTGTGTACTCCCTTTGCACAATATTTTATATATACATATTTCCAAGTGAAAACTTAGCTTGCTTTTTCTTTTCTTTGCATATGGCAGAGTGAAGTGACAAGTGAAAGAAAATCCAAGTAAGGTGCTTCATTTGTCCACTTGCAAAGAAAAAGTAAGACAAGTTGAAATGTTCTTTCAGTTACTTAATTTGACAGCTATTGAGCAATGGTTTTCTGGGAGTACACTTATTCTGAGTAAACAGTTATTGAATGCAAACAGATGTTAATGGTGAAATTTAAAAAATCCCAAAGCAAAAGATGCATTCACAAAAATACTTACAATTATTGCATGCTCAAATTTGTGTATGCTAGGGCTGTCAATTAATCACAGTTAACTCATGTGATTAACTAAAAGAAAATTGTAATTAATTGCACTGTTAAACAATAGAATACCAATTGACATTTATTAAATATTTTTGGATGTTTTTCTACATTTTCAAATATATTGACTTCTATTAAAACCATGAATACAAAGTGTACAGTGCTAACTTTATATTATTATTTTTATTACAAATATTTGTCCTGTAAAAATGATAAAAGAAATAGTATTTTTCAATTTACATCATTCAAGTACTATAGTGCGACGTGTAACTTAGAAATTTAGATTTTTTTGTTACATAACTGCACTCAAAAATAAAACAATGTAAAACTTTAGCATCTACAAGTCCACTCAGTTCTACTTCTTGTTCAGCCAATCGCTAAGACAAATAAGTTTGTTTATATTTATGAGAGATACTGCTGCCTGCTTCTTATTTACAGTGTCGCCTGAAAGTGAGAGAAGGCATTCGCATGGCACTTTTGTAGCCATCTTTGCAAGGTATTTACATTCCAGAGATGCTAAACATTCATACGCCCCTTCATGCTTTGGCCACCATTCCAGAGAACATGCTTCCATGCTGATGATGCTCATTTAAAAAAAATGTATTGATTAAATTTATGACAACTCCTTGGGGGAGAATTGTATGTCTCCTATTCTGTTTTACCTGCATTCTGACATATATTTCATGTTATAGCAGTCTTGGCTGATGACCCATCACGTGTTCGTTTTAAGAACACCTTCACAGCAGATTTCACAAAACATAAAGAAGGTACCAGTATGAGATTTCTAAAAATAGCCACAGCACTCGACCCAAGGTTTAAGAATCTGAAGTGTCTTCCAAAATCTGAGAGGGACGAGGTGCGGAGCATGCTTTCAGAAGTCTTAAAAGAGCAACACTCAAATGCAGAAACTACAGAACCCGAACCACCAAAAAAGAAAGTCAAGTTTCTGCTGGTGGCATCTGGCCAAGATGACGAAAAAGAACATGCATCAGTCTGCTCTGTTTTGGATCATTATCGAGCGGAACCTATTATCAGTATGGATGCATGTCCTCTGGATTGGTGGTTGAAGCATGATATATAAATCTTTAACGCATCTGGCACATAAATATCTTGTGACGCCAGCCACAACAGTGCCACGAGAATGCCTGTTCTCACTTTCGGGTTACATTTTAAATATGAAGCAGGCAGCATTATCTCTTTCAAATTCTTACCAGACTTGTTTGTCTGAGCGATTGGGTGAAGTATGACTGAATGTGTTTGTAGACTCTAAAGTTTTACATTGTTTAATTTTTGAATGCATTTTTTGTACATAACTCTAAATTAGTAAGTTTAACATTCATAATAAAGAGATTGCACTATAGTACTTGCATTAGGTGAATTGAAAAATACTATTTATTTTGTTGTTTACAGTACAGATATTTGTAATCCAAAATATAAAGTGAGCACTTTGTGTTCTGTGTTGTAACTGAAATCAATATATTTGAAAATGTAGAAAACATCCAAAATATTTAAATAAATGATATTCTATTATTGTTTAACAACACAATTAATATTTTAATTGCTTGAAAGCCCTAGTGCATGCAAATCAGGAAGTTGGACAGGAAATTACCTGATGTGCAAATGTAATTGGTGGTTGTGTAGCAAATGTATATTTTTGAGGGTATTTTGGCTTTCTAAGTGCCCAGAGAAAGTGAAATATGATTAATTTAAGTTCTAAACAAAAGCAAAGAGAACAACCAATATTCTGATTTAATTTAAAATAAAACCTAAAATATTACTATTACTACTGCTATTACTACTAATAAAACTAAATAAGGGAAGAAGGAGGATATCAACTAACTTATCTGGTGTGAAAGGAAGATAAATAGCTATTTAAGTCAAATTTAGGAAGTATTGAAATGTAATTAACATATTACTGTATTAAAGGGACCCTGAAGTTGGCAATTTCTACTAAGAATTATCTGCGTGTACTCCAACTGCATTAACTGTGCTGAGTGTACCTGTGTTACCAGCTTTGCACTTTACTTTGGGGTATGCTCATTTATTAGGGTTACTCTTTTGGGGCTGGGGGAGGATAATGAACTCTATCAACATACTGCTTGTGTTACTTGTGTTGTCATACGGAGCTCTACTTCTCCCTGCTACAAGTCCCTTCCCAATGGAGCTGTCCTGCAGGGTCTAGGTTCCCCAGGGCTGGGTTCTTCCAGTCCCAAAATCAGATGACCACACACATTAACCGAGCACAAGAGGACCTGAGAGGACCAGGTTAATCAGCACTCCCAAGCTGACTCCTTATATGTCCCTGGACTCAGTAGACTGGGTCAAGCAGCACTTTCAAGCTGTCATCAAGCTGTCATCCTCATAGGCCCTTGGACTCAGCAGGCTGGGTCTGCGAGGGGCTTATTCTTTCACCCTCTCACTTTCCCAGTCCTCCTCGCGTGAACAGACAGAAACATACTTGAAGTCTGAAGATGAAAACAACCCCATGTTTATTGGGGTGAACTTCCAGCGAGCAATGATTCCAATTTCCTTCCTTTGTGTCGCTCTTTTGAGCTCTGCCACCGCAGAGCCTTGCCTGTGTCTCTGTTCCCATTCCCCTGCTCCACCTTACCTCCTGATTGACTGCAGACTATATAGTAAAACTTGAATTCTGCTTAACTATGTTTTAACCAATCATTTTATTGAAATTTAACTAATCAATCCTAACATATTATAACAGGATTATCTAGCCAATTATATCCCACCACTTTAATTAGTTTACACCCCAGCAAAATTAATTATACAGCAGACAGAAACAATCACAGAACCAGAGTACTGGAGACAGGCAGAATCCCCAGCATGATCATCAGGAGATGATGAAGTACCAATGGAACAGATGCCAATTTTGGGTCCAGGCATCAGAACACTTGAGCACGAATTAGGGTTTTTGTAGAGTAACAAAATGGATCAAGGGAGAACACTAGATTTGTTTATGTGTAAAGAAGGGAGAATACAAAAGTTGTTTTGTTTAAGCTACGCAATAGGAGATGATCTTTCCTGGCTTTGGGCAGTGTTCCTTGGAGGAAGCTCACAATGCAGTGTGACAAAGTTCCGAGTCTGTATTTGTGGGTCCTGCGCTTCCTGGCAGATTTAGGGGCCTCAGAAACTCATCCAGGCCCCAGAGTCACCTCCCTTTTTCAGTAATTAATTAGGGGAGACAGAAAGGGGGGAGCCCAGGCCCACCCTCTACTCCGGACTCCAGCCCAGGGACCCTAATAGTATCAGCTAAGATGACTGACCTTTTAGGCACAGAACACAATACAATTCCCTGGGCTACTTCCCCACAGCAGTCCCCGCTTCTTCAAACTCCACTTCACCCTTACCTCAGGGCCTCCTTCCTTCTGTATGATATGTTGTCCACACTCAGTCTCACCAACAGCATAACTTCCTCTCACAGCTCCTGACACCCACAGCCCACCTGACTAACTGGGAGGTTTTTATCTGGTTTCAGCCAGTCCCTGATTGGCTTCAGGTGTCCCAATTAGGCTAGCTGTTTCTACCCCTTTCTAGAAGGTTCTTAATTGGCCCCAGGTGTCTTGATTGGCCTGGAATAGCCTTTGTTTGGCTATCCAGGGAACAGGGACCTACACATCCTGAGGCTGATACCTGCCTTCCAGCACTCTCCTATACCCTTCTGGTCTGACTCCATCACAGCAGTTAGGGAGTTTCACTATTCTGGATACCAATAAACGATTTATTACTAGAATTGGTCTGATAACTACTGAGCTGGGTGTGTCCAGGCGTGGGTTCATTAACACCAGGAGCAGAGATCCCCCATCATGCAATGCTTCCCTGCTTTTCTGGTCCCAGAGTTCCAGGCAGTTCTTGCCTTGGAATCTCTGCTCTCTATTCTGTATGATAATAGAGGTTCCTCCTTGTCTCATCTTCGATGCAAATAAGGCTTGGGGAGTTTCCTTAATTCTGTCATCCTTATCCCAGGGCTTTAGGTGTGTCTCCCATTGCCTTTTAATTGCTTTTTATAAGATTTTCTTCTGATGCAGACTTGGTTCAAGCAGAGGCTAGGGGCTGGGTTGGAGCGGTCTTTTATGAATCAGACAGGCTAGGTACTGCGCTCCGTTTCCCCAAGAACACAGAACTCCTAGGTTCTGTTTTGAATGGTGGTGTAGTAAACCGGAGCAGCTTGCAAGAGCTCTGATTGTGTTGTAAGGAGATGTAGATCTGAGTGTGTTATTCTGTTGTGTGTTATCAAAGGAAAGAGATACGAGTAACTTAACGTTTGAGTCTGCCTCATTTCAATGCAGAATTGTATAGGTTGTGTCAGTAGCAGGGTGCTGGTTTGTATAGGTTGTGTCAGTAGCAGTTTCTTTTGCCATAGGTACTCTTAGTAGTGAAATGGGATATGAGAGCAGTCTGTGGATTTACTGATAGGTTGGGGGAAATAGAGGTTTGAGTGGTATCCTAAATGCAAGTGTTCAGCGGCTCTAAAAGGGTACAATGGGGTCGTTAAATTTTACAAATGTGGTATTCTGTTGGGGAATAGGCTCAGGGTTTGATCATAGGGAAAGGGCAAAGCTCTTGTCCATTACAGTGAAAAGGCAGAATGGGAGTGGGTGTGTTGTGGGCATACTGGGGCATTGTTTAAAGAAGGAAGAGTTAAGGTTATGTGGATGGTTACCTTAACTCTGTATTTCCTACTTTTCAGCAGTTTTGAGTTTTGCTGGACTCATTGTTCTGGAAGGGGACAAGCTATCACTGAGCAATCTTAACTCTGTGTTAGCACAGGTTTTTTTCGTCATTTCATTTTCTGGTTTTTTAAACAGAGCAATGTTTGGTAGTAGGAGCTGACAGTCATTAGGTTTGCAGTTGATATGCTACTGTGATGAGGCATAATCAGAAACCAAGCTTTTATACAGTGTTTTTCATCAGTAGATCTTAAAGAACTTGACATTATTATCACCATTTTTATAGATGGAAGAGTGAGGCACAGAGACGTGAAATGACTTGCCCAAAGTCAGCCAGCAAGCCAGTAGCAGAGTCTAGGAATAATCCCAGTTCATCAGTCTTTCCACTAGGCCAGCCGGTTGCTATGTGATTCCTCGGTGCTCCTCCCAGCTCTTATATATTTGCTACAGTGAATTGGAGATATTGGTCAAGCTTTAAAATGTTTGCAATGTGCAACTGCTAACAGATCATGAAAGAGAAATTGTATCCATAGTCTGTGTCCCGAAACACTGATAGTTTTATTACATGGTTACTATAATAATTTTAAGTGTGTGAGAAAAGACTCCTCCTCTTCTCCAGCCCCTCCCTCACCATTCACTGCAACATGTAGCCTCCCTCTCTCTTTCTAGTCCTATTAAGCCATTAGTTGACACTACAGAAACCATTCACATGTAAGAAGTTGCTCCTTGGTGCCTCCAGCCTTATGCTGTTGTGTACATATATCACAGGCAGCAGCTTACTGGAGGGCTGCACATTACCGTGGTTATGTAGCCCAAGCTGCACACTGAGTTGGGCCTCTCACTCCCACTACTGACCTAGCTGGTTCTCCTGCCTGTGCTTTAGCCAGGCTTCCTCAGCAAAATCCCTGGTCCACCCAGTCTGCCCCTCCTCCAAACCAGGCCCTGTCTTCACACATTCTTGCCAGCTCCTGTCATCCCACACAGGGGTGATATGTATCTTAACTATTCATTTTTGGATTTCAGGGGTTTACATTTGTTACATTTATCCCCTCCACCCAGATCCCAGCTCATCTGGAGTGGTAGGGAGAGGGGATCACACAACCCAAGAGAAGAAGGGTTCCCCAGATTCTGGAACACACAGTGAGGAGAAAGAGAAGCTCAGACCTTTATGGAGAAGTAGGGCTCTCCCAGATCCCAGTGCACACATGGAAGGGGAGAATACAGGCCCCACTACCTGACTCCCCCAACTTCCTTCTTTCCGTGTCACATTCCTGAACACCTCCTGTCTTCCTCTCTCCCACTCCCCCAATTCCTCTCTCTCAGCCTTTTACCTGAGCCCCCTCAAATCCTCCTTGCTCCCCTACCACCATTTCAATGTATCTCCCTCCTCAAAATACCTCCATGCAGACCCAAATCCCTCTTGACCAGGGTGGGTTTCAAAGTTGCAAGAATCTGTGAAATTAATGAAATGCTATTTTGTTTTGGGTGGGGATGTGGGGGGTGGGCAGGCTTGCCCTGGGAGCTTGGAACTTGCTCAGATGATCCCACATTTGGATCATTCACCCCACCCTATTCTCCCATGAGGCACAGCACAAATTGCAAAGCAATCTGTAGAAGCAGACAGATTTTGAGTACTAAGAAGAGTCATCTTCTTAAGAGAAAAAGCTTTCCAACCTTAGCTAGAGCGGAGCTGGTGCTCCCTTATAACATTGTAATAAATTTAAGGGAGAATGGAAGGGAGGGCAGTCTCAGAATGGCATTAAGTAGCCTACTCATTTCAATGAGATGTTCTCAGTGGGAAGAGAATACCCCGTGGAGATGAATACAGCCTGAAACAGTAGCTCTGTTCAAGTCAGTGAGTGTTCCCTTCCATCTCCTCAGTGCTGGAGGGTTTCTGGTATGTGTCAGACATATCCATTCTCAGCTCCACATCTCAGTCTCACCAGTGTGTTCTCGGCACGTCTGAACATGCGTGTCCTAAGTGCCCCACAGACAGGGGAAGAGCTTCCCCAGATTTTGGCTCTCATGGCAAAAGTTGGGAGAGGGGCTCAGACACACTCAGAAAGGCAAGACCCCAGAATCTGGCACACATGGGGAGAGGGCGGGAAAGAGGAGTCCCATCCCCAAAGATGGGCAGAAGACCCTCGGATCCTGACACATTTGATGGCAGGAAGTGGGACTCAAACACCATTGTGAGGGACAGCAACCCCCAGATCCCAGCTCAAAGAGTAGGGAAAGGAATGCAGACCCCCCAAGGTAAGTCAGTCCCTTCTAGGACCTGGCTCACGTGAGAGAGTGCAAGTAAAGAGGGGAGTGCAAGTCCCGTAGATGGACTGGAGGGTTACAGATCATGGCACATGTATGGGAGGAGAATGTGGGGCTGACGGTGCCTCTCCCCTATTATCCCCCAGTCCTGCAGTCATTAATCCCCATGGCTCCCTCCTCCATGTCCCATCCTTTCCCTTCCCCTGCCAGTGCCTTTAATCCTCATACCTTCCTCATGACCTGATCCTGCAACCTCTTCCCCTTTACCACTTACTCTTTCACTCCTAATCACCCTCCCTTCCTAGAGAACATTTGCTTATGTAGTTTCTCAGTGCCTTCTGAATATTCAGATTACATTTTCCCCAAATAGAAATCCCTGTTTGACAGAGGTAGATTGGAGCAAAATGCCTGGTTTTTGGTTTGTTTGCTCCAGGGCTCAATTTGAACTCCGTGTCTGGGGTGGTATTCAGAATTGATAACTATCCTACCCTCACCCTAAGAGCTATTCAGATCCTATGAAGAAGGTGTACTTTTACAGGTAGTTAGCCTGTCCCTCTCTCTGCACATGCTCAGTGTAAACCAGCAAGCTCTCCTGTCGACATAATAAAACCAGCTCAACAAGGGCAATAGCTATGTTGGTGGGAAAGCGACTCCTGCTGACAAAGTGCTGTGCACACAAATCTTATGTTGGCAAAGCTTATGTCTCTCAGGGGTGTGGGGGCTTTTCATGCTCTGGAGCGACAAGAGTTTTGCTGACATAATTGCTAATGTAGATATGGAGTTAGTGTGCCTAACTGGAGGAGCAACTCTTTTTTCAAATAACACTTGAAGTTGATTTTCTGAAAGGGCTGGTGAGTGCCATGTTTTGGGGTAACCCTCAAATGATAACCCTAGTATGTTTATCTGAACCTTGGCTTGATCGCTATATGTGAGAAAGAAATCATTGCCAAAATGTTAGAGACACAACGTGGGTGAGGTAATATCTTTTCTTGGACTGGTGTCTGTTCGTGAAAAAGACAAACTTTAAACAATCTGTTCCACCTTGTATTTAGCTGTGATATTGTGAGTATATTTCCTAGACCTGAAGAGCTCTGAGTAAGATCAAAAGCTTGTCTCTCTCACCCACAAAAATTGGTTCAAGAAAATATATTACCTCACATACCTTGTCTCTCTAATATCCTGTGACCAACATGGCTTCAAAACACTGCATATTGCCTGTGTGTCAGACAACTTTAAGAAAAGCTGTTTTTATTCCCCCAAGAGCTCTATCTCAGGACCAAATTGCCCCAAATTTGGATCACTGAACATGCCCTGTGCCCCCATGAAACATACCAAATTTCAAGGGAAATTGATTTAACCACATGGAATATATAACACTTTGAAGAGCGCAGCTTTAGCCACAAAGCTGGTTTCAAACTTAACTTCAGCAGAGCTTTTGTTCTGCTGTAATGAAAACATCCTACACAAGCCAAGTAAATAGCTACAGTAATACCTTTTGGAACTGTGTCTAGTGCTTCTTGGTTCTTAGTTGTTCTCACACTAATATGTCACAGTTTATTTTATTAATTAAATGCTTTTCTTTCTCTTTTATAGTTGCTATGGGTTTATTTCTGATTATTTTTTTTCTTTTGTGATTGTTCATTCTTCTTCGAGTGCTTATTCATGTCCACTCCAAATTAGTTGTGTGTGTTCTCCACAAGCACTGGTGCCAGAAGATTTTCCCTCTGCAGTATCTGTAGGGGTCTGGGTCTGGGTCTGGCAATCCTGGACTGGTGCCCGCATAGCGCAGTATAAGGTACGCCGCCGACTCCCTCCACCCTCAGTTCCTTCTTGCCACTGGTGACGGTGCTGGAACTTCCCTTTGGCTAGCCTTGTTTCATTCAAAGTTCTTGCGAACTCTGAAAATCTGTAATATAGTTGTATATAGTTAGTAGTTCTTAGTTACCCTTAGTAGTAGTTCTCAACTCTTCGTTGCTCCCAAACTGGACTCAGCCTGAGGACGGCGCATGCCCCGGTTCCCAGGCTTTAAGCCCTGAGATCGCTGCAAATGGCCTACGCCTGTCCGTGATCCACATACCAGCTGCCTAAGGCAAAGGACACATAAGTCAGAAGTGCTATATCTGCAAGTCCTTCAAACCTAGGACAAAGAAGGAGCACGATATCTACCTGAGAGTGCTCCTGATGCAGTGGTCACTTACTCTGGCACTGGAGCAGTGGTCCGACTGCACCGAGCACCACAGCCTTCATGCGCAGTTGTCCGCTGACACCATCCACAAGCCAGCACCGGTCCCCCTCCACAGCTCCGGTGGAGAAGCCGAAAAAGACTGAGTGAAAGATCTCCTACCTCCTGTAAGGGAAAGGAGAGGGCTGGGGGTGAACCATGACCTGTGCAGGGCAGCTCAACGCCCTCAATGGGAACTCAGGCTCTAGCTCAGGGTGAGCGGTGCAGCCCATCCCATACTTTGCCTGTGACCACGGATAGCTGTACAGATCCCTTCAAGAGGCTCAGGAGATTCTGACCCTTCTGGTGCCACCCATACTGGCTCCAGCAGTACCGTGGTCTCAGAGTAAACCTGCGTTGGGACCTAAATGTGTGTTCCTGCCTCAGCAGCACCATTCCCCATCGAGTGGGGTATCCTGGCATCACTTGTCTACCCGAAGCTATCACGCCTCAGGGCTAGAGAGGCAGGCTCATCTGAGCCCTCTTTGGTCCCCGCACCAGGGGCACCAATTGAGGGACTCAAAGCATATCTCACCGGTGTAATGGCGCAGACTCTCTGGGGCACCTGCCACCTAGCAAGAGCACCAGGACTGGCCCCAACTGTCTTCAAGGGCCCAGTACCAATCCCAGGATTGATCCGACACTAGAGACCACTGATTGCAGATTCATCATCTCCCATCTCCAAGAAGGACATTGTTCTATTCAGGATGATCCTCTCGGCAGCTGGCCCATAGTAGCTCCTGGTCCCATTCGACATCCTGGTACAGGTTGAATAGTGTGAGGCGTTGATTGCCGGGTATCCAACGCAGATCTGCTGGATGCTGTTGGTCCCTGAGAGTCCGAACAAGACAAGGTCTGAGCAAGGACTCCCTCTCCAAGGCTTTTCTCCTGTCGTGGTCAGGGAGCCTGATATACACTTTCCCTCTGATTCCACTCATCAGCAGGGCCCTAGAAAAGCTCAAGAAAGACCAGGCTCAGGTTATCATGATTACCCCAGCATGGCCTCACCAGCATATTGATTCAGCACAGTCATGAGCCTGTTAGCAGCCCCCCCGGCTCCTGCCCAATGTCCGGACCTGCTGTCGCAGGACCACAGTGAACTCTTAAATCCCAACCTTGGGTCCCTCCACCTTTCGGCATGTATGCTGAGTTGCTGAACCCATAGGAGCGGACAAGTTCGGAAGGAGTCCAACAGATATTCTTAGAAAGTAGGAAGTCCTCAGCTAGACTGACTTACCTGACCAAGTGGACAAGGTTTTCCTGCTCGATGTCTGAACAGGGTATCTCTTCCTCATGTTCCTCCATATAGGCTGTCCTGGACTACCAGCTACATTTGAGGAACCAGGACCTGACACACTCTTCCATTAAAGTGCAGCTTGCAGCCATCTCCCCTTTTCACCCACCAAATCAAAGAAAGAGTGTTTTCCTATGATATGATGGTTAGATTTTTGAGAGGTCTGGAGAGACTCTTCCTACAGGTGCGGGCTCCTCTCCCACAGTGGATCTTAACTTGCTCCTCTCTAGGCTCACTGGCCTGCCCTTTGAACCACTGGGTTCCTCCTCCCTTTCTCATCTGTCATGGAAGGTCGCATTCCTGGTGGTGGTGACGTTGATGAGAGAGATCTTGAAAATTAAAGCCTTGATCTCAGAACCGCTATATACATTCTTCTACAAAGATAAGGTTGAGTTGCAGCCCCACCTGGCTTTCCTGCCAAAGGTGGTCTCTTTAAATCAGGACATCTTCCTCCTAGTGTTCTGTCCCAAACTGCACAAAACCAGTGAAGAGAGGTGCCTTCACGCCCTGGACATCTGTAGGGCCTTGCTTTTTACTTAGAACATACCAAGCCTTTCTGTAAATCAACTCAACTCTTCATCGTTACAGCAGATAGGATGAAGGGTCATCTGGTGTCCTCGCAGAGGATTTCCAATGGGATTACCTCATGCATAAGGACCTGTTCTTAACTGACGGAGATTCTGTCACCACCAATTGCTAGAGCGCACTCGGAGAAGCACAGACGTCTTTGGCAGCCTTCGTGGTGCACATCCCTATCAAGGATATCTGTAGAGCTGCAACGTGGTCCTCTGTCCACACGTTTACTGCTCATCATGCCATCACTCAGAAGGCCAGGGATGACGCTGGGTTCAGCAGAGCTCGGTTGCTATCTACACGTCCGTGAACTCCTATCCACCTCCAGGGGTTCTGCTTTGGAGTCACCTAATATGGAATGGACATGAGCAAGCACTCACAGAAAAGACAGTAACATTTTCTGTAGCTTGTATTCTTTGAGATGTGTTGCTCCTGTCCATTCCATGACCTGCCCTTCTTCTCCACTGTTGGAATTTCCGGCAAGAAGGAACTGAGAGAGGGAGGAGCGGCGGCACCCCTTATACCGTACCATGTGCCAGAGCTGGTCCCTTACAGATACTGCTAAGGGAAAAACTTTCAGCACCAGTGCATGTGGCAAGCACACTCACCTAATATGGAATGGACATGAGCAACACATCTCAAAGAACACCAGTTACGGAAAAGGTAACCGTCTTGTCTTGAATAACGTTCACATTTTAATGATATTATTATGTAGTAGTAATTATTTTTTCCTTCTTAATTCATTGTTTCACATTTTTCTGAGTGAAAATAACTCAGATAAGTAACCTGGTTTTGTAATTAGGCATAAGTATATATGTAAGCCAAATATCTAAGCCAAATATCTATCTGTATATCTATGAAAATAACTCAGATAAGTAACCTGGTTTTGTAATTAGGCATAAGTATATATGTAAGCCAAATATCTAAGCCAAATATCTATCTGTATATCTAAGCCAAATGGAGACCATAAACTCTTACTCTGTTTTGTTATTAGCACAGTAACTAATATATAATAAGTAATATATTAGTTACTGTGCTAATATATTAGTGCTTTAAGGTTTTGGATCATTTTTGACATTATTTTACAGTATTTTACCAGATTATTGACCAATTATTTTTTGCCCTGGTCAAATGCCCAATCCTTCTACAGTTTATACGTTTAGCAAGATGAAAACTGCCAAGCAGTAAGTTTTTTGGCTCTTTTAGCAGCAATGTGCAACTTGTATTCAAGCATTTCTTTCTCTGGCAGTGTGTGACATCACCTACTGAGTTATGCCCAAAGGTCATTGTTTCTCTCTGTCTCTGTTTCAGTCTTCCCTTGAGGCCAGTATATTCTATGTAACTGAAGATGCATTGTTTATAGTCCATTGAGACTGTGTCAATCCAAGGTGCTAATTATTTGATAGTATGTCACAAATTGACTCAGACTTTTAGTTCAAATCCCAATGCACAATTACAATTGTATTACAACATATTTGATTTAAGTAACTAACCATTTCAAAGTTTCTCCTAATGTGTATGGGACCAATTCACATATTGTTTACACATTTAAAAACAAACCAACCTCCAAACACACAAAGGGTTTAGCCTTTAAGATGAGCATAGGCCATGGTTACACTGGCACTTTATAGCGCTATAAAGCCCCCACGAGCACTATAACCTACTCCCCGTCCACACTGGCAAGGCACTAATAGCGCTATAACTGCTGAGTTATAGCGCTATTATAAATCCACCTCCTCATGGGGAATAAGGGCTGTAGCGCAGCTGCTGTAGCGCTACAGCAAGAATGTGGACACCCACTGCGCTACAAGTAATCTCTGGAGATGCCTAGAGCCATTTAAGGCAATTGACGTCTCTTCCCTTTGTTTTGAACTCGGCTGGAGGAATGCGGAAGTACCTCTTTAGAGTTTCTTTCTTAACTCGGCAGATAAGCAATGCAAATGTTTACGGAGGGAGCCTGTGTGAAAACAAAGCCCTCTGTGAACGGAGGCTCACTGACAGGCTTTCAGAAAAACGGAAAAACCACTGTCTCTCTCCCTCCGCATACACACAACGCATCCCCCCTCACCCCCCTCGTTTAAAAAGCACGTTGCACCCAGCTGAATGCTGGGATACCTGCCCTAATGCGCTGCTCTTAATGCTGCATTAAGTGCCCCAAATGTGGCCATGCTATACCGCAGGAGCATCTGAGTGTGGACATACAATAGCGCTATACATATTACTGTATAAGGGGACCGCTATAACCTATAGCGCTATAATCTTGTAAGTGTAACCATACCCATAGAAACCTTGTGAAGAAAAAAAACACTGAATTCCTAACCATTGCCTCTGACACTTTGAATCTCTATAGTGGGTTCACACCTATTTCTATGGGTGTGGGACAATATCCTTCTGTTAATTATAATTTTAGAGTTATTAGTTGTTTTTTCTGTTTTCCTGGATTTATGAGTTTCATCCCCACTATATGAGTCTGACTTGGGGAAACCTCTAATATTTTGGATATTCTGTATAGCTCTCCTGAGGGAGGTCCCAAATCAGGAAACCACTTAAACATGTGTTTAACTTTAAGCATGTGTGAAGTCCAGTTGAAGTTTGTGCATAAATGCTTTCCTGACTCACGGCCAGAGTGATCTTGTATTACCTTCTCTCGAGCCCATTTCTGCTAAAAATATCTTTTACCACAACTTTCTAAATTTAGGGCCAACTAGTGATAATCTTACTTGCTTACTTTGATAAGCATCCATTCATATTCATAGTCCAATTAACATTTTATATTATATTTAATCCTTGTCTTTCTCACTAACAGAAGTTAGTTCAATAAAAGATATTACCTCATTCACCTTGTTTCTCAATAATGTTTTCTTTTTTTTTACTACTTCCTTGGCCATTCACATTTGAATACAACATTATTCAATGGTTGTATGCAGTGTTGTAGCTGTGTCGGTCCCAGAATATTAGGAGACACAGATCACCACTTGCTGTGCAGTTTGAAAGCTTGCCTCTCTCCGCAGTAGAGGTGTGTCCAATAAAAGATGTCACCTCACCCACCTTGTCTCCATAATTCAAAGACTAAGGTCAAGTATATAAACTTACATTGGTATAAGTATATCACTCAGAAATGTGAAAAATCCACAACTCCGAGCAACATAGTTATTCCAATCTAACCCTTAGTGTAAATAGTTCTGTACTGACTGAAGGGCTTCTCCTGACGTCACATAGTTACCACTTCTCATGAAGCTCTCCCGTTGGTGTAGTAGCATCTTCACTGGAGTGCTACAACGGCACCAATGCAGCTGCTCCACTGCAGTGTTTAAAGTGTAGCCCTGCCCCCAGTTATGTCTTTAGGTAGGTGAGTAGAAATCCTGTTAACTTGTGTGGGAGTTAGATCCATGCATCTTAGAGCCGAAACAGCTCTTAAGAGCATTTATCAAGAGGTAACAATATTTTCAGTCTCACCTGTGTGCTTTATTCCGGTTGACTTCACTCATTACTCCAGAAGACAGTGGTAGATTTTCTACAGATGGTGCAAAGAGGTCAGAAATTGTCCATGATTGGCTAGCAGAGATCTCTCCACTGGGAAAGATGGGTTAGATTCAGGTCCTGCAAACCTCCCCTTCACAATAAAGAGGAGAGGAGGTTGGGGGAAGAAGAGTTTGGAGTAGACAGGTGGCATGGCAAGCCCATAGCTCCATTATGCCAGTTTTTCAGTGGTGTGTTAACCCTTCAGCCTTTAGATTAGTGGCATATCTCAGAGTAGCATGATAGCTTCTCTAAAAGTGATCAGGGAGTTGTAACCAGCTCCTTGGCGACCCCTGTCTCCTTTTCTGCACTGAGTGGAGCTCTGGCACAGGAGGAAATTTAGTCCAATTAGTTTCCTAAATTGCTGTTTTATATTTCTAAGGCTAGCAAATAATCAAAGCTTTGGTAAATTGTACAGTATCCTTACAGGAAGCTTGGGTACTGCAGTCCTTTTTAATAGCACGTGTTGCCAGCAGTTTGCATGCTGGAACATCACATCAAGGACTTACAGTAGAAGAAATAAAAAAACAAACCAGTTGTGTACTAATAATTTGTTCTATGCCTCCTTTGCTCTGCTTCTTTTAGGCATTCTGCATGTAACTGCTTTTCTTTGTTTTAGTTTTTAAGAATATCTGTTACCATTCCTTAAGATTACTTTACAGGCTTTAAGAAAGCACAGGAACATGCCCTGATATCACAGTAATGGGTGCTTTATATGGGTGCCTTAGATAGAATTGTGAGGGTAACTAAGTGAAAGTAAAATAAGGTGCAACTCATTGATTACTGAGAAATGGCCACTTACTGGAAATGTGCTTGATTTTTAGGAAACCAAATGCATTCATTATGAAGCCCATTGCAAAAGATAGGGGGAGCTCAGCACACGCAGGGCTGGATTAATCTTTTATCGGAGTCCTGGTGCCTGAACAGTGGCCCCAGTCCACCCACACTCCCCTCTGAGGCTCCACTTGACTAGGCCTTTTCCCCGCCAAGAGCCCGCTCACATGGAGGGGAGGGGCCAGAGAGGAGTTCTCACCAGCAAAACAAAAGTCAGCATCTCTCTTTTCTTCAGTGCTGTGAGCATTCTGAATATCAACAGTAGCTTCACTCTGTTTTTTTCAGCATCTAATATTGCTTATGCTTCTCAGTATAGTAAACATTACTTAAACAAATGCCCAGATTATAATAATAAAAAAGCCTGCACAAAGTGGGTGTAGTTTAGATGTGCAATATGGAGAACTTATAACTTGAATATAATTAGTTACCTGAAGGCAATTCCGGTGCTAAAATATTAATGGATCAAATGTCTTTGAATAATATTCTGAAGTTATGTATTTATCAAGTTAAATAAGTATTTCAGCGAATATGGCCCCTTTGAGGAAACTTGAAGTGGGCCTTTGAGGTATAGAACCAAAATGCATAAAAACTTGTAAAACTAAGTTCAATAGACTGGGCTATTGGATGACTGAGGTTTGAATAAATTCTTTGATGATCTCACTGCATAATTGAAAGATTATACAATAATATTTTCCTGTGACTATTTAAATGTTGACAAAAATTTTGCCATATATTTTCTGCTGAAAAAGTATACAGATGCTGATTTTTAAAAACAAATGGAAATGATTTAGCACTTTCTTAAAACAAATCATGTTACATCAGAGTATCATAACAGCCACGCTGGATCAGACCAATGGTTCATCTAACCCACTATTCTGAAAGTGACCAATAGCAGGTATTTCAGGGGGAATGCACAGAGCAGGTAATCATCAAGTGATTCATCCCCTGTCATCTACTCCCTGATACTGGGGTTGTGTCCCTGATCATCTTGTCTAATAGCAATAGAGGACCTATCTTCCATGAACTTATCTAATCTTTCTTGAACCCCGTTGTAGTTTTGGCCTTCAAAACATCTTGTGGCCATGAGTTCCACAGGTTAACTGTGTGTTGTGTGAACTAGTACTTCTTTTTGTTTTAACCTGATGCCTATTAATTTTATTGACTGACCCTTTGGTTCTTGTGTTAGGCGAAGGAGTAGATAATTCTTCCTTATTCTCTTTCTCCACACCATTCATGACTTTATACACCTCTATCACATCCACCCCTTAGTCATCTCTTTTCCAAGCTGAACAGTCTCAATTTTTTAAAATCTTTCTTCATACCGAAGCTGTTTCATACCCTGAATCATTTTTGTTGCCCTTTTACATGCCTTTTCCAAGTCTAATAAATACATTTATCATGCTGTGGAGTGACCAGAACTGCACACAATGATCAGTGTTGTCCTCAGATGCTGCTTACAATTATGAATGAGATCTTCCTACCAATAAATTCTCAGCTCCTCCAACACTAATTTCTGCCCCTCCAATCATATTTTTACCTTCCATGCGGCTTCCCTGGCTCTCACGTAAACTTGCAGTCCTACCTTCACTGCCTTTTTTACCATTTCTTGATCCTACTGCCAGTCCTAAAACCTTTTTACATCAGGTTCATGTGGTTCTTGTTTGATCTTTTACAGAGATTTAGCATATTCTGTGATTCACCTTAGGTTTGAATTCAGCAGTGCCATAATGGTGAGGCTTATAGTGCTTCTGGGGCTTATTGCTGTTGGACTGGTAGAGAAGTGTTTCCTCCGCTGAAGGTTAATTAAAAGTGTTGACCCAGCATAAGTTATAAGAAGGGAGCTGAAATCTGCTGACGACATGGACCAACACAGAAGTCCTCTTGTGGTCAGATAACATAGGCAGACTATCAACCAGTTTGGAGAAGTATTCTGCAACATGTGCCTTCTAAGTACTCATTTATTTCCTTAATTGATCTGAGGCTAGAAAATTATCAACTGTGTTTCTGTAGTTATTGCTTAACTTCTAGCAGTGACCCAAAAGTATCAATAAGAATCACACAGACAGCTGAAATGTAGCATTCTCTTTGTGGTCTGTAGCTGTGCAATGGAAAATTATTTGCTTAGCTGTTGTACTCAGGAACATAAATATTATACAGTGTTGAGTTATGATAAACATAATAAATAGACTAAACATTTGGATATATAATGCTCCCAAGAAAGGTTTCCCTGTAACAGAAGGATTACAGGAACTGGACATAGTATGTGGAAAACTTTGTTCAGATTAGATGAGAGCTATGCCTTTTCTTTTCAGATAGGGTACTGGTCCTTGACTAAGACTCGTAGGTGTTACTGGTAAAACTGATTATGATAATTATTAATCGGTCTAGATCCTTATGTGGCCCCCATCACTATAAAAAGAACAGGAGTACTTGTGGCACCTTAGAGACTCATACATTTATTTAAGTAGAAGCTTTCGTAGGCTACAGCCCACTTCATCGGATGCATAGAATGGATCCGATGAAGTGGGCTGTAGCCTACAAAAGCTTCTGCTTAAATAAATTTGTTAGTCTCTAAGGTGCCACAAGTACTCTTGTTCTTTTTGTGGATACAGACTAACACGGCTGCTACTCTGAAACCCATCACGATAGTGTCTGAGCACCTCCAAAATATTTCAAAGTAGAAATAACAATCTTTCAATGTCTTCCTTCAAAGGTAGAAAGAAACTGAGCTTGATTCAGAGGCCACTCTAGCTATAGGCAGACTTGGCAGCTTCCTGAGGTGAGAGCTTGGTGGTGGCAGGGCATGAGGCTGGCAGGGATGCCTGAGGGAGGGCACCTGGATGGGATGGGGGGGACGCTGAACAAGGGGATCTGGATTTGGGGCCTGGCCAGGAGTATGGGGGATGAGGTGTGGGGACCCCAACTCCATCTAGTAAGAAGGAGCCTGCTGCCTCCTGTGAAAAAGAGAGCAATGCTTCCAGTTCAGGTGCTTTTATGTGTGGTTGGGGGGTGGACCTCTGCTGCCTGTTAGCCAGGATCTTATAGTCTGGGATGTGGCACTTACTGGAGCCCACATCAGGGGCTTTGGAATGGAGGGGTCAGAGGGCCATGCCCCCGCCCTCCCCAAAAAATTTATTGGCCATAAGGGCAAGCAAGGGGAGGAGGGGGAAGAGAAGAGTGAGTGGGGGGCAGAGCCTTGAGGCTAGGGGACAGGATGCTGTGGAAGTGGGGCATTGGGGGGAAGGGGAACTGTGGGGGCTGGGCCACAGTTCAGGCAGTGGTGCCCCCCCTCCACTTTTAGGAAGTTTCTGTCACCCCTGGCCCACATCTCAATTGTGGGAAGGAGCCTCCACTATCCAGGTGTGCTGAGCCAGGACTCAATCACTTTCTTTTTGAGCCACAGGTGGGCAGAACTGACCTGCCAGGAAAGGGCGTCCCTAGCTGAGGGTTATTGCCCACCCAGAGAGTGGGTCAACAATTTTCATCTTGGCCTTGGACTGTTCTCATCCTGCAGGGTCTGTTATCATCACCCAGGTGTCCTCTGCAGACCCAGGCTGGGGTCTGCGTCACTAGCCTCTGACCCAGCTGCATGAGGCATATGGGTGGAAGCAGCAAGGGAGGTGCTGGGAATTGGCTAAAAACATCTAAGGGAGCTTGAAGGGTCTGGCAGACTGAAGTTTTGTCTTGGGTGGCAGATTATCTTGAGAAGCCTCTCAGATAAACCTTGATTTATTTTTTGTTTGTGCTGGTGGGATTTGGTGTATGTTTATGTCTGTGTATGCATGAAGAGCATGGTAAGAGCATGGTAAGATGAAGAAATAAGATTTACACTTAGTTCTGAAAGGGATGATATCTGGCCATTTTTAACTTTTGTGGCAATGAGTTTCATAGGCCAGGCATGGTGCCTGTGAAGGTTCTTTTCTGTACACTTATGAGCCAGATGGAAGGACTTTTCTTTCCCCCACCATGGCTATTTAGGCATTCAAAAGCAGTGAAGAGTCCAAAAAGATGGCAAGGCTAAAAAGTGACAACAGTCTACGTCCAGGCACCCTCTCTAGTAGAGGATATTATAGAAGAGGCCAAATCTTTATAGCGCTTCCTTCTTTTCACAATTATCACTTCAGTTTTACGTGAGTTCAGCTTTAGCCAGACACTCTTTATCCAGGCACTGAGTTTGGCTATACTTTGAGAAAACTGGAGGATGTTGCAGCACATACAATGGTTACTCTGTAAACGTGGTATCTAAGTGATCTATGTACATTTAAATGCCTCTTGCTTCACCAGCTATAAAATCTACAGCAATTCTATAGTATAGTATCCATTTGCTGCTTGGGCTATTTTTCACTCTTAGCTCCTTCATATGCAAAACAGAAATATGTGTGCACTTCGTAAGTCTGTTTATTGGGATTATTTTTAAAATATGTTCATTATATTAACAAGGTTTTGTTTCTGTTTATTTGGGTTTGAAAGAGAGTCCCATGCCATATGAAGGGTAAGAATGTAGCATGTTGGTGTCTGGCTAAGTGAGGATAAACTCCATACAATGATGTGATTTAATTGTTTATGAGGGAGGATTAGTAGGATTGAGATAGGTGACTTAAAAGTGGTAGCTGCTATTATGTATATTTTAATGCTATGAAAAGACAAAAATTTGGCAGCAGGCTATAGGCAGCACCTTAAATCTGCCTTAAATCTACCAGCAAATGACCTGATTCAATATTTCTTTCAGTATATGGCTATCATGCCTGGCAGAGTTGCCCAACTAGTTTGGTCAAAGATAGCTGAATGATGGGCAACTACTTGGGAAAGATTTAAAAGCTGGGTGAAATTTAATCAAGATGCTAAATTGATCAATGGCTGTGAGATCTTGGAGCACATGGAGCATTCTGATTCACATGAAAAAATCCTGGAAAAGGCAATAGTAAACTAATAATTCAGTTTTTAAGTAACTTTAACAGTTGTGATATTGGAGTCTAATGAACAGAGAAAAAGTTTGGTTGCCTCATTCTATCTGGTTTATTGTTATTAATGAAGCACTGGCAAAATATGTGACATCACCGCAATGACATGATCTCCTTGTGCATAAATCCAGGCTGGGTGAACTGCTATAGTTCATTCTACGAAGATGCTAGCTTTTAGCTGAAACTACTACTGAGTAAGCTAGGTTTTGGGGAGAGGAAGGAAGAAACCATTAATATCTTGGGTTTTTGTTTTGGAAGATCTCTATATGTCTCCCAAGCTCTCCATAATCTCTGATACTTCTCCTCCTGGCATACAGGATAATATTTCACAGAAGCATCAATGGTGGGGCTTCACTGGGTTTGAGAATCTCTGTTGAATCAGCTGTTGGCTTGAGAGCCGGTGCAGTCTCCTGGAGACTCTATGGTATATGGAAGTCCCAGAGCACTCCAGTTTTGTAGACGGAACCTGGCCCATTATAAACTGCTAGACTTGCTGAAAAGTTCCTTTGGAGTTGGTAGTAATATCAGCAAAGCTAGAGAGATGCATCGAGTGAAGGAGTAATCATGAATGTAGAATGTGGATCCAAATTCTTTGAGGTTTGTCTATCACTTGTTAAAATTTCCTGAATAACTATCACGTTTTTATTCTGCTTTTTATGCAGAGTTGATAAAGCAAAAAAAGTCACAAACAACATGCGAGGAGACAAAATTAGAATTCTCAAAATATTCTGCAGTTATAACAAAGATTACTGAGACAACAAAATATTTAAAGTTCAAATGCACTAACTACTCTACAGAAGTTGAGTTTATAGCTACAAATTTGACTATCACATTTACTACCTATACTTAGCTTGAAAGCTACTGCTTACAGTTGTTTCTGTTGTTTGGAAAACATTTGAATATCTGTTTTCACTGCCAATATCAGTTTTGTTCCTAGTTTAGCAGGGGTGTGCCATACAGCTGATTTAACTCCTACTCTTTCCTTATACCAGAGACTGCATGCATTGATTTAGAAAACATTTCATACTCCTTAAAATTCTTCACTGGTACTCTGTCTCAGGCAGGCTGTTCAAATAAAGTAAACTAGATCCATGGTATCAAAATATTTTGGTAAATGAACCTAATTTATTGCTTCTAAAATTGTTTCATGTTACTATTGTCGAGGCTGTTTCTAATGGTGTAGACTGATGTTATTTTCTTTGAAAATGAGTGCTGCACTATTAGACCTTGTTTCTGTCTCTGATATTCTAGGAACAATTAATGTTGATGGAGTTTTTTCCTCTGGTTACTTATTAAAAAGTACAAGTAAATGAATACACTAAAAGGCTTAAGAACAGACTCTCAGACTTTATAGTCATGGCCTTCTGTGTTCAGTTGTGTAGACAGTTTAGCAGCTTTGATTCCAAAAGTCCAGATACTTTCTTGTGTGGTTTCTTAAACCATGATGTCAGGAGTTAAATGCAAACTACAAAGACAAGGCCAACAGCATAATCTAAACTTACTATGTATAGTGTCTAAATGCTGTAAATTATACATAGCAGGGACTCCCACCCTGGTGTTTTTCAGTTACTGAAAGTCTGAGTATGCTACAGTCAGCAGGCTCACTGTCAGGTTTATAAGCAGCTTCCTCCTGTTTAATCAGCAGAAATAGCAGACATACCAACTGTCCTAATCCTAGACAGACATTTGTGTTTCCTCACCTGTTGTCCAGCTTCACTTCTTTTTCTCACTCTCCTTTTGTCTCATACCTTTTACCTAAATATTCAGCATCTTAGAGCAAATTATATGGATTTTGCTATATATTGGGATGAACTGCTAAAGTCAGGTGAAGTAAATCAAGAGTTGTATGTATTATATTTGGTTAACTTCAAAATATTGTCCCCCATCCTGTTGTGCACTGTGGCTGTTTTAAGCTGCTCCACTGGTACAAAGCAGCCTGAACATAGTCAGCTATTAGGGTGGCCAGGAATCTGTTTTTTGATTGGAATAGCTAGTTGAAAAGGGACTCTTGTGGTTCTGGTCAGCACCACTGACTTGGCCACTAAAAGTCTGGTCGGCAGCGCAGCAGGACTAATACAGGCTCCCTGGCTCCGTGCAACTCTTGGAAGTGTCCAGCATGTCTGGCTCCTAGGCACAGGGTTGGCCACAGGGGCTCTGTGTGCTGTCCTTGCCCCAAGCACCAGCTCCATAGCTCTCATTGGCTATGGGAGTGGTGGGGGTGGTGTCCGGGGGTGCAGGCAGTGCTCAGAGCCCCCAAGCTCCTCTACCTAGGAGCCAGAGATGCCAGCCACTTCTGGAACCCATGTGGAGTCTGCCTTAGCCCCACTGCGCCGCCGACCAGGAGCCTCCTGAGGTAAGCTCTGCCCCGCCAGAGCTTGCACCCCAAAACTCCTCCTGCACCCCACCCCCCATTCCAAGTTGGAACCTCCTCCCACATCCAAGCTCAGTCCTGGAGCCTGCACCCCACACTCCCTCTACACTCCAACCCTGAGCCTCCTTCTGCACCTGAACTCCCTCTCTGAGTCTGTACCCCAATCCTTTGCTCCAGCTCTGAGTCCACAGCTGCACCCCAAACCTCTCATCCCTAGCCCCACCCCAGAGCCCACACCCCCAGCTGGAGCCACACGCCAACCCGCTGCCCCAGCCCTGAGCCTCCCTCCTACACTCCAAGCCACTTGGCCCCAGCCTGGAGCCCCGTCCTGTTCCCCAAAACCCTAATGTGTGGCCCCACTCCAGAGCCAGCACACCTACCCAGAGACCTCACCCCACTCCCCCTGTCCCAGCCTGGAGCCCCCTCCCACACCCTGAACCCCTAATTTCTGGCTCAAATCCCCAGCTGGAGTCCTCACCCCCTCCAACACCCAAACCTGCTGCCCCAGTCTGATGAACGTGAGTGAGGGTGCGGGGAGAGTGAGCAACGGAGGATGGACTGAGTCGGGGCAGGGCCTCAGAGAAGGGGCAGGCATGGGGCTTCGGGGCAGGGCGGGGCTAGCGGTAGAGCAAGGGTATTTGATTTTGTGTGAGTAAAAAGTTGGCAGCCCTACCAGCTAGGGGAGAATCATTGAAGCATAGGGTAAATGTGTAGTAGTGGGGAGCAACCGAGGGAAGTCTGGCAGGACGTACATATAATGAGGATGTGCAAAAAGTAGGATTATTTAGTCTAGGAAGGAAAAAAGACAATTTTGTAGGGAAAAAGAACAAGTCCATAACATGAAACAAAGCCGAATACAATGACAACAAATACTAGAAATGCTATTTCATACAGGTCACTGGTCCATGTACTGTGGGTGGGCTTAATATAGGCTTGGATAATTTTATGACCACTAACTTGTAGCTACGCAAACTGAAATGTGAGTAAAGTCCTTACATGCTTCAAATGTAAGCTGATCTCCTGCAGGGGTTAGAAGCATGTTTTTCCCCACATGTACAGAACTGCAAAACTGCTTGGGTGCACTATAGGGATTTTTCACTTGATAAAACCCACAGGAAGAGTCTTGGGGGAAGGAAATCTGCAAGAGCGTAAATTTTGGTAAGTGTAAGATAACAATATATATATGTTATCCTTGCCTCTCCTTGGCTGCGGGCTGCTTCCATAACCCCAGGAGTGTGTGGTTGGTGAAAATAAAATAAGGTACTAGGCTGAATTTTTTTTTCAGTCCTAAGAATAATACAAATTATAAGAGAGTCCTGAATGGCAATATTTTAGTCTCTTGCCTGTGATTTTTTTTTTTTTTTTTTTTTGGTAAACAGTGATGTTGTATCACTTGTTTTTTTAACAATGCTTCATGTCATTTTAGGAATAGATTAGTAACAGAAAAATGCTTTATAGGTGGGTAAATATTTATCTAAAAGCCTACTTAGAGCTGAATTTTGGAATGGCCAAGTTCCTAGTCCTGCAAACACATGCATTCTTTAGAACATAACATAAGAACGGCCATACTGCATCAGACCAAAAGTCCAGCTAGCCCAGTATCCTGTCTTTCAACATTAGCAATTGCCAGGTGGCTCAGAGGGAATGAATAGAACAGTTAATCATCAAGTGATCCATCCCTTGTCACCCATTCTCAGTTTCTAGCACACAGAGGTTAGGGACACCATCCCTGCCCATTCTGGCTAATAGCCATTGATGGACCTATTCTCCATGAATTTCTCTCATTCTTTTTTGAACCCTGTTTTAGTCCTGGGCTTCACAACATCCTCTGGCAGAGTTCCACAGGCTGACTGTGCGTTGTGTGAAGAACTACTTCCTTTTGTTTCTTTTAAACCTGGGGCCTATTAATTTCATTGGTGACTCTCTAGTTCTTGTGTTGAGAAAGGAGTAAATAACTCATAGAACATCAGGGTTGGAAGAGACCTCAGAAGGTCATCTAGTCCCATCCCCTGCTTAAAGCAGGACCAAACCCAAATAAACCATCCCAACCTGGGCTTTGTCAAGCCGGGCCTTAAAAACCTCTAAGGATGAAGATTCCACCACCTCCCTAGGTAACCCATTCCAGTGCTTCACCACCATCCTAGTGAAATAGTTTTTTTCTAATATCCAGCCTAAACCTCTTCCACTGCAACTTGAGACCATTGCTCCTTATTCTGTCATTTGCCACCACTGAGAACAGCTGAGCTCCATCCTTATTGGAACCCCCCTTCACGTAGTTGAAGATTGCTATCAAATCCCCCATTGCTCTTCTCTTCTGCAAACTAAGTTAGTTCTCGGCTTCTAAATAAGTCCTCAGCCTCTCATCATAAGTCATGTGCCCCAGCCCCCTAATCATTTTTGTTGCCCTCTGGTGGACTCACTCCAATTTGTCCACAGCAGTCCACACAAGTCAAGATTTTATATATGTCTATCTTATTCCTCTTTTGTCAGCTCTTTGCCAAGCTGAAAAGTCCCAGTCTTTTTAATCTCTCCTCATATGGAAACTGTTCCGTACCCCTAATCATTTTCGTTGCCCTTTTCTGTACTTTTTCCAGTTCAAATACATTTTTTGAGATGGATGCATGAATAGTTCAGGATCACTGCCTAAATATGGAATTCTTTAAGCATATAACCTATCATGGGTCTACCAGTACAGCTAGTTTTGGCACTACCAGTTCACTTGGACTGAGTCACTAAGGCTCTGACTTCAGTGGTACTACTCATATTCTTAAAATTAAGCATGTGCTGTGGTACTGCTCTTGCAAACACTTATGATAGCAGCAGTGATGGTTTATTCCCCAGAGCTCTTTATATTTCATTTTCACTATCAGCTAGCACTGAAATGTGCTGCTGGTGCTCTAAGAGCTGTTAGATGAAGATAAGAGTTTTAAGCAATGAGATGTACTGAGCAAGATGTAGAGGCTCCAGCTTGGCTTTGCTAAGGCAGAGTCAGAAGAAATAGAACATGGTCTGTAAGATCAGAGAGAAATTGGTCAATGAATGTGCATCGATGTTGCCAGTTAAATTATTTGAGAAGTGGACTTTTGTTTTTACCTCTAGTGACCTGATCCTCCTCTCACTTATACTAATGTAAATTCATGATAAATTCAGTAGTGCAGATGAGAAGAAAATTGAACTCCTAGTACTTTTGTTCATATGAAATGTAAAAACTAGATCATTCTTTATAAAGGTTGCCTTCCTAAATAATCATATAGAAATGGAAAACCAGTTGTGTTTTGGAACACTGGGTCCCACAACCGATTAGTTTGAGAAAACATTAAAATTGATAGTCAAGACCGGACAAACATTGGACAGATCTGCAAAGGAGTCTACATTTCAATAAGGCAATTTCCGACCACCAGCTTTGCATGTTCTACACTGAAATACACTGAACCCTCGCTAGAACGTGCATCGGTAGAAAGTGAATTTGGCTTAACGCGGTCGTGGCTATGGATCCCAAAATAGAACATGGTCATTTTATTTCATTTCATTTTAACATGGTCCCTGCTATAATGTGGGACTTGGCATGGATCCCAAATCCTGCATTCTAGCGAGGGTCTGGTGTAATTAAAATTAGATTGGTGCAGAATCTACAGTATGTTATTGTTGATTCATATCAGATATCTCTATGACACATGCATCTGAGGCATATCTCCCATACATATCTGTGGAACAACAGCAAAACTTGGTCTTAATCTCGGGATTATGCCAGTGAATATCGCTATTTCATGGTAAATATAGATATGGTGATATATTTTTTTCAGTACCAGACTCATCTGCTCTATAGGCAGGAAGTAATATTTACTACTGGAAATGTATAAGTTTAATCAGCATTTTCCAACTATGAAAAAATTTGTGCATACTTGTTTGTTTGGATCAGATCTGACTAGGCTGCATCTTGCTACTAGCTGTTAGAGCACACAAACTATACTGTGCCATATAAAGGTACTAGTCTGGAAATTTGTTTCAGCTCAAACCACTGATGGTGAGAAACCATTACATTTTTTATTTAAAAGAACCAGCCATAGTCAAAACTGTAATTTAATAAGCACATCTTGTCTCCTTTCCAACTGTTGTGTAATCTGTAGTGATGTCCTAAAGAGTTCTCTCTGACCTAATGCAAGGCCCAGCCAAGTCCATGTAGAGGGGAGGAGGGCTAGGGGTAGCACACTACACAGGCTGCTCTCTTTAGCAGGCAAACTGCTTCTAGGCACCTTTTCATAGAAGGAGAATAGCTGAAAGGTGAGCTCTTATAATCATTTTTAAATTGGGTTGATGTCGTTTAGAACAGTGTTTCTCAAATCTCTTGAAATTCTCAGCACCTGAGTCACACATTTCTATTCATTGTAATCAAAATGGCTTCACCCACTCTTTTGCCGTACAGACACTCAATCTTTGTTGGTGCTGATACAAGGGTTCAGAGTCTGCCAAGGTGGGTTTTTTCCCCCTAAAGCATGGAGGAGTGGCGGGTTTTTTGTTTTGTTTTGTCAGCTGCTAAGTGGTCTGAGTGATATCTTTTTATCCAGCCTACAAGGAAATTTGTCAGGGGAATATCCTCCTGTGGAAATGAATAAATACATGTAATGTTACCTGGTTCATTTCAAAGGCAGAAGCACTAAATGGCTGTTCTGAAGTTTCTAGGGGCTTGTCTACACTGACAAGTTTCCGTGCAGTAAAGCATCTTTTTGCACTCAAACTGCAGACACGTACACACTGCTAAGCCACTTTGTGCACAGAAACTCCTCAGTTGCAGCGCTGCAAAAAAAAAACATCTTGATGAGAGTCGTAAGGCTATTTGCTCAGAGGGTCCAGTGCTCTGTTGCCAGTATAGACGATTGCTTTCTGCGTAATAGTTCTCCAGAGCAGTCCCATAATGCCTCAAGTGTCTGCTTTGCTCATTGTTTTGAACTTGGCCGCCCTGGAGACATGCACCCCTCCCCTTTCAAAGCCTGCTGTGCTGATCTGCTCTGGGACACAAACCATTAATGTGGAATGTTCATGCTGTTGAACACGGGGGGCGGGGGGGGGGGGGGGGTGAGTGAGTGAGAGATTGCTGTGCAGAGAGCCCAGGGAGGGAGGCAGGGCTGATGTTGGGGTTTCCCCCTTCTCCTGCCTCAGGACTGGTGGCTTCCTGCCACTGTCTGAACTTAAAAGACAGAATGCTGACACAACTCTGTCCCACAAAACACATTCTCTCCCCCCCCCACACACACACCACACACACACTCCCTGTCACACTCTTCCCCCTCTTCCCTTCAGTTGAACAGCATCTGGCAATGTAGTAGGATGCCCGTGGAGCAATGGGATTGGGAAAACTACATCATGTGACTCTGTGCCTGCCCTATGAAGCATTGCAAACACTTCCCAAAGCACCCTGCGGCCAGTTACATAGTAAGATAGCTACCACAATGCACTGCTGTCTTTACCATTGCAAGAGCTGCTAATATGGATGCGCTCCAGCATCATGAGGAGCACAGTGTGGCAACAGCGGTTTAATTCCAGCATTTTAATAAAAGTGGTGTAATTTGTGGTGCAGAAACTTGCCTAAGATCTAGGGATGAAACTCTACCCTGGGTGGGGTGATTTTGGGTATAGCTGGAGAAGGGGATGAAATCTACCATGGTAGGAAATTCCCCCTCCATTCTCACACCCTCTCTCCCAGGTTCAAACACAGTGTACTTGTATTCATGGTGGTAGCATCACTTGCATTTATATTGTAGCATTTTGGTTTTCAGTTACTTTATTCTGGTTTTTTTTATTTCCTGTACAGAGAGACAAGACACACAATGCATCTGTTTTATGGGCTAATATATTTTAGTCTCAGGGAAAGGTACTGGATTGGTAGTACACCTACTAAAAGGTGTTGTACATGTAGCAATTGTTCCCTCCATATCCTCCTTTTGCTCCCTTCTCCATCATTTCAGAAGCCCTGAGCCCCACATTCACCCTCTGCCATGTTCCAGGAGCTCTGTATGTTCCCAGTGTCCCCTTCCTCCATGCCAGGGGCTATCTCTGCCCATTGGTGCCTTGAACTTTCTCTGTAAATTTGGAATTGATCAGATGTGGTGTTTAATAGTTATCCCATTGCAAAAGAACAGGCAAACATAAATGCCATTAAGTTAAGGGTAGAATCTCGTTTTGCTTGGCCAAAAATGACAACACTAACGTCCCCAGGAACACAGGTGCACTGGAAGGGGGTGGCCCGGGGTCTATGCCCCCCCTCCCTCACAACACAGACACAATGACAAGCAAGGGGAGAGGGGCAGAGAGGAGCAAGCAAGGAACGGGGCCTCAGGAGGAAGAGATGCCGCAGGAGTGGTCCTTGGGGGAAAGGCGTGCCATGGTGGGAGGGTAACTGTTGGGGTGGGGCCACAGCTGGGGTACTGGTGCCCCCGCTACTTTTAGGAAGTTTCTGCTGCCCCTGCAGGAATATCTAATAATCACCTACAACACCAGTAAGTTAGAGTGAATTTTGTATAGCCTGCTGGCTGCTACCAGTCACTTGGTCCCCTTGCATAGATAGATATTCAGTTAATCCAACCCACTGCCCCAAGTAAAGCAGGCTAGAGACTGACTTTCCCATCCCATCGCAAAAATAAAAATTAGTTCCAAAATGTAACAAAAATTAAAAACAAGATGAAATTTCCCATGGAATGGGAATTACAGCGTTTTGTTTTGCAAAAATTAAAATGACACTTTCTTTTCACCTTTTTGAAATATTTCCTGGCAACCAAGGCGCCATCAGAAACCTAACGGGTTTTGGTCAGAATTTGTTGAAATAATCATATTCCTACAGAGCCATCAATGTTAATGAATCAGCATTTTCCAAAGGCAAAACGTTCTGTCAGAAAATTTTTGTCTAGTTCTAGTCTCTAACAGTCTTCTCTAAAGAGAGGTAGAGCAAATATATTGACACAGTGATCAGCAAATAAGTATATAAATGGGAGGTTCTTACCAATTTCCTATTCTTCCATAAAAGAACAATTCTGTATTCTAACTAACAACTGAGGGAGGGAGTAATATTAATAATATTATTCATATTAAGTAAATGTTCATTTATAAAACTTACATACACACATAGAAGAACAGAAAGAGCCAAGTGCTTGGATATGGTGAATTATACTATCTACGAGCTTCTATTTATAGATTGATTGATTTAATTTTTGTAATTACTAGAGGCAAGGGAAAGATGCACAAAGGTCTTGAAGCTGCAGGCATACGTAAACAGCGTGTCATATATTTAGCAAATGATAATGCAAACCAAAGAAAAGTACAGAGAGGAGGGGAAAGTACATTCCCCAGGAAAAATACATTTTTTGTCTAGAAAGCCCTTGAAATTTAGAGAGTAATTTTCATTGCCTATTTGCTCATTACAAATAAATAGCCTCTTGCACAAATAGTCTGTTAATTCAGTCCACTGTCCCAGGCACATATCCCCAAAATAAGTGGAATATGCATGCCACCATCGAAATAGAGGAAAGAAAAATGGGCTCATCATGACTAAAAAGGCCACCTGGCTTCCTGAATAAAGCGCCTTGTAGTCCAAAATCTGACTGTTTGTATAATATACTGAAAATGTAAAGTGCTATATTAGTTCTATAATTAATTATAGTATTGAAGAGAGTGCAGTCTCAAGCTAGCTTTATATAGCAGGAGAAAAACTGGAAAGGTAGTTTATTTAAAGGCAAACAATTATTTAGTGTATAAATCTTTGTAACGTCACTGGAAAATGTGAAACCATTTATCTGTTGTCAGTGTCTTCTCAGTTTTGACTAACACATCTCTACATAGGAAAGTATAGTTTTGGATATCTGTGGATTTTGCCACTTCTACTGTTCAGCCCTGTCACACGGAGGTTCAGTTTTGCACACAACCCAAGTACAGTGGGCTTGTAAACACTGCAGACTCCTAATCATTTTGTTTGTTTTGTTATCTTTCACAGAAAATTTAGGCTCCAATCAACACGTGCAATGCTTGGAATTCTGAAATGCACATCTGATCCATTTGGCAGGCTCTGACTGAACAGTTGGTTTAGATAACTGACAGGGATAAAGTTAACTGACAGAATTTCAGTGTGTCTGGGAATCGTGCTGTTTTTCTGCTGATGTAGATAAACTCTGTAAAGATTCTCCCCTTTTAATGGTGTAATACCTATTCTGTACAAAAAAACCTACCTTCCACTGTGCTCAACAGCAAGAAACTGATCTTTACAGCTTGTAGATTCCCATATGAGAGCAGAAATTTTGTCTAGAACACCAGATTTGTTTGCGGAACATAAATCCTACATAGGTCCCTAGGGAGATGTTCGAAAAAGGGAGTAATCATTATAAACCACTTAGTGCAGTATGTACTGTATCATGTTGCTGTGAGAAAGTTATGTTTAATTGGCTCATAAAATAGATTTAGTAAATCTTTTAAATAGTGATTTGGACAATTGTGCACACTGCAATACAATATTAGTGAGTGCATTATGAGGATTATAGTGTCTCCAGAATGGTTACCTGGGGACATATGTACGTGATCTGTTCTTTTTATATCAAACCGCTTTCAAGTGTTTCAAAATCAGACTCAGTCAAGTTATTGGTAGTGACACACATGCTGAATTAAAAGTGCACTGGTTGCAACAGAAGCTTTTTTTTTTTCAAATAACATGTGCAAAGATTGGGAAGACAAGAACTGAATATAAAAATGAGCCAAAGATGGACCTTCTTATCTGGGCTTATTTTGCATACGAGTCATAATTCTCATTCCTGGCTTTTGTACGCTAGACAGAATCCTTACTTAGTCTCCCATCTAGTTGAGTTATTAGTGTTCATTTAAAAAAGCTCTAGGTTTAAAGCTATGGAATTTGAATTGTGCTTTTACCCCTAGGGTGGCAGGAGTCTAGAAGGTGCAATACAAAAAAGTGCATAAATTACATAAAAGAACTGGTGACTGTAGTATGCCTGACATCCAATACTTTTCAGTCTGAAGTCCATAAATATAACACCTAACAGATTTTTATTCACATTCCATGAAATAGAAGAAGAGATGGCTTCTTTCTTTTGTTTTCTAGATGAGGCTATAAACTACAAAAAGACCCTCTTAAAAACTAATACACTGCATTTAAACGGCAAATTAAAACATGTTCTCAAATCCCTGAGGCTGTAGTCCAATTACATACACATTGTGTTCATACTAACACATGATCATAAAAGAAAAATATTGATGGATGAATTTAAGAATTAAATTGTATAAATATATCATGCTGATTTGGAAAATCAAATACAAAGGTGATAAAGCAATTAGTAGTATATCATGATTGCAGTGAAGATTTAGAAGTTGTGTACATGGCAGTAATACCTTGCAAACACATTTTAATGAGCATGTTAATTTTATTCATTTTTAATTAAGTGGAAAAAATACTGGTCCTTTAAACAGAGATAATAAATGTATGAGCCTGACTTGTACAGACATGCAACACAAGAATTTATTGCCTGCTGTCTAGCTAGAGAACTGGGAATAATTATAGAGAGTAAGTTTACTGAAAAAAAAAAAAAAAGAAAACTTTAATGGAAAATTGTTATGAAGTAATGATTTTCACATTAAACAATGCTTGCCTTATTTGGAAGAGTGTGTGTGTTTCTCTTGTTTTTTTAAAATCAGAGTATTAGTTACAGTTGTGTGTAGTACTATTTGTTTCTAAGAAAAGAATTGAACTGTATTTCTGATTTAACAATTTAATTTGCTTTGAGAAATGTATTTTGTGTGTGTTCATGTATATGTGTGAGTGTGTGTGTATGTATGTATATATTGTGACGAAGTCAGACCAGAAGGATATAGGAGAGTGCTGGAAGGCCGGTATATTAGTCTCAGGATGTGCAGGTCCCTGTTCCCTGGATAGCCAAACAAAGGCTATTCCAGGCCAATCAAGACACCTGGGGCCAATTAAGAACCTTCCAGAAAGGAGTAGAAACAGCTAGCCTGATTGGCTTCAGGTGTCCCAATCAGGGACTGGCTGAAACCAGATAAAAACCTCCCAGTTAGTCAGGTGGGTGTGGGTGTCAGGAGCTGTGGAAGGAAGTTATGCTGTTGGTGAGACTGAGTGTTGGACAACATATCATACAGAAGGAAGGAGGCCCTCAGGTAAGGGTGAAGTGGAGTTTGAAGAAGCGGGGACTGCTGTGGGGAAGTAGCCCAGGGAATTGTATTGTGTTTTGTGGATAAAAGGTCAGCCATCTTAGCTGATATTATTAGGGTCCCTGGGCTGGAGTCCGGAGTAGAGGGCGGGCCCGGGCTCCCCCCTTTTCCATCTTCCATACTGGCCTGTGATGAAGGTAACTCACTAGGTGGTGACTCTTGCCAATTATACTGAGAAAGGGAGGTCACTCTTGGGCCTAGATGAGTTTCTGAGGCCCCTAAATCTGCCAGGAAGCGCAGGACCCACAAGCACAGACTTGGAGCTTTGTCAAAATATATAATGTGAGAATGTGAGCAAGAGAGCGAGTAGGAAACTTTCCAAGGCATTTGCAATCACTGTTTTCAAAATCCGAATGATCATTTTATATATATAAATATCCATCCCTAATGGGTTAGAATATAATCTTCCAAAGGCACCATTAAGCTTAAATAACAGTGTGGCCTTTGTACATCACCAGAGGGACAACTCTAGTGCCTCTGCTGTTGTGCAGAGATTCCCAAGCTGCAGCAGAGGGAAAACTAACCAGAACTGCCACTTTTTCACTCTTGTTCGAAATCCTGTGAACAGAAGTAATTTCCTTTCATGACTGTTTGGGGAAGGTCTGTGAAGCTAGAAACTAGAGGTATTCACTGGTGCATTGTGACTCAAAAACCGAGAAGGGTGGAGTAAAGGAAAGGGTGGAGTAAAGGAAGTGCACAGCTTGTGGCAGTGAGAAAGCAGTAGAGTAATGGAAACAAACTCCACGAGTGTTCTAACTTATGTTAGGGTCCACTTTGGAGTTCTACAGATCAAGGATCTGGTTTACACAAAGGTGGCTTTAAGCACATTTGTCCCCTTTTTATGCTATATCTCCTGGAAGTTTCTGCACTAGATTAGCCCTGTGCTCCTTGCCCACCTCTCCTTAATAATGTTTGTGCCTCTCTTTGAGGAATGAAGAAGAAAACAGTCTGCTAAGAGGGTTATTCTTAATGGCTGTTCCTTGGAGCAGATGATGAGTGGAGTGGATAGGAATGACAAAACTCTGGTATGAGATATACCTTCGTTGTTGGTATTCTTTCTTCAAAAAATCTCCAGATCATCCATTGTGAGACAGTTCCCCAAAATGCTGGATTATTTGTGGTACTTTCTATAGTTAGGCCCTATCCTGTTGTCTAGCTAGGGAACTAGGAATAATTAGAGAGAGAGTAAGTGGAAAACTCTCAGTGGAACTACATACATGCTTAAAGTTAAGAATATGCTTAAGAGCTTTGCTGGACTGAGAACTTAATACCACTTCAAGCCTTTCAAAGCTTTATTTCCTGTCAGAGTACAGGTGGAGAAAGTTATTAGTTGCAAAAGATGCTATTGAACATTGGTCGTCAGCAAAATACTACTACCACTGCTACTAATATAGCACATACAAATTACTGTATCACACTTTAAAATATTGCAAAATTATGTTATTTCTTTTCTCTTTTATGATTATTTTCCTTCTCTCTATCCCATATATTATACTTGTTTTCCATATAAGAAACAAACATGTATTTCTCAGAGGTTTTGTTCAAAACGCTAACTCTGATTCTAACTTTTTTTGAACTCCACTGAATGACTTTATTATGTGTTTAAGCCAGTAGCAACTTGGATGAAGAACCTAGGATTAAAATTATTGGCTTCAATGACATACTTTCAGCATGAAAAGAGACGACTTGTTGTTGTTGTTGTTGTTGTTTTTTAATGAAATGTGACTATGTTGAGTAAATCATGAGGATTCTATAGGAAATGCATCAGTCAATAAATGTTTAATTTTCTTTTCCTTTCAGGTACGACTTTGTAGAAGTTGAAGAGCCGAGTGATGGCACTATTTTAGGGCGCTGGTGTGGTTCCAGTACTGTGCCAAGCAAACAAATCTCCAAAGGAAACCAGATCAGGATAAGATTTGTATCTGATGAATATTTTTCTTCAGAACCTGGATTCTGCATCCATTATACTCTCCTTATGCCAGTAAGTAGCATCATTTCAGGACCAAGAGGTATCAGGAAAACAAAATTTTAACAATACTACTCAGGAGAGTGACTTGAAATTTAGGATTAGTTACCAATTGTTTATCTTTAATTTATCACAATTATTATTCTTAATTCTGTCTTCCAAGACCACACATTTTATTTCTGTAATGTAACTACCCAAATGTTCTTGTGGTTACCATCGCTTTGGATTGGGAAGTTGTGGGCTCAGTTGTTCATGTAGAAACTTCAGAAAAACTCTTGCATTACTAACACAGTACAGTAAAAAAGACATTTTTTTCTAGTTTTGGGAAGAATTCAGCCAGCATTAAGAATCAGTTGCTTGTCTGCTGGAAAACAACATTTCAAAGCTCATTGAGAAATTACACAGAGAAGCCATCATTCTTTCAGGAGAAAAATTGAAATAATAAATTTGTTAGTTGTGACTTGCCATTACAAGGACACAGCCAGGCTTCTGTGTGGTATAAATGGTTATAAATAGCTAAAGTACAGAAAAATGTTGGTCATTGCTAATTGTTTTATAGTAGAACACACTTTGGGACTGATCCTGAGAGTTGCACTTGTAATTTCCAGGTATTCAACACATCTCAAGACCAGGTCCTCTTTCTGAAATATTATTCTCTAATGTATATCAATTTTCTTCTTCAGCATATTGCTGTTGCCTTTGTTAAACAATATGGAATCCCTCTGACAGCCAAAATAACGTTTACACGTTTCCAAGGATGAGAAAATATTGATAAAGGATCAAATTCATCAGTGGCATTTCACCACGAATGAATTTGGTCCAGAATGCCTACTCTATATTTCAAAACTACATGGTTGGGGTTTTTTTAATCCAGATTCTTATAGCTTATTCTGTGTGTTTTATCTCCCTAATTACCCTTACCGACCGTGTTGGCTAAAACTACTTTTAAACTCACAATTGAAGAAAAAAACATATTGGGTCAAAGTAATTCATATTGAAGCGTAAAACTGACTTAAGTGACATTGCACCAAAAATGCATTTGGCTCATTCACTTGAATTTTCTTGCCATTTTCACTTCAATTTTTCCATAATGTGTGGGTTTGGGGGAGGAGGCACGCACAATCCTGGTAGTGGCCTGAAAGTGCTACTGCAGTACAAATAAATAATAATGATATTTGTAAAGTGCTTTGGATACTTAGATGTAAGGAGCTAAATAATTGCAAATTATTAACAAAGATGTGAAATATTAGGGGTTTTTTTCATATGCAGTGGTTGTTAAAAGACCCTACATTTGCCACCTGTATATGTAATAAATTCATGTGTTAGCTTCTTAATAGAACTGTTCATAATCACAGCGAATCCTGAAACTAGCTCATTGTCAAATGTTCATATGAATCCAAAATTCAATTCAGTTTGTGAATCTAGCCATGCTTTATAGTTTCACACAGCTGAGTTAAAGGGAGTGAAACATATATAAGTGAGGGCAAAATTTGACCAAGTATCTTCAGTTTTAGAAAATGCTAACATAAAATCCCCAAATAGATGGTCTTTTGGGGCAGCTGCCTAGTTTTTTTTCATTTTTTCCTGACACATGTAACAGGTGGGAAGTAATATTATATATGATTTGTGTGTAATCCAAAATCCATCTGAAATTTGTGGAATGGTTTAAATAAACACATCCATAAGTTCCAGAATTCCTTTATCTTTACATTTATGCCATTCTATACAAAACAGATGCTGTAGTAAAATCTGATTATGCTTACTTGAACTGAGAGAGGTGTATTTATATTATCTTCCTCATACTTTGATGAAGAGTAAGGTGGTTAGAATCAGCCATTTTTCTTATGGACAAGAATGTAATAAAAACATTAGACTGTTGTTTCTGCCCTAATAGTTTTTTCCTCCAAACATCTATATACGACCATAAGAATGGCCATACTGGGTCAGACCAAAGGTCCATCTAGTCTAGTATCCTGACTTCTGACAGTGACCAAAGCCAGGTGCCCCAGAAGGAATGAACAGAACAGGTAAACATCAAATGATCCATCCCTTGTTTCCCATTCCCAGCTTCTGGCAAACACTGGCTAGGGACACCATCCTTGCCTATCCTGACTAATAGTCATTGATAGACCTATCCTCCTCTTTCTATATTATTATCCAGTCTGTCAAAAAGTCTTGAGTTCAAGAGGTTTGTCCCTTTGAGATGATCAAGTGAATTAAGTTTTTGAAGAACAAATGCTGAATAAATAAGTTTGAAATGGCCATGCTATGAGTGGTAAAGACACTATTAAATTATGCAGATTATTCAAAGCAAGTGGTGTTAAAACCTTTTCAGCACTTCAGATTTCATATATATTCTGTATTTGCCATTCCATAGAGAAATCTCACTTTTCTTATATTTTTATAAAGGTCCCCTTTCTTGCTGTGCAAGATCGTGAAATAGTCAACTCTAAGATTGTATTATTTGTCTATATAAAATCTCTGTCATTATGATTGACTTTTACCCATTCTGGGCTTGAGGCAGATATAATTTTGGAGGTAAGGGTTCACATTCAAAAGTAGAGGGAGGAAACCTTTCTTTGTAAGGTTGAGTTAAAACAATAGCAGCTGTTTGAAGATGTGAAGAGATTTAGAATGTGAGGATATGTTTCTGAGAGATGGATTAGTGAGCAAGTGACACATTCATAATTTTCAGTTTATTACAGAGATATCACCCAGATACATATGAAGTATGTAGACACCTAACATATTCTACATACAATTTGTATGTACAGTATGGTACAAATATACTTCATATGAGATATATACACATAGTAATACTGATGTCACTTGCATAGGTATCAGTCAGGAGTATTTCCATTCATGTCAGCTGAATTTCATTGGTTTGAGTTCAGAATCAGATAAAACACCCTTGGTTTAAAAAGAAAAAACAAATCAGTGTTTATCTAGTAAACACTGGAAAAACAGTAGAAATGGATACTTATTTACTTAGAGCAATAAAGTGGGCTGTGGGGACTGTGATTTTTAAAGCACTCTAATGTGTTGTGTATTAACTGGTCCATATAGACCTTTCTCTGTCTGCTAGAGAACATTACCAAAAGATTATAGTATATACTACTGTAGCTGTGTGCTGACTCACTCCTGCGGCGCCTCCTCCTGGCTGTCTGGGAATTAGCTCAATTCCAGCCAGAGTGCCTCCTGCTGTCCGCTGCCCCCCGTGTCCCTCTCAGACCCTGGTGCCCTTTTTAGAGCAGACTGTAGTGTAAAAGCCAGTCATCATAGGCAAGGGGGATTTGGACCAGCTGCCTTTGCCTAATCCCCAGTACCCTGCTTAGGCCTCACTTCAGGCCTTCAGCCGGGGGAGTTGCTAGGCTGGAGCTCCCCAGCTCCCTTGCCTATTCCCCCAGCCCTGTTCCACCTCAGGTACCAAGTCCCTCAGGCAGCCAGGCCCTGCTCCCTCCCAGCCTGGAGAGAGACTCCCTAGCTCCTGCTTCTCAGCCCTTTTATGAGGGCCAGGTGTGGCCTGATTGGGGCATGACCCAGCTATGGCTGCTTCCCCAATCAGCCTGGGTTTGTGTCCCCCAGCCACAGTCCTCTCCAGGGCTGTTTTAACCCCTTCTGAGCTGGAGTGGGACAGCTGCCCCACTACAACTACTCTAATGAGGAATGTATACAATATACATTCACCGTTATAACATATACAGCATATATAACGTATACATGAAGAAAGCCACCCCACAATCTTGATTTTGGACATCTACATACAAGTCAAGAATAGCTACAAAATAACCCACCTCCAAAAAAACTGAGTTGTTAACCCCCCCCCCCACCCCAAAAGAAGACCTAAGTATAACAGATACTTCTTTTTCAGTTTCAAAAATAATTGTGTGGCTATGTATCCATTTCTCCCTTTGAAATAGGAAATACTTGTTATCACTCAATTTATATCATTTTAACAAACTATAAAGTATACTATTTCAATATGCAGCCCATGCAACCATCAAGTATGTGGCATTATATATTTCACTTTAATCATAAGTGATGAGTTTCAAAACTGAATTTACTTAATCTAAGCTACAGATATTGAAAACTGTCACTAATTTTGCTGTTAACTGTAATTCTGGGGGTTGGGAGGTTAATGCTCCTATAGTGGAAATATTGTTGGGGGCTCTACCTCCACCAAACCTGTGCATGCCCTGGAGGAAAGCGGGGAATATGATGGGAGAGGGATCCAGAGGGCCTGGATGAGCCACCATGGAGCCTGGGATCAGGGAGCAGAAGCCAGAGTGTTTGGAACAGGCTGGGAGCAGGCAGGAACCCTGAGATCCTCCTTTCCAGCCTGGAGATCCCCTCTGTCCCCCTCCTCTATTCTTCTACCTCTCCCCAATTCTCAGGGACCTTCCACCCCTCTATGTAATCCTATATCACACTGTACTTCAAAAGAGGTAGAAAGCCACTTGTCCAAAAATGAAATATGGTCCTGTTTGTGCAGAAGCAAAAGTCTAAATGAATGCAGAGTAAAGTAATCAGACAGATGGTGAAAAATAACTGGTCTACTTTTATGACTTGGCCCTAAACAGTTAACATGCCCCCTACCACCCACCCACACACACACATACACACACCCCCACACACTTCTGCTTGTGGGGGTGGAGGAGGCCTGGCAGATTAGCAGTGAGAGATTATTTGAGGAGAAATGAAGCAAAACTGAAATAAAACAGTACAAGCTTGTTTCTGTTATTGGAGGCCACACACAATGAGGGGCACGGGACACATTTCAGGACTCTTAAAGAAGGGGGAATGACTTTGTTTAATTCTGTTGTAATTTATAATAGGGTTTTTTTTCAAAACTTTTTATACTAAATTGCACACCAATATTTTACATGATGATTTAGTATCTGAAGAACAGTGGTAAGTCTGATGACTTTATTTTTCAGACAGTCCGACAAAAGGAGTTCCAGCAATAGTGTCACTAGTTGCAGCATCATTTTATAGAAAGCTCTTACTCTAGTTCTACTATGTACAGACCCTACCCAGTGTAGATGGCAAAGATTTCCGGACCATATCTAGTGATCTTTCTTCAAATACTTATGTACATAGTACAGAATTCAGACATATGAAGCTCTTCACTTTTCAAGTACTTATCAGCTGGCTATCCCTTATTTTAGACCTAATTTTACTTCATCTCTGTTTTATACTTATTCTTCAGAAATTTCATACATTTGTATATATAAAATTTATACTTGTAAATTATTTGTTTTGGAATCTTATGAAGGAGAGATTTTGGAAATTGTCTGTACTGTAGAAACTAACTTGGTATCATTTTGAGCTTTCTAACTTTTTTTTTAATGTCCATCATTTTGAGTCATTCTTCTGCGTTGCGTCCAATTGTTTTGAGTCTTTGCTTAATGGAGAGGTACCTTCCGCATTAAGGATTACTTGATGATGACTTTGCAATTCAGCTTTTTTGGTGTGTAAAAGGGGAAAAAATATTGCCAAACAAATGTTTTTCAGTAATCTCCAAGTACATTGTGAAAGCCCATTCCACTCTTTCCCCTCCTCCCCGCAATACATCGGTAATTTACATAGTAACCATATATGGTTGAAAGAAACCTTATGAACTATTACAGTACATGTCTGGGTAACATTTTTTCTGGTGACTTGTTTAGTTTCAATTATGTCAGTTACAAATTTGACATAGAGAGTTTGATGTAATAAAATCTATTGTTACTTGAGGGAGAAAGTGAATGGGACGCTTGGTGCCTGAGGTGCCATTAGGAACGCGTGACTGATTGCCAAAGTAGTTATTAAGTATTCAGGGAAATGAAGACAAAGCTGCTCCAGTTAAAGTTGAAGTTGGTGGTGACTTTATCCCCCATCTTTCTTGGCACATGGTAGCATGTCATTTGTCACTGAAGATCATGCCAAAATTTCTTTGCAGGAAATATACTTATCCTCTTGTATACAAGCTGAGATGGAAATGGAAATCCAAGAAGCTTCCGAAAGATCACCTTAGTTTTAAAGGTAATTTGTCAGATGCTTGCACTTTGGAAGTAATAGATGGGAGTCTTGTTGCCACAGGTAAAGAACTCAGATTGCACCATCATCATTCTGAGAGCCAGAACCAAGCTGGAGAGGACCCTGAAAGATTCCATCCACTGCCAATACTCGAAAAACCTGAAACGGAAGCCGGACTAGGGCAAGGCCTTCAAGGTGACATACAAGTGGTACACCAGCAACCACTTCCTGCCTGGGAGCAGCTTCACCCAATTTGCCAGTTGGAAGTTCATCCACTAGGCCCATCTGCCATGGAAATTGGGACAAGTGATGTAGGAAGTGCGGCTATGCCAATTGAGACACTACCTCACGTCTTGTGTAGCTGCAAGCCCCAGTCCAGAGCCTGTCAGCTGTAACACAATGCCATCCAAGATTGCTTGGTTAGAGCCATTCTGCTACCTGTGGGAAAGGTTGCCATGAACTCCGCCATCCCCAGAACAGACAGCCAACTGCAACCAAACATTGTCATCACCAATGAGGACCCAAAGAAGATCATCATAGTGGACATCACAGTGCCCTTTGAAATCAGGACCCTGTCTTTCCATGATGCCCAATCTCGAAAGCTAGAGAAATATGCCCCTCTGGCCAACACCCTGAGAGCTAGGGGCTACATGCTGATCGTCAGAGCACTGGGTGCATGGGACTCTGTAACAAGCGAGTGCTGAAAGAATGTGGAGTCGGTCAACACTACTCTCAGCTGATGTGGCAACTCATGGTGTTGGACGCCATGAGGTAGTCAAGGGACATCTACATAGAATACATCTCTGAACATTGGCCATATTAGGAAGAATGAGCTGGAGTGCCGATAAGAAGCGCTGTTGGGAAAGTTACTGAAATACTTTCCCGATGGACTGTTTTTTTTTCTCTAAATGGACAACCTATCCAAAATTCTCAGTTACTGAGGGACAGTCTTCACCCACTGATGTATTTTGCTTTCCACCACCAACTCTCTCTATAACTTTTTTCATGAGTAATGTACCTGAATGCATGGATGCTAATATCTAAACTGTATTCTTAAATTCATTCACCTAAATTTGGGTTATTGCTGATTATGCACTATATGTATCTTATGGCTTTAAATATAAACTTTGTATTTGTGGATAATCTAAGCAACATACCCACATGTACACACACTCTCTTCTCAACCTATGTATTATATCATCATTTTAACATTAGCTTTAATAAACATTTTAAATTTGTACTATTGATGTAAGAGAAGAGTCTTTAGGAGAGGCTACTGGAGTAGAAATTTACAGAGATCTTCTCTTTAAAACTATTTAGTCACTCTTTACAGTATTCCCTCCAGTTCATCCAAGCTTTGGAACATCAAGGTCTTGTTTCACCCCATTTAGCTTATATTAAATGTATGTTTGTTTGGTTTGCTCAGTGGTTTTTATTGTTTTTTATGTAAGATCATTTTTGTCCTCCCTCTGTCCCCACAACTAAAAAAAAATAAAAATGGAAACAATTAGGATAAGGGGGAGGGGAACATAGCAGCATCCAGAGAGAATGAAGGCTCTTATCCTGCAAACGAAATCTGATGGGCACTACTTTGCTCCTAGTCAGAGCCCACCGAGGGCTCCGTTGAAGTCACTAGGAGTTTTGCCCTTGAGTTTGGTGAGGCCAGGATTTCATCTTAGCTGTTTTGGGATGTTAATTCTCATAAACCCTGCTGGGAAAAGATCACAAAAGCCAAATCTTGTTTCCTTGAGTTCTCAGAAGAAAAAGATGAATATATTTCTCTTAATAACTACTAAATAAATGTTTTTAGCTCATCTGCCAGATTTATCAGGTCTCTTACCCTCACACTAAACTTGGAATATACTTAGTTTACTCGGCACTGGTGTGTCTCTCTTCTTCTTTTAAATTGGTCTGTAAACGCATTTTGACAGGCGCTCATACTGAAAATCATTTTAGAAAATAAAAGAAAAAGAAAAAACTTTCAGTGATCATAATGTGAAAGTCCTTAATGATTAATTGGGTGGAGTTTAGTGTTTGTAGAAAAAATAATTGGTATTTTTTTGCCAAGTATTTTTGCTTTGTCTTGTCAGTTCATCAAATGCATGACACAGGGATCTGACACATACTTAAGATGTAGTTATCCTGTTTATCCCACTCTTTATTCCAGTGTAACAGAATATATGTCATTGACTAGAAATCAGTGATGTTTTAAAAATGGGGAAAACATTTAATTTTTACATAACACATTCCATGTGGCCACCCCTAACAGCTGAGAGGAAAGAGATCAAAGCAAAGTAAAGCAAAACAAGCCCTCCCAGAAAACATGCAAACATTGGAAACATCCCTTCCTGACCCATGCCAGTGGCTGGCTGAATCCTTGAAGCATGACCTTTTGGAACATAAGACATACTGGAAGAGAGTCCCAGGGCTGTTTAACTCTATCCCCTAACAATAATAATGAGAATAACCTCCAAAAATCATCTAATATCTGGGCACAACCACCACATCTGCAAGCATGTTCCCCTTTACTCACAACTACTCCAACAGAGTGCCTTCCTAGCAGCAAAAATACAGTGGATATTAACTGGAGTCAAATGCCATCTAAACAGTACATTGGAAAGAGTCCAGCAAAGGGCAACAAAAATCATTAGGGGGCTGGAGCACATGACTTATAAGGAGAGGCTAAGGAAACTGGGATTATTTAGGCTGCAGAAGAGAAGAATGAGGAAGGATTTGATAGCTGCTTTCAACTACCTGAAAAGGGGATGGATGTAGACTGTTCTCAGTGGTACCAGATGACAGAACTAGGAGTAATGGTCTCAAGTTGCAGCGGGGAAGTTTAGATTGGATATTAGGAAAAACTTTTTCAGTAGGAGGGTGGTGAAGCACTGGAATGGGTTACATAAGGAGGTGGTGCAATCTCCTTCCTTAGAGGTTTTTAAAGTCAGGTTTGACAAAGCCCTGGCTGGGATGATTTAGTTGGGGATTGGTCCTGCTTTGAGCAGGAGATTGGACTAGAAGGCTTCCTAAGGTTCCTTCCAACCCTGGAATTCTGAGCTGTATAAATTGAAGATGTATTCAGATGAATTTTTGTCCAAATGCCTCTTCCATTTTCTTATCAGGGTTGTTTTCTTACCAACATCTTTGTCAATGAAAATTGTATATACAAATTGAAGCTTTTGTTCCAGTTTGCTCCTGGATTACCTCCTCGAATACGGATAGACCTTGTAAAGTGAAAACTTCTATCTTTACAAGAACTGCCTTGTATCCAGATTTCACAATAAAATATTTAACTTGTAAATATTAAAAATATGGGATCTTTTATTTACATTGGTACACACTACTTGGTATGATTTCAAATCAGCATCCAGGAACAGCTGTCCAAATTGAGTAATCTTAGCTTTTACCCACAAAAAATAGTAACTTTGATATCTCTTAGGGATACTTAATGAAAGTATTTAAGGGAGAGGGCCCCAACAATGGGAATTTTAAAAGAAGATGCCCAAAAGCTGCTTAGGTAGTCTGGATGACTGGGTGATTGTGTGATTGATTTTTAAAATTGGTGACCTGAATTGCTTGTAACCCAAGAGTTACTATGAATTACTGTTTGGGCTCTAGTCCTGTTTGAGTAATCTATTATTAACTCAGTTGATCACATCTTTTAATTGTGATGCGTAATAATAAGCCATGTTAGGGAAAGTTAGTCTACCACACTTTGTAGGCTTATACAGAACTTTAGAACTCACCCTTTGTCTTTTGTTTGCATGTAAATTTTAATACCACACTCTGTCATGTCATGCCAGCAATATCCACAGGGATGCACTCAAACAAAAATAACAACTTTGGGAGAATATTCATTTTTACTGAGGCTATCCTACCTAGCTAAGAAATTTCATATTTGTTCTATTCTGGCAAGTTTCTTATTATTTTATACCATGTTGGAGGGTAATTGGCCTTTAAAAGATTTTTTTTCTCTACAATATTTATTCCTAAATATTGACCCTTTCGGGGATATAAATTCCTAAAATCTGCCCAAATTCCAGTATCAGTTGTTCTGTAATTTTTAACAAGGATTTAGATCCTACATATGTAAGAAGACATCATTATCATACAAAACTATTGTGTGTTTTAATCCAGAAGGTGTTTCAATGCCCTTTACCAAAGAAATGTTTCTCACATTTGCTGAAAATGGCTCAATTGCCAAAATAAACAACAGGGGGATAACTCTATCTTGTATCCCTAGTCAAATTAGAAGAAGGGGATTGATGACCATTAACTTAGGCAGTCCCTTGAGGATGAGTATACAGAGCCAAGATGCCCCTATAAAACTGATTTCCAAAGCCAAACCCTACCAAATTTGTCTGAGGTTCTCCCACTCCAGCTGGGTTGAAGGCTTTAGCAGCATCTAATGAAGAAGCATGCAGCAAGAATTGCCAGAATTCACATCATAAATCAAATTCAGAGTTCTTCTGATAATAGATTGAAGAGGGTAAGTAAATTTGGGCAAAATGATGCTCAATCTGTTTGCTAGCATATTAGCATTAATTTTAACATCCATGTTCATTAAAGAAATAGGTCTATATGATGCACAATTGGTAAGTTATTTGCCGTCTTTAGGAATGACCACAGTTTTTGCCTCTTTCTATGAACCTGGAATCTTGTTCCTCTGTGATATGAAACATAAAACAATTCAGTTAAAAAAAAGGAACCAACATTTGCTTGAGAGCTCTATAATACTCTGCAGAAAACCCATCAGCTCCTTGAGCTTTACTCAGTTTTAAATTCCTAATTACAACTTTAATTTCCTCAGCAGCAATTTGCCTATTAAGAGCTTCCACATCATCTTCTGAGAGCTGTCCAGGATTTGGATTTTCTGAACCATACAAAGTTAGCAAATGTTTGAGAGATCTGTTTCATGCCAGTTAGTAAATCTCCCTTTTTATTTTTAATCAAATGGATGGCTGACTTATTCTGTTACTCTTTTTACCTCTTTGGCTAAAAGCCTATCAACTTTATTGCCTTTTCATAATATTTTTGTTTAATATATCTGAGTGTTTACTCAGCCGTACCTGTTTGTAACAGGTTAATATTCCCTCTTCTAATTTATTTTCTTATGCTATTTTAGATCCTCTAAATTTAAGTCTACGTTCCAAAACAGAAAGTTCTTGAACCAAACTCTCTTCTTCAAGACCTCTCATCTTTTTTGAGGTATGATGCTTTATTTATAAGGATCCTCCTCTTTACCACCTTTCCAGAACACCAGAGAAAACTTTTATTCATCCTTTCCTTATAGTTTTCATCTCTATGTTGCTGAACATTTTCTTCCATCTCTTGAATTCTACGGGACTCATACATAAAAGCTCTGTTCAACTGTCAGGCTTTTTGTTTTTCCACTGAGTGCCAATCTTTTAATCTGCTATATGCAGGAGCATGAACAGACCAATTTGTATCTGCCAGATAATTTTTTTGACTAAATTAGTCAGAGTCCTAGACACAAAAATCACATGAATCCCAGAATAAGATCCTTGAGGCTCAGAATAATATATATAGTCCCTGACATTCAGATTCAGCTCCCACTAGGCATGCACCTCTTAGAATAATATCGTATTCACTAACGTGCTAAATCCCCAAAAAACTGTTTAAAAAGAGAAGTTTACCTCTAACTGGAAGTGTCTATTTTGGCTAAGGTGAAAAGTTTACCTCTAAAGGACCCCTTAATTAAAATACATCTGCCCTCAGTATCTGCAATGTGTGCTGAAACAATAAAAGGGAAGTATTTAGCAAAGAGTGTTGTCATTCCTCTTCTGATTGCTCTGGCGAGATGTATGGTATCTGTATCCAAGAAGTGTTCAGGTATTTATACTCATTTTTCTTCAAACGTGTTTCTTGTAAATAGATTATACTAGCAAAATCTTTTCAGTGAGCAGAATATACTTTTCCTTTTTGCTGCACTGTTCATCCCCTTCATGTTAACAAACATGACATTAATAAACTTACCTATAACTACCAGCTCTGCTCTCATCCTATATACTACCCTTTTTAAAAGGAGTGAGACACCACCCCCCCAGCCAGATGCTAGGGCTCCATTATAGTTGTGATACTTTTGTAAGTAAAATTTTGGGTAATGTTCCCATCAAACAGTCATTTTAAAATTCACATATGTTGCTTTTCCTTTTGTAATGCCTATATTGTTGTACCCTGATTGAGCCTGATTTACCATAAACTTTTCAGTTCTGGGCCCTAACATTTTTTGTTTATGTAATCTTTTCTATTAAAGCATACATCAGTATTTAACATCTGTTCCCTTAGCCCCTGTTTCCCTCCTTCACTCTCCCTGGGCATTCCCCCATTGTCACCTGGTCCCCTCTAACTATGGGAGCCTAGACTTCCCTTATTTCCTCCATGAGCTTGTTCGTTCCCTTCTCAAAGAGGGGTTTCTTTTTCTTTTCTCTTTTTAAGTGTATATTCTTAAGAACCAAACCTTATTTAATCAGGCCAACACCTTTGTAACGTTGGATCTTGTGAGATTATTATACCGTCTTTGAGTTTACCTGTTCTTAAAATATTCTACCATAGATGACCCTTCAATTAACATAAATTTTGGAATGTTTGTAATAACTCTAATGTCAACCTTACGTCAATAAGGGATATCTGGGTGTCCTACTAGTTTGTTATTAAATTAATGTTGTGGTTTATATTATAAAATAAGTTAACTATAATGTTATATCTATTAAGTGTACTGTATCCACGTAGAATAAAATATCCTGGGTGCTATACAACCCACCTTTCATTTTACTATATCCCTTTATCATTATAACCACATGGATATAGTTTCTATTATCTATTGATAATGTATCTATATAACTATATCTATGGATATAGTTTCTAGAATCTATTGTACAATTATCTATTGTAATGTGCACATGTGCCAAGGATCTTTGTACCTTCTTTTGCAATATGACCCTCAATCTATTTATACTTTAGAAATAAAGATAAAATGTAAATATAAAATATAAATAAATAAAATTTCTGACATGCTCACTGATGAAAAATGAAAGTAGACTTACATTTGACATTAGTTTTTACTTAGCAGCATAATTTTTATAAGAGCTAAACCATTCTCACTGCTTTCCTGTCAAGTTAATATCCATCTCTTAGAGACTGTCATGCCAGACACCACCCATCACCTCTTCCTAACAAAACAGGGCTTGAGTGAATAATTAGGGGGTATGAGTGTTCTTTTTGAACATGTAAGATAAGATAAAAATAGGAATGAAGACTATTTGAGACAAGACAAACAAAAGAATACCTTAGTATAGCCTACTTATCCTGATGTCTATACTCTAGGTGTGAAAAGGCTGTTAGCAAGAGCAGAGTTGTGAAGGAAATGGAATAACTGATATAGTTCTAAGCATGCAAGATCAAACCATGCAGCTGTTTCTGTAGAAGACTGGCTGCACAGTTGAATGCTGTAGACCACTGAAAGCACCTTTGAAACTGAGGGGAGAAATTCTTGGCAGAATAATAACACTGTGCAGTAGCTCCAGGGCAAGTGTCTGGTCATAGAAAGGTTAATGCATAGATGTTGTTAGTGTTGTTAAAAGAATCACTTTTGTTTCTAACAAGGACTGGATAATGTGCATTGTGGAAATGCTGAGATTTGCACCTGTCCGGTCTTTATAGTGCCTGTCCTAACAATGCCTGTCCTGTGGTGATATAGAAAACAATTATGAGCTGTCATTCTCTCATCTTTTATGAATGATCAAAAGTTCATAACTTATGATGATTAAATGTATGACAGAGCAAGCCAAGAGTTTTGCTTTTTTCTTGAGAAAGTCTAAGTAATAGCAAAGCCATTGCACTTGTGCTTTCATTCATCTTTGAATGTGCATCCAGTTCTTGAAAGAAAGGGAAAGAATTCCATGAGGTCACTAACGTGCCATCTACCGAATGTTGATACACACTGCTGAAGAACTGTATGTATTAAAGAACGTTGTGTGTGAGCACTGAGGGAATTTCAAGCTGGCAAAGGCATTTCTAGAGATAGAATTCTCATGCAATTTGAGTGTACATTTCACACTACTTATGAGCTAAGTAATAAAAACATTCATCAGGGAAAAGAAAAAATATTAATAATCTTTTATGAGAGAAAACAGTATGTGCCAGGCTCTAAATAGTTGAGGGAAATCAAAGGAAGCCATTTAGTGTGCCAAAGACTTGGCTTAAAGATCTTTGACAGCTGGACATACAAAAGTAAAGGGCACAGCTTTTGGAAAAGATTGTGAATATGTAACTTCAGACATTCCAAACTAGCTTGCTCCTATTGTCCAAAAGGGTAGGGCTGCCAGAGGATTTATTTGAGGAATTCCACAGTAATGTCACCCAACTGTGTAGTGCTGCATTCCTCCATCTCACAACTGAACTCCTTCATGGGGCAATATGGAGAAACTCCCAGGAGTGCTGTTGATATTTATACTTGTGGGTGCTTCTTTTTTCAATCTTATCAGTCTGATAGTTTTTAGCAGGTAAAAAGTATAGCTAAATTCATATAATAAGAGATCTGTTACCTATATTGTCCTCTGCTACCCCTTTCTCTGTTTTTAAGAAGAGAAAGCTTTAGACTTCTGATACAGATTGTTTTGGGGAAAGGTTTTAATAAATGGAAACTTAACCTTTACAATATGAGTGAAAATGAAACACACTAGTTCTCACACACTCACGTCATTGTCTGGCTATGTCAAAAGGACAGCAGATATTTGACATGGGTTTAATCAGACTGCAACTTTATTATTAGATGTCTAGGCCTAACCAGTAGATAACAGTGTACAGTACAGGTAACCCCATGTTTATTCCATAATTACCTAGGGGGCTTTTACCAGCTACCCCTCTTCTTCAATCCAGGTCCCTCCAACAACTTCATTCCCGGGACTTTATCACCTACCCCCACTCGTAAGAGGGTTAAGGTGGACTATGTGAATGGGGGGGTTAGCTCACCGATGTACCAATCACAGAAGTCCCCAAACACCCCTGCTCGTTGCTTTAATGAACACCTCTTTCTAAGTAAGGCATAGGCAAACTTTTTGGCCTGAGGGCCACATCAAGGTTTAAAATTGTATGGAGGACGGGGTAGGGTAGGGAAGCCTGGCCCCACCCCCTATCCAACCCCCTTCCACTTCCTACCCTCCTCAGAACCCTCAACCCATCCAACCTCCCCTGCTCTCTGTCCCATGACCATCCTCTCCCGAAACCCTCCCCGCAACTAACCACCCCCCAGGACCGCTCTCCCCATCTAAGCTCCCCTGCTCCTTGTCCCCTGACTGTCCTCCCACCCTAAATGCCTCCCATAACTTATGCCTCCTTATGTCCTCCCATAACTCCACCCCCTATTCAACCCCCTTGTTCCCTTTCCCCTGACTGCCCCGACCCCTATCCATCCCGCCTCCCCCCGACAGACTCCCGGGACTCCCTGCCCCTTACATAAGGCCCCAGCCTGGCTCCAACCCCCTTATCATGCCACTCAGCCTCACTGGAGCAAGACATGCAGCCCAGCAGGAGCTCACAGCCCTGCACAGATGGGTGCAAATCCAAGGTGGCCAGTTCTCTGAGACTCCAGCAAATGGTCCCAGAGTGGATGTCATGGTTGACAGCATGAAAAGCAGGACTGAGGTTAGGAAGGATGGAGAATGAGAATCAGATGAGAGGAGATCGATTAACTCCCAAGGTGTGTCAGGTTCTGCCCCAGGCTGGATTGTACAGCAATGGCTGTGGTGCAACTTTACATTTTAACTGAAAAGCATTTTGTTCAGTCATTTTTTGTTCTGAGTTTGAAAAAAGAAGGAATGAGAAAGTGTCGTGTAAGTATCAGATGTGATTATGCCTCAAATTCTTAGGGTTTTGGCTGTATTTAGGCCAATTCGAGAACAAAGAACAGAAACTGCATCCACAGAGTCCATAAAGTCAACAATTATTGTCATGATTTGCATTATTCACTGGGCACCATCTGTGTGTTCAGCACTATTCAGAATATGTCAGAAAATCTGGTCCCTGAGCTAATACATATAATATGTGTAACTCTGGATAAGATGGCTCAAATATTTAAGTATGAAATGTATAGTTATTGACCACACATATTATCAGATGTTCAATGTGATGTTTATATCTATGAATGGAGGCACTGGTGGAAATAGAAGTTTTAGCCCTCCACCTTTCTTTCCAAAGGAAGAGCTGTCCAGAGCTCCTGTGCCTATTTATTTTTCTTTCTGCCTGCAGTGGCCCTGATATAACTCAGAAGTCTCAATTTTTTTCTCAACTTTAAAATATAGTATTTTTCTTGATGTTTGGTTTTAAATATTCTCTTGTGAGAACTGCAAGTCAATCACCGTAGTGTTGTGTTTAAGAGCCTTCTGGAAAGTAACTAGCCTTTAAACAGAAGCAAAAGCAGTGTTGCCAACTCTGATGATTTTGTCAGGAGTCCCATGATAATTGTTTTCCTTAAAGCCCCAGCTCCTAGAGTTAAGTGGATATGTGATGATTTCAGCCTTCTTTCTTAAAGAAAAATGAAGTTTCCAGTCCTTGTGGCTGTGGAGAAAGGTTCAAAATGTAATCCCAGTGCACCCTGAAAGCTGAAAAAGCAGAAGGCAAATTAAAAAAAACAAACAAACACCCAAATCTGTAATTTTTACACAATCTCATGATTTTAAAGCCAATCTCATGATTTTTGAACATTTGGGATTGGCAATATTGTGAAGGTGACCTGAAAATGTCAGTTTCACCCCTGTTCAAGGTTAGTCTATTATTTGTAGTGAGGTAACACCTCTAGAACCCCAGGCAGGTGCAGTATAAACTCTCTGGGCCTTGTCTTCATAGGATCTTTCCAAAGTTAAGTGATCTATTCCAAGCTTGGTGAACTGCAAAGAAGTGATAGAAAGTAATCTAGATTTTTCTGCAGTTGTTTCAGGTGTTGTATTCAAGAGTTAGTAACAAACAATATATATTAAAATTTTAAACCTAACCAGTGTTATTTAAGTGACTTGACACAAGATTTGAGAACGTTAGTATTAGAGCTGAGTGGGTCCAATATTTATTAAATCCTCTTTTTTTATATATAGGGATTGATACAGTGCTCCTATTAGCTAATTTCTAAATTATTTTTTTTAAAAAAACTAGTTTTTTCAGGTACCTAAGTAGCCCCTGGATTCACAGAGCCCCATCCCCCTCGCACCACCACTCCCAAAATCTGAAATGGCATCCCTGACCAGGATGTGAAATTACTCTCCCTCCTATGGTCCCAAGGACTTTGGCCACCTCCCTGTTCACATACCTCCTTGCCTTGTTCATGTCCACTCTCAGGGGGCTTGCAATTCCCTGCCAGATCCTGTGCTGAAGCACATCTGACCAAACAATGTTAACGCCTGGAAAAAGTTGAAGAATCAACCCCAACTCCCTCCTGAACATTAGTTCCACCCCTTTAAGCATTCCCAGATCGTTTTCCCCAGGATGTGCCATAATTATATCTGGTGGTCGCTGACGGGACTGCACAGCATATAGCATTGGTATTAGATGATCTCATAACATGCCCCACCTGGCATGCCAAATGAGTATTGCTTCATCCACCAAAGACCAGCTGTGAACCCTCGGGCAACCTGGATGTGTGCCTATGCGCCGAAAAGACAATACTGTTTTTGCGTATCCACACCACCATCAACATGGCTGGTCGGTCAACATCTAATGAGATTACAACAAATTAATGCTGACTTACCACCTGAGGTCTTACATATGTCTGGTACATGTCCTAATGCCAATGCCCAATTGCCTGGATTGCCTTTGTTCTCATACTTAGCTGGGCTGCTGCTGCCACCCTGATTCTGAATGAGTGGGAAGCAAATTCATGGGCTGGCAGGCCCCATCTGAACACAGTAACAAATTCATATGCTGTGAGGGGATTCCCATCACCATGCATAAAAAGGGGCTCTTTTCCCTTCACTATATCACCCCGTAGGCCTTCAAAGCCTGAACTGGGCAGACTCCAGGCTCATCACCCTGCCAGAAGATAACAAATTTACCCCTGCTAACTTGATCTGTCTTTGACCACTCCAAGTATAGGATCACTGATCACTCATGCCATTGTATATCCTGCAGTTGTAAAGCCCTGCCCTGTAGACTCCATACCGGACCCACTGATCCTGAAAGCACCAAAAAATGCTGTCAAGAATGCAGCCCAGAACAAGGCTGCCTCATGTCCAGTGTGAGATATGGTGCCAAGGATCTGCACGAGATCCCTGAGCAAGGAAACCACGATTGGACGATGGGAATCCAACCTGGCGCCACTGATATGCAACCATCCAGCTAAAAACCTTCAAACTGAAAAATCACTGCGAGGATCAGGATAACCATTTAGCCTACTGATGAATGTAATGGCAGAAAGGTGATTCAAGATTGTGGAGGACTCTGGTTGATGGATTGCCAATGACAGCATGTACCACAACACCTGGATCTCTGTAATAGGCCATATTGTTGACCGACCTTTCTAATCCTGAAATTGCATGAAATCATTAAGCTTTCTATCATAGCTCTGCCATGTGCGTGGAGCAACTGATCTTCATACCACACTGACAACCATTCTATGCCAAGGCTCCATAGCGCTCATGGCATCTGGGTTCATGGCTGGCTCCTGGTGCCAACTCTGGAAATCTGTGGACCTGAAAATGAGACAAGGCTAGTGCTGAGTTAGAATATATGACAATTTAAAAATGCTAAATACAAGGCTAACTAGAATTTCAAGCTGAAGAGCTGATTTTGCAAAGTTGATCAATACATATTCTAGCTGCTACTTGAGGATTCTTTTAATTATATTTGTTTGAAGACAGTTCATTTTATTCAAGCACAGGGTAAAAATGTGTGTCTGTGTCAAGCCACTTGGTCCCAGAAGTAAATTTGAAGTAAAAAATAACAGAGTGCAGAAAGGTATGTTTTGTTGAGATTCACAGTTTGCTAGTGAACGTAATATGATTGCTTTATGGGGAAAAGTCACCATTTGTAAAGCAGCCCATTATAGAAGAGCACAAGTGCGGCCTAGTGGAAAATTGCCAACCACACAGCAGCTTTCTGTTCTGCTGTGGTAAACCACACTGCTGTAGCTATGTGCTATGGAGCAGCAACAATATGTCCAAATTTAAACACTAAGAACATCTTTGGGCTGATCCCATGATGAGAGATGAACAAAGCAACCCAACTATTACTTTTGAGAGGCACTACTGTATATATCTCAGTTTCATAGGAGCAAGATTTAATAGGAAAAAAGTTATAAGCTAAAAATGTTTTGAAATGTAGGTTGCTGGCAGCAGCTACACATTGAGGATAGTGGTAAAGTTTTCAGTCATTTTCTATCTCCTCCATCCCATGGAAATCAAATCACCACACATTTTTCACTTTCTTTATTTTATCGTCTGCTGTTCATAACTATACTTATCTTTCTCATCCCTCCCAGTAAAACTAAACTAAAAAGGTGGCTGACTGTGAAACCTTAAACTTTTTTTTTTTTTTAGTCTTCAGAAGAATTTTCCATAGGTTACGCTGGAAAACTGTTCCTTGAAGTTAAAAAGCTGATTGCCTTGCAGTTGAAGAAAAATATCATAAAATAAAATTTGCATGGCATGGAATAGTATTTTGTTAGTTTGAAGCACTCAGGGATTATAGAGAAAAACTAAAAAAATTGTAAATCAAAAGCAGTTTTAATGTGAACAGAAACAACGCCTTTTCTTCTGAAACTGATAAAAAGATTAAAAGATTTTAAAACGAATTGTGCAGGTTCCCAAGGCATCATTAAACGAGAGATGCAAGTTGACATTTCTGAAATGTGCTATAGCTTACTATACAAAATTAGCTGAGGTTCCTGGGTGTGGATTTGTCTAAATCTAAAGGTAACTCCTTGGAAGACAAGCAGAATAGTAGGATTATTACATCAGTGGCAAAGGAGAAAGGAAATGTTATTCAATAACAATTATTTAAAACACTGTTTTCTGTTTGTTTGCATCAAATCCCTAACCAAAACATGAGAACAATTTTCTTTGTGAAGGAATTCACACCTTGTCCCCTTCAGTTCAGGGATGAAAGTATATATTCTAACAGGAGTCCTCCAGCAGAAACATCTTCCGTATGCATTATAGACATTTTATGTCCTCCTTTGAAGTCTGACCATTACTGGAAATAGAATACATTGGACCCTTGCTATAGCCTGCATCGCTATAGCGTGTGTTCGTGTGTAGCACAGCTGTAGTGATGGATCCCAAATTTAAATATTTACATTGGGATCCATGGCAGCACATCCCCTGCATTAATGCAGTCCTCACATTAACGCGGGACTGCACGTGGGTCTTGAACTTTGGTCTATAGCGAGGGTCCGATGTACTAAATTAAATGAACCATTGGTTTCTTCTATTATGTCAGTTCTTATATTCCTATTGAAACACATTCTTATGTTCCTATTGGAACATAGTGGCTGTTTTAAAGGGAAAAGGGAAAAAAAACTTTTTAAATTACAGAGATGTTTAAGTATGCAAAATGTCATAAGGCCAGAATGTCATTGTAACACCTATCTATTTATTCAGGCTTTTCCTGAGAGAGACAGATTAAGGGGACATTTTAATCTTATGTACAGGAGGGTACTTTAAGGGTTATTGTTAACATTATCTCAGTTTGGATTTATTTGTTTTTAAACGGTATTCGTATTCCAAGACATATGGTGATAGGCACACTATAAATTCAGCAAATTATAAAAATCTAGTTGCACTTTCCAAACCATAGGAATTTGGAATCTTTGGCTATTAGTGTGATTTTTAATTCTGCCCTAATAGCCTTAGGGTCCAGACATTCTGAAAATTAAGGTCCAGCTTTTCAAAAGTTCTCAGCAGCAAACAGTTCCCATTATTCTCAGTGAGAGCTGTTTGGGTGCTGAGCTGTTTTGGAAATCTGGGCACTTAAATCTGGTGCTTATTAAAATGGAAGCTAAGCATTTTTGAAAATCTGTCTCCCTAATGTACAACAGCTTACAGGAGATGTGTGTGTATTATTCTGTTACCTGCGCTCTTTTACAGCATCTTCTCACTCCTCTAATCTTTCTTTTTGACTGAATGTGTAATCAGAATTTAATGGACTATGCACCCTCGGCCAAATTCAGCAGGGAAATAAATGGTGGTGTAAATTTTATATTGGTAGAAATTGTGTTTTTAAAATGTTGGAAATGTCTACAGGTAGTAAATTAGTGGAACTTGGACTCAATTGGCATTCAGTGTCCCAGATGCATGTACTTCAGATTGGTTTAATGTTCTGTAGGGGTGTTTGGATAGGGTGGGCATAAATTAAACATTAATGTGTGCGTGTCAGCTCTCTTAGCATGTAACAGTTGCTTAATGTGATCTCAAGAAAAAAAAGCACCACAGTGGAGCAAAACCTGTAACTTTTGTTAAATAAATAACAAAAGGGGATGCATATAGGTTTTACTACTATAACTAACCATAGCTGATCACTCTGATTGTTGTCCATCATTTGGTCCAATCACCTTACTGATCCCAGAATCAAATATTTGCCTCCCTCCCAGCCAGTCAAGACTATCTGGCCCACTGAGACCTGATGGTTTTCGCTGGGGTGGAGTTAAAGAGGACAGGGAATGATGAAATTAGTAATGTCACCCTGGAGAGTAGCAAATGGCATTAGCAGCACTGTGTCAAGCAGCCACAGACGTCAAGGGTCAGGGAGGCAAGGGCCAGACAAGCCAAGATAGGCAAGGAGAGGTTTAGAGATTTGGAATCTGAGGAGGGGGCTGAGAGACACATTTTATGAGGAGGGAGGATAAGTAAACAGTGGCATGAGTAACACTGGACATTTGAGTTTGGTAGTGAAGGGGTTGAGTGTGGGAATTAAGTACTCCAAAATCATGTAAAGGGGCCCTACTTCAAATTTGTGCTTGGAGACTGATCTATTATATTTTATCCCTTAGGTTTATGTTGTCCTCATCACAATAGTATCTGAGTGCCTGATCTCAGAACTGTTATCCACCTGTTTATATTAAAATTAGAATTTTTAGAGTCCAAATCATGCATAATTAAATTGTATTACATTGTAACTTTAATGCTATGTAGATCAGATTCTGCATTGCTTGAACAGCTAAAATGTCCCCTGCAAAATGAGGATCTGTCTGTTAAAAATAAAATACATCAACTACATCAGAATGCTGTTCAGGGCAATTTGAGATTATTAGGGAGGACATCCGACACACATCAAAAGATGTCACTGGAATGCTAAAGGTTATATAGAAAAGATTAAATGACTCCCAGTTAGAATTTGTTTGTTACCAGATGCATTGTAGAATCAGACAAGGATTCACAGGGATAGTGAAAAAATAAAATACATTTATTTTCATATAAAGAACAAGAATAGCAGAATATGTGACTGTAACATAGCTAATTTATACTTCTGTCCAGAGAACAAAAATCTTCATTAGGGTAAATTTTGATCTCTGTACCCTGCGATAAATCTAGTGTATCTCCACTAAATGCAGTGGATATGCACTAGGTTTATACTGGTGTAAATGAGAGCAGAATTTGCCCCCTTTTCACACCTGTCTAATTAATTTAAATCCTTGTATTGCATATTTACCCTACAGGACTGCACAAATGATTTGAGAGTTGTTTTATATATTTTAACTGAAGGGTAGGGAAAGGTTAAAAACAGAGAGAGAATATTGTTTCTTTGGTAATTGAATATGTTATATGAAAATGCAGTCGAAGATAAATTTTAAAATTTGTCTACATGGGTGTTATTCCTGATTAACTCTTTGTGCTCATGCTCTTACTCTGGAATAAGAATTCCTTATTCAAAACTGGCTTATTCAACAGAAAGAGCACCAAGTATAGAATTAATCAGGATAGTTTAATCTGCTTTAAATTCACACCCAAACTTATTCCACAATAATTTTCATATGTAGAGAAGCCCTTACTGTTTGGTTATTCTCCACATATCAATTTGGAATCTTTTCTACTTTCAACAGCTCTGTTAAAACAATTACAGAGCATGTCTGATATTGCAGGCAGTTTGGTTGGCTTGTTTACACTATTTCATTTAATGTCAACATTTCTATTATTTATCTATGCCAGTTCAATTACATTTTATTTTAGCAGTGAGCAATTAAAAACTGTTTTGTTCTTGTTTAAACAAATCATCTTGTGAGGCCTCATTCCATAACTCTAATATAGGCAGTATCCCCATGCATAGCCTCATGATCACAGTCCTCAGTATTTGGATTTTTTCAAGGGCTGTTTCTGGCCATCCCTACTTGCCGAGCTTGACACTGATATTTTTTTTTTTTCCTCAGCAGGGTGATGCAAGAATTACAACTAGCACATGGGGGAAACGTGGTGTCTCATATGTGGTATCTCAGTGGCAAATTCTGGCAAATTATGATGTTTTTAAAGCCAGCCACCACATATGTATTAATTTATTTGGGTAATATGTTTTGCCATCCTTCATTGAAAGTTTTGCTTAAGCGAAGAGGAATTGGTGTAATTTATTATCACAAGAGTACTATCTATACTCGTTCAGAAGCCGATTTTTTTTAGTAAAAAAGGGAACCATCAGAGAAGGGGATCGGCTTATGAACAGGTTTAGAAATGGAGAGGTTGGACACAGTCCCTCCACCCAAGAGAGTGGGCAGGGAGAGACAGTACAGCCAGCAGAACCAGAAGAGAAGAGGCCACGCTGCTCTGCCCCCAGCCTCTGAAGCTGCTGCAGCTCCAGGGCTGGCAGGTTGTGGCAGACCAGCTGGCCCCACCTGCTGGAACAGGCTGTGGCCATGCCACCCGGTCTGGCCTGCCAGAGTGGGCTACAGCCACAATGCCCAGCCTGCCAGAGCAGCTCCAGCCAGGCCAGAGACAACCTTTCCTGGCCTGTTTAGCTAAGGTGGGAAGGGATGGGATGTGGAGAGCATGGACAACCCTGGCTGTGGATGGGGTAATGTCGGGGGTGGTCACAGGGGTTACTCCTCTGACCCCCAGGTTCTCCCCCTACAAAAAATTTCCCCACCAGTTGCTGTTCCGGCCCGTTAGGATAAGCAGCTGGCAGGCCTGGGTCACTTTGTTTCCTTAGGTTTACCTTCGTGCCTGCAGATGCTGGAGTTAAACAAACCATCTCGGTCTGCCAGCAGCTTATCCTGATGGCTCGGGAGCCAAAGTTTGCCGACCCCTGAATTATAGGGTTGGCTTATGAATGGGTCATAAAAAAAATTCCATTTTTACTTATCCATCTTGGGGGTGTTGGCTTATAAACGAACCCGCTTATGATCAAGTGTGTATGGCATATGTCCCTGAGAGACTGTCTTTTGATTGAAGGACAGAGCGAGCAGTTATCAAACATCTCCCAATCTGGTAAGCAAATGCAATAAATTATATAGGAAGCAAAGCTGGATTCAGTAAAATATAAACAATGTCTAAAGTTTTGGGATTTACTAAAGTACCGGAGAATTCAGGTGAAATCCATGTCGTGCATAATACAATTCTGTGTTTGAATGAACAAAACACAGAAAACGCCCACAGCTAGCTACTTCCCAGATTGTGGAGATCAACAGCCCATGAAACCACAGTTAGTCAAAGCTTGAAAAACCACAGTTTTGATTACTCTGGTCTCTAATTATTTCCATACATTCTGCATGAAATCATCAGAAAATACCCAGGAGAACAGGAAAATAAGAAGTTAAAAGTGTAAATAATTTCTGGCATAAATAAAAGCAGAAGTATATTTAACACATTACTTGGTGTATTCATGTTTTAAATTTATAAAATGGCACGTGAAATTGAATGAACGGTGGCTCTTCTGAAGACTTTACAATATTTATAAAAACTATTCCTCTGAAACAAAATGCTCCCCTTGTTTGATGCTAATAAAGTAGAATAATGCTTTGTAAATGGGTTAAGATTAGTGATGCTTCAGTGTGTAACACTTTTTCTTTTGCAGATGATGGTATTTGAGTTTGTAATTTTACAGCATTGCAAACTTGTAAGGTAGTACAGCATCCTGTGCCTATGCAGAACATCAGTTAAGTCAGTGGGTCTTTACATGAGATCAAGGTCCATGCTAGATGTTCTGATTGCAGGAGATTCGAGCCATAGGCCAAGTCTGCACTACCCACTGGATCAGCAGGTAGCGATCAATCTTTCTGGAATCGATTTATCGCATCTAGTCTAGATGCGATAAATCAATCCCCTAGCGCTCTCCCATTGACTCTAGAACTCCACCACTGCAAGAGGCGCAGGTGGAGTCAACGGGGGAGTGGCAGCAGTTGACTCGGTTCTGTGAGGACGCCACGGTAAATCGACCTAAATACATTGACTTCAGCTACGCTATTTCCGTAGCTGAAGTTGAGTATCTTAGGTCGATCCCTTCCCACCCCCCTCTCAGAGTAGGCCAGGGAATAGTCTCTAACTGAACAGACTTTAAAATCTCGGAAAGGAAACCTACAGCATCCTTGAGAATACAGCACACGACTATAAGTCTATCACTATCCTTATTTGAAAGATTATGCAACCTTTATTCATGTTAACTTAAAATACCCTAAGTATTTTAACCTTTAAAACTCACTGATGTGTTTGGGACCTAGCTAACTTAGAAATCTCCTCACTCCCCATGTGATATTGCCATAGCTGTGATTAGTAAAGATGCTCTGGCTAAATCCCTCCCGCTCAGATAAAATGGAAGGTAGTTGTTTGCTGGCATGCTATTCTACATATAGGATCCCTGGAACTCAATCCTTCTACCACAATGTGCATTTGTTAACCTTGTGGATTTGTTACATGACAAAGCCCATGTTTTTCACTGGTGTTTGTATTGTGATATGAATACACATCTCCACACAAACCAAATGTTAATTGAGGAATTCTAAATCAAATTAAAATTGCTTACATTGTAGAAGAATTTTTAGTATTGTTAAGATCCTCAAGTAGCGACAGACAGTAGTTCCAAACACTTATAAGTTAATGAATCTTATGTGTTTATACCAGGAAAATCAAGATTTTTGACAGCAGTTATCAGTTTTCTAATTCACAGAGGAATCTTAAAGGATAATTAAGAGTGCCAGCAAAAGCAGAAGGCTGTCATGTAGAGGTATATGAAAATGGGTAATGGGAAATTAACAATATATAAAAGACTTTAATAAAAGCACAAAATTATTGGTAATTTTTATTTTTTGGGGGGGGGTTAATTGAAAACAAGAAAATGTGCACACATTTGCAGAAATTTCACTAAGATGCACACAATTTTAAAGGCAATTCCCAATGCTTAGGGAAGTTGAGTTTATTTTTGAGTGAAGATGGCTACTCACATAAACTGCAAATTTCACAACTTCCAAATGTTTCAATAAAAAGGAAATGGTGAATGCTTTCACTTGAAATTCAGTGTGGGAAAAATAGAACTGTACACAGGTCTGGAAATTAACCCATTGTTCTACTAAGTAAACAGAACAGGTCTCATGAAGAAATTGTCCATAAAATTCTATTGAATGTTCAGGTCCAGATCCTCAGATGTATTTAGGGGACTAACTCCCATAGAAATCAATAAGAGCTAGGTGCCTAAATACCTTTGAGAATCTGGCCCTCAGTGACTTCTGGAATGCTGTGACAAATAGCTTTCTAATCCATTCCCGGGGGCCTACTGTATCCTTCCTATCGGACATTACACACTGATGATCTTTTCTTTGCATTGCAAAATAGCCAGCTCACAAGCAGGCTACTGTGCAAAATCTGAGAAAAATAATCTCCCACTGAGATTCCAAACACTTACAGATGCTCCATTTAGTTTAACTTTCTTAGAACTTCACAGATTTTGACTTAAATGAGTAATTTAAAAATATGCTGCTAAGAACACATCCTTTAATTATGGCTGGCTACATCCCTGTCATCGAATTCTGCACCAAGTTTCTGTTATTGGGTGCAGTTATATTCCTTTTACGAAAACATATTAGTATGTTGGACTATTTATTCCTTACTAACTGTCAGGTTCGTGCTCAGCAAATAAAGCAGAAAAAATAATTTTCTACTGGAGAACATAAGAAAATATAATTGGTTGGAAGCCCATCCTGGTGCAAATTTTAATGTACAAATGAAACAATTAGAAATTGTGGCCCCAATCCTGAAACTAGATGTATGCAAGCATGTGCAACAAGATTGAATTCATTTGGGCTCCTCATGAGCTCAAATGTCCTCTAGCATGTATCCAGTTACAGGATTGTGGTCTACATTATTACTTATCTGATTACAGATACTGACAGTTTCTGTATGGATGATATCAGTTTAAAATATCAATATATAACCAGTTTGTGGTGTTGTAAGGCCGCCGCCTTAACTGAGTGAGAATCAGTTAGCCATGATGGTTGTTTTGTTTCTCAGTGTACAGAACAAGAAGCTTTGCTCAAACTGTTTGATACAATTCACATACAAAGTGCTTTATTTAGACCAAAGATTTAATGAAAGAAGCTTGGCTATTTTGACCTTATTTGGATTCACATATTATTACATAGTATGTTCAAAGTTTCTATAAAGCTTTGGAGACAGAAAACTTTTAAACTTAAGTTTGAATTTTGATCTGAGCTATAAAGAGTACCTATTGGTATCTTTATGAGCAGAAGAGCAGAGACATTTTCTCAAACTCTCTCTTTTATTGAGGCAAAATTTTAAAATATAATTCTTGATAAGATTTCTGTTATAGAAAAGGATAACAAACATACCATAGAATACCTGTCAAAACATGGTATTCCAAAAATAGCATTTCATGGACAAAACATTATACAACTGTACCAATATATACTATATAAAGAGGGAGGCGGGAGACCCACCCAGTAAATCTGGATAAATAGTGCACAAACCAAAAAAAAAAAACCCACACAATTTCTTCAGTTATATGCTCATTCCTGTTTATATCTGTTCATTCTCATGTTTAAGAAATAATTGTTCTTATTTGAATTCTGTTTTTTCATGCAAACAAAGGACTTCATTTATCTACAAGAATAGACATTACTCAGTATTCTGTTTTCAAAAAATGTAGTAGTCTATTCAGGAAGTAGAAACGATACCACACGACTTGCATATGATTAGTCATTTTACGAATAATGAATACTCATAGTTGAAGCGTCTGTAAACAAAGTCTTTTAAAAGTGATTCACCCAGATTATTGAGCAAATACGTGCAAATGACAAATACCATAGTGGTAGTCAGAATACCTTTTGGAAGGGTATGTGAACAGAAATAAGGGTTAAATTCATTAGATAATTTATTCAGAGTGAATAACTTAACCAGCTCTGCCAGCTATATAATAGCCAAGTGTATACCATAGAACTTCATATTTCCAAAAACACTGTACAAACATTTATTATTTATATTGTGTTAGCACCTTGGGAACAGTATCAGAAACCATCATGTATTAAACATTAGGCAAACACATAAAAAAGTCTCTGCTGCCAAAAGCTTACAATCCACAATAGTTATTCTTCACAATTCCTTTGTGAGGTAGATTAAGTAAATATTGTTCCCATTTTCGGATTGGAAAACTAAGCCACACAATAAGTTTCTTGCCTGCTGCTATACAGTAGGTTAAATTGAGATCTGGATAAGCAAGTAGATTGTAGGTGTAGATTGGGGCAATGCACTTACCTTGTCCATGAGTCAATTTTATCACCTGTAAAATGTGGACAACGGGGATAACATTTTCTTAATTATCACATGGGGGGTTTGGTTTGGACCTGCTTATACCAGAACTCAACTTGGCCTAGTGAGTCCATGGCAAAACCAGAATTAATCCTACGAGTTTCTGATTCCCAGCTGTGTGTTAACTTGACCACACTGTCTCTCTCAGAAGTAAATGAAATAATGTAACCAAACAGACTCTGAAGGGGACAAACAACAGCAAGAAAAAAAACACAGTTTTTTGTATGTATTAGACCTTTTACAAAAGAATTATACACATTTTGATTTACTTTCAAGATTTATTTCATTAGGATTCTGCCAAACATCAAAATGATTTCACACTTGCAGTTAGTCATGTATATTTTCCTTTAATGTACAGCACACTGAATTTTAAGATCAGAATGAGCATTTATGATTTTCCTTTTCAGCCACAGGTTTTTTTTTTTAAAATGTCATATGCAGTATCCCAAACAACATAGATTTTCGGCAGTTCTTTCTAAGGAAAGGTTTGATGGGTGAGAGAAACGGTATTTCAATAAATTGTTCCAGGGCATAGTCTCAGTTGTTACTGGCAGGCATTTTTGTCTGCATGCCTCATCTTCTCCCTAAGCTCTTTAAAGTGCAGATAAAAGTTTGATGTGGCCTAAATGAGATTAGCTATACTTTTGCATTGATATGGAGCTACAATACTAAAAAGTTTGTTTTCCACTTGATTAACTCTATTTTTCCTTAGTGTACAACAATAAAACCTAATCTTCATTCCTCACTCTTCTGTTGGATATGCACCAGGTGAAAAGGCATCTTATCAGTTTTGAATGTACTGTATGAGTTTGGCTTTAGAAAGCTGAGGCATAAATCTTTTTGAAGTTCAGAGGCCAAAATATTTTGCAGCTGTTGCTAGGACTTGAAAGGTAAACTTTCTTTCTCTGTGAGGGTATATGTGTGCATGGGGTGGGAAAGGCTCATTGTAAATGAAATATTTTAAAAGTTACATTAACAAGGAAAAGACTTGTAAACGATGAGATTATGTTTGCTAAAAGATAAGCAACTACATCATTTGTGAAAACAGTAATAATTCCGATATCAATGCTCCAAAAAGAAATTCTATTTTATAGGAACTAAAGAACATATATTACATTAATAAAACATTCAATATAGCTATAGTAATTTAAATAGAAACAAACAAACCACAATATACTGATTTAAAGATGGGAACGAAATGAGTTAAAAGGCATCCTTTTGAAGCCAGCTGTTTGCCTCCATATGGCAAAATGGATTCATAGCAATAACTTGTATAGTTTTTGTCCTGGTTCAGCAAAGCATGGAGGCACGTGATTAAATCCATCCCAGTTCAGCAAAGCACTAAAGCATGTGCTTTAAATTAACCACATGCTTGTGTGTTTGGCTGAATTGAGGTTTAGTCACTAGGGATCTCATTTGCTCTTTGTTACTTCTTGTCTGCTTAGGTCCTTAGACTGCATTTATCACCATGCGGTGATCCCAGTACAAGTACGTGTGGCCCCATCCACAGTAAAAACCTGTGTTTAGAGGCTAAAAGAAAGCAAAGCAAGGTGAGGCACACATTTAGACCACAAGCCCTGTGGAGCCCAGGGAGGCCAAAGGAGATAAGCCACCTGCACAGAGGCCCTGTACATCTACTCTGCTTCCAGGTCCCGGCAATCCCCCTGGCTCTCTGGAAGCATGGCTGTTTAACAGAGCTGTTTACTACTTCTCTCATGAGTCAATAGAAAGAATGAAAAAATCAATAAATAAAGTTATTTCTCATGGATGCCACAAGTTCTCCTGATGTTTTATTTTGTCGAATAAAGAACATATGGCTGACAGAGTGCAATTTCAATGAATTCTTCATGATATACTGAATACTACTTTGGTGACGTTTATTTATATTGTGTTATATTGTGTTAGACTTCCTAACACTGAACGTTTCCATAATTCCAATGTGGCCACACAAATGCGTCATATAGATTCCTAAACATTTATCGTTCTGTATTCTCCTGTCTATATATAGAAACATTGCAACTACTGCAGTCCAGGCACATAGGCCACCAGTGCAGTGAATTGATTTCAAAGTCTCCAGCATGACATTGGACAGCATGGACACTAGTTCTGTTTTTGTTGCATTTAGGGCACACTGCCAAGAGTTATTTCTGACATTTGTGGTCTTAGAGAAATCCAAATTAAATAACTTGTTCTTTTAAAATTGCCTGCATGGAGCCCCACTATAGATTATATACATGCCCTCAGCACATAAGTTTGCAGTTCTTCAGACAGCAGTGTCCATGGGGCTGGGCATGCCTGATTCTCATGTCTTTGTGCCATCTGTGTAAAAATAAAAAAGGGCTCACAGCCCCAACTTCTACATTGTAGACAAAGATCAGGAAATCAGCAGTGTCACTCAATATCTCCCGATGTTGTTGTTATTAATGTAACAGGATTGAGGGCCCACTATACTGATCATGGCTGAGGCCAAATGTACTGACTTCAAACTCTGCCCCTTCAAGCAGTGGCATCTATCTGTTTAGATAATATATAGCCCCTCTCCATAATATCTGAGAACCCACATCAATAACAGATGATAATACTCAGTGCCCTTTCTCCCTAGGACTTGGGGCTCAGGTAACTGTGTTTACTGAATAGACACAACATGCAAAGTCTAGCTCAGGGGTTCTCAAACTTTGAGGATGACTCCTCACTCCAAAATAAAGTGATAGTAAATTACTGGAATTACTCATAGAACCATACTCATGCTCATGCCACCTTTACATCTGCTGTTGACAACGGTGCTGCCTTCAGAGCTGGGGGCTGGAGAGTGGTATGGTATGGTATTGCCACCCCTACTTCTGCACTGCTGCTGGTGGTGGCACTGCCTTCAGAGCTGGCTGGCCAGTGAGTAGCAGCTGTTGCAACCCCCTCTTCAGCTCTCCCTTCCCTCAGCGATACTGTTGTGAGCTCGCAACCTCCCTACAGTAGCCTTGCAAACCCTTTTTAGTTTAGGACCCCCAGTTTCAGAAATGCTGATCTATCTACACCCACCCACCATGCAAAGTCTAGGTCCACACACGAGCATGCACACCCACTCTGCTGCTCTGACTGATTTTCAGGCAGCTCTTAAAACACAGAACACAGTAAGCACCCCTAGAAAGCTCAAACTATTAAAAGGGATACTACACTATTCCTATACATTACACAGATGGTAGGCTTTAACATCAAGGGGCAAGCTAAGCCACCTTGAAGAAACACTTTGACCTCTTGTCTGCATTCCCAAAGATCTGATAGATTCCAAAAAGTTGGAAGACGTTTGTTCAATTGGATATCTAATCAAGTTAGATTTGGGCCACACTGCAGACTTATAGAGCCTTCAAGCCATCAAGCCACCACACATCTTCCTCTGAGACAGAAAAGAAGAAATTGAGCAATGTGTGTCTTGTGACTCATCTTAACATACTGAGTTACTTAGATAATCCTGCTATATTTTTGATACCTAGAATTTCCTTGTTTTCTGGGCCATTCTGAATTGTAGTGTCAGCTGGCTGATGTCCTGTGATATGTGTGTGTGTGTGTTTGTTTTTGCACAGCCATAGCTACTGCGATAACTGTGGGGGAAGGCAGGGCTGAGGGATGCAGAAGAAAGGGAAGAGTTAAGAAAAATTACCTGCACCAACTGTGCACCTATCTATCTATGGTGCCCATTATTATAGCATCTGAGTACTTCACCATCATTAGTGTATTGAGCCTTACCACACCCCTGTGACACAGAGAACTATTTATCCCCATTTTTTAAAGATGGGAAACTGGCAAAGTGACATGCCCAAGGTCTTACAGGACGTCTGTGGCAGAACATGGCAGTGTTCACAAAACTTTTGAGTCCCAGGCTAGCATCCCTACCACTATACCGCCCTTCCTATCTAACATCAGAATGCTCACTTCGTTACAGCTATTTCTGACCCACATAGAGGAATAAGGCTTTGCTCAGATTGGGACTCTGGCCTCAGGGGCAACAAAGACCATTTGACTGATCTTCACCCCATCAAGTGGCTACACCCCTACCCCCTTTCCAGCCAGAATAGGTAATCAAGCACATGGGAAGAATGGGGGAGGGGAATATGGCAGCGAAGAAGCTGCTGCATGAAAAGGGATGAAATAACTTACAGTCCCTGAGCAAAGCAGTAGCAGGGGAGTAATTCTAACTTTCTAAGTCAAAGTTCATTCTCTGAGCTGTTCCTGAGGAAGTGCAGCTATGTCAACCCTTACATAAGGCTGATTGTAAAGTTACAGTCTAGTCCTTTTATTCCTGTCGCATCTTGTCCTCGCAACCTTCCCCCTCTCCCCAATCTTTTGCCACTCCCCCATGTATTTTAAAGATTGAGAGTTCATTCAGGCACATCTGTAAGATATTCATTTCAATAGGTTCAAATGTATGCAGGAAAATGCAGTATAAATAGCCTAACTGGAAATTCCATTTGATCCAGCACTAATTGTCATTCTTGGCTTTTACTAAAGCAGCTGCTGGTCTAGTGTATTTTACTATGGTTTTTGGTTTTCTCTCCGATTCATATTTAATAACACAGTAAAGACAAAATTGTTTATCTCTAGTATTTAAACACGTTTCATCATATTAAAATAAATGAAAATGGTTCCCTAAGTATAAAAACAAAAATTGAAAAAGTTTTAAGTTTGTTTTTAGTGTGGAGGGAAGAACACGCTAAAATATATCATTTCTCAAGATATTTTTTAAATTTTTATTTTGCATTTTGCTGTTTTGATGTGAATCGTTCATCCTTGCAGAGGGGGAAGCCCCAAACATTCTTATTAATCAAATATGTGGAGCTGTGAAAGAAAAGTTTGTGTTTAGTCCGAATTCTGGAGTGCCTCAACTTCACTAGAAAGACTGGGCCATATTTTCTTCCTGGTGTAAGCCCACTGGATACAATGGGCCCCATTCATAAGCTGTGTTACAGCCCCTTTACCCATATCCCAATTGCAAATACCCATTATGGAGTTCTACTGTTGGAGGCGAGCTTGCTTTTGGTGCAATGAGTGCCTGACCTGCTGCCCTCTCGGTAAAAAAGTGAGTGGGGAAGAGGTATGTTGTAGTCTTGCTCTGTTCAGGCAAGGTCTTTATTATCAAAAAAGATAGATCGCTAATGCATGTTAGGTATCATGCTATAAAATCTGAGTGAAGATAAGGGACTGTGGATTTTTCCATGAGGTAAACTAGGCGTGGTCAGTCAAGACCAAAGGATAGAGTGCTGATCTTGCTACCATGTGGTAAAAACTAGAGTGCCTTGTATCCACTAGGATTTCACAGTGAAATAACTGTTGTACATTAGCTATCCCACTGTAAAAGGCCATTTTTTTTATTTTTTTTTGCAAACCATCTTCAGGTCTGTTGAGGATCTTAAACCAATGGTGCAACTTAAAGCTGCTGACAACAGCTTTAAATTGTGACAGCAGGATCCAAGGAGCTAGAACACACTAAGATTTACTCAGCACAGGTGAGATTCTAGCCCTATGGATTTTCAACAGGGATTAATTTGTTTTAAGAATTTTTAATGACACTGATGGGCTTAATTAACCCTTAGGAGTTGTTACATCGTAAAGCTGAGCCAGTTTTTGCAGGGAGTCACTAGGTGTGCAGTTATCATTTAAGCACAGATGGAATTTCACAATGTTTTTAAACAAACTGTGGAGCAGAATCACACTTTAGATAGAACAATAAGTGCTATCAAAGTGGAGAGTCTGTTAATGGCAGATGTTGAGCTCTTATGTTTGAGGGACGGTTGCTGAATTCAAATAGTTTTAATTTTATGTTGCAAAACTTCAGTAGCTGTATAGCTAGCCACACCTATAGATGGTTTTTATATATATGTGATCAGCTGACTGTGCTATGAATTTGAGTGACAGTCCAAGCACATTCCACTAAGAAATGGACAGATTTTGATACTCTTACATTGCTGTCCCATTGCCTCAACAGAAAGAGAGAAACTGTCTGGTTGAGGATTTGAATATAGAATTGTTTGCTTGAGGTTAAAACTCCCATGCTATCGCTGAGAATTATCATCTACACCAGTGGTTTTCAACCTTTTTTCATCTGTGGACCCCTAAAAAATTTCAAATGGAGGCACAGATCACTTTGGAAATCTTAGATACAGTCTGCGGACTGCAGATTGAAAACCAGTGATCTACACTTTGCCTTTTGCCATCTGACATCCCTGTAAAGAATGTACATACTAGTATATTTTGTCAGTTCATTTATCTCCTAACAAGGAGAGTACCCCCTGCTAGAATCCAAACTTTTCTCAGTGTTCAGAAATCATGGCACTTCTACAGATTAAATAATTAAAAAAAAAAAAAGCTTTGAAATGTTAGTGAATTCTTGTCATTAGCAAGCTAGATAAAGCCGCCACTCCTAATAACATGTTATGAATGATGGGAATAGCCAAAGGAAAGATAATACTATTTATTGCTACTCTTGACATTCTGCCTAAAATGCTTAAATGAAAAATAAACAATTATTAGCAGTTTTAATAAAGAATAACATTTTAATTGTCATAAAATACTTAACTATGCATGTAATTAAGACTTAATAGGAAGTTATGTGGTAATTATCAGTTACAGCATTCACATCTTTAAAGACAATTTGCAATTATGTACTCAATAAATTAGATACTCAATACATGTTTTTACATTGATTTATGCAATTTTATTGAAATTAATTGTTTCTGATAAATGATGTTATAAATTTGTAGCTACTGTTCATCAAAATGTGAATTGTCAATTGTGTACAATTTTGCTATCTTTTAATGATATTTTATTTTGTTTTTCTAAAGTGAAACTAGTGGATAGTGATAACAATTTTTGTGTTTAAATTACTTTATCCATTTTGCAGTGAAGCAATATGGGTCTGATTCACCACTTCCTTACTCCAGTTTTACACTGAAACAACTGTATGATTTCATTGGGGTTACATCACAATAAAATTAGAGTACCCCACTGGTGAATCAGGCCTTGTATGCGCATCATAAATGAGAGCATACTGTAAAAAAAAATTGTCAGAAATCAGTGATAGGAAATGTTTTTTCAGAATGATTACAAGGTTAATCTTACTGATATTTACTTATTATTGAGCAAAAGAAAACCTCACACTTTCAAAACAGAAAATATGAATATTAACATATATTTATAAATAAATACTCTTTCTGGAGGAAAACAGGAAGAAAAATCTTACAATATTTATTTTTTTTTGTATTGTCTGGATAGCATTACAGCACTGTTTTGAAATTTGAAGCACCATGTATTGTGCAGTATAAGTTTTAAATTACTCTCCAGAATATATTGGTTTATTATCATAACACAATGGAAAGATAATCATCCTATTTGTAATGTGGGCATCAGGAAGATGAGGAAAATAAACACTTTGTTTTCTGGGATCTGGGTTCATTTAAATTACCAACCAGCTGGATGGCTTCAGCCTGTCTGTTGGAAATAATGCTAGAAAGACAGGATACATATCCCTGTTACCCATACTAACAGACTAAGTATTGATGTACATATTTCTATGCTTACATGATTCCTCGTTAAAAAAAACAGCAACCAAGGACCATGGATATGGTAGAAATAAAGCAAGGACAGCCATTCTCATGGTATTTCTTGAAAGCAACTACTGGGAAAGGCATGTTGACTATTTCCACTCATTGCCTTTCCTCTTCACCCTCATGTCAGCCCTCAGACAGACACTTAATCTAGTGCCCATCCTCTTAGAGAGTTTACAAATGTTGACTCACTCACAGTTAGTGGAATGAAACATTGCTACAACAGCAGCAAATTCTCATGATGTGTATTGTGGCTTTTTCAGGGCTGTTTTCAACATTTTAAAGTTCTGCTTAGCGTGGAGTGTTGAGAGGGGTTTACAGATTAAATAATACCTAGCTGTTATATAACACTGTTACTTTCTGAAGATAACATACAATGCTACTGTTACCCTTCTGAATTATTTACTCAGCAGCATCACTATGCTTGGCACGTCACTGAACATACAGTCCAGTCCCTTTTTCATCAATAGGCAGCAACAGGATTTTCTACTATTGTTACACTAGAATAGTTTTATATTTAATTCTACAACACCAAACCCCACAAAAGGCCAGTTAATCCTTGTGCTAAAAGCAGCATGAGAAATGTGAGTTTCCTAAGATTTCAGGAGGGAGTAATTGCTTGTAATGGAGCTATATTTTTCCATCAAAGGTTTAGCGCACCATTTGCTCTAATTATTTCTGACATATCATCTATCATTTAATGAACTTCTCCAGAAAAGAGGTATAGTAGCATGTCATTCCTAAAAACCAAGAAAGAAAGAAGAAAAAAATTGTGTAGTCAAATTAGCACTTTAAATGGGGGGAATGTTTAGATGCTCTTTGGGTTATCATTAGTCTTAGTCAGTAAATTTGTTAAACAGCTAGTTACTTTTATAATCTCCACTGCCAAGTTTATCCAGCTTTATGAAGTACAATGTTTGACCTAAGCAATTACATTACATATCTGTTACTGTTCTTTGTTTTATTGCAGCACGAACCAGAAGCTGCCAGCCCATCCATGTTACCCCCGTCAGCTTTACCATTAGATTTACTAAACAATGCTGTTGCTGGATTTAGTACTGTAGAAGAACTTATCCGGTACCTGGAACCAGACAGGTGGCAACTGGACTTGGAAGACCTGTACAAACCAACATGGCAAATGCTTGGAAAGGCATATATTCGTGGGAGAAAATCAAGAGGTAACCCCCTCTTCTGTAATTTATGGCTCTGCATAGATGTTTATCTTGGCAAAGGAACAGTCATTTTACGCATTCTTCACCCCGTCTTGCAGCTTTTAACTTTTTATAGTCTTTGCAGAGTATAGATACTCTCACATTTTTATGATTTGGACATAGGGCAATAACTAAAAATGTCTCCACAAAAATATGGAGAAATTTAGGAAAATGAAATAATGAGAGAGGTTTTGAAGCAGCCAATGACAGAGCACCTCTCCATGTTTCATAGCTAGGGCCCTACCAAATTCACAGAAAGGAAAAACTCATCGTGGACCTTGAAATCTGGTGTCCCCCACCCCACCTCATCAAATCTGGTCATTTTTGTACTTTTACCCTATACAAAACAGATTTCGTTGGGGGGCAAGTGTTTCTCAAACTGGGGTCCTGACCCAAAAGAGGAGGTGGGGGATGTTGCAAGGTTATTTTAGGGCTATCATGGTATTGCCACCCTTATTTCTGCGCTGCCTTCGGACCTGGACATCCAGAGAATGATGGCTGCTGACTGAGGGCCCAGATCTGAAGGCAGTGCCATCACCAGAAGCAGTGCAGAAGAATAGCAGTACCACAACCCCCATACAATAACCTTGTGCCCTCCACAACTCCTTTTTGGGACAGGACCCCTACAGTTACAACACTGTGAAATTTCAGATTTAAATATCTGAAATCAAGATATTTATGATTTTTAAAATTCTATGACTGTAAAATTGATCAAAATAGACCCTGAATTTAGTAGGACCCTATTCACAGCACAGGAAATTTGGGAGGCATTTGTGCCAGGCTCAGCTCTGGGAGAGAATAGGCACTATTCTATTTAAAATAATAACATTATATTGAAATTTCCAAAATACAGAACTCAAAGTGAATTATCCCTTCTTCAGACCAACAGATGGACTTTGATGGAACTTCTTACTAATACAGCCCCAAGTCCTGCACTCCATCCTTGTACCAACCAGCTTGTGGGCTGGTGAGTTTGATCATGGTTGCAGTGCCTTTCCTGTCCCCCATCTGATCAGCCATTAACTCTTTTACATCATGACATTTTTTTTCTTTCTTACCAAAAAGATTACAACAGCTGGGAACAAAAAGGGCCATAACACCAGAAAGGGGTTTCTCTGGATGTAGCTTAGCTGCTAGGCTAACTGACAAGAGGCATAGGCAGGGCATGTTCTACTTGCTAGTGCTGTGGGCACATAACTTCTCATTGCCTCCAAATGCAAGGATTCTGATTGTGTGCCAAAAAAAAAAAAGAAAAGGGAGAAACTCTCAGCATCCAACATACAAGGGCCTATCACAAATTGGCAGATATTCTTTAGCACCTATAGTATGGTGTAATGCTCACAAACTGCGCATTGGGGTATTCAGGAAGGAATTGTACCTCTCTGATGTGCAGCCCATCCTTGATCTTCCTTTCAGGTGCTGTAGTCTGGATTGTCTTAGAATGTGAATGTAGTAATCTTTATGGCCTCAGAACAAGTAGTGTCAATGCCCTCTTCCACATTATCCCATGAAACAGTGGTGTCCCGGTCTACAACTTGGTGAGGTAGGCAATTGCTCAATTGAAGGTGTAAAATATATACCCCCTATTAAGGATTTTACCTTACATAGAGTAAATCAAGGAAAGACATTTCCTTCTGCTTACACTGGAAATCTGTGCATTTTCCACCAAATCTCCTTCCACTATTTCATATTTATGGATTCCATGTTGATGAACCACATGCAGACAACATACTCTTCCCTCCCTGTCACATAGCATGAAAATGAAAATATTCAAGTGTAAATGAAATATCACTGAGTAGTGCCTGTGTTGGCAAATGTAAAGTAGATTATCATTCCGTCAGCAAGGAAGGAGAGGTGAATCCTTTTCATAACTCAGATTTAGTTTTTTGACAGCTGATCCCTGGATCAGAGATAAAAATCTACCCTTCTAGCCATGCATTTATTGTACCTCAATGCTATGCATAGGTAAATCAAGACTTGGGCAGGAGGCAGTTTGTCTTTAAAAGCTTTCAGCTATGAATCACATCTTTCAAATATTCATTTAGCACTTTCTAATGAAAGAGCTTCACCATTTGTCAACTGCATTACCATTTTAAGCATATAATAAGTGAGAGAAAAGCAATGTATATTTGTGGAACCTTACATAAACAAAAATGCAGGTGTTGGATAACATCTATATAGACAAAAGCAACTCTCTACAAAACAGCAATCTTCCCAAGAAACTATCAGAGTAAATCTTTTAAAGAATTCTAATTAGACATTGAAATAGATTTTCCTTTGAATAAACTTATCAGATATTGCCACATTCATCTTAAAAGGACCACCCTCAGACTGCATTACTGAGTGTGTAATGTTATAGCCTAGGGCAGAAAATGTGTCCCATTAAGATGACACAGTATTAACTGTTAGCTGCTTTGAATAGTTAGAGAATGTGAACTTTTTGCTTGTTTTTATTTTTATTGTTGTTGTTATTAATAACAGGCTCTACTGCATTAAAAATCTATTTTAAGAAGTATTATAGAAAATTATCTGGCCTAAAATGTTTATCAGTTAATTAAAGCTACATTGTACCCTTCAAATTCTATAATTAGGACAGTTTTCTTTTTGTTTTATTCATTTAATTAAAGGCCATATTTATGTCCGGAATTTAGGACCAAAGTATTATCTCAGTTATATCTGTGTAAATCTGGAATACCTCTGTTAGGTCAAAAGAGTTATTTCATGTAGATAAAAGCAAAATTTAGTTCTGTATTCCAAAATATTATTATATATAAACACTAAGTTCCTTTTGAATAGTATACATATTAAAAAGTAAAAATTGCATTGCAGTAAAAAAAAGTAGTCCAGTCTTACTCCCACAAAAATCAATAAGTAATCATTGGGCCACATTCTGCAGCCTAATTATGCAGCTCTTTTATGCTGCATGAATGGTACAAGAAGCAGATAGTTTCTGCTAGTATATGACAGGGAACCTCCTGTTCATATATATGCATTGATACCATGTGCCTCTCTGCTCCTTGCATTCCTGGCAAAGGACAAGAAGAGCCGGGGCAGGTGTGTTATGCCAATCCTTTACTGTTGTAGGGGCCATTAAATCCCCTATGTCACTGGGAGCATCTCTAGGTGATGTGGAGACTAGGAGCCATAACCACTTCCCTGACACACATAGACACGCATACCAACCCTCTCCTACAGGAGAAAAACTGCCCCCCTGGCTTTATTTAGACCAGGATTCCAGCTGGTAAAATGTTTTGGGAAAGAGGGATTCTTTTTGGGTACACATCTCTGGAGATTTGTTAGAAAGTTATATCCTCAGTTATAAAAAACAATTAAGTTCAGATTGATATGAACTTAGTATATTTAAATTATATAAACTAAGGACGATACATTATTTTGAAATACAATTTTATTTCAGACCAATCCACATCACTTTCTTTCTTTGCTCAGTAATTTCTTGGTTCTGCACACACACACACAAAAATTCCACCCTGCATTTTTTTCTGAGCTAGGGCTAAAAAAGAACTTTTGACTATTGTGTCAACCATGATAAATGAGTGAAAGCCAAGTTGAAAGTGTGTTTAAATTTTCACATTATAACAGGTATTGTAAGTTAGTTCACTTGGGAAATTCATATAACCTTTTATTATGGTTAAGTAAACATTTTAAGGGAATATATACATTCTGTCATCTAGTTTTGTGACCACAGTATGTTAAAATACATTCTGGACAGACAGATACTCTTTGAAAAAATAAGAGCTTCATTCACACAGTTCAAAGAAATGATTATATAAGCAGTGGACAAATCTGCCACAGACTTTTTAATGCAAGTGCATTACATAAGAAAGATAGGGCAAGGGTGCATGTGGTGATATAAAAGCCATACACTTTGGATACTTTGTTAGACCTGAAGCTGAACTTAAAGCTTTTCAACACCTCAGAAGTTCTATTGTTAAAATAAAGCACACTAAAAATATACTGAACTGAAAATGTTGGGTCTAGATTGACATTCAGAACCCTTCTAGACTTGGGTGTTTGAATCTAGGGTTTTGTTCAAACCCATCTCCAAATTGTTTCTAAAATGATAATTCATTTAATTTCCATTTTGAACAATCCCCACTCTGTACCATGTCAGTCACGGGCATAGGCAAATAGGCATGTAATTCTGTTGTTGCTCAGGCAGGAGGTGTCAGGCATTAGGCTGAGATTTTGCTGTGCCCAGCTCTGCCCTTTTTGAACTCCTTGCAGGTAGTCTCCCCTCATCCTTCCACCTGGCTTGCTTCTGGCCTTGCTAAGAGAAGCATGTGACGTGTCTGGTTCAAGTCCTTATTTTAGAAGATCTTCAGGGTGGAGAAGAAAGGCAAGACGAAGAAATGTCTCAGGACGTCGAAATGCTGCCCTTCAGCTGTTTATTATAAGTGTGATTTGCCTGTGATTTACAGTCTGTCTCTCCCTCCACTTCAGCAAACCACTTCAATCTTGGCAGAAAACTGCTGGCAGGATTGGGAGTTTTCCTTGTACTTTAGGCACCCCATTCCCCAGTCACAGCTCCAGTGCAGCACTCAGCCCCTCCCCCTATGTAAAGTGACTCTGAGCCCAGGCCTATTACCTGGACCAACAAAGCTAAAACCATTCCCCTCTTTTTACCCCATGTATCCCTTCCAAAAAAGGTCTCCTATTCTGTCAATAATCAGAGAGGTAGCTGTGTTAGTCTGGATCTGCAGAAGCAACAAAGAGTCCTGTGGCACCTTAAAGACTAACAAAAGTATTGAAGCATAAACTTTTGTGCATCTGACGAAGTGGGTATTAGCCTACAAAAGCTTATGCTTCAATACTTTTGTTAGTCTTTAAGGTGCCACAGGACTCTTTGTTGCTTCTCATATTCTGGTTCCCCTTCCTCTGCTCCCTTCTCTGTTTTCTCTAGGAATCTCTTTTTCTCCATCTTGGAAAGCAGGCTGGCTTCATATCAATGACTTCAGTGGGAGCTGTTGCATACTCGGCACTTTTGAAAATCACATTGTTCATGTAGGAGCCTAACATAACCTGACAGTAATGAAATGAAGTGCTCAGCCCAGTACGTAGATGGAAAGGCAGGACTTCAGTATATTTGACTGAACAATCCATCACAACACACACATCTTTTTGGATGCCAGTATGTGGACAGGGCACACATGAGGAAGTTTTGAAAGGCTCTGGAATGGAATTGCAGTGGCAAGACTGGGTCCTGACATAACACTAATATTCATATAAGTGACATACAAGGCTGCATTGGAAGACATAGCTGTCAAGGGAGAACTGGACAGCGGACTCAAGTCTTGAGATTCTTTCAGGGAAAGAATGGCTTTTCTGATCTGCTATACTGATGTCTGTCCTCCTCAGATACTTCAAAAGATCAGGGAACATTTGACCCTGTTTATAATCAGGCTGAAAGTCAGAAATAGCTATAGAAGTTTGGTGACGGCTTTGGATGTTTCCTGAAATTACTTTGCCCATTTAATTCAGTGTTCCATTGGAACATTCACACACAGACCTGATTTCTGAAAGTAGCAACTATCACGATCTTTGTTCTGTGACACAGGTGCCAGTTTGAATGAAGAGCTTCTATACTGGGCATGCAATCTTAGAAATTATCAGCTTCCCCATGCAACTGAGCCATCCGATTGTCTCCATATTGAAAGAAGCCATCAAATCCCCACTGTTGATCAATGCTAGGGTTGACTACAGGGATTCCATTTGGAATTTTATACTTAGTTATTTCTAAAATTGACCATACCACCCGTTACATCCCTTTCATGTTTTACTAAATTCCCTTTGTCACATTTGTTATGGAGGAACTGGAACTACAGCTTTCTCGGGTCTTTTCAGAGAAAGCGATCAAATTTAGAATGAAGGCTCAATATCGATACCTTGTATTTATGGGCGATCTCTCAAGGCTTATTTAAACCATCAATGGTATGAACCAAGAGGCAATCCCTGTTGAAAAACACTTGGGTTTCTAAAAACCCTCTATATCCTGAGTCAACTGAACATCCATGCTGACTACTCTCAACAGAATGCAGATCCATCCATTATTCATAGGAATATTTTTGAGGTCCCTCTTCAAAGTAGAATTCTCATGGATTACAGGAAACACACAGATTTCATCCATGACTTGTTTGCCTCTAGTATTAGCCACAAGACATCCAAGTTCTGCGTCAGATACCCAGATCCAAGATCTAGTATTCATTTAGCCTATTCCTTATTGCTTCCTTTACTCTCCTGAATGCGAGACCATTCCACTAGAGCAGTAACCACTTCCTGGGGTGGGGAAAGGAGAGAAATACATCTCCTTGGACAAACTGTGCTCAGTGGCCACGTGATACTGTATATACACCTTCACTACGCACCTTGACCTTCACTACGCACATTGGCCCTTCAGGATTTGAGTACTGAGTGCATAAAGCATTTCTCCCTTAGCAACACAAGGGTTGCTATTGCTGAGGAGAGGTTATCCAGTGCCCACCTTCCTCTTTAAACCTTTCTTTTCCTGTTTTTTATTCCTTCGCTGGCTGAGTGATTAGTTCTCACTCACTAAAGTTAGGCGTACTATTAGTCAGAACCATCTCTCTATGACAGTGACAGTCATGCCAAGGGAAAAACACATTTTCTTACCTGGTGATTATTTTTATGGGACAACACTGCTTTCTTGGGTGCCAGTTCTGGGATGAGAGGCTAGTGATTAAAACAATTACTTTGTTCTGAACGTCATCAAAGTAAGCCTTCTAGCGGCAAAATTAAAAACAAAAATATCTTCACATGCTTGGCACATCCAGGCTGATGGCCAGAAGGGGCAAGGATACTCCATTTGTCTGCACCTGTATTGCTGTGCGATGGCAAACAATTAATATTGCACTTTATTGTCTTATTAGCTAATACAAACATTATTTGTTTGCCTTTGCATCTTAGCCACAATGAGTACAAAATCCCATAACTATATTTTAATCTTTAGATTACAGGATTGTTATGGCAGGATCTGTGTCTTTCTTCATGTGTGGGTAGTGGCTAGCCCAGTGTAGGTACTATTGTAGTAATCATAGCAACATTATTCTACATTTAACATGGTGGTTTTGAACATAGAAAACTCCCAACAGGACATTTTAGAAGTGAAATGACTGTTTTAGGGTGGACAAAGGATTACTACTGTTATCAGTTTAGTAGCCAGTTTATCCTTCAATTGGCCCAAACAATTTATAGTTGCACTGTAGTACAGGGTTTTCACATATTTTAAAAGGATAAACAAAGCATTGAGCCATCTCATCTTGGCATATAGTGAAATAGCTGACTGTGTCCAGAAAACATAATATGGCCATGAGGACAGTGGTGGGAAAATTATATTTATTCCATTTGAAACGAGAGACCACCTTCTACTAAGAATACATGCACATCAGTGTTTAACAAAAGCAGCAGGTAACCACTGATTAATAATACATACATTCTTTCTTCCGTTTTGTTCATTTTCAATAGTTGCATTTTTAATTGGAACTGAAATAATCTGGTCAAGGATTATTTTCTCCCTCTCTGAACCACTAGAAATGTACGCAAAGAATTTCTTTGTTTTTACCAAATGTTAATATGAATTTATTTGTATTATAAGGTTGTTTTTTTTTCCAGGTTTATATAATAGGTCCTCTAGAAAAGGATTATTTTTAAATGTCAGGGCTAGTTTGTCTGAGATGTTTATTTCAGTATTTCTAATAGCCACATTGGCATAGGTGTATACAAAGAGGAAAATGTAATTCTGCTAACCCACCGGTTAAAAGAATTGGAGATACCATTACACACTGCATCTATTCCTTGGGGGTGAGGAATCAGTCCAGATATCACAGATCATTATAATCTCATTTTCTGCCAGAAGCCAAATTACAGTGCTTTTAATCAAAGCCTGCACTAATAAAATGTGTTCAGTGTTCCACAAAACCAACACCAGTTTTTTTCAAGGCTCATTAATTCTTGTTCATAGTATTAGGGGAACAAGTATCCTGCCCTATTTTTCGTTTTTCCATAAGCTGTTCAGCCCTCAACATGCTAAAACTTTCATATGCTGCAGTGGAACCTATGTATAAGGTAACTGATATAGTGAAGTTCCATGTATGGTGAAGATGGCTTAACTTGTTTTACCAAGTTTTGAACTTATTCAAATGTAATAGATTTAAAAGTTTGATTCAGTGGAAGAATATTATTGAGGTCCACTTTGGTGACAGAGGATGGGTAGTGGGAGGAATAAGAATGAATAAATAAATAAATATGTGAAAATGGCACGGAGAGAGGCAACAGAGATTTACACAGACAGATTATAAAAGGGACAAGAAGGGAACAAAAGAAAACTCTTAACACTCTTCAGATAATTATTTTTTTATTTTATAAGTCCCTTTCTATTCCCCTCTGTGTGTATAGAGGAACTCCTCACTTAAAGTTGTCCCATTTAACATTGTTTCATTGTTACGTTGCTGATAAATTAGGGAACATGCTCATCTGAATTTGTGCAATGCTCCTTTCTAACATTGTTTGGCAGCTGCCTGCTTTGTCCACTTCTTGCAGGAAGAACAGCCCATTGCAGCTAGCTGGTGAGTGGTTGGAACCAGGGTGGACCGGCAGCTCCCCCTATCAGCTTCCTGCTCACCTAAGTTCCCTGTGCAGCAGCTGTCCGGCAGGCTGTCAATTGCCAGTAGTACAGCTGTCCCTCCCCCTCTGCCATGTGTTGCTCCTGCCCTCTGCCTTGGAGCTGCTCCCCAAGACTCCGGCTTGCAGTGCCGGGGAAGGGAAGTGGGGGCAAGCTAATGTCAGAGTGTCCCCCTCCTCCCTGCTCCTGCCCCCCACTTACGCCATCTTCCATTGAGCAGTGGGGACACAGATGGAGGGCAGCAGCTGGTCTCTGCAAGCTGATCTAATTAAAAAGGCAGTGTACTTAAGAGTCAGCATACTTCGCACATGCACACACAGTGTGTGTCTCTGTCTGCCCTCCCTCCTTTCCTACTGCCTTGTAGAGTGTGAGAGTTAACCCTTGAGGGCTCAGCCAATTGCTAGTTCATTAACTAGCAGTAAGGCATTCCCTGAGAAATATCCAAACCTCTGACTCCTCCACCTCAACCAAGCTTCACAATCATCATCACTGTGTACCAGAATTAAATGGTTTGTTTAAAACTTATAGTGTGTGTGTGTGTGTGTGTGTATACACACACAGTATAATAGTCTTTTGTCTGTTGAAAAAAAAAAACCCTGGAACCTAACCCCCTCATTTACATTAATTCTTATGGGGAAATTGGATTTGCTTAACATTGTTTCACTTAAAGGTGCCTTTTTCAAGAACATAACTACAACGTTAAGTGAGGTGTTCCTTTATATATGCGTGAATAGTAAATATATGTATGTATACACACACACACACACTGTATATAGGACATTCACTGACATAAGCATAGCTTTCCAGAAGTTCCATGATTAGGCTTTAGCTAGAAAAATAGGTTTTGTTTTTCCTTTCAGTTTAAGCTCCCTTGTTGAAAGCATGCATTGAAAATATAGTGAAGACAATGTTTGCACACTTTGAACAAGTTTTACAAATTCAAAAAATAAAAAATAAAAAAGAAGTTTGCAAGATTCTTTAATTTCAGTGGATTTTACCAGTCCTTGATAATGAAGCAGAATAAAAATTCACAGATAGCTAGTGTATTGCAGTTTAATTTACAGGCTAAATCCTGTGTCAGTACAGGGGTTTGACAGGGAAATTACACTGGGATTGAGAGGGAGAATTCTGGGAATGTGGCCACATTAAGGCCATTGTTGCAGCCTAGGAGCTGATGTGCACTTTACGTAAGTTCCACAATGGTAAAGCTCTCAGGCCCAGATCCCTAAAAGTATATCAGCATCTCACTCCCACTGAAATGAACTCCCATAGAAATCAATGGGAGTTTAGACACTTAAATACCATTGAGGATCTGATCTGTACTGGCTCTGGAGGCTTTGGATTTCATTCTTTAGGGAAGCTACAAGAGCATTCAAGTGTGTTTGTTTATTGATGGCGTTTGAAAGATAAGTCACAGAAAGATATGTTTGCTTTTCAGTGGTGGATCTGAACCTTCTAAAGGAGGAGGTGCGACTCTACAGCTGTACTCCTCGCAACTTCTCAGTGTCATTGAGGGAGGAGCTGAAGCGAACTGACACCATCTTCTGGCCACTATGTCTATTAGTTAAACGTTGTGGTGGAAACTGTGCCTGCTGTCACCATACTTGCAATGAGTGTCAATGCGTTCCAACCAAAGTCACCAAAAAATATCATGAGGTACGTACCTAATTTTGTGTTTTTATATTTGAGACCAGAGAAAATCTATTCAAGAAACAATCTCAATTGTGAATGTGAATGCTGACCAGAACGCAGTTCATAGGATAAGGCTAATGTCTCTGTACAGGGACACATTTGGAGGAAGCTTTCTCTTTTACTCTTTTAAGAGTTAAAAAAATATCAGAGCCTGCGCTCTCTTACTCCATTCTTTTGGGGACCTCTGTGGAAAATATAAGTGTTCTCTTTATTTTTTTTAATAGAGATTATTTTTGTGACCAAGAAGGGCTTTTACCCTGTGAAGTTACTGTGGACTGAGGAGGTCTATATTTGAAGAATTTATCTAAGTTGGGCAAAATGAGATGTTCTGTTTTTAAAAACAAAAGTGAATTGAAACTGCTGTTTGTTCATGCTCAGCTTAACAAGCAACTGGGCCAGTTTGGAAGTTAGCTTTTACAGTTTTGTTATTAATATGCCAAGCGTGAAGAAATCCTCTAACATTCTTCTCAGAATGTAAAAGACAATATAAATAGAGAAATTAAACTGATATATTTAGCTCTACAATTAATTAGAGACACTGGAAAAATCTTACTTGACCTAGAAGGTTTTCATTGTGTATATATATATAGAGAGAAAGGTTGTCTGTTGCACCATTATGGTATGATCCAATTGTAAAGAAACAGATTTGACTAGTGGTAATTTTCTAAAGGGAATGGAAGGGGCACATGTAACACAGTGGCATGAGATAATTTACAGATTATAACAAGTTACAACATTTGTGTTCTCATGTTATCACAGAACTTATAGCTTTCAATAGAAAAAAACACTTGACATCATGTGCAAGTTCATAAATATCACTGGACCATCTAAGATCAGATAAATTAGCTTATTAGGTAAATATACAACCGTATACCTTTTAAACTATATTGTATAAGGCTTATAATAATTTATCATTTTAAAAAGCTATTAGATATTTTTAACTTCCTATAAAAATGCTCCATAGCTGTGAGTGGAAAAACCTTTTTGTAAACTGTGCATCACTGAATATCCATAGCTAACATCAATATTATTTTACCAGTACCATCTAATAATATTTAGTTATTAAGTCAACTATATAAGTAGTCCTTCAAACAAAAAAAAAATAAAAAAACACTCAAACCCCACTGCAGTAAAGTTTGTTATGACCAAAATAAATGTCTGTCTAACATATCTTAATGTCTTAATCAAGTTTCTGGAAGGCTTGAGGTAAAGCCAAAATAAAAAAGGTAATATATATTAACAAGCAGAATAAATGAAGAAACTCAGTTGTGGAGTTGATTGAGTTTCCTTTAGTAGTTTCCGTCTTCCAGTTTACTACTTCCAGTGTACTGTGTAGATTATGAACAAGATGTTTAATGATTTACTTAAAAGCCTGGCTCCAATTGTCCTCTTTCAGGTTCTTCAGCTGAAGCCCAGGAGCGGTGTAAAGGGATTGCATAAATCATTGACAGATGTACCCCTGGAACACCATGAGGAGTGTACCTGTGTGTGCAAAGGGAATACTGAAGGATAAATGTGGCTAAGTGTGCTTCTTTCTTTCAAAGTACATTCAATCAATGGCTGATTCTGTTATGGGGCTTGTGCATTATCTCCTTCCATAATCTCAGTTGTTTGCTTTGGGGATCTTCCATCTTCAGGATTTACAGTGAGTTCTAAAGAGTGGAGAAACCAAACTGGGATTATATGTCGTGTAAAAGCTCTGTTGCTTGGAGGCCAGTCAAAGGATGGGAGAAAGGCATCAGTGAGAGATTACTAAAAGTATATATTGTCATTTCCAGTTGGCTTGACATTACATGGATTTAAGAATTTAGTGTAAAAAAATGCGATGTTCACACCACGAAGACTTGACTCTGCTGGCTGCCTTACTTCTACAGCTCCAGTCTACCTGGCCTGTGATTGACATCTGGAATCTGTCTTTCTGTACTCAACCACTCCCACGTGCTCTAAATCATAGTTCTAGGTCTTACAAACTTGCTTTAAAACAAACTGTCTTGTTCTGAATTAAACTTAGTTTCTCTGATACTGGTAGGAAAGACTGGATTTTCCCACACACACTATTAAAGCTCCTGCCTTTTAGAAAAGCTGACTGGACAATAAGCATGAGCTAAGGAGGCAAACATTGAAAAGAACAATGGCTTTACTCTAATTACTATGGCCTATGACTTTTTATTTGTTTGTATTTTTTATCGTGTACATTTTTATACTCTCCCTTTGACAATATAACTATGCCTTTTCTAATCTTGTTAAATATATCTATTTTTACCAAAGGTATTTAATATTCTTTTTTATTACAACCTAGATCAACTATATTTTAGTTTTGTAAGACTTTAAAGCCAGAGGTATACATTTGAAGGAACAGAGATGTGGTTACTATGGCAAAGCATCTATTTCAACATTGTCTGGTGCTAGACAGTGGAACAAATCTGGGTTTACACATTTAAACAGAATAATGACAAATGCAAAGATTATCAGTGTGGATGAAGTCTAAGCTTGATGGCTCCATGATACTGAAAATATGAAAAACAGATGTTACTATAAGTGATTTCAGAAATAGCTATCAAAATCCCTCTATATTCTGGCCTTTTGTCAAATAGGGAAAAATAATCAGGTATATATAGACCTATTCTGGCTTGTTTTATTGTTTAATTTCTTTGAAGTAGAAAGGTCTACAACATCATGAGAAGACAAGTTCAGTGGCTTGTTGCCTTCATGAAACAATGTGTTCATAGAAAGGCAGCCATATTTATTGCTCCAGGTGTATGGTTTTTCAATTATGGTTATGTCCATTTAAAAGCAGTTGACTCCCAAGATTTTCACTCTGCTCAGTACAGTTTTATGAATTTTGGTTTTGTTTATGTACAGTATATCCTTTAACCAATACTCGCATCCCATCCTATGCAAATTGGAAAGAAAAGAGTGAAGTATTTTGCTTGTAAAATGCTTTAACATTATGCCTAGTTTATATTTTGACTATTGGATTTACAGATTGTAACAAAGCACCAAATAAAGTCATAATGCTAATTTTGGGAGAAAAAATGTCTGTGTGGTTATGTGTTGGGTGTCTGGTCTATAGTAAATGAAAACAAACCTCAAATATATTTGCCAGAATGAAAATCAGTTAGAGAAATGCAAGTCTTCTATAGTAACTGCTAAAGAGAAATCCACATTTCCTAGCTTTTGAGTTCTTGAATTTGCAAACTTAATGCTCTTTTAACATTTTTGTATTTAGTTTCCCAGATTTAAAAGGGAAAAAAACTGAAAAAAATCCCATCATATAAGATGATACTGAAACCACATGATTTATCAGCAAGCCTGCAACCTTTAGATCTACCCCACTGACCTCTGGCACCAAATGCAATAATAGGTTACCAGTGAATGTGTGGATCAGCATATGAATGATGACACTCAGGAATCTTAGGTTCCATTCCAGTTTTGGAGGGATAGCAGGTACCAGTGGTCGCAAACTCTTTGGCCCCTAATCTGATCTTTCCCTGTCTCCTAGAACCTGACCTTGTTCCAGTTCTGTCCTTCTCTGCAATCATCTTCCTGCCTTTTTGTCCCAGTCTCTCTCCCATCTCTCCTTTCCAGGAAAAGTCTGCACACCTCTGCTCATCTCATCCCATTCTTCTCCCCGACCTTGTCTTCCAGTCCCAGTCTCCCTCTTCTGAGTCTTTTCTTCCACTCTACCCCCAGCTCACTGAGTCTGTCTCCTTGCCAAGCCAGTCCATCTTCCATCCCCCGTCCCCTCAGCTCCTCATCTGATCTCACTCTGCCAGGCCACAACAGCCAGGAGGATCAAATGCTGGAAAATCCTGTTCCATCTTTGCAGCCCTGCATGGTTCATACTGGGTCTCTCGGGGGGAGGAGGAGGGGTTGTGCATGTGCAGTCTAGTTGACACTAGATATGTGAGGGGATGGAGCATGCTCAGTGCAAACTGAATATTCAGAAAATTTAGCTGCTATACTCTAAGAAGTCTTTGCTGAGCATATGTGACCTGAAATTTTTCAAAGACTTATACCTAGGCCAAATTTGGAAAACATAATATGAGATATTAAGGATAAAGTGTCAGATTCTCCTATGTTAGATCTCAACCTCAATGTTACTAGGGTGTGGAATTATGTGCAAATTAATGTGCTGATAAAATACATCTTGTCTATTAGTTGTATTTATTCCACTTATTTTCAGTATATTTGTATTCAGAACTATAAACACTGAAGAAAGATTCTTGGTGTATGTGGTGGTTGTGAACTTTAGATTAGCTATTGAAATAACAGTAAACCCATTGCAGAAATAATCATCAGCCTTTAATTAGATGTGAGTAAAAATATGATACAGGGAAACATGAGCTTTATTTAAAATACTGAATGAGATGGAGATGCTTAGAGTAAGAAACAGGAGCATCGAAATCAATAGTTAGGTACCAAGCATATTATATAGTTTTAATGGGCTAAATTTTTCCATCGTGCAACTCTTGTGAAGTCAGTGGTGGGTTGCTTGAACAGGATTTGGCCCAATAGATGGTTGTTGGTCCAGGTCTTATTTTTGGCAGTGGGGGCTCACCTAGTAGTAGTGATACATAGTATTCTGAGCAAAGGCTGTTATTAGCGTAAATAGGATTTTCAGGCTCTAAAGGCTTGTTGTAGCCAACAGATAATCAGAGTTGTTTATACTATAATAGATTGCATGCAGGGTAAGTACTAGTGAGATTTTGCATTATGCATGTTTTCAAAGTTGCACCAACCATCTGTTTTAGTGTAAGTAACTCTGAATGGCAGTATTTTGCATCCACTTTGCACTGATGGGCATTTCTATATCCTGTATTGGACAATAAACAGACTCAAAGAAAACAGGCTGCACTTGGAAAGCTGCAGGAAGAAATATTGTGAGAGTTTTTCAGTTTCATTACAAATGTACAAGTTGTAGACATCCATCACAGGAGTAGTGAGTTTTTAGGAGGGATATGAGTAAAATGAAAGCATAGACAAAAACACAACATTTGTAATATGTATAGAATCACTGATTTATTGGGACACTACAAGTACCAACTCCTGCCCACAGACATAAAACTGAAGAGCCTACTGACCCCTGCCAAATCAGATTAACAACAGACAACAATTTAACATTAAAATAAAAATATAGCACCATCTAATAGTGGAGGTGCTGTCTGCACTAAACATTACAATATTTAGTCACCAGTGAAGTGATAGATAGCCAGGTTTCTAAGGGTTAACTGTGATGTTCCTGCTGGCTTATTCAAAATTAGGAGTGTGTTTTATCTTGGATTAAAATGCAAGGATATCTGGTCACCCTCCAGTGCTTCCCGTCATCTGCTGCAATCCCTATGACTGTATGCAATTCACGCAGCAATGGCTTCAGGGGCTATGTCTCAATCATTTCCCTGCTCCAGATTCTGTACTGTTTCTCAGTTAATCAGCACAAGAACAGAATTCAACCCTGATTTGAGTTACAGCTGTGAGATGCAAGTTGCAACGCTACTACCACTGCAGCAATGGCTCCCAGCCTGCTACTTGGTAAGCATGGGACTGTGAGCCCTCTGGTTTGGGTATTGCAAGAGAGGGGATAGAGGCTACAGGAGTTAGAAATAATGTAGGCTTTGAAACTAGGGGAGGTAAAGAACAGAGGACGCAGGACATGTGTGCCAGGCAGTATTAAAAAAAGGTGAGGCCAGGAGAAAAATAATGCAGGTACAAACGTGAGAAGGGCAAATTAATAAATTCTTTGGGGCAGGCTTAGTTTCTGGGTACTTGTACAGTGCTTAATCCTTATTAGGTCCCTTCTGTGCTATAACTATACAAACAGAAAATGATTAATATGGTGAATGGTGAGAACCACTGAGGGAAGAAAGTATCAGCTAGTACTATTTTTTTTGTTTGGACACATTGTTATTCACTAGCATTTAATCTTACTTTAAATATTGTAACTGAGCTGCTTCTAAAGATATTTATTGTAGTGAGTTATGAAATTGTCTTTAAACAAAAAATCCTACTATACTTTGACAATCATCACCCATAGTGTCATTCTTGCTTTACTTAATATAAATATTCCCCATGTAATCCTTTAAACCATGGAGTAGTTTGTTTATTTCTGAAGATTGTCACTGTAAAATGAAATATGACATAAAGATAACATTTTAAAAATGTACTTTGTTGCTGTCAGAAGACAGACCAAAGATTTTATGTATCTAAATCAACATCTGACATTCAAGCAATAGTCTTATAATTGTCATTTAAATAGTATTCCTTGTGCCTAATTTCAAAAGTTAATTCTTGTCATAGTGTAATCTAGCTATTAATCTCGAATCAGTGATAATATAGACAGTGTTTTCGCTTCTGATTTTGCAGGGCTCCAGTGAAGCTGAATCACTATGTAACAATATGCTATGTGGGCAGAGGTTGAAAACTGGCAAGCTGGGTAAAAAGCCTCTGAGTTATTTATTGAAGTGGCACTGCTAGGCTTTGTTTTAGGGTTTTTCAAGCTGAGGGTTAGTAAATTACAGTAGCGTGGGCATCTGCTTGAGAGAGAAGTAGGAAGAGGTGGCAAAATAAGTATGTTTCTAATGGGCCTTCACTTCAGAAAACTTACAATAAAAGTAAGCCAGCCCCCTTGAGAAAAATTTGGTATCAGTGAGCCATGTTGTGCATTGTTCTATGGATACTATGAGCATATACCTTTATGGAACTCTTGCATCAGCCACTTCAGTGCATGAGTGATGAGCAGCACAAATGTAATGTTACCGAGAACTTTGGTTCCTACTCTCTTCCAGTTGCCCTACACATTGGCATTTAGCCACTAGTTGCTTAAAATCAACTTGTGCTGGATGCACCATGTCTACAGAAAAAGGGGGAAACAGTCTTTTCCATTTAGGAGCATTAAATAGTCTAATCAGCGTAAGAATATTTGTTACTCCACCACCAAAGAGTCTGTTTCCATTAACTCTATCTTCTTCGTATCAGGGAGTTGTTCAGAGGCTGAGAAAGTCACAAAACGCTGCCGTCCCTTGGCAACACTCCCCAGATCTCCTGCTTCCTATTCCCTCCCCTGAGCACTTCTTCCCCATAGCCCTTTTAGTCCACCAATCCTGTTGATGACACTCAGGAAAAACGCCACCATGCTCCCCCCAAAATCCCAGAGGAGAATTTTAACTCCTCAGATTGAAACAGTGCAGTTTAAATAGGACAAAGCTGTTTAGGGAGACACCTGCCTTTTTGGCCATTGCTTCAATAGAGCTTCCCCTTACTGCTGAAGAAAAGGCACCTGCTTGCTGTATTCCTCCATCTTTCAGTCAATACCTTAACATCTAGGGATCCCTAAATTTGCCTTCTCTGCTTGCTCAGATAACAAGCTCAGGGCAGGGGGCTGAGCTGCAGGACGGGTGGAGTGGGAGGCAGGACAGGCTCCCTTCTTGCCTGCCTTGTTTCCCCCCAACCCTCCATTGCTAGGAGAAGTGGCGGGAACCTGGAAGAGGGAGGGAGGAGGAGGCTGCACCTCCAGATACCTCCCCAAAGCTCCCATTGGCTGCGAGTGCCAGTTCCCGGCCAATGGGAGTGGAGAGGGGCAGTGCCTGGAAGAGAGCTCTGTGCCTCTCTCCCTCCCCCAGGGGTTGCAGCCACATGCTTTCAGCTGCTTCCTGGAACTGCCTCCTACCTCCTGTGCACGCCGGGCTGGAGTTGCCCCTAGGCAAGTCGGAGGGGTGACCCAGGGAGCATGGCGGGCCACAGAAAAGAGCCAGGCAGGCTGCATGCGGCCCACAGGCCATGTGTTTGAGACCCCTGATTTACACACACACATTCCTACATGTACCTATTTGTGCAGTATGGACTTATTTTCCTTTTAAATAACCCTAGTTATTTAAATGTAATTTAGCTCTAGCTTTTTTATTTTAAGAGTTATTTTCAATTATGTCTTCAAGCTTGCAAGACAGTTGCAAATAAAACCAGCAGACAAAGGGGGTACCACTGTACTCCTCAACAATGATGACTTTGTTAACAATGCCAGCTCACAATTCCCCACCTGCTATAAAACACTCCAAAGCATCATACCACAATTCATCCAAGAATTTAAGGATATCAAATCCTTCTCCAGACAGCTCCAAGAGAAACCTCTACAACCTCATGCCCCCCACAAACCCACTCCAGGGACCTTCTACATGCTTTCTGTGATACACAAACAAGGGAACCCAGGCAGACCAATCATATTTGCCCATGACATTCCTACAGAAAAAACTTCAGTACTTTTAGAAAACATCCTCAAACCACTCACCACATAACAGGCTAGTTTTCTTCAGGTCACTGATGACTTCCTCTAGAAACTCTGCAACATTAGCAACCTTCCTCAGAACACCAACCTTGCCAGCATAGCCTCCCTATACCTCCATGTCCCTCATGAAAATAGTATTGTTGCTATCTCATATCTAGGAAACAAGACATCCATCCCAAATGCATTGCCAAACTCATACATTTCATCCTCACCCTTAAAAACAATTTTACATTCAAACAATTTGTGCAGACCATGGGCACTATGATAGTTCCTCAACATAGCTCCTCTTCAGAGGCAACTTTGAGGAAGAATTTCTAGACAAATGTGCCACAAAATCCAGTGATCTACATCAATGAAATTTGCATCCTCTGGACAGATGACCTAAGCTCCCTGATAGATTTCCACCACGACTTCAACCTCTACCCAGCATCCATCCCTCAAACTCTTTCTAGAACACTCCCACACCAGCATCAACTTCCTGGACACCACCATCAGCTTCAGCAATGGAACCCTACAGCAGGGCTGGCTCCAGCTTTTTTGCCACCCCAAGCGGCGAAAAAACCCCACAAACCCTGAAGTCATGGACTTGCTGCTGAAATGCCACTGAACAAAAGAAGCTGCATGCTGCCCCTGAATGTTGGCCGCCCCAAGCACCTGCTTGGGATGCTGGTGCCTGGAGTCAGCCCTGCCCTACAGATAACTACACACCAGAAAACCACAGATCACCATACTTACCTTCACTAATCGAAAACCCACCCCAAACATACCAAGAAATCTGTTATCTACCACAAGGCACTCATACCACAGAACATACTGCAAGGAGAAACTGTGATACACCTTAGCACTCTTCAAAGTGCCTTCACCAAACAAGGACTCTCCAGAGATCACATCATGGAACAAGCCACCCAAAAACCTAAAAAGAACATAATACAATATGAGGGAGGGAAGAAACCCTTTGTAACCCTAGTTGGAACACATACAAGGTATCATTAAATTACAACCCATATTCAATATCCTGAATAATCTTTCCTGAGTGTCCTCTTCCTGCCTTCAAACCATGCTTCCCCAACACCTTTAAGTTCATCAGCAGAAATAAGCTCCGACAGACCAGGACACTCCAACACAAAGCAGCACCAGATCCTGCCAAAACAAATGCAAATTCCCCCATTCCCACCTACCCTCACACAAAAACCTTTCAAGATTCATCAGTCCTACACATGCCTATCACAACATGTGATGTACCTAATTTAGTGCACTCAATGCCTCAACATCAATTACACTGCTGAAATGAGATAGTTCATTTGAGAGTATATTGAAAAATGATAAGATAAAAAACAACATATCACCTATGGTGAATACTTACAAAACAATCACTCCACATCTGACCTCTGTCCTCATCCTTAAAGAAAACCTGCACAACACCTTCTGAAGAAGATACTGGGAGCTTAAGGTCATAATTTTGATAGACACTAAAACTCATGGACTGGATGTATGGCTTATTAGCATGCTTCTTTTTGGCCTTTGACTGCAGAGCGATTAATTGGCCACTTTACCTTGAATGGTCTTTAACCATGTGTTAACTGCTTATAAGTTATATGTTCCAAGTTGTATTTAGCTGTGACACTGAGTACCTTTCCCATACCTGAAAAGGAGCTCTGTAAGCTTGAACGCTTGTCTTGTTCACCAATAAATTGGTTAAAAAAAATTACCTCACCCACCTTGATTCTCAATATCCTGGGACAAACATAGCTACAACATAACTGTAGAAAAGACATTCATGTTTAAAATGGGTAGTTAATATTTCTTGCCTTAAAACAGAAAAATTCTAAACAATCTTACAGTCTTTACTCATCTGAGCAACAATTACTCCTTAATACAGCACTAGTATTGTGCTGTTGAAGCCAGTGGGAATGGGGAGCTCTTGATATACAGGCATGCACACAATAATCATAATCAATAATAGGGCAATGCAATGCAAAAAGACAAACCTGCAAATGACAGAGCCACACACTTGGCTTTGAACTGCTGCGGTGTTTGGGAGATAAGTAGCAAATTTTCAGTGACTTCTTTGTAGGGGGAGGAGAAGCAAAAGAAATAAATTTCAACTTTTTTTGTTAACAATAAAGTTAATTCAATAATAATAATACATAAAAACCAGAAATTGTCTGTTTGTAGAGCTTCTATCCCAGCCTAACTTCTTTCCTCAGACTTTGCTGCTCATAAAGCACTTTTCCTTTAAGGCCAGTCTGTCCAAGACCCTAACTTCCTGTTCCCAGGAGGTTCTTCCCACCTTCCTTATATTCAGGTTGGGGGTCTTGAGCCACACATTCCTCAGTAAGTCAGCACTGCACTCAGTTACCCAGAAGACATCCAATGTTTACTCAAAGGGTGGGGCAGCAGGAAATCCTGCAGCTTGGTTTCACAGCACTGTGCTTTGGGGGTGGCCTGAGGTACACTTGGGCCTTGTAAATCTCATAGGCCTACCATCAAAAACAAACCAACTGTAAGTCAAACCTCTATGAGGGAAGGGTGCGGGAGGTGATGTGGGCTTGTGCCATACATAGCCAAGAGTCTCACCAAGCCCTTCATGTAGATTCTGCATACCTTAATGTTTGTGGGATGCTCTTATAGGATTAAAGGGCACTGGCACATACAAGATAATAAAATGCACTGCTTATATAAGTGAAGTGGCCTGAGGCTGATCAGGAATTAGTAATTTTAAGCTTTGATTGTAATTCTCCCTGACAATTTTAGTCAAGGATGATCTGTTTTTACCTCTGACGTAATCTTTGGGGCTCTTCCTGGCATATGATAAGTCAGCTTCACTGGCAGGAGAAAGGTAGACAAAGGCATCTTTGAGTCCTGAGTTTTAAAATGTACCCAGGATCTACTCCTCCGATTCTATAATATCTTGTGTGAGAGGGTCCTCTTTCACTGTGACTAGTGGACTGCCTGCCCCCTGCAGTGAAAAAATGGACCCTCTCTCCTGGTATGTGACCTCCTTAAAATGGCAAACAGACCTCCCATCTGCTCACAATGAGCAGATACAGTAGTAAGTCAATGTCTTCACCTTGCTGTAAGTATATGAAATGCTGTTAATGCACTCCAGAGAGGAAAAATGAGGCACAAAGCATGCAAGTGAGAAGCCACCCTGCTGGTGTCCCCTTTTGCAGGATCTTTGAGCTTTTGTAATTTCTCGACTCACATTTCTAATGCTATAGGCAAACAATAATGCAATAATACATTTGAGAACCAAAGCTCTCTCAGGCCTGTTGTTTAAACCGAGTACTGAATTCATCCAAAGATTTATACAGTACACAATGCTGATCATAATGAAACCTCTGCTCTGTGTTGTGTTGTGTGGTAAAGTTATAGGGTTACATCGGGACAGTTATAGACATGACTGTGGAGAGGACAACATGGAGACACATGACCCCAGGAAGAGCAGTGAGGTGACAATTTCAGGAAGGCACAATCTCTCCATGTTCTGCTTCTTCCACAACTGGTTTCATCCAGGGGCTAGAGCAGATGGTACATTCCCCAGTCCCTTTTACAGCATCCTTCTCCCTTGTGGGGAAGCAGTAGTGAGTAGTCCCAGTGCTCTCCAAATCACAGGGAGTGCAGTGACCACAAATGTGAATGGCCCATAACTAGAAACCTCAGAACCTCAGAAAGAGCTCTTTGAAATTCAAAATCTTGTTCCTTTCACCAATGGATTATCTCACTTAACTTATCTCTCTCACTCTGGATTGGTCAGTTATAATGAGACACATAGCAACCCTAGAGTGTTTAAGCAGATACAGGGCCAACTGTACAAGTTAGTAGAGATACAAGATGGATTAAATGCTGGCCATGTTTGACAGATTGGTGATTTTGATAAAACATTATTTGTACGTTGAATTTCCTCTAATATATCTAAGCGCACATCTATGCCTAACTAGATTTACCATTTAACCCAAAATTCAAGGAGACAGAAATTTGCTGAAGATCAAACAAATATCTTTAACAGAATGAATGGTACATTAACATATAGCATAAGCAGTTCAGTAGAAGTGATAATGTCCTATATGAGCAGACTGTTTTATTTACTGGTGTTAGATTAGTATAAAAATAATGGATTCTTAAGCTATTCAAAGCCATATTTTGTGGAAGATTTCTACAAAAATCTACTGTAGCAGACAGATGTATGTTTTCCTTCCATAAGTGTAATTCTATAGATGGGTGTAGTTTTCATATGGGTAATACTATTCTTCCTGCTTCTAATTTATTTAATAGTTGAGAGAAGAGAACCTTAACAATTAGGGGTTTTTTTTTAACCAATGACAACTATAATCTAGCTAGAAATATTAGGACTGCAATATAAACTTGCAAGTGTAGTCATATCTAAAGAGATGAGCTGTAAAAATCTCAGAGAAAATGAGACAATGATTGAAACCACAATGGAAAACAAGCCTTGGCTGTGAAGAATTCCTTTCAGAAACCTTGGCAATTTTTACATTTCCAGTAATTCACTAATATGTTAATGCCAAGGTAATCTAGTTCTTTCAGTACTTGTAGAAGTAAGGAATAATAGATGTATTATGGCCTTGTTGACTTATCCCTATTCAGTTTGTGGAGCTGAACCAGAGAGACCAACCCAGCCCAAGAAAAACCATAAACTGTACAACTTTTTAAATTATGTCCAATAAGATTCTTTTAAATGAGATTCCTCCACTCCCCCAGAAAATCTGAATTCACATCCTAACTGTGGGAGATAACGTCAACTAGAGCAGGATTATGAATTAATACACAAAAAGTCAAATATTTCCTTATGTCATGAAAAAAATTTTGAGTGTTAAATTGCTTTGTAAATTGTGTGTGATCAGATCGTTGAAAAAACCTTTCAGTTTCACCTGCCCTGGACTTCTGAAGCAGTTCCTATCTGCTTTGTGAATCATTATGTTAGAGTTAAAAAAGTAAAGATAAGAATGTGAACTTATCGGATGTTATGTGATAGGAAAAGGTCTATATCTGGAACAATATCCTGTGTGAAATCACACCTTTATTTTTCCAGGTAGGATCAAGTTTCTTATATAAACAGCCTTTGAACTGTTGCCAAATAATTAACTTGCTAGTCTCTTCCACAAGACCGGTTTGCTTTACATGATGCATAAGAATATAATGGGTAGCAAAAGAAAATGGTTATTTATGTGCATTTTAGTTTGAGATCTTCAGACAAAAGATGCTAGGTAAGTGCAAAGAGAGGGAGAGTTTCTACCAGGAAGTGGAATCAGTTTACAGTCAGCCAGTTAGATCTTGTGGTTGACTAACATGTTATTTACAAGACTAGCAGTGCCCAGGAAGGTGCTCTAGAGGATTATAACCACCAGTTTAGTATGTGACATACTCAGTGGTCCAGTGGGTTGGGGTACCACTACCTATAGGACCCTATGGTTGAAAGTGTCCACTTTGGGCTGAGTATGATTTATCCAGAATACTCCATTTGAAGTAATTTGTAAAGACAAATGACATCACCTGTGTCTCTGCTCAGAAAAAAGAACAAAGAGCTCATTACACTATCATGACACAAATTGTTTGAGTCTCTTTACAACCCATGGGAATGTGAAGCAACAAATACTGTATTTAAGCTGCACTGCACTCCCCTTTACAAGTGTTTTAGGATGACATTTATGTTAATAAGAGCAGCATTTTTTCCGGTATAAAAGTTATATAGAGGGTCTTGTTCATAAATATTTTCTTCTCTAGAGTGCCTGTAATTAATATATCACTGATATACTAACACAATTATTTCAAGCCAGTTGGTGTGTTGGGGTTAAGGGTATTGTCTTGAATATGGAGGCTCAGTTTTAAACAGTTTTTAAGGGTTGGAGAATTCTGACTGCCTTTATAGGTTGCTTGGAAGGCACTGCCTTAATGCAAACCTTCATCACTGTGACCTGTGAGAGAAAGAGTATTAAGAATTGAGGGGGTGAAAATGTCTTTTATCTGAAGGTTAAAGAAAAGGCCAGTCATAGATTTATTCTCAGATTTCAGAAAGGTGGATAGAAATGTGATTCTATTGGGCAGGGAAGGGAATCCTACCCTAGCCTTGCATTATTTTGTCCTCGAAACATTTAAATTTGCCCTCTGCCTCACCCTCAATCTCCCATCTCTGCCAGAGCAAATGTATCTTTCCCCTAAAGTTTAGCTACATTTAGTTTGTTATTTAGTGCCTGCATTGCCTCTAGAATCTGTTTAGTTTCCAGGAATTTCCTGCCCACCTGAAGCTGTGCTAATGTGCTCCCGAAGGTAGAAACAATCATTAGGGATATTTCATATCAGAGCAATGGAAAGAGCAACCAATAAATATATAAACATTCAGGAGCTGCACGGAGACAAATCAGAGATCCTGGGGAAGTTTTCAAAGCCAAAAATGGCAGTTCATCTTCAGTCACTCATTAATAGTTATTATTGCCTTTGAAAATCTCTCTCTGAACTGAGGAAATGAGGGCAGGAGCATTTCATCTTTAAGGTACTGGGTGTGGAAGGACACAACTAAGTAGACTATATTAAGGCCTGTGCTATTTGGGAGTGTGATTCATTCCAGGAACTGGTGAACACTCATGAGCAGCCCTTTAATTCTAGTGGGACCCATTTTCATTTACATCCAGTTAAGGCCCCATTGCATTACATAAAGGGGCCTTGTAGTAAATGAAAGTCAGGCCCTTATTTAAAAGGATTACAGGCGAGACATTCAAGGTTGTTGGAAGAAGAAGTCATGACTTTCTAGGGTTGTCCCAGGTGCTTTGCCTCACCATAATACAATTTTTTAATTCTCTTTGTTGTCTCCTGATGGTCTCTACATCTTTAAAACTTTCAGAATCCAGTATGTGGCACTGCATTTCAGTGAAGCTTCATATACTATACATAGATGCTGAAGTCTTTGGAATGAATGTGCTATAAAATGTGCTTAGGATATCAATGTACATACTCGTTTGTATAAGTCTTGATGTTTGCACTGTAGTTGAAGTTGTACCAAAGAAACTATTTAAAGTAACGTCTCGTATTTTTAAAATGTCTGTCTAAGCTGTGGTATGTTAAGAATTGGTGTGAACCATGGGTTAGTTTTATTTATTTGGTTTTGGTAAGTTAAAGATTTTTTCAGTTACAGAGTAACAGAATGACACAACCCATGCCCTGAAACTTTTTAAAAGTTAGCAGTCACTTTTAACTCATTGGATTATAGTAATTGAAAATCGCTTTTCAGTTTCAGTCCTTGGGACTTCCCAAGTGAGATTTGAAGTGGCCAATTGTGCCCTAGTGAAGGGATTATGGTTTTTGTGGCATGGGCTGCTTTCCACAGTTAAGACCAGTAGATCCATGTTACTTGGAGTTGATACTTTCATTATATAATTTTGAGTAGGGATTGAGTAGCAAAAGCACAATCTAGTTTTACAAGTTTACAGATCAGCAGATTTATAGATGTTAAGGCCAGAAGGGAATATTATGATTATCTAGCCAGACTTGCAACATAACTGAGGGGAAACACAATAACTATTTGTTGCTTGGGGCAATTGACTCACTGATCTAAAATGTGTAGACTATATCTATTAAACATGTACAGATTCTCTAGAGTGCTATCTTTTCAGCTACTTACTAGACAACACAGCAATTATACAAGTGCTTTAAAGCCCTAAAAATCAAACTGATGCAATATTTGGCATGAGAGGGCCCAGCTTTCATATCCATGAGGTTCCCCCTTGGGGAACCAAGGCTAGCAAATGGATAAGTGATTTCAAAACAGGCTGGCAACCATCCCATAATAATCTGCTCCCACTGTGAATTGCTTTATTTTGAAATTGTTGTCCCTAGATTTCAAATGATAAGTTTCTTTGCACTGGCTTTACTGGCCTTTCAATTTTACTATGGGAGTAGTATTTCCAGTTTTTGAGATATTATATTTAGTTTTCTAGTGTTAAACAGAGACTTAGATTCTGAAGAACATGGTCCTGTACAATTCTTGGATAAAGCTAAAAAAAAAAAGTAATGTCAAAGAAGCGGGGAAAAGTGAGATGGAGTCACTAATTTATTCATGACAGTTTTTTTTTTTAATCCAAAAATAAATCTCTAGGATCCTCATCACGTTAACTTAAATTACTCTGTATTAAACTCATTTATGGACTTGCCTAATGTCTTAATTTCTCCAGGAGGTGTAAATATATCCTCATGAAAAGCCACCATTTCACACCTGTACATTTTCTTCATTGGTCCTGTCCTCCTTACTGTGATCTCTTATTCACTTTCTTCTGAAATGACATCATAGCGGTCGGCTTTTCCATTACATTGCTTTAATTAGTGCATTTAAGATTGCTTGTTCTTTTATGCAGTATAGTTTTAGCAGTCACAGGATATTAGAGAGACATAGTGGGTGAAGTTATATTTTGTTTTATTTTTGTTTCTTTCACAGGTGAAAGACAAAACCCTCATTTTAAGTTCAACTTTCTGACCTCCTCCTAGTTGCTTTATTCCCAGATAACCGTCTTTCTGGTCCTACATCATGTAAGTAATTCCAGATTCAAAGGTGAGCCATGGATCAGTAAGTCAGCATGAAACAAAGGAAATTTAGCTGAGTGTAAGGGTATGTGTCCGCTTTGAGCTGGAGGCCTAAAGTCCAGCTCCAGGAGACATACCCATGCTGCCTCTGAAGGAACTAGTATGCTCAATGTAGAGTGTAGCCATGGTGATGGGAAGGGCTAGCTGACCTCAGCACATACCTCTCCAAAGCACAATGCAAGTACTCAGGGTGACTACACTATTTTTTATCATACTAGCTTGATCAGAGCTGGCATGTCTCTGTCTTCTAGATCTCCAGCTCAAAGTGTAGGCAAACCAAACCCTAAATTGATGTCATTCCAACAAAAGAGGCCAGAGTCTGGTGTTCATATTTACACAGTTGCCTAGAGAAACTCCTCTAACTACAAGTATAACATGACTTCAAAGTTATTGCTTACAGCAGTACAACTAAAAGCCTTCAGGGCCTAATTCTCTTCTCACATATCTATACCTTTAATACTCCACTGAATTTAGCACAATGTTTTTTGTGGGTATACATATACACACAGAGAGCATTATTTGTCAGATTTGAATATTATAGTCATCCCTCATGCTGGCAAGTGTCACGAGAGCCAAAAAAATCACAAATGAAAACCAGTGTTAATTACAAGGAAAGTAATTCTATCCCAACCTTTCAATACAGTCTGTGTTGCAGCTGTACAAGTGAAGACAGAAATATAGTAATTAGATTGGGGCGGGGGAGTACTATGATCTTTGGAGTTTTTACATCTGTTTTCTTCTCTGCTTTGAGAATCAAGATTTCTAAAGTAAATCCAACAAGTCAAAAGCTCTGAACATTGTTTTGTTCCTGTGTGACATCAGGTTTGTTGTTCTCAGACTGAATAACGTGTCTTGAAGAGAGATTAGTCGAGCATAAAATATGTTAGAGTGTGCAGCCATCTCATGTAATCTGATGTATGTGGGATAATATTGGATGTTTTGATTTTTCTGCACCTTCCCCCCATTTTGTATAAGCTAATTAAAGCTAGGCTAGCATTGTGACAGGTTGAGATCACAGAAACCTCCTTTGAGACTGCCACCTGATGTGCTGAGACTACCTCCGAGCACGTTTTCCTTTCCAGCTTTGGACTTTAGTGCCCTGCCTGGTTGTGCCAGACACACTAGCTTGCTATAAACACAGATACAGGTCCGAACCACATCCCCCAAAAGCTGCAGGCTTAACTGAAAACAGCTGAAGAAGTGTTCCTGTCTTAAGCACTCAGATACCCAACTCCCAATGGGGTCCAAATCCCAAATAAATCAGTTTTACCCTGTATGAAGCTTATACAGAATAAACTTCAAATTGTTCACCCTCTATAACACCAATAGAGAGATATATACAGCTGTTTGCCCCCTCACTGCTGGTATTAATACATATGCTGAGTTAATTAATAAGTGATTTTATTAAATACAAAAAGTAGGTTTTAAGTGGTTCCAAGTAATAACAGACAGAATCCAGTGAATTACCAAGCAAAATAAAATAAAACACACAAGTCAAAATCTAATGCAGTAAGAAAACTGAATACAAGTAAATCTTACCCTCAAAGATGCTTCCATAGGCTTTTTTCAGACTGGATTCCTTTCTAGTCTGGGCAAAATCTTTTCCCCTGGTACATTCCTTGTTCCAGCTGAGGTAGTAGCTAGGGGATTTCTCATTACTGCCACCCCCTTTATTCTGTTACACCCCCTTATATATAGATATATAATCTTTTGCACAAGGCAAGAATCCTTTGTCCCTTTCTGGGTTCCCATCCCTCCTTCTAAATGGAAAAGCATCAGATTAAAGATGGATTCCAGTTCAGGTCACCTGATCATGTCACTGTAAGACTTCATTACCCACTTGCCAGTTCACACATATTCAGGAAGACTTACAAGTAAATAGAGCCATCTACAGTCAATTGTCCTGGCTGATGGGAACCATCAAGATTCCAAACACCCTTAATGGCCCACACTTTGCATAATTACAATAGTCATTCAGAGTTATACTTCATATTTCTAGCTTCAGATACAAGAATGATACATATGTACAAATAGGTGACAACACTCAGTAGATCAGAAGCTTTGTAATGATACCTTACAATAGACCTTTTGCATGAAGCATATTCTAGTTACATTATATTCACACTCATTAGCATATTTTCATAAAATCATATAGAGTGCAATGTCACAAGCATAACATTTAAACAAGTATAACTTGATCTGTTTCACATTGTCATGTTTCAGGAAGGGAAAAATCATGCCTTTGAACCTGTGAGTAATATCTTTTCCAAAAAGGGACACCTTTTGCAATACTTTGCAAACACAGAATTTGAGTTCTGCCACTAGTATTTTATTATCCAATTCAGCTAGAGAAATGAATGTGTCAGTTCTCCACTGGTATTATTGGACATAATTCCACTGAAGTTAATGGACTTGTGCCCATGTACACCCTGCAAAGAATTTGGCTCAATACATAGATATGATGGTTTGGGGGATTTGTCCAAGTCTGACTTGTACAGTGTTTATAAAAATCAAGAATCATAACTCCATCCATTTGCTGACAGGGACCATGTCACGTATCATCTCTTGCCCTTGGTGAGTGTCCAACAACGGGCTCTCCAATCAAGTCTGTAATAACAATATCCAAACACAAGGGGACAGCACCAGCAGGGTGATCACTATTGGAAGACTGAATGAAATTTTGGCCCCACTGAAGTCAATTGCAAAATTCAGTGCCAGGATTTCATTCTATGTAAAATAGTTTAGTAGGGACCTGAAAGCATAGCGAGAGGGAGACACTTTTGCCCATTTCACCCAGGCTGAAAAAGCAAAGGGACTAGAAAATGCTCCTTCTCATTACTGCTTACCCTTTAGTATTGTGTATTTAGTAATGATGTTCCAGGCCACTGGAAGAGGTTTCCCTTAGGTCTAAAATATGGAAAATGGGAGGCTTGATGATGTTCAGGCTGCTGATAGATCTGTTGAACCTTTTTACTACTGCGAGCAGTGAGAACTAGCTGAGCTTGATGAAGGATGAGCAGCTGAGGACTTGCAAGCTGAACATTCAGGCCATATTTAGCTGACTGAATAGCACTCAGTTGTGCTATTTGGCAAATACAGTATTCTATTCACCATTCCCTAATACACCTCAATTGTCTGTGGATATACATAGACACATTCATTGAAAAAACAAGTGTACACCCTGCAGAAAGCTTGCCATACTACTATAGAAGGTAGAAGACAAAGTCAAACATCTTTCTTTGAACTGTATTCCTCAAAATGTAAATAGTGATTTTTAAAAGAACACTAATGCTAATATAACTTGTGATATTTCTAATCACACTTGTGTGTTCCTTTTCATTTAAGAGTTTCTAAATCTACATTACCACAATAGCATGGGATAGTTAATTAATAAGTGATTTTATTAAATACAAAAAGTAGATATATAGTGGGTGCATATTTAGGCAGGGGTGCTGGAACAGTTATTATGGTGGGCGTGCTGAGAGCTATTGACCCAAACGTCAAACCATATATATAATGAAAATCACTTCAACAGTGCAGCAACACCCCCAGCACCTATGTATATGGGTAGCCTAAAGTCCTAAGTTTAAAATGTTCATATAGTATTTAGAATCTGTATTATCCTTTCCTTAATGAGATAAGCATGTATTGTAACTGTACCTTTCAATATAATTAGGTGGTCCCCATTAGAGTCTGTAATATTTTCATACAACACCTCAGACTCAGAAAAATAGAGATTTTTATAATCCAGAAGTAGTTTTAAGTATGACTACCTGTCTGGTACAGGTTACATTTCAGGGCCTCAGTCAGTGTGAGTATGCAGGGGAAAAAGTCAGGCTTAACCATTTAAAATATGAAAGAAGAAAGTCCACTGTTGAAAGTAGAAGGAAAACTAGCAGCTGTTATGGAATGTCTTTCAGCAGCTAATATGACCCTGTACCTGTATGCACTATGCTGAATCATGTAGGTGAGACAAAGATATATTTGTGGAAAACACTGATTTGGGGTTAAGCATGAAGAATAGACTTTTAACACAACTCAGCACTGGCCTAACTTTGCTTCCATAGTGATCAGGAACTCTCTGACTTCAATGGAAGCAGAATTTGGCCAACATTGAAAATCCAACCCAGAATTGTTAATGCTGTCATTGGGACACACAAGGCTAAAATAGAGATTTCAGCAACTAAGTAACTGTATTTGTTTTCAGACCTTATAACTTTTAATCAAAGAAATAGGTTCTTCCCACCCCTTCAGCTGAAAAGCCAGTTGGGAGAAGTCTTAGGATTGTCTCCAGTTTTGTCAAGACATTCCAGATACCTTGTGAAAGAGCTAGAACTTTAAGGACAAACAGACTTTGATCTGAATTCCTTGAATTGCATGCATGCATCTTCCTCCTTTTGCTCTCATCACTCTCCTTTTGTCTTTCTGCTCTGTGTAATCTTAAATCTCATACCATTATTGAAGCTTCTAGCTTCAGAAATCTTTAATGTTTAAAATGTTATGAATTATGTTTGGATTCTACCTTCTCTACACAAAACACTGTGATGCCAGTCCATTTCAATACCTAAGCAATTATATAGTACCATATGCATTCCTTCTGTCTGCGGCACAGAGGTAAAAGCTCACATACAGCAAAGATTTAATAAAAAATCTGAATCATTCATAATGATGAACAGCAGGTAGTAGAAGCTAATGCCTCCCACACAGTTCTATTTTCAGATTTCTGTGGGTTTGAGGAAATTGGCTGAAAACTTCAGTATCTGTACTGTCATTTCTGATTTTTCTTCTACAGCATAATGTATGGACTTAGTCCTTTTGCATGTGTGTGACATGAGACACAAGTGCCCTGCATAAATATGTTTTTGCTAGTGTGCCAATTCATGCTCCTTAATAGCACCAGCATAAAAGTCTAAGTTTCTAATTGTTGTAAGTGTGAAAACAAAAGGCTTTCAGTAGAGAAATGATAGATATCTGAAGGGTTTTTTTTAAAAAAACCAAACTCTAGACTTCATATGTATATACATGTATTCAAACAGGGAGACCAAAAGCTTCAGAATGAGAATTGGCAGTTATGCACAAAACAGTGCTCTAAGATATCAAAAGTCAATAAATTAACGCCCCCCTTTTCCAAAACTTGGTTTATGTGGCCTTGAAAGACATAGTAGCATACTAATTGGTTGCTAATTCTTTTTTCTTTAATACAGTTAAAAAGGGCAATTTTTTTGAAGCCACAGTAACAAAAAGGAACTTTATAATTACTTATGTATTTGCTGCTTTTTGTTACCTGCTGAAATAAGTACAACTCTCCCTACTTACAAAGCTCTGCATTCCCATTGTAGTATTTGCAGTATTTTCCTGTTTCAAGCATTGTTTAATTGGTTCCCTTTATTCATTCATTCATTCTGAATGTTGAATTATTCTTGACAGCTCATTACAGATTTCAATTGAAAAAATATGTTTCTGTTTTATAATACCCTTTAAATACCATTCAAAATAAATTTTAGTTGTCAGGATTTTAAAATGTATAGTGAAAATGTCTACTGAACACAACACAAATTAAGTACTTGTAAAGATATTTAAATAGGAGAAAGTTCTTAGTTTGAACTATCAGCTCTTCTCCAAGCCAAGCAGAGCCAACAGAGCTGAGAGGAATCTCCCCTCACTCTGGGCCTGATTCAAAGCAAACTGAAGTCAATGGGAAAGTTTCCAGTCACTTCAAGAGTCTGGATCAGGCACTCTGAGCAGGAAGTGATTAAGTGAGCTCTATTAGTCATTTCTCACTCACTATTGGACAAAGTTTCACTACTACCTATATTCACAGATCACACCCTGGGCAGCTCCCTGCCCTATTTACTAATGGAAGAGAACTGTGCAAAGATTCCCCCGCAAACCTGAAGTTCTGATCAATGGGGAGGAAGAGGAGAAGGAACGAGAGATCTAGCAGAGAGAGGTGATCAGAAGGTCTGTGAAGTACAAAGAAACAAAAGTAGTAAATTGCAACTGATGACAGTCACAGCCTATTCCACCCTTATATGCCCACATGTTATTACGGCATCCACGACAAAAGAACCAAAATTATTGAGCCTTATGATTAGCTCACAGGTGCATTGTGGTCTCTGGGGTACACCTGTGTTGTTGAAGTATTTGTGCATCTGTGACCATAGCATGAAGCCTATGACTGTTTCAGCCCCCAACTTTGGAAATTTCAACAAAACAGGGGAAACACTATTAGTTCTCCTCTAATATTTTGACCCACTTTAATAATTTTAGAGTGAAGTTACTGGATGTGTTGTGTGCAGAGCAACTGAATGGGTCTGGTACCTGTAAACTGCATGGCTTAATCTGGGCCTACAGGCCCAGCAGTGTCCCTGACAACAAATGAGGAGCATAGGGGAGCTTTTAAGCACTCTTGAAAACCCCAGATGAGCATCCAGTTGTGGAAATACATGGAGAACATGGGGGACTTGGATCTTACAGCAAGCTTTTCTGAAATATCCTGAATGTCTAACATGTATGGAGCCTCAAATCACACAAATGGCCATCTCCACCTGCATCAAATTCAAGAACTCTACCAGCAGTGCTGTTAAAGTAATAGACTCCATAACCAACATAGGGTGACAGAAGCAGAAGTTTAGAAATACACAAGAACTATTACATAGATCTAGAAACTCCCTAATCCTCAATTTTGGATATTTACATAGAGAGCCTGGGAAACCAATATCAAATCACCTACTAGCATATCAAAGGACTAAATATCAAAGATATCCTCTCACTTTACAAGCTACACAGGTATTTGTTTTCTCTGATTGCTCATGGAGAATCACCTCATTGTTCTTTTTACACACTACTCCCAACAACATTTTTTACTGTCTTGAAGAGTTTTCCAAGTATTGGTACTAATCCTTTTCCCACTTAAGTCAATGGCAAAATTCCTATTAATCAGAATGAAGGATTTTTCAGACCCTCTTTCATTCAGATTCTCTATCTTTAGTCACAGGCCTGTCTTTCATTCTTCCTTTCCTGTGCTGCTTTTTTTTTTTTTTTGGCAAATTTTTCATTTTGAATCATCATGGTGAAATTTTTATCCTTGTGAAGCTTTTGCTCAATTTTAGAGATTGGTTTGGAATCCCTCTTCAATTCTGAAACACCAAATTGTCTGCCTTTTCCATTTTGGTCCCTCCATTCTCACATGTTGATTATCAAGAAGAACCAGCTGTAGCTTGCTCCAAAGCACAGATCCTCAAATATATATACAAACCTCACGTGCCCCTGTGTGACAGGGTATTGAGAACCAATAGCTCAGGCAGCATTCCAATCACTTAAACACCCCCTAGACACACCAAACTGCCTAATTAGTTGGGATTAGAATGAGCTGAGAAGCTTTAAAGCACTAACAACCCCATTAGCAGAGGGTAGAAAGCAGTATAGGAAGTAAGTGTTTGGGAAGAAAGGCAGGCTAAAAGCCAGAACCCAGAAACTCTCTAGGGGAGAAAGCTTTTCCTTTTCTTCTTAGTAGATGTTTGAGGAGAACTGAAGCTGTAAGTGATGTGATGTATGGATCACTAAGGTGAGTGGGGGAAGAGCTATGTAAATAAGTTACATGGTGGTGGTTGACAACTGGAAGGTTTCTGACTAGTCTGTATAGACAGAAGTGACACTTTGTCCAGTCACACCATATCTTGCTATTGCAACACTTACATGGGGGAAAAAAAATCACTTGATGTCTGAGACCCAGCATGGCTAAAACATAATGAAAACAGAGTTCTTGAGTACACTTCTCCTATTCTGCATGCAAAAAGGAGAAAGTGGGAGCAGAGTTAAGATTACATCACTAACTTGCACTTTTAATTTTAATTTAGCATTTTTTTATTTATGTAAGTACTAACCATACACATCCAGTAGAGAGAAGATAAAAGAAAGGCCTAATATTTGGAAACTAGCCTGCATAAAACTTTATATGCTGAGTAGCTAAGAAGCTACTGCAAAATAATTACATTAGAGTAGACCAATAGGAATTAGGGTAGGATTACCCTGGCACTCTGAATAGGTGTTCACATTTATCAGACATGGTACCTAGTGCAGGCTATCCTTTCATAATGTTTCTGTAAGAATGTTAGAGAATCTATATTCTATTGATTTGGGGGTAGGAAGTGCTAATAGTGTGCACAGTGCAGTTGTAGGCAGTGATCCAGGTAGTTTTATATTAATTTGTATGGGGTAAAGTAAATATAACAAGGTTTCCAGTGCTACTAGAAGACAAACAGGAGCACTGACAGAGATAATTCTATTTTTTTAAAAAAAAACAAACCAAACCCACTTTTCTTCATTAACATCACAGGCGATGGGAATCCAATCTGACTACTTTCAAGCATCATCCCAAACTTTAGCTGAAGATTTAGTCAAAAAGTTGTTTCCAGTCAAAGTGTAGAGCAAAAGTGTGACTGTGAGTCAACTGAGCCAAGAATCAAAATGTAAATCATAATTGTCACGTCTTCATCACAGGATTGTGTTCCCAGATTTAAAGAGAACAGAAAGGTCTCTTTTTCTCTCATGTAATTCCATTGTAAAAGTATCTAAGATAATTCATTTACTAGGTTATCCTGAAACTTCAGAAACTTGAAAGAATGTTATATGGGAAATGTAGTACTGCATAAACCCCCTGACTTCAGCCAGAAAAATAAAAAGGGAGATTTGATACCCCAACAGTATTAACATTGTATTTACAGCTGCTGCTGCCCCCATGAAAAAAATGTTTCCCAGGGGCTGAGATCAAAGGCACCGCCACAGTGTGACATGGTATGGGACTACACTATAACAATTTTACAGTGTTAACAGATTGTTTCCAATGAAAGTGTATGTGATATAACTGCAGGTGTTCATAAACAGATTGCAGGATCAAAAGAATTTGAAATTCTGGGCTACATTTTAAGTTAGCCCCCTTCTGGTGTACAGTAGCTTAATTGTGGGTCTCCAAAAAGCGCCTTCTTAATTGTTAGGGTAATAACACTTCAGTTATATGATTGCCAGCATGGCTCTTATATTAAACCAAAATGTGTGTTAGATTTTGCTGACAGTGTTCTCAGATAACTTCAGTTAAATTCTGAAAGCATTTGCCATGTCTTTTTGCTATTTTATGTAAGTCTGTTATGCACGTGACCATACATTCTCCCTTAACTTTTAAAAGAAAAAGCTATTGTTTTCCTTTGCTTTGTAAAGTCTTTTATTTACAAATGTTGAGCCAGATCCTCAGCTGATATATGGTAGCAGAACTCCACCGCTTCAGTGGAACTACACATGAGCCGAGGCTCACCCCCCATAACATTTAGAACTTTCAGCAGGCTCTTTGCCAGGCCCCTGTGAGTACGTTGTTAGAATGATCCACAGACATTTAACCTCATGACTCCTTAACGTTAATGGAACAGTAAAATCTCTATACCCCATGCTCCAAACATTGCTACTGAAGGCTGACAAACAGTCTCCAAGGCTTCTGTGTAAGCTTTTGAAATTGCTGCTCTTTTCAGGTAAGATTTTTTTGATTAAAGCTGCCCACTAATCATAGAATTACATGCAGAATCTATATCTGAATAAAAGTAAGGCTGAGGTTGTTGCATACAACTAATGGCAGAGTGCAGTGTGAGGTAAAGTAGCAGCATAAAAGGGAACCCAGTATTTTAAAGTTCTGAGTTAATTGTCTTGAATGCATCTGGGATGCTGCTCCAGGCATATCTAAATATTATGGGAGCTGTGTTAGGCATCTTAACAGACCAGATGCTTAGCCCTAGTGTAGCTTTACTATTCTGAACTGGCAGTGCAAAGTGGCTATCAAGACAGTTTCTTTCTCTCCCCCCAACACTATTGAAATATTCCATGAATACTAAGGTGGTATAGGACTGGGCCTATAAAAGTCCTCTTTTGGCCCATGATTTAGGGAACAGGGGTGTTGGCTCATGGCTTTGTTGGAGTTCTGCATTTCTGTGATCCTCAGCTGACAGAACACCCCACTGAAAGCTGTTATAATCAGACAACTTAGAGAAATCCCAGCACTGAACTGATTTCCAGATAGCCTCAGGACTGGATAGGGAGATACTGTACAAAAGCCACGTTTACTCTCACAGCTCAGCTGTGCTGAGTGCACCTAGTGCCAGAACACCTAGGTTCTCATTTCCATTGCCTTCTACCCTGTGTAGTAATTCACAACAGTGCAAAGTAAAATATGGATATACCACTTTACAACCACATTGTGACTGTACAAGTTTCAAGGCACTGAAAAGCCAGGTTTCTAAAATCCAATTTCTTACCTACAGTGCTTTGAGTCAATGGAGCTACACTGGTGTAAAACTGTCAGTAGAAGGAAAATCAAATTCCTTATTTCTAAAGATAGTGTCTTGAATTCTAACTGCTCAATTGCAACAGAATGCTTAGATGGCTCCAAGTTAAGCCCATTTTCAATCTGCCATGTTCATAGCCAAACTAGAGCCCATTATCTTCCTTTACGTATTGTATTAAGGGCAGAGCAATGGAGGGATGCCAATTCTCACTAAGTGAGATGACATAAAATCTTTCAAATTCAGATAAAGAACCTGTGGCAGGGCTGGGGTAAACCCCTTTAAGCCCTGCTAAAAGGCCAGATAGAGAGGCACAGGCACTCAGCAGGGGCCCAGCTGTAGGCCCTATTGAGGGGTAGCTCAGGGCGATGAGCTAAATGGGAACAGCTGGGCAAAGGACTGGGCAGGCTATAAAAGCCCTGAGAAGGCTGGCCTGGGAGGAGATAGGTCTGTTTCTCTGTCTCCTTACCCACTGCAGGGAGCTTGTAGGGCCAGATGATGCTGGGAAGGGTCTGCCAGGGTGACTGATGTTGGGGGAATGGGGACTGCACAACAGCACTGTAAATAAAGACCCAGAGGTGAAACTGCTGAAGAAGGTGGTGGGACTCTTTATTCAATCTGCCCAAACATAAGATGCAGGCACAAGAGTGTGGAAACCTGCATGGACCCTGTGACAAGGGGAAACATGAATGGATAAAACATACCCAGTTTTGAGCTTCTTAGGAAGAAGCTGCTTAAGCCAAATTGTACACTTTGTTTGCAAGCTGCCAGGCATCACAAGTGGTCATTTTTCTAACAATGATTCTTCACTCACTAAGTCAATGCAGATTTTTACAGGACAAGTTTACAATGTAGCCATATGACAGACTTTTGTTACCAATCTGCCTGAACCTCAGTTGATTAGGCTATGTCTATGCTACGAGTTAGGGGTGTGATTCCCCTGCTTGCGTACACATACTTACACTACCTCTCAGTGTTTCAGATGGGTTTGTATTTGGCACAGCTCAGTCATGCCTCTACTGATACTGCTATTGGGCTATTTCAACTCATTCTAACTCAATGAGAGTTGTGCAAATATGCATACACATGTCAGAAAATCAGACACATGCTGATTTTTCCTGTGCATGCTCCTGCTGATCTCACTAGGTGGGTCTTCATTGGCTCAGCCCTTAAGCTAAGTCACTCTGTCAATATGAGCCCCTCCCAGGGTAGAAATGGGTTGACCAAACTGTCCCCACCAGGGTCTTCAGCTCCATCTTTGGGCTTTTTAAATCAACCCTTTGGTCCTGTGCACAAAGTTCAAGCCCCTTCACCAGTGAACAGCAGCAAAACCCAGGCCTACCTAGTACTCCCTGTTCCAGCCCAGGGACCCTATAAACAGTAGTCACATATAACTTCCTTTAATTAGTTGTTTGTTTTGCTCCTGCTTTCCCCCTTGAACTCTTCATCTTCATTCATTACATTGAGGTTACAGTTCTCAGGTCCTCCCTTCCCCCAGTCCAGGAAATACAAGTAGTCAGTCACTTTTGGCCAGCAAGGAACTGACTTGCTTGGCTCCTGCAGCTCCTTTTATCTGAGCCTGCTAGGCTCTGATTGGCTGCTTCTACACCTCTCTAGGCAGGTCCAGAGGACACACCTTCACTGCTCCTTCCAGGGGCAGGCTGTACTAGGACCACAGAACCTCCAGAAGTGTGCTTCAGCGGGACAAGTATGCCCCATCACAATCAGTTTGACATTCAGAAGAAGAAATGTGAACCTGAAAACTAAAACATTTTTTAATTATGAAAACCAATGCATTTCTTCTGACTGTCAAAGGTTTAAAAAGTCGTCCAACAAATTCTGGGTGTAACAAATAACATTTTTGTTCATTTTAAGCAGCAAGACAGATATGACCTGAAGAGTCAGGAATGCTAGTTGTCATGACAGTAGAGGACCATTCAATATGCTGTACTATCTTAGATCATTGGCCTATCCTACTCCAAGTAGTAGTCAATAAGTGATACGCCAGAGTAAGGAAAAGTCATTTCCACCTTTGCATCTCCCACCATACACACAATAAAGCACCTAGCTATTGGTACAGTACTTGTATCCGATTTTATTTCAACCTTTTTCTGTCTTACACTAAGAGGGAGGGGGTCTATCAGAGTGACTACACTTTTGGCCAATGGCTGTAATGGGCAAATCATATGTAAGCAGTGTCAGGAATGAGATATATTCTGACATCTGGTGGTGAATTATGGGAATTGCAGTGAGTTATGGAAAATAACTTTGGGGCTGATCAATTTGCATAGACACACCCACTGCGCCTAGCCTGAGCTCACAGCAGCCCACGTGGCCACTTCAGCTGATGTGGGGGCTCCAGTTTCTATGTTATTGGGGCAGGAATGATAAAGTGATGTTACACTGATTATGTGAATGAAGGACTATGGACATGTACTTGGCCCTTGTTATGATGGAGAGACTCGCCATCATCTAGGTAGCACTCACTGGGCAAGGGTCAGGCATTTCAGAACACTGTGAGATTAAGAGAGGTGGTGGACAAGCACCTGTATCTCTTGGTGAGGGCTTTGTCTGAGGGTCCTACTGGCCTATTGCACCCTGCCTTTCTCTACTGTGGAATGTCAGAATTGAATTTTGTTTCCATTAAGAGCCTGATTTCAGGCTGCTGAGCTGAAATTGCTTTGGGCTCATTGGGGCACCTGCACTAAGGCTCCTCTACTGTATGCTGAAATCATCTAAGAGCCAAAGAAATCACTGAGCACTGTCTTAAGTTGGGGGGCCTGAAAATAGTGCAGAGTGGCTGGTGCAGCAGAGTAGTCTGCGTGTCGGCTAGCAGGATGGCTAGCGGAGTCGTTGGTGCTGCCGAGTGGTGGGTGTGGCAGAGCTGTCTGTGTCTCGACTAGTGGAGCCGTTGGTGCTGCAGGCAGAGTGACCGGCATGGCAGAACTGTCCATGTGTCAGCTAGCAGGATGGCTAGCGGAGCCATTTGTGTTGCTGGCAGAGTGACTGGCGCTGCAGAGCAGTTCGAGTATCAGCTAGCAGAGCAGCTAGCAGATCAACTGGCAGAGCGGTTCGTGGGACAGCCAGCGGAGCAGAGCTAATTGCGGTGAGGGCTGCAGCGGAACCCCACAGAGAGGCGGCGCAGTCGGCCTCGGACCACGTAAGGTGCTCCTTGCCCTACCCTCCATTTCCTCCCAGGCTGAGAGGTAAGACTCTGCAGATTAACTCTTGAACTCTGCACTGACCAGGAACAGAGACTCTTGGGCTGTTGGACTTTTGGGACTATTAGGTGATTTTTGGATTGCTGGGCTCCGGAGACTTTTGGGCTGTGGGACATTTTGGGGACTTTGAGTGATTTTTGGGTTACTGGACTCTGTGCTTGCAAGAGGGGAAGTATTGCATCTTTGAGGCGCCCAGGGCGGGTGTTAGGATTTTTCCCAGGTCACTGGGTGGGGGCTCGAGCCAGTTTTTGCCTTGTGTTGTTGAGAGGGGACCCCTATGTACTGAACCCGGCCCTTGCTGCTATTAACCCGGCCTGGCAGAAGGGTTACACATAGAATATTAGGGCTGAAAGAGACCTCAGGAGGTCATCTAGTTCAACCTCCTGCTCAAATCCACAGCATAAACAAAGCCTAAATTAAAGCAGTCCTCAGATTGCTCTGAGGTTTGTGAATTTGCCTGGCACAAAGTCACAGGGTACCCCCATCCCTGTTACTTCATTAGTTGTCCCTGAACTTATTTGGTTTCCAGGTCCTGTGGGTCCCGCCTTAGGCTGGGATGAGGGGATCCTTTAGCAGCCTGCCCACTTCCTGGCTCCCTATAGGACAAAGTTACAGGGTGGAGGAAATGCAAAAAGTAGAGGCCATAGGTAAAATTCTGGCTCCATTGAAGAATGATGTGGCGGAAGTTCAGTCCACTTGATTTTTGGAGGGGAAAAATTTCAGAAATGTTTATAATGTTTCATACACAGATCTTTGGATATCCAGATTTATCTCCTTAAAGTTCAAGATTCTCACAATCAAAAGAAACTTCTGCCACAATTATTTGCATTGAGCGTGGAAATGCATTTCTAGAGTAAGGAAAGACCGAAAGACATTGAATGGTTGAAGACTAAATCAAACAGTTCCATATTCCTAAAATCCTATTATGTTAAGTAAGAATATACAGTTGTTGCATACAGTATATTTTCCAGGGTTGTTTTTGTTTGGTTTTTTTGGTCAATTCTCACTTTCAGTGATTACTTGTGATGGGGCTTTCACTACTTCCCTAGAAGGATGATTCCACAGTCTAACACATCTGACTTCTAAAGATTTTTTTCTTAAATTCAGCCCAAGTGTTTTGTTTCTTAATTTCATCCTGATGGAGCAGAAATTTACCATATAACAATGACAGTATGTCTCACTTTGCCAAAGGGTATTAGTTTACAGCCTTCAGTGAAAAAGAAAATCTGAGTAATTCAGGCTTGAAGCCCCAAAATTATGCAGTCTTTAACTATATAGTGTCTTCCAAACAGGAAATTGAAATTTACAAAAATAAAGAAAATTATTCTCCCTATAATGAACATTCTACTCATGTAACACATTTTTTCTGGGCACCTGTGAAACAAATAACTAGTTAACTCCACTTGTCAATTTTAATGCTGAAATCTATCCATTTGCATAACAAGCTATAGACTACATGATACAATGGGTCTGATTCTGATCTCCCAAAGGTTTGGAGTCTATGGTTTGATGTATGGTCATAGCAGTCTGATTGAATGGATAACAGTGCATAATAGGTGCCTTATATTGGTGTGATTCCATCGACTACAGTGGAATTACTCTTGATTTACACCACTGTAAGAGTGATCAGAGCCAGGCACCATGTTTTGTGGAAGTAGGACTATATAATTCAACTGAAAATGAGGGAGAAATACATTTTTGTATTATTTATTTTTTCAAAGAAATTGTCAATATGAAAAACAATGGATGTGTTTGAAACATTTATTTCTCTGTTGTAATAAAACAATTTCTAAACAACATATAAAATGCCCAGTCTAATTAAAGACTGCTGATTACACATTATTATGGCTTTGCAAAAATATAAGCAAAGGAATAACAGTACAAAAACAATGTAGTACATGTTTTAATTTATTTTGCTGTATGAAAAACAAAAAAATCATAGCAGGGAGATGTCAGTTTTTATAAACCATTTCTTATAAGCCAGAATATCTGTGTGTTCAGTTGAAGCAAAGAAGCAATTTTTGTCATTCAAATTGTTATTCCCTCCCCCCTCTTATTCTTACAATAAGTGGTCAGAAACAGAAAAAAATCCAACAAATTTTCACATTTTAATTTCTGTTTTGTTGGTGGTGATTGTTTCTGTGGCAAAATCTCATTTTCTGCAATTTTTGTAACCAGCTTTTGACTGAAGCAGCATTGATGTGCCCTCAAATAATTTTGCCTGGGAAAACCAGAAAATATCTCATGTGGTTGCAGTGGTGATGATATATGGAAGCAGCCTCTTCCCAACATATTTTCCTTTGTGACTGGTTGGTCCTACAATTCCTATCTCCAATATATGGTTGCCCTTTTGTAGGTACTTTTTCCTAGTATTCCTTTCTGAGGACTGGCCCTTTAAATTGGGTAGACAAAGGCAGCTGTAGTCCTAAAGTGACCATGTTGCATTAGCTGCATTTTTGTTCTATCTCCCTCCTAACCAACTGATAAACATTTTTAACACCCGCTAGGCTTTCCCTCAGGTTTTCCCTCATCAGATCCTACAATCTGAATCATGTGGGCCTACATCAGTGGGGCTCCGTGAAAGCACAAGTTTTACTTGTATAGATCTAGTTGAAAAATTGGAGCCTTTGGTTTCTCTCTTCCTGAGAACATAGCATCTTTTCATCAACCATCAAGGTAAGCAGCTGATCCACATTCTTCGCAAACACAAAGAAAAGTAAGAATTATTCATTTTACTTTAAACAGATAGAAAAGTATACAACTGAAAATGAAGATTTATATATACATATATCCTCTGAAAGAAAAGTTTGGCATTATTTCACATTCTGGCAGTATGTATGTCTGATACTAAAACATCACAAATATTCCCACTATATGGACTAATGAACAACAGAGTTCAGATCTGAACTCTAAATCTGAATTTGCCCAAGGTTCAGCAGATGTTTATACTCAGGATTTTGGTTTGATCTAGTCTCTAGCAGAAAATGCCTGGTATGAAGTTTAAGAAGAATATTCCAGGGCTGAGTTCTGGAAATGTACTGAAAGCATATCTGTGGCAAAGCCTATAGATGCTAGCAGAGAGGTAATATGCCAAGACATAGGTTAGTGTATTGAGCTATTTGTGTCCGCCTTAATTTCACTGAGTTTATGAAACATGCATCAGTGAATGTGATAAACTACAGAATTGAATGATGCTGGGACTTGGTAATGGGATACAGAGCTGTTCCTCTTGTGTCACTCGTTCTAAACCAGTCCAAACTGACAATGACTAAGAATGTAATCCACAAAGCAATTTAGGTGCCAACAATCCAGAGTTAAGCACCTAAATCCCCATGTGTAGCATCCACAAAACTCCCACTTGGCTGCTACTAATCTGTAGTGCCAAAACCTCACTCAGCTTCTAACTTTCAATCATCAGTATTCCACAGGCACCTACTTTAAAATCCGGGGCATGCGCTCTGCTGCCCCACTCTAGGTATGTGGACACCTGTCTCCTGCGTAAGCAACAGAACAGCTCACAAACTGGGAGAACATATATTCAGCTGTCTACATTGCATGTGGTGCCCGATCCAGTAGGTGGTCTTTGAGCATGCCTACTGGATTGGTCCCATCTGGCCTATGGTGGTGCCTAGTTTATAAATTTTAGCCCAGTAGCTAGTGAACTTCCTGGGATGTAGGATACACAGGTTAAATTCCCCCCTCTTCTGTGGGGGAGGGATGATTTGAACAGCCTCTCTACCTTTCAGGAGAGTATTCTAACACCAAGCTCCAGTGTTAGAACAATGTGAGACTCTCTGTCTCTTCTATTGAAGCAGTTCCACTGAGGATAAATAATGAAAGACTGATTGGAGCCCAGGGACTGGACCCTGGGTCTCCCATCTGGGTGTCCTAACCACTGAGTGAGTTGTATGCCTAAATTTTAGGCTCCTAGAAAACTGCAGGAACAGCACTGTGATCCAAAAAGCCAGAGTTAGGTGGCTGGCTCTGAAAGGGGGGAGAGAGAGGTGTCTTAGACTGTAATCTGCTCAACCACATGTTAGGTGGGAGCTGCCTAAGCTAGCTAATGGGAAATGCCATGGAGATAGGTGCCTAAATCTGTGCTGCAAAGAGATGATTAGCTCTGCTAGAAATCCATGAACTGGGGCAAGATAAGAAGGAGGAAGTTGCATGTAGGGCCTAAAACAAAATAGCTGGAGGTAGGAGGAGGACTTCTCTTATAACCATTAGAGCAGTGGATAGGGGATTAATCTAGGATGTAGAAAGTCTCCCCTTCTCAGAGATAAGAGAAGGGATTTGAACAGGATCATCCTCATGTCAGGTGAGTACCCATAGCCTAGTACAGGCCTGCACAACTCGGAAAGCAGCAAGGGCCATATTATTACAAAAAAACCAGCTGCGGGCCAAAAAGCCCCTCCCTCGCCCCACTCCCATTCGCTTCCCCCCACTCCGCTGCTTGCCTTGCCCCACTCCTACTCGCCCCCCACAGGCCGCACAGTAAGCCTGTGCAGGCCGCATGTGGCCCCTGGCCCACATGTTGTGCAGGTCTGGCCTAGTAGTTAAAGCTCTCACCACTGAGATGGCTGATCCTTATTCAAATCCCTCTAGCTTTTTATTTCCTCTTAACTTTTTCTCAGTTAAACATCTGCATGTCCTCACAACCATTCAGCAGCAGGACAGGATACCTATGTATACCTGGAATTGTTGCTTCTAATAACTAATTTGGTAGCCTAGTTGGGGACAGAACAAATTCTCATGAGTTTTGTGGTTTTATAGCTTCCAGTTAACCTGAGGGAAGCTTCAATAGGAGCTGTTCCAGAGGCTTATACATTTGGCAATGCATATCTGGATTCCCATTGAAGATATATATTTTCTTCTCCTCTTGCCCAGATTTTCGGCCTTGCGGTAACATCTGCTTAATGCAAATAGCTCCTATCTGATGTGGGTGGATATTTTCACAGCTTGTTGCCTTGGGCACTCACCACATACTGCATAAAATAAATGCACTTTACAAACATGTTCTATGCACAAGGTATCAAATGACCAACATTTTTTATAACTGTCCCCTTGGTGACAACATTATGCAATACAGGTCCATTATGAAGGTTACACAATTTAGGTGAGGCATACCCTAAAATAATCAGTGTAGTGGAGCTATGCATTATCTGACTTTACAGCTCACATACTCTGTTTGTTTCTAATACATCATAGGGAAACTTATGGCTAGATGTTGCTAGCCCTTTAATGCTGATGTGAGGTCAGACCTCTTTGTACCTACACTGCAGGTATAATTTGGCCCAAAAGACATTTTAAATAGTTGGGTGGAACACCTCAATGTACAAAGCTGATGCAGGGACTCTTAGTTCACACATCCCTTTTGCCTGTTGTGCTGATAGCAGAGGTAACATAGCTGGACAAAAAGAAGAAGCTGAAAGGCTCTTGCCCAGAGCTAATTCCCATGATGTGGTTACATCTTCTTGAGGCATTTGCAGCTGGAATAAGTTAGAAGCTGTTGTAACTGTACCTAAGAGTACTAGCCATGCACGGAGAGTGGAAAAATAAGAAGATAAACCACCGTTGCCTTCATACATTCCTTACCTGCTGTCTGTGTAAAAGTCAGCTGTATCTCCGTATCAGGCTTCTGATCTTTTGTCCAAACATTGTATTTCTATATAGTATATTCCGAGGCATCAAAGGCTATGACTAGTCTATAGTTAAAGATCCGTGGCTGGCCCAGATCAGATGACTTGGGCTTATGCGGCTCAGACAGTGGGGCTGTAAAATTGTGGTGTAGATGTTCCAACTTGGGCTGGAGACTGGGCTCTGAGACCCTTCCCCCTCACAAGGTCTCAAAGCTTGGCCCAAGCCCAAACATCTACACCACAATTTTTCAGCCCTGAACCCTAAGCCCAGATCTGCTGTCATGGGCTAGCCATGGGTGGTTGGATATGTTTACACAGTAATTTGAGACTTTTTTGGATATTACCAGGTGGGGGTGGGGGAAGAACGGGGTGAAGAGGAAGTGGTGTTTATAGCAAGTGGGTATACTCCTATTACACAGTATTGAGTTTACAGGGATATAGTATGGGATTTTTCCATGATCCACAAATCTGTTTCCTGTGTAATGATGGTGGCTTGTGTTTTTTTTTAAAGTATGCGTTCTCTAATCTGTCTAGATATTGATTCAGCACTGTGGTATCTGAATGTCTCCTTTGTTACTGTGTATCTGATGTGATGCTGGTACATGCATGTTCTACATGTAAGCATAAAGAGAGAGCCTGGACAGAGCAATGTTCAGGCTTTAGTCCTTCTTTTGTTCATTGCATCTCTCATCAAGCATTTCCTCAAAGTATTTTAAGCACCTAGACATAATCACGCAAAAGTGCTAGTGGTCCCTACTGGAAAGTTCTGTAATGTAACACCCTTGGCTGTATTACTGTTAATATGAGGTACAATATTTTGATTTGAGTCTCCACTGAGAAGACTAATTTTTGGCCCCTGACTCTCTATTTTGAAATGGCATCTTAGTGATCAATGAAAGAAAAATCCATATAGTATCTTGTTGCTTGGGAGGTGATAGAAAGGGATACAAATTGCTTTCCCTGAATTATGCTATGTGAGACAATAAATCCTCAACCTCAGATCTTAATGCTGGTAACTTTTTTCAGTGTGAGATTTGAACTGAAATGAAGTCCTCTTTTCCCTTATGAAATAATAGGTATAATTTTTCTGCTACCATGTTAGTATGAGTGTGTCTATGCTGATGACTAAATTAAGCCTCTAACCATGCCTGCTGTGTTTCCAAAAGCTTGGCCAAGATCAGAAGGAAGTGGATGCTTCTGCATTAAAACTGACTGCAGTGGAGTTGGATTAGGCCTTTAATAAGAGGACCATGTCTCATCTCCTGACCAACTCAGCTCCCGAGTGTTGAATAAACTGTCAGAAATTGTATCATAGCAAAGATGGAATGCTTCTTTTCTCCAAGTCTGCTGGATTTGTGAGAAGGAAAAAAGTATCCATGTCAGCAACAACAATGTATTTTCACAGAAGAATATACTGTATTTGAATAGTTTGCATCCCAGAAGCAGTGTATGCATTTACATTAAGGAGTATTATATAGTGCAAACTGAAAACTTGTTTTGATTATTTTTTCTAAAATAAACAAACAATACAAAATAGAAAACAGTCTGTAGAAATTCAAAATATTTCCACTTTAATGTTATGTATGTGCAGTTACAAATAATGCTTCCAAAAATAGGGCCCTTTAGCACTCTGCTAGCACTCCAATTTACACTCTTAGTATACTATTGCTTAGTGAAATCAGATCATTGGATTACAATTTTCTCCTGATTTGTTTGGTCTCTTGGTAAACTACATAACTTCATGGTAACCAGCAACATGGTAAGCCTTTTAGAAGGTTCCTCACTCTGAAGAATAATGGAAGAAGATTGCTGCATTTCTGAATTCTTTACTGCTGGATGAAATCAATTATTTCAGCACTATTAAGAAGAGGCTTGTGTCTCAGATAACAATTACAAAGCAGACTCTCTTAAATGCCCAGATCAACCATCTGGATCATGTTGACTTCTTTACCATGGTGAAAAGGGTGAATGAAATACAATTCCTACTTGCTGATGTCATGAGGATTCCTTCAGTCTAATACCAGTTGGAGCTCCCAATCTTAAAGCATTTATAATTTTTAAAAAAGTTACAGATGTTATGCGTAAAAAATTGCTTTTGTTTGCATTAAAGACACTGCAGTCTGAAAAAAGATCAATTGATTTACCTACTACATCTGCAATGTTCTTTAGCAGTCATTGGTTTTGTTCAAAACCATCAAAATATTGATGTCTTTGGATAGGAATATATTACATTTGTTATGTCTAGCACTAGTACATTTCTCTTAAATTTATGTATATATAAACATTAATTAGCTTAACCAGTATCATTTTTTTTAACATTTATTCTCATGGTGTATTGAAGTATTTTCCTGCCTTTTTGCTTTATGGTTTTACCACAGTAGTTTTCTCATTTCAGGTATCAAAACAAAATGTTCTCTATAAAGTAGTAGTCTTATTAGGGTATAAACTTTGGTGACAAGCTGTAGCAGGCATTTCTATATGACACAGACAAAACTATGCTAAATTTTAGGTTCTTTGTTAGGTTTTAAAAACAAAGTGCATTCAAAAAATCCAGTTTGACTGTCTTATGAGGTAGATTATCACGGGTTTAGCTGTTTTGAAATCTGGTAATCAGATAAAGTTCTGCATAAAGCAACTGCAGCTTTTTGCTTTAGTGTTTACTGTATGGGCCAATTTGCGATAATTGATCAAGATGAAGGTACATTTCAAAGAATTCCTTTGAATGAATGCTGAGTCCTGCTGATTGATCAAAAGCATTGGTCTTTTACAGTGAATAGAAGCAGATGAGCAGTTACTATCCTGGCTGTGCATGCTATAGTCCAATGGCACTCAGTAGTATTTAAAATGGTCAAGGTTGTTGGAAAAGTGAAAATGCAAATTCCAGTTCTGATCAAGTCAAAAGTCTGTATGTTTAATCTTCTGAACGGAAGTTTTTTTTCTAACCAACTACACCATGTTCATGTCTAGACAGCTAGGCTCTAACACTGGTTTAAGTTTCAATAGAGGAAATCCAACCCATTTGCATGTGAGCATGTGGGGCCCTTTGACAGTAGAACTGATTCGGTTTTGCTGAGCAAGATGGCTGGATGGCATGGCCTTTGGAGACCATCTTTGTGCACGCTCCCTATGTTGCAATGTGCAGGAGAAACTGGGACAGAGGTGGGGCAGGTATACAACTTGAAGAGGGTTCTGTGTTGTGGTAAATCTTCCCCTTTCTGCAGGAGGCCATATTAAGGCACATAATAACTTGTGCAGCCACTCCATAGCTTTGGAGAAGGATTCCCCTCCTTGCCCCTGCTGAGCACAGTTCTCTTGGCTGAACTTTGTACTCTAGATTTGAGCACAGGTGGAAATGGGTGAATGAAACAGCAGTAGGTCACGGCGCACGACAGAACTTTTAGTGTCTGGTAGCAGGGCCCACATGACAACTTAGTGTATGGCAAGCTAATGTTCTGTAGATTTACACCCCCGTTGCTACACTCTAACTCTCTATACAGACAAGCTCATGGTCTCTTTATGATCACATCAGAAATCAGGGCTTGTTCAGAGGGGATTGACTCTTGCTCCTGAAGTGGCAGGCACAAGCCAAAGTGCCATAAATTGCTTGATTTTTGAGTTATTCCTGCTCTCCTGAGAGGAGAATTAAATCAATTGTTCATAGCCTCTTTTTTTACACTTCAGAATTTGGTAAAATATATGCTGCTGCCTTCTAATTAATGCAATCAGAACTACTCATTGTGTGACATAGAATCTTAATGGTAGGAGTAGGGTTGATTCTTTGGTAACAACAAATGTTGAATGGATTAATGATTATGGAGTGGGTGGACCTGAATTCATTATCCTGGCTGCTGTCATAAAGTTCTGAGTGACCATGAAGTGCAGTATAACTCTGCATAGCCCTGCAATTGTTACAAAATACAAGAAGAAGGAACTGTTTCTTTTCAGCATAAGATGTATTGCTTAGGGAAATTACAGACATAGAATTTATTGTTTGCCCTCCTAATTAATCCAAAAAAATAGTATCCAACTTTTATCAAGCAATTTACCATATAGTACCGACACCTTTAATGGATAATCTACAATTAACCATATGTTGCTTTTTTAAACCCTTCCCATAGTTCATTTCTTATGGATGCTCCTCTGCTCTCCTCTACCTCCATGCTAAGAACTTTCTGACTACTGTGCCTTGGACTGTATTGATGTGAGACACCATAGGTGCAAGGTGATAGTCTAGAAATCCTCCAAAATGGCAATGAACCATTAAAGAGTAGATGCTGGGTAAAAGATAAGCAGTGTCAGCATTTACTGTCAAGAAGAGTGATTTGAAATAGAGAATACATTAAGTTTAAACACTATGCTTCTATAAAATCATCCCAATCTTCTCCCAGTGTACTTCCCATCTGGGTTATGGATGCAGCAGGCCCAACGTAATGGTTAAAAAACTATGAATATGTTGAATGCCTGAGAAGAGGTATTTGATCATTGAACAGCAAAGGTGTTTACAAGTAGTGATGCAATCTTTGGGACTATAGCGATTTGTGTGTATTTTAAAGTCTCTCTCTCTATTAATCAAGAAGGACAGAGAAGGCTTTATTCTGTATATTATAGTAGATCTGTATACTGGTGCCTGGTGTGGTTATAGGATTATTTTGATATTACTTTGTGCTACATGACTAGTGCATGTTTTAGGATTATTTTCAGTGGTCTCAAGTTTTAACTTCTCAATAACCATACACAACATAAACTTACATTTTCTTTGTAGTGTCTAGTTGAAGTAACTTTGTCTCTTACACTTTCCTTTAGCTGTGATGGTAATATATTAATATTTGTCATCCTGAACTTATTACAGTTGTGATGACCCAGTTGAACTGATTTAAGCACAAAGCTGTACTTTTGGTCTTATCAGCTGCCCCAACCAAACAGAGAAAGTCAAAGATACAACAGAAGCAGAGGGCTCCGGTTCTGGTCACTGTCAGATGGACCTTTGGTCTGATATAGTCTGGAAGCTTCTATGCTCCTAGACAATGTTGGATGTAGTTAAATATTTTTGGGATATGTGTAAATGGGCACTTAAAAGCTTAAATGATGAGTAGTGTTTAAATTTATTTCATGTGTAGAAAGAGGTTTTTTTACTGTGTTTTATTGCACTGTGCTTCTGTATATCCTCTTACACTGTGCATTGAATTTTATACTTGAATTAAGACTAATCAGAAAACTTGTCTTCTATTTTACCCTTCTCGAGATATTCTAACTCTCAAATGCCAGAAGCTTTGCTTCACCCCTTTGACTGAATTGCTCCAGATAATGAAAGGATCTTTGATACATTGTTACCATAATCTGCCTACTTTGTTTGCAGAAACATTTTTTGTTTTATACAATAGAATATATACTTGTATCTACTATCTCATTGCATGCAGTAGTAAATTTGTACAAGTAATTTGAATATATTGTATAAATAGAAGCATCAGATGAATCAAAAACTTTCCCTATGAGCAGATTATTCTATAATGATCTATTAGGAAGTGTCTTGCATTTGTTCTAAAACAGGGGTCTCATATATGTGGCCAATGGAGTTATTTCCTGCCACCACCAAGCTTCCCTCCCTCACAGCATGCCACGTCCCTGCAAGTGCATCCCGCCACTAAACAGCTGTTTGGCAGTGCTTAGTGCATTCCCGAAAGGAGGGACTGGAGCAGGGAGCTGCGTGCTCAAGGGAGAAGGTGGAGAAGAGGTGGGGCAGGGCCTCATGGAAGGGGTGGCATGGCCGGGGGCAGTGAGGGGTGTCAGTGATGCGGCCCATGGGTCAATGTCCTCATGTGGCCCTCTTGGTCACTTGAGTTTGAGATCCCTGTTCTAAAACATCTGGGACTCTATCTAACACCCATCTGAAATCAGTGGGAGTCTTTTCACTTGTCATGGAATCAGGACCTTGGCGACCAAAATATTAGACTAGAAGGACAACTAGTCTCATCTCCTTTTGCAGTTCCTGTGTTCCAATATTAACCGAATATTTAGCGGTAGAAATCGTAGGTCTGCTCCTATTTTCACAGAAGCTAAAGGCAAAATTCTCCCTAACTAGAAAGGGCGCAAAGAGCGCTGTTTTACTACACAGGAGTGCTTGCTCTTTACATTGGATAGGGAGTTTTTAATTAATAATTATATTTCACATTTTGCTTCAGTGATTCTCGAAGTAATGGTTTCTTGCTAAGAGAAGAATGCATTTACATATTCTGCTGTTAAATAATGCACATTGAATATGGGCTTTATTGACATTGCATCACAGTACAAACCCTATGCACCTTGACTAGTTGCATAAAAGCAAAAACTACTGTGCCTTGTTTCCACCAGTGGCACCAGCTGGCCATTTAGTAGGGTGAAGTCTCTTTCCTCATGACTTGCTCAAAGTTTCATGGGCCATACTACTTAATATGGCTATTGCTGGAGCAGTCCAGAGCATTGCTCCAGCTGTGTGGTTATGACACCTTTTGAGATTTAAACCAAGCATACTTATATCCAGAGGGCAGGGTGACTGGGCTTACTTCAGCGAATGGTGTTTCAACTTGGCCCATCAGGAGTTTGTTTCTCTCTTATAGCACACAGGGATGTCTCTTAGAACTTGACTCCTGAAAGCACTGGCTCATGCACTGTGTGGATCAGAGAAGGGGGAGACTCCTCTGTTATGGGAGACGAGGGGAAGCACTACTGGACTTCTGTACACCCCCTCCCCTTCCATCCCAAAGAAATATCTGCATTGACACCACTGAACTCCACCAGGAATTTTCATTCAGTGAATTGAATATCAATGTGGTGTTTAATTGTATTATGACAGTGACCATTTTTCATAATGAAGACATAGCTGTTGAGAGTTGGAGAAGTGGGATAGAGAGGAAAGAGGCTCTATCACAGGATGACAACAACGCATGACTAAGCATGGAGCCATTTGTATCAAAATGTTAGTAGCTGTTTTGAAGCAGGTGTCTCACAGCCATCTCCCAACCCATTGTTTTCAATGGAAGTATTTACCACATGGCATATGTCTTTTATGCTTCAGCAGACCCCATCAATCAGTACTTAGTCTGTTCTCAGTCTCTTTTTTGAATTAAGATACATACATAGCTCTAGTCCTGAGGTGTGACTGCAGGCTTCTCCCTTTTCTCCTCATGGATATGGTGATGGGTTTACTTATAAGGGCAGTTGGTGCCTCCACCCAAGGGAACCTCCTCTTACTGCAAAGAATACAGAGGGTTTATCCCTCAGGAAAATTATTTAACACACAGTCTCATACAGAGGTGTTAACTATTTTATTTGTGTGTGCTCTATCACAATTCCCAGAGTAAGGAAACAGTAATTGGGGCTTTGTTAGATTGGGGAAGTTAGGATAGTGGAAAAGGGGACTAGAATAATAAAAGACAAACAATAATATCTACCTCTCCCAATTTTTACAGCCAATACAAACCACCCTGTACTCCCTTCCTGCATCTGCCTAGGCAAATAGTGAGTTTGAGCTCAGTCTTCGTTGGGTGGTGCAGCACTGAAATTGGGAGCCATCTTAAAATACAATACTATAATAAAGAAACAGGTGTTCTTACAAAGTATCCACACCAAGGATGGTAAGATCGTCTTTGTTGCTCTCTGGTCTGGATTCAATTGTGTAGTTAGGCTGGATGTTGTGAACCTAACAGTGATTCTCCTTAGCTTCCTGAGTTTTTTGGTCTGTCCTGAGAATACTGTCCAATGTCCTAGAAATCCCAAAGTCTTCATTTGGGTAAGAATGTGGAGGGTAAAGGGGGATTCCTTATTGTGTCTTGGCTCCACTCCAAAGTCCAAACTCTGCCCAAAATAAAAACAAACTCTTTTTGTCTTGGAGTTCTGGCTTATAATTGTTTCTGGTAGTGTTGTAGCCAGTTCTATCTCTGCCCTGTATCCTAGGCAATCTGTGAAAAAGAGTCTTAAGCCTCTACCACTATTGCTACTAAAGACTGGGGTATGTCCTGTGGAGGGTCAGTGTGATATTTCAGAAGCACCATCTCCAAAGGAGTTACACATACTATCCTAAATGTTATTGCTCAATAATTGGAGCTGTTCACTCTTTAGCACAGTCACATAAACAGATGGCAAGACAAGCATAGGCAAATTATTCTTGGCTGCTGGGATTAGTGGGCTTTTACCTTGAATTCTGTTTTACATTTTATGCCTCTATAAATGAGCAACTTACTCTAGTGCTACAACCTACTCCCCAGTTATCTGACCACTATTAAAATATGATGTTCTTCTTGATGTTGGTCAAGCAGCACAAATGGTAAGCAAAATTTTGTGGAGAACTACTCAACAAAGTTTATTAGTAAATGGATGCTATATCCAGCCAGCAAAGTGGTCATCTTTCAGGGAGTAAGAATTTGATTTTAAGTTACTATGTGGAGCAAGGGTGTGGGAGTAAACAAATGATTGTTTGACCTTTGACCCATCATTGTCATTACACAAATTAAACCAAAAAGAATAATATTTTGCTTCAAACATTAATACATTTACTTCCAAACAGGCTGTCAACTAGAGTGTGAGCTCAGCTACCCTGCTATACATCTGAAGTAACTCAGCTGAACTGAAAAGCTATTCCAGGTTTACAGTGGTGTAATTGAGAGACTGGAATCTCTTCCTGTACTAAAGAGCACAAGCCAGTAGCAGTTCTATAAATGGTTCTGTGCTGTGGATTTTTGACAAGGTGATTGTTTTGATACGATTTAGAGAGTCAGTTCTGATTGAATTTGTAACTGCTTTTGTTCATGTCACCTTTTATTTAGTCAGCAGAGAGAGAGGAATAATAGTAACTGGAGCAAAGCTGAAAATGAGTTACTTTTGTATCCATAAGTGTAACAATTGGGTTTTTTAAGCTTATTTGGCAGCACGTAGGCCATTGCCATGACATACTGGTTTTAGATGGCTATTGCCTGGAGATGTCCTGCGATAAATTGCAAGCTTCTCATTAAACACAATTTTATTGAAAAGCAAGCAAGTCTTGAACATCTTTCACAGGCTAAGGCGACCAATGCCCTGCATTTCAGAGGTGGACTGTTCTTGGGGTTTAATATTTTTAGTTTTTCCTCCTTAGAGGTGGGGAACTCAAGGAGTTTCTTTTTAAAATGAGGGATTTGCTTGGCAGGAGTATAATTCAAAGTGCCCACAGCTCTAATGTAGAACAACATTTGGATTTTAGACGTGTAAAGTAGAAGTGAAAAGCTATGATGAAATGAGAGAAACACATTTGATTTACAAGTTGTTCAAACTTTTTTTTTTTTTTTTTTTTTTTTTTTTGAGCAATCTGTTGTCAATGTTTCGTTATAGAGAATTGCAGACAAACTCCCCAGGAGAGAAGGAATATCAACAGATGGTGATTATCCTAATTGCACAAAATTCATATTCTTGGAAATGGAATAACCTTATCCTGCAAGAGAGATTTACATGCTCAGTCAAGTTACAAAGTGCTTCTGTTTTTCTCACGTTAAAAATTTCATCCAAAATTGTGAGACATACACATATAACACAGAAATTTTACTTGAATACCATAGGTTTTTTTAAATAAAATATCATGTGCCTTGGCTGCGTAGGAAACATACGTAGGCATTTTGAATCATGTGTGAAAAAGGCCACAAGGTACATATATTTGAGATATATAAATTTTAACAAATGTGTGTTTTAATAATCATCTTTTAAATTTTAATGAGTAGCTCTCGTGACGAACGGGCTTGTTAGTAACTGACATTTCATACATTGTTTTCTGGATCGATATCTACATATGAGCCAGTTTCTGTAAACAGACATTCTCTTTAACAAAGACTTCAAAAGAACTTGTATCATGTGAACTCAATGAGCACATACAACAGTCAGATTGACATTAAGAACAGAGCCCGAGGGAGAGCAGTGGAGAGGGGAGGATGAACTGTTTAAAGGAATGTTGAAGAGAGGAAAGGGTACTGGCTAAGAAAAGGAGCACAGGGAAGAGGGACTGGGTGAGAAAGTCAAGTCAGAACTATCATCTTCTCTGTAGAGAAATTAAGGAGATCCTAGAGAGAAGAGGAGGAGGAGAAAGTGTTTAAGGCAGAGACAAGGTTACAAGTATTGTGAGCTTATAGAGATGATAGAAGAAAATACAAATGACCTTTTTAGTAGAGAAAGTTCATGTGGTTCTTGGATGTCTATAAAATACAGGATTAAAGGAATGCATGGAAACAAGCACAGAGGAAGTGGCTTGGTATTGGTGGTATAGAGTGAGGTGAAAACAGAAGGCAAAGGATGTTGAAAGGGAAGTTTGAAATTGGAGCTGTTGGTATTCGTGAAGACAATAGTGGAAAGAAGAGCACTGAAATCTGACAAATCTGGAGGATAGGATTAGAATTCAAAATGATCTTGACAAATGAGATGGCCTGTGGCAGGGCAGGGGTAAAAACACCTCAAATGCCCTGCCTCTGCAGTTTAAATCCTGCTTCCTGGCAGGAGGCCAGGAGCAGGAGTTGCTGGTATCTGGCAGGGAAGCCCAGCTGTCAGCCCTAATGAGCCTAGGCTCGTAGGCTTAGCCGGGGCTGAGTGGCTATAGCTGGGGCAGGAAGCTGACCTGGCTACAAAAGCCCTGACTCAGGGGTAATTGAGGAGGGCCAGGCAGGGAAGAGGAGGCAGTAGTGCTGTCTCCTGGCTGTGTGCAAGGCACCTCAAGACCTGTGAACTAAGGCAGTGAGGTAACTGGGGACTGGGGGAACACTGTTTTGTCACTTGGAAACCATGAGGGAGCACTGTAAATAAAGGACACTTGAGAAACACTGAAGATTAGTGTTAAGACCTTTATTGGGAAACTGAGGAACACAGGGCTGCCCAGACCCTGTGACACTGGGGGCTTGTCCAGGATTCTCCTAGCTGGTGGGATCGCTGGCTGCTACCATGGAGGACACCCTGAAGTGGCTAGTGACAACAGTACAGGAGATGCAACAGGCCCAGCAAGCCGAAAGGCAGGGCCTGATGGAGTCGCAGACAGAGCAGCAGACTACATTCCAGCAATTCATCAGGGAGCAGTCTGCAGCACAGCAGCAGATCCTCCAACATATGGTGAGTCCACCGGCGGGGGATGGTGCCAGGCCAGCAGGATGGGGTCTCTGCAAGATGGGCCCTGCAGATGACCCCGACACCTTTCTCAGAACTTTTGAAAGGGTGGCTACCGCCACTGGCTGGGAGTGGAGGACCTGGGCATTGCAGCTGGCCCCATACCTAGGCAGAGAGGCCCAGGCTGCATTTTTGGCATTGGGCGACATGCAGGCCCAAGACTATGATGTGGTGAAGGCCACTATATTGGACCGGGTGTGCCTAATGGCCGAGAGATGTCAGCAGCATTTTAGGGAGGCCCGGTTGACTGAGGGCCTGCGGCCTAGGGCATGCTCCCAGAGACTATTGGACTGGGCCACATGGTGGCTAAGGCCACATGCATAGTCCCTGGACGAGGTAATTGATCAGATAGTACTGGAGCAGTTCCTCAGAGGGCTGCCGGCCCCAGTATGGGTGTGGGTCTGGAGGCACCAACCGGCCCAGGTAGCTGAGGCGGCGCGGCTGACCGAGGAATATCTCGAGGCAGAAGGGCCTCGACAAGGGACGAAGCCGGCCATGAGGGGCGAACCAAGTACAGGTCTACCCGGAGTGGCACCGAGGAGAAGGCCGGCCCTAGGGCCTACCCGCACCAAGGAACTCGCGTGTTGGCAGTGTGGACACCCGGGCCACAAGAAGCAAGACTGTCCGCAAATGGAGTGCTGACTGACAGACTTCTGTGGGTGGACTGGGAGGCTGGGGGAGCTTGGAAGCATCCCCTTTCCACGGTATCAGTGCTGTTGCGGTGGTGGGGGGCAGAGCCCCAGGAAGCACTCTGGGATTCAGGTTCCACCCGGTCACTGGTCCGAAAAGCCTTGGTGAAGCCCTGGTGGGTAGTTCGCAGGGCAAGGCAAGCCCTACAATGTGTCCATGGGGACACCCATAGGTACCTGGTAGCACGGGTGCCCCTAGAAGTAGAGGGGCACTTCCAAAGGCAACGGGTAGGCATAGTAAAGAAATTGGCCTACCCCATCCTCTTGGGAGGGGACTGGGGAACTCCCTCCAGGAAGGTCCGGAGCCAGGGTATGGGACCAGAGGAGGGGATCAAGGAGGGCCCTAGTAATGGGACAGAGGGGGCCGAGGGAGCCTCGATTCCTCTAAAGAGAAACCAACTCCCTCCTCCAGACCAGGGGAAAGGAGGGAGAGAGAACAGAAAACTTCTACTCAACAAGGCAAAGCCAGAGAGGAATGCTGGCCATGTGGGGCTGAAAAGCCCCCCGGGGAAGCACGTTCTAAGTGTGGTCCCCTAGGGCAAGAAGGAAAGCAAGACCAGGGAGACAGGCCACGGAGCCCTGATGCGGGGCACCTAGCCGACCAGCCCCCGCCAGAGCAGGGGAGCAGCCTATGCCTGGCAAAGAGGCATGGGCGAGGGAGCTGCCCTTACGCAGGGTGTGAGGGAAGGCCTGAAGACCCCAGAGAGGGTCTCCAGGAATACACAAAAGAGGAGCAAGAGCTCCAGGTGCAGTCGGGGTTTGTCTGGCCCAGGAGGGGCCGGGGCAGGTGGAGCCGGGCCACTTTGTGAAGGGGGGAGATGTGTGGCAGGGCAGGGGTAAAAACCCCCTCAAATGCCCTGCCTCTGCAGTTTAAACCCTGCTTCCTGGCAGGAGGCCAAGAGCAGGAGCCACAGGTATCTGGCAGGGGAGCCCAGCTGTCAGCCCTAATGAGCCTAGGCTCGTAGGCTTAGCCGGGGCTGGGTGGCTACAGCTGGGGCAGGAAGCTGACCTGGCTACAAAAGCCCTGACTCAGGGGCAGTTGGGGAGAGCCAGGCAGGGAAGAGGAGGCAGTAGTGCTGTCTCCTGGCTGTGTGCAGGGCGCCTTGAGGCCTGTGAACTAAGGCAGTGAGGTAACTGTCTGGGGACTGGAGGAACACTGTTTTGTCACTTGGAAACCACAAGGGAGCACTGTAAATAAAGGACACTTGGGAAACACTGAAGATTAGTGTTAAGACCTTTATTGGGAAACTGAGGAACACAGGGCTGCCGGCACCCTGTGACATGGCCTGAAATAAATAAGATGGAATTCCATCAGAACAAATGCAAAATACTACACTTAGAAAGGAATAACCAACTGCATAAATACAAAATGGGAAATGACTGCCTAGAAAGGAGTTTTGCAGAAAAGGGGGTCATAGTGGATCACAAACGAAATATGAGTCAACAATGTAATACTGTTGCCAAAAAACCCCGAACACCATTCTCTGGATATATTAGCAGGAGTGTTGTAATCAAGAGACGAGATGTAATTTTTCTACTCTGCTCAGTGCTGATAATGCCTCAGCTGGAGTACTGTGTCCAGTTCTTTGGGAAAGATGTGGACAAACTGGAGAAAGTCCAGAGGAGAGCATCAAAATTGATTAAAAGTCTAGAAAGCATGACCTACAGGAAAGACGGAAAAAAATTGGGTTTGTTTAGTCTGTAGAAGAGAAGACTGAGGGGGAAATATAACAACAGTCTTCAAATATGTTAAAGGTTGTTATAAAGAGGAGGATGATAAATTGTTTTGCTTAACCACAAAGGACAGGGCAAGAAATAATGATCTTAAATTGCAGAAAGGGAGATTTAGGTTAGGAAGTTTTTCTTAATATCTAACTGTAAGGGTAGTTAGACAGCCTCCCTAGTAATTTGTTCCACTGCTTAATTTGTTTTTAAAAATCTCTGATGACAGAGATTCCACAAACACCTGTCAGGGATGGTCTAGACAAAACTCGGTCTTGCCTCAGTGCCAGGAACTGGACTAGATGACCTGTTGAGGTCCCTCCCAGTCCTGCATTTCTATGACAAAGTCAGGGATTCTGGTGGGAAGAATATCATGGGAGAATGACTAGTAAAGTCAGAGAATGCAGAAAGAGGAATTTGTATTACAGACAATATGGTTGGAAAGACTGAAGTGGCACTTTTGTGAAGCTCAGTCAACAGGGTGACCAAAGCAGTAAGTCCATGAGTTGACTCAGAGTTTTAGATCAAAAGAGGAAGCTGGAAATCAGAAGTCAGCAGGGGCACTGGAACAATTTATATAGTGGGGGGGAGGGTGCTGAGAGCCATTGAACCAAACTGTAAACCCTGTATATGATGGAAACCACTTCAAGCCAGGAGGTGCAGCATCACCCATGGAAGTGAGAAACAACAGAGTCAGGTAGGTAATCACAAGAGGTTAAAATCACGGAGAGTACGAGGCTGAGATGAAAGCAAATGGGACAGCAAAATGCTGCTTTGTTTGGCTAGCAAGACCTTCAGGAAGACCCTTTTTTTTTTGGCTAGGAAGACTTAGCTTGTTTGTAAAGTATATAGCATACTTTGGTGTTACATGACAAATAATAAATTCAGAGGAGGAAGATTATGCAGAGCCTGAGGACAACCAACAGTAGCCCTGTGGAGGGAGAAGGAAGAGAAAAACCCAGATGAACTTTGCAATCAGAAGCACTTTGAAAGAGGAGACTGTGGGATATGAGAGCAGAGAGGTACTGGAAGCATGCTAGTAAGGAGACAGAGGAAGGACGGGGAGTGACAAGAATTACAGAGCCTGATTCCAGGACCACCACAAAGACCATTAGAGTGGGAAGTGCAATGCAGTGAGAGGCCACCAGTGGTCTAATGAGGTCAGCTGGAGATTGGTTAAGCCCTAAATGAGCCACAGTCTTAAGAGGAGAACTAAGTTTTGGTGAGCACAATGGATTAAAGGGATCAGTTATTCATTTTAATTTGGCAGATATTTTCCCCCCTCCCACTCTCTTCCAGTGCCATGCCCTGGTGATAGTTTCAGAGGAGTGTTGGGATCTGAGTGGCCAGACACTATACTTTTCTGTATTCAATCCCTTACATTTGCTCCAGGGGATTTACGGAACATGTTGGATCAGGAGGTTCCAAAACACTGACTCTCCTTATACTGTTCTATAATGACCACATCTTTGGTCTAATCCTAATCTCAGCCATGGTACTGTAACTGCCTTCTAGTTTTGATTTATTTGAAATTAACCTCTTAATTGCTATTCAGCTCTACATATACTCCAGCAACTGTTCCCAGTAGTATTTACACTGAAAGGAATGGAGTATAAACACACACTATGCAAAGTATGGCTGGTAGTGCATAGATTTGAGGATGTACAGATGACAAACTGTTAACTCCCTGTATTTTAATCCAAACTCTGTGTGTTGATTTTAAAATATTTATGTAAGTTTTTTTGGTAGTTTCTCTATACTGTAATATAAATAGTATTTATTCCCACCACCACCAATACTGCAGCTACAGTTGTCCCTATGTAAATGTTTCAAATTAGATTTAAATTTATCGTGACCTTCTTTGTGCATTTTTGGTGCCAGTGTCTTTTATTAGAAGTTTTGCTCAATAAGCCCCTTTGCCTGCCGAACTTAAATAATTGCTCAGGAAGTATCCCACTAAAGTTGTTTTATTCCATGGTATTTAATGACAAATCTGTCCAACAATCTAGCTTTGCAGTTGTAAATACACTTGCAGTGTGCTTAATTTATTGCAGGTTGGAATGAATATATTTATGGCTATTAAAGGGATGGTTAGTGGGTAGACTGCAAAAGTGATTGAGGGGGAGTACTAAATTTTGTGAGAGAGTCAAATATGGGAGGAGTGGTAGATAATTAAACCAGAGCAGACAGGAAATGGTTTTGGTTTCAGGAGACCACCTGGATGGACTAATTATTTTTCCATACTTTTTATTTTGCTTTTTTTAACAGAATATGGGTTTATACTAAGTCTAGATGTTTAAGAAGTAGGTCAGTAAGCATTATACCATCATAACAATCCCTGACACCTGAAGTAAGTCTTTTATATTAAGTTTGCTGTAAGGTTTGTGGAAAACATTTTAACACTTAGCATATTCAGTTTCTTCTGGGATTTTTTTCTTTCTTAACCCCTCTCCCCAGATTAGTCTGGGAATCATTAAGTGCCAAAGGCTTTCATCAAACCCATAAACAATAGGCAATTCCAGAGTAAACCCACTTATTTCTCAGGAGGTTTCAACAAAACACATTCTTACTTATTCAAAGCAGGGGGAATAAATCTGTACCTCTTTTTAAAAAGACTAGCTTTCGGCCCTGGAGACTGACACTGTACTGGATTTAAAACAAAAGCTGTAACAAAGGAGTCCTTGACAGGCTCAGTAAATTCTGGTGACATTTTGTAGATCTGCAATACATCTGCATGTGAGAGCTATTCTGTTAGTCCTCATTAAATTCTGCTCATCCTAGCAACATAGATATCCTATGAGAGAAAAAATATGGGCTACAGAGATGCTGAGTTTTGATCAAGCACAATAACAGTGACTCAGTCAGCTTCTGGGGAGAAAGAAAGATAGCTTTATTTTTACTGAGTGGCACTGAACCAAGGCTCAAAACAATAATTTCATGTTCTATCTGTATTTAATCACCACATACTTTTCTATGAGTTTTCTTTCCCTCTGGAGCTTCTTTTTATACAAAAATATCCTGTAAATTAACTTTGCATGATTTATTTAGCTATGGGCATTGAAAAACATAAATAAAAGTTGCCCTTAAAAGTACCTGCTCTTTTTTTCCCCTCCTACAATTACTTTACAAAGCTCACAGCCATAAAATGGTAAGACATGTTGAGGTATCCTACTCAGTCATAGTGGAGAACTCTGCAAAGCAGCATATTGGAGAGGTTTTGAGACTAATAATATTTTACATTGGTAGGGCACTGTATTCAGTATGAGTGCCCAAAGCAAACCATATATTTGATCCCAAAACATAGCAGAGACAAGCACACTCTACTAGGGAACAGGATTAGTATGTTAGAGATGGGTTGTTTAGCATCTGCAACCAGAAAGAATTTGGGAGGTTAAAAGAGGATGGAATGAATGAATCAGTCTGTGTGTCATCTCCAAACTGGATACATAAAAAGTACTAATCTGCAGAAGGAATAGAGCACTTCCTTATTGCTGGAATGCATTTAGCCAATAGAACTTGACTTTAATATAAAACTAGTATTACTTTTCAGGGACAGAACTTGGTACATGGCATCATTTATTCCAGTATTAATAATGCAAATCAGTGAATTCATTAATTCCAGTTTGGCTGTTCTTGCCATTGGGGTGGGTATTTTCTAGCAGGTGTTAGTGGAGAGAGTCATTGCATCATCCCAACAGGTGATTGATGGGCCCTATAGCACAACTACCATATTCAGGAGTTATTAGGTACTTTCAGCATTTAGACATACACTGACCTTTGCAATGGTATTTCAAAAAATTTGCATAAACATCAATCAGGCATAAAGCTCTAGTTTGGTTTGGATGACAAATACCCTGACTTTGGTCCCACCACTACCATTGTGCTGCTGAGTGGCAGAGCAATGCTTAGACAACTCAAATGAAGCAGGAGCAGAAGCAAGCTGGATGACATAACTGTGGACCAGGGTTACCAGTGGCAGATCTTCTCTACATTGGATCTAAGCAGGAGTTGGAGCAATGACTGACAGAGGAAAGGAACAACTCAGCCTAGTTTACAGAGAAGCAGGACCATACTGAGATGGAGGCCCAAGAGCAGCAGTAAAAGGTCCTCTCACTGGACAGAGTTTTGGGGGAAATGCCAAAGTAAACAAACATCTGTTTCTAAAGGCCTTCTTTTTTTCCAGTCTCCTCCCCCATCCAAGACTCTTTAGCTGGAGAGACTGCTAACAGTTTCTGAATTTGCATCTCTCCTAGGCAGACTTGAAAGAAGAGAAGCAGGCCGTTTCTTATTCTTGCTGATCAATTTCAAGCTGCTGTCTTTTCCCAAGTATGTGTGTAATCTGGTGACACCATTACTAATTAGCAGGCTGAGCAGCTTCTTCAGGGCACAAAAAGTCCTCTGCCTTACTTGGTTAATTTTCTACAAAAAGCCTTTTCCTGCCTGAAGAAGTATAGAGTGTGCCCACCCCAGCACAACTCTGCTAAGGTTAGGGACAACGCATCTTCTATGGTTTTATTTCTAAACTGTGTAATTAAACCTCTTTTCAATGCTTACAATTTCAATTCTAATGAACAGAAGAAACACTATTACACAGCAGCAAGAGACTTGTATGCTATGAGTTAAAGCCCTGGACGAAGATACTACTTGACAGCACTAGGATTTATTTATATTTTTAAAAAAATTCAAGTGGAAGAGCAACTGCCTTTGGAACATTTGGATCCTTGGCTCAACATTCCAGCGGGGAGAGAGTCTTCTCAGAGTGAAAAGGCATGTCTAGATCAAAGAGACTTTCATAATTCTCCCATGAGGGCTGCTAGAGGGCTGCTATTTGACTTCCATGGAGCTTTTGTATACTGTAGGCATTGCATGGCAAGGCACAAGTAGTGGCAGAAGAAATTTTTGTTAGTTTTACATTCTCACTCCACAGTCTTTGTTCATGTGGTTAGGCACAGGGCTTATTTATCACTAGTAGCAGAGACGGAAACTTTTCCCTTTGGGGCATTATTTCAGCTTGGGCTTCTCAAGGGCTGTGAGAGTATGTAGATTATGCTGCAACTATACTACTAGAATTCAGGGAGGTAGATGAGGGTGATATAGAGAGTGGACTTGCTGATTCTTTATAGTTATAGAAAATAAATGAACATGATGGAAAGCATTCCTGGCTTCTTAAAGCACTATATAGAACCAAGTCTTGTCTCTATAGATCTGTAACTTACTGAACTTCAGAAATGGCTTATTTTTTAAACTTGTTAGTTACCTCCCATAAGAGTTAAAAACCTTGACTTTTAAGTCTTTTCACAATTTTGGGGGTTTTGTTTTGTAATACTTAAAAAGAAATAATTTTCTTTCTCTTGTTAGCTGTAACTTTCTGGCAGATTTCTTTTGAACAGCCCTGCAAATTGAGGCTTCTGGCTCTCTTCCTCGTAATGACTGAATGATGAATGCAGTTTCTCTTGGCTTTCAGAACACACAGTGGAAATCCCAGCTTGGAGTCATGAACCTCAGGCAATACAGTGCACATCATGGGCTGAGCTGTGAAAATTGGAAATATGCACTTGGAGAGAGCAGGCTCTTATTAAAGAGGAGGAGGGAAGGTGCAAACTTGTTCAACTTCACAAGTCAAAACTGTGATCAATTTGTGTCCGTCAAGAATATTGCTAAATACAGTTGACTAATTAAAGTCTAACCTAAACTATGTATAATTTTATTCAAAAATTAGAAAATGCTACTTTTCCAACTGCAATAAGCATCACTTAGGTACGATAGTCATTGACTTATCTGTGTGATATTTTATATTTATGGCTTTGAGCTGAGACTAAATACTCAGTTACTCCATGAAATGGGAGGTAAAGTGCCACAGAAATGTATTGGATAGCAGCCATTTGAATCTTCTTAAAGACTTTTTTCAATCTAGGTATAAGTATCAACCGTGAATGACAATACTTCTCTTGCAGAGTGAGATGATGATGATAGAGTTTCCAAAGGAAAAAAGCTTTGTTAAAGTGAGGTGGTGAGGTTAAAAGTGTAAATGTACAATAATTTTAAAATATATGTGTGGGGAGGGAGTAGACATTATAGCATGTTCAACATTCTAAAAATGCAAACATCCAAATGCAATGAAATTCATAGTTATGGTTACAAGTTGGAAAAAAAATTAACAAAAGGATAATAAATGAAAATGCAGCAAAGTGCTGCAACCATTCTTTCAATCTTCAGCGCTGATGTCATGTTGCCCTCATCCTCTGCATGAAAAGTAGACAACATATGTGACAGATATCACAGCTAGTTGATATGTTAAATCCTGGATAACTTTTTGGTTTCACCTAGAACTGAAGTGTCTGATATATCATAAATATCAGACACCTCAATATAATCCATCTATATAAGCCATAATAGATGTAGCTCAAGATACATCCACTATGGGTGATATAGATGGATTATTTTGAGGCTAATCATCTGGGTCTAAGGGGACCTGCAATCAAAGAGAGCTTGACCTCTGTGAGTAGCAAAGGGCTAAATTGGTTGTAAAATGTCCATCTCTTGAGGTAAGGGAAGTGAGCCCCTGATTCTGTAGAGACTCAAACATGTTCTTCACTTTTATGCATTGACCTTAATTTCAGTGGGACTGTACACAGTGCATATAAAGAAGCATATGTGTAATTCTTTGCAGGATTAGGGTCTACATTAGGAATGAGAGAGAATCTTTCCCATTTATTGAGAAAACAGTGTGGTCCTGAGTGCAAATAGCCAATCAGAGCAAGAAATGTTCAAATCGAGAACAATACTGGAATTTACCTGATGTTTGGGGCATTCAGATCTTGCAGTTTGATTTAGACCTTTTTAGAGAGAATGGGTACCATGAAGTATTTTGTGCAGGACTCAATTTTTTACAGCATAGGTGTGTCTACAGTGCATGCACGATGTGAAAATGCATGATCCATTTGCATTCACAGTATCCCCTTTCCGAGTCCGTAAAGTGGACATATTGATAAATATTTGTCACCCATTTTAAAAGCAATCATGTGTCGGATCCTGGGAGCTTTTCCTGAGCAAGATGGCAGGTCTGCAAGATTGGTCTCCAGTTTTACACCTAGAAAGAAAACATACTACTTCTTTCATTCCTTCAGAGGGTGATTAAGGTCATGGCCCCAAAGCAGCGACATGTATGGACGCTTGTTCCCATGCAGAGTCTCACTATAGTCAATGGGACTTCTCTCATGGAGGTAAGGCTCCGCAAGGGTGGGTCAGTTTGCAGAACTGAACTATTACAGTTATGTTGAAAGGTATCTTCATAATGCTAGCTTTCTTAATTCTCTGAAGTCGGGTTTTAGTACTGCTCCCACACACTAGCTATTTATGTGGATGTGCTTAAATACATGTTCCACCCTCCCCAAAAGACTGATTCTTAATACAGGCACTTCATAAATTAATAACCTCTTCAGTTTTTATTTTAGTTTGTCAGGAAAGAGGAAATCCAAAGCAAAATAGAAGAAACAATGAATTGCAAAAATCAGTGTTGTGACTTGACACGAGTTATCAACAGATAACATGAGAGGAATCTTGGAATTTAGATTTATTGACTGCCGGAGCAGTAGCTCTCTGTGGACTGGAAAGATGCATAAATATTAATAGGATGAGATTCTTCACATTCCTGGGGACTGAGATTTTGAAGACAGTCGGTATGCGGCCCCATTCCAGCTTCTATGTATGAGACAATTACTTATCACTCATGTATATAAACCTGTAAGCTATTCTCACCCGTAACTATTCTGGTTGCTCTGCTCCATTGTAATATTTGTATCTGTGTGGATCATTTACTAGTGATACATTGCTAAATGAGCTTTATCCTACTGAAGGCAAATACTCAAGATCCACTGGGGATAAATAATATCTTAAACTGTCTGAATATGAGACCTGTGAGCATTCTGTATTTGTATAAATATTTGCATTTTGTAATTAGTACTTCATATAAAATGCCTCTGCAACTACAGTAGTACTAATATTAATAATCATAATGATCAATTATAGCAATATCAGAGACAATAAAAAAACCCAACATAGTTGACAAGAGAAGTACTAAAGCTTATGAGCTCACTCTCAAATGGAGGAAAAATGTAGCTAATTAAATTACATAGCCACTATAAAAATAATTTAGCAACACCTTCTGTTCAGATTGTTTGGATTTGTTTCATCTGCATCAAATGCTCTAGCTACAGGCCAAATTTTGTCACTGACAGTCTGACCTGGTTTGGAGGCTGTGCGGAACTCCAATTGAGGGAGGAATATGTGGCACAGCATGGCTGATTCTTGGCTTTTCTCAATGTTTCTTGTGTGGTTCAAGGATCACATAGTACTTTTGTAGAGGAGTTGGAGGTACTTATGCAGATAAAAATGAAATGCCATATATTACCACCTTTCCTTTATAGCTGCTCCGCTGAAGGTTTTTCTTCTCTTTGGTACTTGCCAGAGACAGAATGGGAGCAGAGAGCCCTAAATCCTCAGCCGGGTGGAAACAGTCATAGCTCTATCAACTATACTGATTCACAACAGCTGAGGATCTGACCAAGTAATTCAGTCACCTTTTATTTGGTGATGCGTCCACATAACTACATCTCATAGCAAATGTTTTAAAACTCCCACCATGGGATATGGACATTCCCTTGGGATCAACTGTCTGCTCTTGAGCAAATGCCTTAAATGTGTCCTTTTTTCCTCCTCAATCTCCTTGTCTTTACCTGGTGATTCCAATACACTATCTGTGTCATAAGACTGTTTAGTAAGCAGCCTTCATCCCACATGGGTGAAGAATCTCATAATAATGAGCAAAATTACTGTGTGATGCTTTTCAAAGACCACAACCAATGGAGAGGAATCTAAATGTTCAGGATCCCTTTGGAAGCAAAAGGTTACAAGGTGCGCTACATCAGATGCAGGATATATATAATGAATGATGATTTCTCATCTTTATATCAACCAGATTTATATCAAATGAAATATACATGATTGCTTCTCAATTAATCAGAGAACACAGAGACTGAAAAAGACTTATTAGGTTACGTCCTCCAGCGAAGGAATAATTATTATTTTGGTGCCAAGTCTGTTTGGTGTTGATAAGGTCTATTGTTTGCTGTATGCAATCCTGAGAGAGACTCATAGGTAGAACTATGAACATTTTGGAATGAAACTGAGATTTATGGGTCTCGACCTGTTCAGCCATGGTAGGAGAAAAGGCTTTTGGTACAAACTCTGCATATCCATTACAATCTGATCTTGTGGGATAACACAAGTGAAGTCTACGCTTCAGTTTAGATTTAGATGAACGCCAAAAGAATTGGGAAGATCTAATAGATTTTTATCTTTAGATCTACAGCTTCCTTTGAAACTTCCAAACAAGTAGACAATTTTAGGCTCCATATGAATAATATAAATTACAATGTAGGTTCTGGTTTATTTTTTAAATTGTTCATCCAGCCTTTTCTTACCATTATTTATATGTTTATAATAATAGTATCTAGAGGCCTCTGCTGAGATCAGTTGTGCCCTGTTCAAATGGAGTGAGAGTCAATTTCCCCCGCAAAAAAGCTTTTTTTTTTTTTTTTTTTTTTTTTTTTTTTTTAATGGTCCACTTAGAAATTTTGGAGACTGGGAGAATGTTATTCTCCTACTTACCTGGTGTGTGATGTGTTTAACAAAGTGTTGCATAATCTGCCATTAAACAAATGTAGCCATAATGATTATATTATTTGAAAGCTACTTTATTGTTTTATAAATATAAGGAAAGTGGCCTAGCATACAAATACACTGCATCTGTCTTTGTTCTGTTAACATTTTTGTTATCATGATATCATCAGTAGATAGCTATTGTGCAAAACAATGGCAAGGCTACCTAAATGGCTGGAGAAATAGGGTCACTTCTAGGTGACCTAAAGAGGGTTCTTCAAGCAGCTCTGGAGCAGGGCCCATTAGAGACAGGAGCAGTTCAAGCACAACCATTCAGTTTGGCTCAAGGTTCTGTGTGTGACTTTCTCCCTACTTGCTACTCCAGTGTTTTGACAACTTGGTTGGCTCACACCTGTAGAGGTTTGTGGTGGAGTAAACAGGTAATGTACATATCCAGAAGCGAGGTTAGTTTATTGGCAGAAAGAAGGCTAGATGGAGGTTCTGGGTTCCCTAGGAGGAGGGTAGAACTTAAGACATACCAGGTCTGTGATTGGTGGTATGACTCCACAGGTAGTTCAAGTTATCACCACAGAGCTCTCAGTCATCTTAAAGGAGCAATTACTGAACACTACATGGCACTAGAGCATGAGTAGTATAGATCATACAGGTTATTTGACTGACAGGTTACCTGCCTGCAACTGCAGGTTAGGCATCATTGCTTGAAGTAGCATCACTAGCCCCACAGCAACATCTGACCCCTTTGTTTTCATCTCTGTCTCTTGTTGTTTGGTGCCTTATTATAAATGGCCTTCAACATCTGTCCCTCCTGACCTGGTAATTGATTCCCCCTTCCTGTTCTTCATGTCTTCCCTTTAAAATGTGCTTCTTCTATGGGAGTACAAATCCATTGTTAACAACATCTTTATTGGGTTTTTTTTAGAGTACTTACCACACAAGCCGTATGTACTTTTTAAAGTACCTACCCCTTAGGGCCAAGGACAGTGTCTCTCATTTGTCCGTAAAGACTCATGGCACACAAAAGGAGACTTTTGAAGTTCACAGTGGGCACGCAGTGTGTTTCCGTTCCCTGACTAGATAAGCATAGCTCTTAGGGAGCCTGATTCTTCAAGGTACTCAAGAATGTTCATGACTTAAGGCACATGAGTGGTCCTACTAAATGTCATGCTTATGTATCTTGCTGGACTGGGGCCTGGATCAGGTTTCCAGTACGAAGGCCCATGTCTGAATTCAAAATTTACTTTTCCCAAATATTCCTCAGTATTTGCTCTTGAAATGTGCTGTTCCCACAAACATTCCTCCTAGTTTAGTCATTGATTAGAATACTCATGGGAGGCAAGCAAAAAGGCATATGGAGAGGAAGGGTGATGGTCTTGTGGTTAAACACTTGGGCCTGGGAGTCAGGAGACTTGGAATCCTGGCTCTGCTTCAGACTTTGCTGTGTGACTTAGGGCATTGAGACACAATGCCTAATCTGTAAAATGGGATAAGAATACGTCCCTGTCTCAAAAGGGTATAGTGAGGATAAATATTTGTGAGATGCTAGGGAACAAGGGCCATATATGGAAAGTGATTAAATATATTTGCTTCAACTTTTGTTTACAGTTTTGAAACAGCAATTATAAAACACATGCCCAGCTCAATTCAATATACATGCCTATTACCAATGCCTAAAAGTCATATTTATACCACATATCCATGATTGTTTAAATGTATTAATGCTGAATTTTGAATTAGGTGGGTTTTGTATGTGGACACTTCACACAGCTCAGTGCTAGCAATGGCTAATTAGATCAAAAGGGAGTTCCCCTGCACCTATTATTTTTTTACTTTTAAACTCACTTAAACATTATTCATAAAATCCAGCCCCCTCCCAAAACTCATTATTTTCTTCTGGTCCCTGGTTTCTAATTCCAAATAATAGCAAAAAAATATGTAAAATAGAAAATCACATGGTAGACTTGTTCTTACTTCTACCATGTGGTCTGGTATCCTTTTTGCCCATTTTAACTAAAATTCAGTGCTCAGCATCTCAGAGCATTCCCCAAGCACATAAAGGATTTTTTATTTTCATAACCTTAAAAAAAGTACTAGGTCATTCTGTAATAATGGTCCCTAGGACAGTTAGGCAATTTTCGTGGGGCACCACAATGGGTCACCAATTCAGACTTAATACAGTGAATAATTTCATTAAAAGAAACCTGAAAACAAAACTGTTGAAAATGTCAAAATTGTGTTCTTTCTACCAGAATTTTTTTTCATTTTGTAAAGAAAACAGCAGCAGATGGATATATCCTGGTCCCTGCTTTTTCCAAATTGGGGCACCACATAGGATAGAGGTAATAGGATACCATAACAGGGACTATAGGGTGCATATATAATAGTCTCTAGTGATAATTCATTTTGCTTTAATTTTGCAGTGGATTCTCTGGAAGCTGAATTACTGGCTTATACAATAGGGTGACAGTTCCATCTCTTCAATGGAAAATAATACTAACATTCTGGCTTGAATTTACCTAGGGAATAATTTATGACTATTTTAAATGTATGTTCTAAATCAGGGGTAGGCAACGTATGGCATGGGTGCCAAAGGTGGCACACAAGCTGACTTTTAGTGGCACTCACACTAACTGGGTCCTGGCCACTGGTCCAGGGGACTCTGCATTTTAATTTAATTTTAAGTGAAACATCTTAAACATTTTAAAAACCTTATTTACTTTACATACAACAATAGTTTAGTTATATATTATAGACTTATAGAAAGAGACCTAAAAATGTTAAAATCTATTACTGGCACGCACAACTTTAAATTAGAGTGAATAAATGAAGACTCGGCACACCACTCCTGAAAGGTTGCCAACCCTGTTCTAAATTGTGCTTTGTTACACCTATGGAAATCCAGAGTAATTCCAATAAACTGGTGTAATTGCCAGCAGAATTTAGCCCTATGAACCCACTTCCAATCAGCAAGAGGACAGCAAAGCGTGCACAGAACTAGATCATCTAATGACTAGGAGTGACCCTTCTGGAACAGCTCAGGCTCTTGATGAGATTCCAAACTCCAGACACACTGCAATCAGAAAACTAACATTAGCTCAGACAGGATGCATGAGTCAAGGATATTGCAGTGAGATGAAAAACATGGTATTCAGGCATCTGCTGCTCTCCAACTGCCAGGCACTATTTGCGGTTCATGCTGCTGATCGGAGCATACTGGAAAAGAAACAAAAACAGTTTAAATTGGGTTTAGCAGCTAACACCGTTCATGTGACTTACTGAAAAAGAGAAGGTTTTAGCTGCAATGCCATGAACAGGGGATGGCCTGTTTTGGGGTTTTTTTTTATTATTATTATTTTTACTTTTTTCAAATCTGTCCATCTCAAATGGTAAGGTTTAAGAGTCTGAAACTCAGAATCTACACTGACTAGAAAAAAGGCATATGTGGTCATAAAGGCTGAGATCAAGATTATGCTGTCTATTTTCTTCTATAAAAGGTTCCTCTATTGAATTAATACCTGGGGTTCACACACAAACCAAAATAGTGATTTTTTATGATATGGCCCATTTATCTGGTTTGGCTTACAGGCTAAATTAAAAACCAGAGCGTGGTGACCTGGGTCAGATTTAAAAATAGTTATTCCTCTTCCAGACCATACTTCACGTTAGTAGTAACACTCATAGGTGAATGCTGTAGTCAGCAAATGTTTCAACAACACAGGGCATGACCTTCCATATACAATTAATGCCAACTAATGTGAATTTGATGTGAGTTTTGGATTGAAACTATTGTGCTAATAAGGGAAAATATCTTTCCCTTCCCCGCAAACCTTTATCTGAAACATGAACTAAATGTGAACTATATCTTGAGGTTTGAAAAAAAAGTAATTCTATTTCATTATTTGTCATTTTTATGTCCTACTTCTTGGATCCAACCAGACAAGACCTGACTTTCCTGCCACACCAGTTTTGCATCTGTGCAACTTCATTAATTGCAGTGGTTATTCCTGATTTATACCAGTGTAAGGCAGGGGAGAGTCAGACCCAGGAAAAAAAGCTATTCTCCTGGCATTTCTGGCAGTTTACAGAAGCAAGATGTATTGAAACTCTTGAGAGAGTTTCTGTTTTTATGAAATGTCCAGCCCAGTTATAGTCACCCAAGAAGGTCTGATAGTTTAGATAATCATTACCTCAGACTCTGAATATTTTGTTATTGTTATTAAATAGACCTACATGGTTATTAAGATGGCTTTTACTATAGTCATTCTTCTTTCATCTTTTATACAGATAAAGTCAATTTCAAAATAGTTTTGTGGGGGGAAAAAACTGTACAACTAAACCCCATCAGTTATTTTTAGACATACTATAGTAAAAATAAAAATGACCTTGTGTTTGCTGTTAAATGTTCAGCTCATTTTTCTAGCTTTGTAAAACTGAAAAATAAGGTTTATATATTTTTACTTGTAGCATTTCTTCCACTTATTAACCTTTCCAATAAATCAAGCAGATTGCACTGGTCAATGGATTTGACTCAATGAGTGTTGGATTGGATGCTTGGATATATCCGGGGGCAAAATTTGATTCTGTATGTATGCTTCCCAAGCTCTCGATCTCTAAATTTGTCAGTGCTTTTTTTGGTCTATTGATTATATAAAAGGGCCCATTTTATTTTATAGAATAATTGATTGCCTCCAAGCATTGATTAATCCCCAGAGTTATGTTCAATCAATCCCAACTGACCTAATTCTATCCTGTGAACAAACCCATCAGCTTTACTGATAAAATCCCTAGTGGGAGAATTGCATTAGGATAGGTAGGAATCTGCCTAGACTGTCAATTTGCTTGATTTGTTAAGTGAGGCAGAGGCTCAGAAATTTTGGCTAGAAAATTGCTGAGCTTTCAACAATTAGAATCACATTTGCGCTGGCTACTTTATTCCAAAAGCAAAACCTAATAATGTCTTTGCTGCTTTATTGTTTATATCAAAGTGAGGTAGTCTCCTTCCCTTATAGGGTAAACTTTAGTCAATAACTGTCAGTCAGATACTTTATTTGACTAGATTGGTGCAGCTAGAAGGTCTTGCCAAAGGACAACTAGGACATCTACTGCCCAGCATATTTATTGTAGAACAGCTCAGTTATGTGAAAAACAACTTTTTAAATGATGGGATTGTGACTGTTTTATTGTATTTCTTTAGGTTTGGTAGGAATAGATTTTCTTTGAAGACTTCTAAGGTTTCCATTTGACTTCTTCTGAAACATTAACTCCCCCAACCAAAAAAAAACCCATCTTCAAAAGAATAAAGACAACAAAAATGTTGAACATTATCCCAACAAACCTTTTAATAATTAATAGCTTGTCAGAGCACTTTAAACGTTCCGTAGCTTTAATTTCTGACCTGAATATTTTCTATACATTTTGTAGTAAGCACTGAAATTATCTATAGAATCTCAAAAATAGATACAGAGGGCCAGATTCTCAGCTGTACCAGATCTCCACTTTGTACAGCTGAGGGGAAAGTGAGGGGAAAGGTGTGTGTAATCTGTCTGGGTGCTACTCTAAATTATGCCACTTGCGATAGCCTGTAATGGTCTGGTACACTAGCGGAGGATCACTGGAATGCAGTAGTGTGTTTGTATATCGTTTTGTTGTGGCCATGCCCCCAGTACATTACCTACACTGGAGGCTCCTAGTTGGATGGTTCTGTGGCACCCAAGGATTCTCTTATGTGAGAGGAGTGTCTTGGTAACTGCCATCTGCTTTCATTCCAGAATGAGGCAAACAGCCAAGGAAGGCAGAGGAGAGGCTCTGGGCCAAAGGGTGAAAATCAGCCTCCCCAAAGTGCAAGGGTGAGCATGAAGAAGAAAAAATCAACTGGACAATAATCTTCTCAGATTTCTATTTGCTATTACAATTATTACAAAAAATAATTCTAGTCCTGCATTTGATCCGAAACCTGACTACAGTTTAACTTTGAGTTTACAAAGCAGGGCACACTGGCATTCTCTAAACATCATTAAAAAAACAGCCAATTCAAACATCATGGAAGTAAAGCTTGTGGCAAATGGTTTAGAAAATGGTTTTGGACTCCATATAGAAGGAAGCATTGTGCACAAAGATGATACTTATGCTTATTAAGGAAACTACAAATTGTGAAATATTTGGCACTTATTTGTTTTGAAAATGTAGCAATTGTTGTGTCAATATTGGGATGGTTCATTTTCTGGTCACAAATATAAATGGAAAGAGTTTTCGAAAGTAGTCAAACATGCATCTTTAAAGACTTTGTTCCAAAAAAAAAAGAAATGTAACAGATTATCCTGATGAAACTAACAAAAAAACTGCAGATATGTTGTTGGAAAGTCAAATATCCCTTTTACTTCATATTTGATACAATAGGCCTTTTATAATTTTGTGTAAGTCATAAAGAATTATGCAGGCTGTTAAGGAGGAGTGCTTTTACTTTAGACAGATAAGGATTAGGTTAGCATTAGTGGTGCCAGCAATCAGATAAAATTTCACTTCAAAACTGGTGCTATGCTGATCTACCTGTATTTGTTACCACTGTTGTAAGCCATAATTAGGCCAGGGCCTCATTCATAATAGTTTAAAGTCAGCAGTATGTCATTACTAACTTTTTAACTATGGAGATGCTGGTGGTGAGCCCACAGGTGATGTTCTGCTTAGATCTCTACTTAAATTCCACTTTAATAGTTTGAACTTCTTCACTAAATTGGACACAGTAACTCTTCAAAAGATAACTGATCCCTTACTCTCCACCCCAGATCTAATTGTAAAGATTTAAAGAGGAATGATTTTTAAATGCTCCCCTTTCGAAAATTAGTTAGGGGAAGAGCTGACGTATTCTTATCTCTCTAAAACCACAAATGCCCTCAAACCCACGCTGGACGTGGGCATGCACCCACACCTACAGCTTAGGTCACGTTTCTAATTTACATAAAAATAAAGTTATTCTTATTTATTGACTGAATAGTTTCTACTCGCTACTTTCCTTCTTCATTGATGTCATCCCACTCCCCTTACAGCAGATGTGATCAGCATGCTGGATGGATCCTCTGAGGCTGGGAGTTAGGTTAGTTAGCAGGGGAGTCAATGAAGTATATGGGAAGAGATGGGACTATTAAGGGAGGAGGGTGTTGTGCAGAGAGAGAAGGAGAAACTTTAAACTACTGGTCCTCCCCTCTCTGTGTTCCATCTATGCCCTTTTCTGTCTTGAGGCCTGGGGACAAGGGAGCTCAATGTGTCTCAAGACATGGCTGTACTATACCTGCAGCTCTGCAAGTATACAGTTGTAGCCCTATAGTGTACATGCCTTTTGCATCCACAGAAAGGTTTTTTTTCCATTAATTTAGGTAAACCACTTCTCTCCCTAGCGGTAGGCAGATCAGTGCAAGAAATCTTTTGTCAGCCTAGCCACATGTACGCAGGAGGTTAGGCCGGCTTCAATATGATGCTTGGAAGCATGAAAAGTCCATACTCTTGAGTGACACAGCTAGGTTCCATCTAAATTTTCAGTGTAGACCCCAGCTCCATAGCAGAATCATGTGCTCGCTACTTTTATCTGCAAAAATGTTTTTGAAATACTTTCTGTATTAATCCAGCTCTAAGCCATCCAAAAGGAATAACTATAAATACACATGTATAGTAATAGGAATGAGTCTAATAAATCGCCTACTTTTTATCATCCCTGAAAACAATTTAATAAGCGACTTAAATGTGCAGAGGGAGAGTCAATCTATCATATGCCATCATTGAAATAATTCTTCACAGTAGCTGTATCAAGATATATATGCAACATTATAAGAAAATAGTGCAGTCAATAAACAAGTATAGAATGTCTATAGTTATGACACTTTACATAAACATGTATTCTTTTAATGTTACTACTCTTGCTTTTTTTATTTAAACATGCTGGCTAGTTCCCAGAAGATGTAGCAACTTCCCCAGTAAGTAGTGAAAGACAAAACTGCACTACATTTCCTGGGGAAACTACAATAACCCATTTCCAGATAATTGCAGAGTGTGAGAGAGAGAATGAGATTTATTATTCAGACCATTAAATTAAAGGAAATCAACATCTAACAGTATCAGAGGGGCAGCCATGTTAGTTTGTATCCATAAAAATAATGAAGAGGCCAGTGACACCTTAAAGACTAACAGATTTATTTGGGCAAAAGCTTTCGTGGGAAAAATAAAAACCCTTCTTCAGATGCATGGAGTGAAAATTATAGATATAATGGCACATGAAGAGAAGGGAGTTACCTTACCAGTGGAGAACCAATGTTTACAAGGCCAATTCAGTCAGAGTGGCTGTGGTTCACTCCCAATAGTTGAAGAAGAGGGGTCAATGCCAAGAGAGGGAAAATTGCTTTCGTATTGAGCCAGCCACTTCCATTCCCCATTCAAGCACAAACTGATGGTGTTAAATTTGCAAATGAATTGTAGCTCTGCAGTTTCTTTTTGAAGTTTGTTTTTGAAGTTTTTTTTTTTTGTTGAAGGGTGGCTATTTTTAAATCTATTATTGAATGTCCAGGGAGATTGATGTGTTCTCCTCCTGGCTTTTGTATGTTACCATTCCTGAAGTCTAATGTGTGTCCATTTATTCTTTTACATAGAGACTGTCTGGTTTGGCCAGTGTACATGGCAGAGTGGCATTGCTGGCACATATCACATTAGCAGATGTGCAGGTGAATGAGCCTCTGATGCTGTGACTAGTATAGTTGGGTCCTATGATGATGTCTCTAGAGTAGAGATGGGGACAGAGTAGGCGATGGGGTTTGTAAGAGGGATTGGTCCTGGGTTAGTGTTTCTGTGGTCTGGTGAGTATTTGCTTCAAGTTGGGGGCGAGGGGCTGTCTGTAAGCAAGGATTGGTCTGTCTCCCACTGTCTGTGAGAGTGAGGGATTGTTTTCCAGGATAGGCTGTAGATCATTGATGATGTGCTGGAGAGGTTTTAGCCAGGGTCTGTACGTGATGGTCAGTGGAGTTCTGTTATTTTCCTTGTTGGGCCTGTTCTGTGGTAGGTGACTTTTGAGTACTTGTCTCACTCTGTTAATCTGTTTTCTAACAGTGTGACTGATAACAAACTTCCCTGCTAAAGAGAAGTACAACATGATCAGCATGCTGGAGACAACTGTTCCTTGGTTTCCGAACAGGATTCTTACACTGTTTTGTTTGAACCAGAGCTGTGCAGTAGTTCTAATTTTCACTTCACTAAATATCTGAGATGAAATCTGCCATTATTGGACTTCTTCAGATTCCCAGCTGTCCTACAGCCTAATCGTCTGCCCCTCTGTCATTTCCACCAGTTATCCCTGGAAATGCAGTGTTATCTTATGGAAAGAAATTAGATAGTGATGGTGTGGATGTGGCTATTGAATGGATGGGAGGAAAGGTTCACCATTGTTTTTATAATTCCCCCTTAAAAGAAGAAAGCTCTTGGCAGTCTCTACATCACTGAAAGTAATCAGAATGTGCTCTGTTGCTTTTCATCTAGCAGAATTCATGAGGTCTAGAGTATGATGAAGCTTTCCTAGACTGTTATCAAAGACTTGTACTCTTCATGGTCATTGAGCAGGGCACTACGCCACATACCTTCCTCTTTATATATTTTCTGGGCTTCTCCCACACCTTTGCAATGCCTTCTGTGTCACCAGATTTATTTATTTATTTTGTACTCCATGGTTTAAGTAGGGAATCCATAAAGTACTCAGCCACCTCTGCAATCCACAACACTTCCGCTTGCCTGCCATGCCCCTGAGGTCACTTGCCACCGACTCTTCTGCAGTAAAAGTTTCCTAGGTGCTATGTTTCTGTCAGAGTTAGAATGACTCTAGAGACTAGTGGTTAGGGCATCTCCCTGCAGCCTGGACACATGAGCCTAAACCCCTTCCAGCTTGAAAATCTGGGCCTTAGTGCATAGCAGACTCAGGTGGGGGAGTAGATCTGTAGCCCATCTTGCCATGAACTAAAGGTACATCTGCATTTGAGCTGTGAAGTGTGATTCCCAGCTTGTATAGATGTACGAGTGGTAGCTCTGCTTAAGCTAGTACACTGAAAATTACTAGGCACCCAAGTACATAACAAGGTCTCTGGGTGGGTATGTACTTGGGTGGCTAACCTGACCTGCCGCCTGCTGTCAACTACATTGCTATTTTGTAACATGCTAGTTTCAGTGCTAGCACTGGTACATCTGCGTGAACTCAGAATCACACCTCCCACCTACATACCCTAAGTGTTTGTGTAAATGAGCCCTCCGATCATATGGGTGTGAGGCTTCTTATCTTTGCATGGCTAGTGTACATGCTCTGATTGTGTCTCGTATACAATGTTCTTCCTCTCACAGCTCTATAGGCACAGACACTACCACAAACAGACCTGATCACTACAGTAGCAGGGAGGGAGTTTACGAAATGTGCATGGACAAATTTGCAACAAAGGAGAAGTCAGACATAGGGTGAATTTAAATAAGAGAGCAAATGAGGGTAGATGTGTGTGTGAGGCGGCAAAGGGCCAGGAAATGGGGAAAGGTGGATGTTGTTAGGGGGCTCCTTAGAGGAGAAGGGAAGAAATAGCAGAAGGGGAAGAGATATTTTTGTTTGCAGCATTTGTTTGGTAACAACCAATCAACCAAAAAAGCAGAAACAAACCCCTCAGCTTTATGGGCAACTAGAGTTCAGCACAAGATCCCCAAAGTAACATTGTTCCCATCTCTTATCCACTTTGTGAGGTTGTCTGTGTATATATTTTTATTTTGCCTTGGCTGTAATGTAAATCTCTAGCAGAACATTTTTACTCTTTCAACTAGTCTTTAATTTACATTACTTGCATTGTACAAAATACATGTGAATTCACTGAACTATAAAATTACATATTGTTTATAATGCATCTACAGGAGTGTCCGGAATCCCCAGTTTAATATGGGCCCTATTGTAGTAGGTGTTATATAAACTTACTGTAAGGCCATGTCTGTGTACACAAATTGTACAGTAGACTCTCGATTATCCAGGATGATAGGGAAAAAATAATCCTGGTCAATAAAATCCTGGATAAACACCATCCATAGGAAATGGGGGGGAGGGTTGGTTCACCAGCCACCCTGCAATGGAGGGAAGGGGTATTGGTTCACTGGCTGCCCTGCGCTCTGGTGGTTTTGATTTTGTGCTTGGGGTGGCAACAAATCCAGAGCTGGCCCTGTGAGTTGCGCATATTTTTTTTTTTGACATCCTGGTTAATCCACAACCTAGTTAACCCAATCCTGGATAATCGAGAGTCTATTGTATTGCTTTAACTGCACGGGTATAGCAATCCAAGCCCTCTAATGTGGCTGCAATTATACAAGTATCAAAGTGCTCATAGCTTATTCCTGTACAGGAAGGGGAGTGAGAGAGACCAGTTTGGCACCTTTCTAGTGTGTGATGGAGTCAGTCCAGAAGGATATAAGAGAGTGCTGGAAGGCAGGTATATTAGTCTCAGGATGTGCAGGTCCCTGTTCCCTGGATAGCCAAACAAAGGCTATTCCAGGCCAATCAAGACACCTGGGGCCAATTAAGAACCTTCTAGAAAGGAGTAGAAACAGCTAGCCTGATTGGGACACCTGAAGCCAATCAGGGACTGGCTGAAACCAGATAAAAACCTCCCAGTTAGTCAGGTGGGCTGTGGGTGTCAGGAGCTGTGAGAGGAAGTTGTGCTGTTGGTGAGACTGAGTGGTGGAAAACATATCATACAGAAGGAAGGAGGCCCTGAGGTAAGGCTGAAGTGGAGTTTGAAGAAGCGGGGACTGCTGTGTGGAAGTAGCCCAGGGAATTGTATTGTGTTTTGTGGATAAAAGCTCAGCCATCTTAGCTGATACTATTAGGGTCCCTGGGCTGGAGCCCGGAGTAGAGGGCGGGCCTGGGCTCCCCCCTTTTTTCCATCTTCCATACTGGCCTGTGATGAAGGTAACTCACTAGGTGGTGACTCTTGCCAATTATACTGAGAAAGCGAGGTTACTCTGGGGCCTAGATGAGTTTCTGAGGTCCCTAAATCTGCCAGGAAGTGCAGGACCCACAAGCACAAACTTGGAGCTTTGTCACAAGTGATATAGTTACGTTCACTCTAGGGGGCTGTACAAGTATCTATTTAGATTTAAAAACTCATACCCCCTACCTGAATTATACGGGTACAAAAACACTGTAAGCCATGCATAAGCAAGGCTTGCTTTAAAGAGCCTACAGGTTAAAACCCTGACATTACAATGGACAGCACATGGTTGGACTGTTGTACTCATGCATAACCCTCTTGATAATGCTGTGGGCTATGACTTGCAGGCTGAGGGCCTACATTTAAACCCAGGCACAGTAAGTGGGTATATTAACAGAGAGGAAATTGTTGTAGGAGCAGCAGTGATCTGTATACTGTGTATACCTGTATGCCCAAAAAGTCTGTTACACTCCCCATGCCTTGTCTCCTCTCCATCTTTGAATACCTGTGAAGTGGCTTTCTTCCCACCTCTCCCTCCTGGAGTGCTTGTGGGATGAATGAGCTGTTTAAACAGCTAGAAGACAGAAGAGCTCCAAAGGTAGACAAGGTGTCTGTCTGGGACTCTAACTGGGCAGTGATCACACACCCAATGTATGGGCACTGCCTGAGGTGGAGCATGACCAATCAAATGCAGCCAAGTCATCTCTAGTTGCAGGCCAGGAGCTGTTCCTTAAAAGGGGAAGGGGCCATGTGCTCACTCTCTCTCTCAAGCTTGTACCTCCCTAGAAGGCCCTTCACCTGGACCGCCTGGCCAGTGGTTCGCTGAGTTGCGTTCCATCCTGCCTCAGGAAAATTTATCTTCATCACACCATCCATTGCTGCGCTGTGGTACACTTACCCTGAAAGATCCTGACATCTCCAGTGCTGTGCCTGTCCTGGGAGCGTGAGTATGTGAATGTGAGTGTGACCCTCTCCCCCGTCCCATTTCTTTGGAACTTAGCTATCAGTGTAATAAACCTACTGCTTTCTTCCTAACTCTGGTGGGTTTTAATCCTCCCTAAGCTTACTAGCTGGCCCAATTTTGGGTAACAAAGAACAGACATTTTACGTTTTTATGTAAAACAGATGCATGTAAAAATTGGCAGATATAGAGAAACAATAAAATAAACATATCAGTAATCCTTATTGGCACCTGCCTACCTAGTAGAAAGTTGTTTCTCTCTTTTTCCTTTTGGCCTCAGGGTGGTGGGAGTGAAGAGAGAGAAGAAAAGATAAATGATTAACCTTTAGCAAAAGATTATTCAGAGTGAGAAACTAGCTTTAATTTATCTGCTAGTGTCTGATAAACTTAGTTTCAGTTAAAAATGAAGGGAGTGGGGAAACATTATTAGTTAATAACTGGATATAATATACTAAGTGCCAAAGATGAAATTCTGTGTTATCTGCAATCCATTTCTCAGTGCTATTTGGTGCTAGGCTTGTTAAAAAGTAACCACTGAAGTATTAGCAAAACAAGTTTTAAAAAGTTCTGCTGGCAATTTATTATGTTTATTGATTTCTAAGGGATTGTTCTGACATTCTTCCTTTATTTCTAAGGTCCTTGTGAGAGATTTTTGTCTCATTCCATTAGTGAATAATTAAATAGACACATCCATAACAATGGACAATCTCCATGCTCACATGGTGGAGGAGCTTTGTAGCTTTACATTCAGCCTCCCCACACCACAACTACTTTCTTACCTTTCTGCATGGCACTTAGGGACTGGCTATACCTTCTGGTGACAGGCAGCATAGTCCAAAGCATAGCTGGAAATTCTCAGACAGAATGTTTTTCTATTTGAGAGTACTGATTTGTCAAAATCCAAAGATTTTGTGGAGATTGTTCCATTTCAATAAAGTTGCAGTGGAACACAGGCATGGTCTCCTTCCAGCTCACCCACCCAACTTCTCAGCAGCCTGAGCTTCTAGGTTCCCAGCTCTCTGGCAGCCCATTTTGTGGTCTGATGGTATGACAGTAGTGTGAAAGTCCTGGGAACTGTGGATCCCTAGCTTTGAGGCTCCTAGATCCACCAAGGCTTGCAGACTCCTGGCTGCCTTCAGACCGCAAGTCAGGTTACTGGGGAGCCAGAAGCCTGCAAACCCCAGCTCCCAATTCCTCAGCAGCCTGGGCTTCTAGCGTCCATGGTCAAAATATCTAAATCCTCTGCAAATAGAATCACCTTTCTCTGCACCCACCTAGTTCAGAATACAGGGCACCTGACTGGGAGTCAGGAGGAACCAGTTATTCCTAGCCATGCCATTGGCTTGCTGTGTAACTCTGAGTAAGTCACTCTTGTATTAATTTAGATGGAATAAGTGGGCCAAATGTATTAACATAGCCCCATTAATGTTTAACATTAAACAGTTTTGAGGGCAGTCTGGGTTTGGTTTACAGATACCTTAGCCTGCTTAGTACCATGCCAAATACGCCATTTAATTTTTTAAAACTTTTTATTAAAAGAAGGGAAAACAGTTGAAGCATTTGAAATGTGAAGTATTAAAGAAGTCTTTCATTTTAACATTCCCTTTAGCAGTAGAATGTATTAGAAGGAAAAAAACAACCCTCGTTTCACATTTTTTTTAGATTGTATAAAAGATGATGATGATTGTCTTTTTTTAAAAAAAAAGGAAGAAGAGGCTAGCTGAGATGAGCTGGAGCTGTTGTTGCTTGTCTTGTTAAAATACTTTCTGGGATTCAGTAGGAGCTGGTAAGAGGTAGCAATGTCAGCTGGCTCCCTCTCTCTGGCCTGGTCTAATTAGGACATTTTTAAGATTAGGATGATGAAGGCCCAGGGTTCCAGGAAATGGAAAGGGTGAGGGGGTGAGTTGGCAGCCATGATGGTGAATCTTCCTTTAGTAGCTTTTTTTGTTCTTTCAAGTGTTCTTGTTCTTTTGTTACTTTCCCACAACTTTTTTTTTGTAAGGACCCAGAAAGGAAAGCTAGGTGGAATAGCCCATCACTTCATTACTTTGTTTACCAGTTAAGCCTAATATCTGCCATACCAATTCTGGCTTCTTAACTTTCTGTTTCACATTTTCTGTTTTTAACAAGCATAATTACAACACGAGTTCTTGAATCATATTAATTTATCTTCTTTGGTTAAACAAATTCAGTTTTTGTCTCTCTTTCACCTTTTCCCATCAACGTTTCTTATGATAGTTTATCATAACTCTTTTTATAAACTTTGACGTATGTTTTACAATTGATCTCACAATATGGGTAAGTTTTCCTGCGTTGAGACCTTAATGTCTTTTTGCCTCGGTGGTTCTGCCTGAAATAATAATGATGCCTACCCATCTTTGTAAAGGTTTTTGAGATGTATGGCTGAAAAGGGCTAAGTAGCAGCAATACCCAGTCTTGAATAGCTTTCTCTTCCTATGAGTGAAGAGTCACAAACTAATTACATCACAATAGTGGATTGTGATGTGTCTTACTATGTTGTGTCAATGTGTTGTTATAAAAGTCCTCATCCCCTTTTCTTATCCCTGGGAAAATGGATTTTAGTTGATCTCATGTGACCAGGTTCTCTAGTTTAACATTATTCAAGTTGCATGGAATACATATTTGAAGTAACCTGGGGTAGGACTTCTGTAATCATCTTTCTGTTTGCCAGATTCTGTATGGCCCTTATAGTGTGGCATGGTGGGGAGAGAGGGTGAGAGAGAGTGGTGGGTCATGGTGAACCAGTATTCATGTTTCTCCAATCTCATTATATAGATCAGTGGTTCTCCACCAGAGGTACATGTATCCCTGGGGGTACATAGTGGTCTTTGAGAGAGTAGATCAGGGGTTGGCAACCTTTCAGAAGTGGTATGCTGAGTCTTCATTTATTCACTCTAATTTAACGTTTTGCATGCCAGTAATACATTTTAACGTTTTAGAAGGTCTCTTTCTATAAGTCTATAATATATACATAAACTATTGTTGTATGTAAAGTAAATAAGGTTTTTAAAATGTTTAAGAAATTTCATTTAAAATTAAATTAAAATGCAGAGCCCCCAGACAGGTGGCCAGGTCCCGGGCAGTGTGAGTGCCACTGAAAAATCAGCTCGCATGCCACCTTTGGCACCCGTGCTATAGGTTGCCTACCCCTGGAGTAGATCAACTTGTCTAGATATTTGCCTAGTTTTACAACAGGATACATAAAAAGCAATAGTGAAGTCAGTACAAACTAAAATTTCAAACAACGACTTGTTTACACTGCTCTATATACTATACACTGAAATGCAAGTACAATATTTATATTCCAATTGATTTATTTTATAATTATATAGTAAAAGTAGGGTGTATGTAATGAGGATACTGAGTGGGCTTGTATGCCCATGCTGAAGCCTGTGTCACCACATCTTCATTACTATTTTAAACATGTTAGTTCGATTAAAGCTAGTATGGTATGCTGACCTGAGCTGCAATCACACCTCTGACTGCAGTGTAGACACAACCTAACGGTGGGCTTTTCATTAACACTCAGCATAATTTTGCTCCCACCAAAGGCAATAGGAGTTTTGCCATTGCCTGTAGTAGGAACAAAGTTAGACCAATTCTTTTGAAAAATGTCACCCAAAATCAAAAATCTGAAGGGGGAGGGGATAAAATCCAGGTTTCCTTTCTCCTTCCAAACCAGCAAGTTCACAGTAGGAACTGCTTATTCTGTGGTGGAATGCATCTGGAAACACAAATTGATAGACTGAGATGAGTTCTTTTAACTGAAGATTCTGGCCAGATAGAACATTGCTATTCAGTTTGAATTCAGCATCTTCAGGGCTTCATTCACCATTTGGTTTTCTTATTTTTGGGCCTCCATAGCCTTCAGGGATTTTCTAGTGACCCCACTGGTGAAGTTAGTTTTGACTTCAAAACAGATGGCCGGATCCTCAGAAATAGCCCAGAAGAAGCACATAGCACAGGTTGGGGATTGTATGAATAAATGAAAAGGCATCATGAAATTCAGCTTTGCATTCTCCCAATCCCAGGCCAGCAATGTGCCATTATGGTCCTCCAGCAAGTAGAGTAGTCAGGAGGTTGCATTATATTATGCTGGCTGCCAAATACCCTTGATAAAGCTCTGGCTGGGATGATATAGTTGGGGTTGATCCTGCTTTGAGCAGGGGGTTGGATTAGATGAATTCCTAAGGTCCCTTCCAACCCTGATATTCTATGATTCTACCCCCAAGGTGCCAAAATATCAGCCAGGGTTTTGTGGGTCTTGGGGGAGCCCCAACTATGCTCAATATATTAATATGTTCAGCAGGGAGCCACTGTGTAGAAGCTGCTACACCAGTTTTGTGCCACCAGGGTATCTTCCCATTCCTCCCATTGTTGATAATGCTGCCCCATAGCCAATTTCAACTGGAGCGATGAAGAAAATCAGCTCATTGTACATGAGCAACTGTCTGGATCAGATTTTGAACTTTGATCCTGTGGAACTTAAAGTATAGGATTTAGGAACAATTCTTTTCCTGTAGCCATTTTGATATGTTCCATTTGACAATAAATCTTTATAAGCCAGTAATTTATGTACATACTTTACAGTGGGTGTATGAAATATTTTTATAGGTTGGGTCTGGTTAATCTCTGGTTGTCAAATATTTGCCCAATACTTTGTCCTGTTGCCTAGTGGTACGCAATCACATAACCAACAAGGATGTTGGTTGAATTAATATTAAGGATTAATATTAACACACACTGAGTAGATCCACAATGAATATTTCATCAGATAATTTGTTATTATTAAAGGCACATAATGCTGCATCACTTAGGGTTTTAAAGTAATTTTCTACTATATTTTTCCATTCTACCACTTTTTCACATTAGAGGTTTGATGTTTTCAAATGCCTGATGGGGCTTTATAATATCTAAGTGTATGTTCTCTAATGATCAGTAAAAATATAGATATTTTAATCTTTTTTCCCCAACACTAATGGCTGTAGGCACTATTCAAATGATTAATAAAATGAACTAGAATGTGTGAATGAATCAGTTTCCTGAAAGAAAGTATGCTTAAGAAAGTTTAAGTATGAAATGCTTGAACTGCATATTTAACAACACTTACTCATTACAAATAAAGATAAGAGAAAGGATTTATGACCTATGGGCACACTGAAAATGACAGGTTTGTCCTGTTGTACTAGTAGAATGCTGATGTTTCAATCACATTTAAATAAGTCGCTCTGAGAAGTTTTGAGCAACTGTCTTTGTGGAATTTATGGTATCTTAAGACAATTAAAAATAAGTGCATGGATAGTAAATCGTGTGGTGCTATAAGTTACACTTGTATTACAAGTTACAAAGTACTTCTAAACGAAGAGAGAAGTCTTCATTTTCAGTGTTTGCAAATCTGTAGTGATGAAATTTGAGGCCCCCAGTGCTACAAGTGGATGGACTCAGCTCCCAGCTGGAACATCATTCACTTTCATGGGATTCTGAGTTAGCAGACAGTTTCACCTATACAAATCAGCCTGCAGAATCGTGAGCAGGGTTGAAAGAAGTGAGTCATATCTGGCAAAAGAAGCATGGCCAGGCAAAAAGTATTTCTCTGAGAGCACAATGGTTCCACTATGGCTACTCTGTACCAGCTAAGCAATGAAAAAGCAACTGAAGATAAAATAGGGTAAAATAGTCTATTCCCCTCTTTATGTTGGTTACACCAACCCCACCACCAATGATGCTTAGGGAGAACCTCATGAAAAGTCCCCCATGTTGCAGGAAAGCCTGCTGGGAAACTGAACATTAATTCAGTATGTAAAATGTTTTTAAAATTATGAACTTTATCTTTGGATAACATTTAAATATGTTCTGTAAACTGAAAATATGATGCACATTAATAGATACTGGGTCTAATTCTGATCATATTTACAGCAATTTAAACTGGAGTAGGACTGAAGCCAATGGTGATATTGCAACATAAAATGTATGTAAGTGAAATTAAGAATCATGCCTTGTGTGTGTGTGTATATATATCTATACACACACAAATATATGTAATTAATGATGACCTATTCGTAATATACTTCCTAATACTATATAATATAAACGATTCTCCTGCATTGAATTGTGGTAGTGCCAGGGTTCAGAAAGGTAAAAGAAATTTCCCTGAAGGCTCCATTTAAGCAGTCATCTGTGGCTGGGGTTTCAGGCTTGCTTTTTTTAAAAAAAAAAAACCATGGTTTTTGTTCAACCAAATACACACATCCAATCACAGTTTCCAGCCACATAAATCCTTAAACGTCAAAGAACAGAACCTTCTAGAGACACACAACTGTATAAACAAAACAACTTTCTTGCCTCTAGGGCTTCCCGTCTTGGCTTCTAGACAGCAATTTCCTAATTATAGTAGTGTCACCCTGAGCTGATTCTGAAAATCTTTGGTGGAGTTTAACTCTCAAACTGTTATCTTGCTCAGAGTTTCTGAGGCTAGATTTACATTGCTGCTTATTTTGGGTATAAATCTTGTAGCTCAGGGGTGTGAATAAGCACCCCTCACCAAGCAATATAACAACCTAGCGTCAGCGTGGATAGTGCTATGTCAGTGGGAGAGCTTCTAGTGTATACGAGAATATTATCTAACTCTTACTTAACCCTTTTCAGCAATAGTTCTCAAAGGTGTAGGTGCCTAGTGGAATTTTCTAAAGCCCCTAAACTCCCATCGAGAAAGGGATTCTCAGAGGCCAGCAAGCTGAATGTGGACCTGCCTAATTTGACCCAGTGCACTTGATAGGCACCTTCCTCCGTTCAGGAGCCTCATCCACAAATCTTTGCCTGAAGATAGGCACTCAAACCAAATCAGCCCCTAGCATCTGAAACAGTCTGTCTCAGCTTAAACTTGAGACATCCCTCACACTCGCCCAAGGTTTCCCAGTGCCACCCAGCTCTCTTTTGTGTGGGTGTGCTGCCCTTCCTGCCTATTGGAGCCATTTGTTTCAGGGTTTGCCAGATATCAGGTATCAGGTGTGCTCTGAGCATGCCTCCAGGAGCGGGATCCACTAGTGCCAGAGGTGTCCCTCCACACACCTAATTTGAGAGTCCTGCTTCAGGTCCTCCAAGGCTTCAGTGAGTGCTCTGAGCTGTTTATTAGCAGAGGCATGGTATCAGGGTGAAGGATTTGCAAATGTTGACCAGCAGACATTAGGAGGGGCAGGGGACTTAGGTGCCTACAGAGAGGGTGGGAGCAGCTGAGTGACTTTTGAAAAATGTCCTTGGTTTTGAAATGCTGAACCTATGTGCCCAAACAGGAATCTTTTGAGTATCTCGACTTTGACATGGAGCAGGAGGAGGGGGAAACTCCCTGAATGGGGTGTGTGAAGGAAGGAATCTACTTGAGGTAGGGGTGAGGTAGCCAACGCCAGGCCAAGAAGGAGGGTCCCAGTGATTCCTATCTGCTCCTGGGCCTGCTCCTCCACATTCTGCTTTCTGCTTCCCAGCCCAGGCCCTGTGTCAGCTTCTCCTGCCCTTCTAGGTCCCACTTTCACGTCCATCCTCTACCCCTAGCTGTGAGAGAGTTTATGTAGAAGTGAAGACCCTATAACATTTCCATTGCAGGAGCACTAGCTTAATCCAACCCTTCCCATGGTTCTACCACCCCTCTGATACTATTGTGATGAATGCCGTAAGTACTTTGATAGAATAGAAGAGTGGCCCCCAACAGGTATGGCCCATATTGTCATCCTGCTCTCCCTCCCTTCCTCTAGCAGATTTTCTGATATTCACTTTTAAAAATCCTGCAGCCTAATCTTTCTGCCCACTCCTCTACCTTTCTTACATCTGTCTCACCTTGCACTTCAGAGCTGCTTGTTTTTAGTTATTACTAATCCTCCAAACTGAATTGTACTGTTATTGTCTTATGGCCCTTCACTCCCTCCTTTTCCTTCATAATCATCATCTCATTTTTCCAGTGCAAAGGTTGGATAAGTTAAAGGTTATGAGCAGATTCCATCATTGTCTAGTTTGAGCTGCCCGTGGTGAGCTAATTAAAAAGTGATTTTATTAAATACAAAAAGTAGCATTTAAGTAGTTCCAAGTAATGACAAACACAACAAAGTGAATTACCAACCAAGGCAAAATAAAACAAAACATACAAGTCTAATACTCATACATAAGAAAACTGAATACAGATAAAATCGCACCCGCAGAAATATTTCAATAAGCTTCTGTCTCAGACTAGACACCTTCCTGCTCTGGACACAATTCTTTCCCTTGGTACACCTCTTGTTCCAGCTCAGATGGTAGCTAGGGGATTTCTCAGGACTGTACCCTCCTTTGTTCAGTTCTATCCCCTTGTATATCTTTTGCACAAGGCAGGAACCCTTTGGCCTTCTCTGGGTGTCCCATCCCTCCTTCTAAATGGAAAAGCACCAGGTTAAAGATGAATTTCAGTTCAGCTGATGTGATCACATGTCACTGTAAGACTTCATTACCCATTTGCCAGCACACGGGTATACAGGAAGATTTACAAGTAAACAGAGCCATCTACAGTCAATTGTCCTGGTCAATGGGAGGGAGCCATCCACATTCCAAACCACCATTAATGGCCCACACATTGCATAATTACAATAGGACCTCTTTTATGTTTCATATTTCTAGTTTCAGATACAAGAATGATACATACATACATACAAATAGGATGACCACACTCAGTAGATTATAGGTTTTTGTAATATCTTACACGAGGACTTTTGCATGAAGCATATTCTAGTTACATTATATTCACACATTAGCCATATTTTCATAAAATCAGTTACAGTGCAACGTCACACTCTTTGCTTCCATTTTTCTACCAGGAAACCAGAGAGAGAGAGAAATCCATACCTACATCACAGAAGGTTATGAGAATCCATCAATTAACATTTGTAAAGCACTTTGAAGATGGAAATTGTGTGCAAGACCTAAATACTGTCATTTTCACCTTACTCTAAAACAACTGATATACCCCACTGCTGGAAAGAGGGTGGATTAGATGAAATAAAATGGTCTGATCCAGTATGGTAAGTCCTGTATTTCTGTACATTGGATGAATAGCTCTTTCCAGGTTAAACTTACTAGACTCTTAATCAGATCTGGTTTTGCCTTAATTCTCAGTTCCAGCATTTCTACATGTGCATTTTGGCTTGTTTCACACATTTTAGCATAAATGAAAACAGAACGCTGGATGTTGGATAAACCACATTCAACATTAGCACAATGATCTCGTCAGGTGTGTCTGATCTATTGTCAGAGTATGATGGGAGCCCCATTAAACATAAAAGAAGCCTTCATATACATATTTTGCTATATGTGGCAAGTCTCCCAAAAAATGGAAATTGGACATTAGTCATACCAGCATAATAATTAAACTTTAGTTCCCAGCAATTGTTTTGGATTATTTGGCACTGACAAAGAAAAGAGTAGGAGTCAACAAACTTGCCTCATTTGGAAGAGTTTACAGATACTGAATTGCATTTTATGGCCCTTCTTTCTCATCTGAGGGCGTTAATGCCATTTTTATATATATGTATATAATGTAAGGCAGTGTTCTGCCATTGCACTATAAGCACAATTAGATGAGACTTCAGTACCAAATTCTGCTGATTTACACCCCATGGAATAACAATGTTCAATGAGTATAGAATATAGATCTTAATGTTTTAAAACTATGCAGATACTCAGCATGCAGAATGGCTACAGATTCACACCATTTATATAAACCCCATGGGCTAACTGTGGCGATGATGCAGGAGTAGACAAAATGGTACTAGTATGGCTTCATTGCTTCACTTCTGATGATGATAGGGTGGTGCTCATTTTCTCAGAAAGTTATCATCTGCAGAGTCCCATGGGACTCAGTCTTATAATTTCTCATCAGCATACATGTAAGGCTGTTTGGAGAGATCATGAGATGCTCAAATAAAAATGCCATCAATATGCCAGGACACCTAGATATGTCCCTCGTCAGCAACTGTTGATTCTCTGTTAACCCACAGTTTGGAGGAAAGACAGTGTAAAAAATTTGTAGCTCAAATTTAGTGCAGGTAATATAGAGGAGATTCTAGCAGGTATGAAAAAAAATTGAAGTAGTGGGACCTACAGCTTGCCCATCTATTGTGGACAGCCACTGCCTTTTATAGTCAAGTGAGGCACAGTCTGAGGACCCTTTTGAGTTCATTGCTTTTTCTAGACATCCAAAGACCAAAAAGGGCAGAAATGTCATCTTCCCTAGGTGATTGACTACACAGCTCTCCTGGCTACAGGCCTAACTCCATGCTCTATTTCTATTACTACTACTACATGCTCGACCTTGGTCTGACTGTGAAAGTAATGTGAAAACTACTCAACAGCTGGTTTAGCATGCAGCATCCTATTCACTAAGAAGTTAGACTGATGAAACCATATCACACCAGTGTTGCACTTCTTGAACTGGCTAGCCCTTATCTTCACAGTTTTCAGTGAGCAAATAGCCAAGCTGTTTTAGGTAACCTTTTCCGCATGATCTAATCAGAGTAAGCTGCCCCAACTATGGAGAAAAGCTAAGCCTAGGAATAGATATCACCTTCATCTACTCTTCTAGTTACTTCTTATTACAACCCCCTGACATACCTTGGATTTTGTCTGGATTAAGGCTCATCTCACGTGCCGTCATTCACTTTTGTTTTATGAGGATGAGTTATTCATTCCACCACACAAGCTATTTCTAGTGTGATAGCTGTGCAGAGCTGGGTCTCCTAAGCATACTCAATACACCTCAGCCCACGTATCCTTAAGACCACCCCTAATAGCCTTATGAACACACTGAAAAGATGGGGATATGAAACTGCTCCTGGCATATTCCACACAAGAACATTTGGAGGCAAGAAGCAATTGCCCCAAACTAGAACTGGTAGAAAAGTTATAAAATGTAAATGATTTTTTTTCTTCAGAAATTTTAATCCATACAAATGGGTCAATTTTTAATGCAAATTCTGTCAAAATTTCATACCATTTTTTGACCAGCTCCACTTAAAACTCTTTTAAGAGCTCTCAGAGGGAATAAATGGATCCATTAAGAAACAGGTTGACTGGTTGAATATTCTGTCAAAACTTCTGACAACTGAAATTTTGTCTAAACAATTTTTTTTCATGAAAAGGGGTCTGTGGGAAATTTCACCGTGGAATTGTATATCAGGTGTATCATACCCATTCTCATCTATGGACCAGGTTTCCTGGCTGGATTTTATCTCCCATCATGCACTGCAAACAGGCACTCCTATTATTCACTGAAGATATTTGACAAATGGAGCCAGAGAACATGGTCCATACAGGAGAATCAGGATATAAGGCATGTGAACTAAGGCCCCCATGAGTCGTCATGGCAACTCTTCTCAATTAAGGTTTTAAGTTTTCAGTTGAAAGTGTTAAATATTTCACCAAAAATTTCCATGGAAAGTTTAAGCAAAACTGAAATTCTCAAATATTTTCTATGGGTGGAGAATTCCATTTTATTAGCCGTTAAACTGAAAAACAACTTTTGTCAACCCTTCTAGGTATTTTCATCCTGCTAGAATTTAAAGGTGCATTGACAGAGTTTCTGTAAGGAAAAATCTGTTCAGTATTTCAAGGTATGGTACTCTACTCAAGTGGTAGCTTATTGTTCTTTAGGACTCTTACACATTGAGGGCCAAATTATGGTTTATATAGATAATGGACCTGATTTGCCTCCTGTACATTTTTACAGCAGTGTCAATCTATTGTCACCTTGCAATTATTGTTGAATTTTCACTGGTGCTGTAAGTGAGAAGAGATTTAGACCTGTGATGGCAACTACAACATACAATACTATGACAGATATAGTAATTTCCTGAACAGACCACTGCTGAATTAAGTTAAACCTTACTGAATTAATACTAAGTATCCCATGAGTTCCTTGCATTATGTGTTTATGTATCATTGTCGGATTATATGCAATGTCTAATGTGTGTGTGTGGGTGAGACATGACTATTATAAATCTGGGAAGTCTTATGAGTTTCAAAGGACTATTTGAAATAATGTGCCAAACTAAAATGAACTTTTAAAGTTTCTCAGGAAACCTTGAGAGGAAAGTATAGGCAAATGAGGGGCAACCTTTCAGAAGTGGTGTGCCGAGTCTTCATTTATTCACTGTAATTTAAGGTTTCATGTACCAGTAATACATTTTAACGTTTTTAGAAGGTCTCTTTCTATAAGTCTATAATATATACATAAACTATTGTATGTAAAGTTAACAAGGTTTTTCAAATGTTTAAGAAGCTTCATTTAAAATTAAATTAAAATGCAGAGGCCTCCAGACAGGTGGCCAGGGCCCGGGCAGTGTGAGTGCCGCTGAAAATCAGCTCGTGTGCCACCTTTGGCACCTGTGCCATAGGTTGTCTACCCCAGTGTAGAACATGATGCCCACAATATTCTGATAACTCTCAGCTCTCTGGGATCTCTAGATTCTGAACAGTTTAACATTTTTATCAAAGACATCATTCAATTAGCCTATTTGTCTTTCAAACTATAACTGTGTCATCAACAGACAAAAAAAAGTGGGGGTAGAGAAGAGAAAATGAAGGACATATGGTACTGATGTGAAGAAAGACTTGTGGATTGAGGGTGTTGAAATAAATTTTCTCCTTGGGGAAAAATTAATGAGGATTAAAGGCTATAATACTCCCACAAATCTGGCACCATTATAGAAGGTCTGTTTCCTCCCTGCAACTTCCACCTTATATAGTCATTTACACATGTGTAAAATGGTAATAACAGAGACTGTTAGCATTTTGCACACATGTAACTGACTAAACTGGGCAGTGGAAATTGGGCATGATCTAAGTCAGGGGTGGGCAAACTACAGCCTGTGGGTCACATCCGGCCTGTGGGCCTGTCCTGTCCAGCCCAGCCCTGAGCTTCCAGGAGGGGAGGCTGCTCCTGACGCCTTCCCTGCCGTCCTCCCTCCCCCGCAGTCTCAGTGCACTGTGCAGGCAGCGCTCTGACTTGTAGCTCCTGCCAGGCAGTGCTGCAGCAGCGTGGCTGACTCCTGTGGAGGCTGTGTGCTCCTGCAGGCAGCGTGTGTAGCTCCAGCAGGCCACACAGAGCCAGACATGCTGTTCTGAGCAGTGTCGTAAGGGGGCTGGGGTGTTGGATAAGAGGTAAGGGGTCCCGGGGTCGGTTGGATGGGGCGGAGGTTCTGGAGGGGGCAGTCAGGGATGGGGAACGGGGGTTGGGAAGGTGTTGTATAGGGTGTGGGAGTCCCGGAGATCTGTCAGGGGGCAGATAGGAGTTGAGGCAGTCAGAAGACAGAGAGCAGTGAGGGACAGGTAGGGAATGGGATCCTGTGGGGGCAGTCAGGGTGGAGGGTTTCAGGAGGGAGCGGTCAAGTGACAAGGAGCAGGGGGGGGCTTTGATAGGAGGTGGGGTCCGGGGGCATGGTTAGAAGTGGAGGGTCTCTGGAGGGGATGGTCAGAGAACAAGGAGCAGGGGTTGTTAGATGGGTTGGGGGCTTGAGGGAGGCAGTTGTGGGTGTGGGTCAGATAGGGGATGGGGACAGGCTGTTTGGGGAGGCACAGCCTTCCCTATCCAGCCCTTTGTACAATTTTGAAATCCCGATCCTTCTGGTTCTTTCACTGTTCCACTGCTGAGTTAATCAGTCTGGCTCCCACTCATATTTATAAACTCCTCCCTGATTTCCATTGGTTCCATTCTCATAGTGACTCTGTGTCCTGCCAGACTGCTTGCCTCTAATGGAAATCATCTACAGAGCTTCAAACAGCTCATGGCCATACTTAGTACTCATCACACTCAATTTTGAGATGTTTATTGCCCATTTAGAGTCATTCTGTCCACCTGTATCAAAGCTGCAGGCACACAGAGACTTCCAAACCAAGAACTATGAATCCTCCTCCCCCACTGTTTCTTATTTATGCTAAATGGTGCAACTCAAGCATGTGGTTACACATACTCAGCTACTGTCCTCATGTAACCTGGGTGATTTTGTTCTAAGATCCTGCCTACAACTGAGAAGTTTTCTAAAGATTTCTCCCCACTGTTGCTAACATTGATGCAGCTCAGCACATTTTAATAGTGGTAGCTTTAGTGTAGATGTTGATAAACTCACGACAACTGCCAACTTTCTGTTCCTTGAAGGCACTCCAGAATTGTTCAGACAAAAATCCTCTTCTATGTTTGTGAAGAATTCTCTATTTGTGCAGATGCTGTAACAGATGATTTGTGATTTAAGCCCTGAGTAACTCCAGCAGGCATTACTGAAGTTGAAATATAAATCAGATACTTTTGTTGATGTCTAAGTTAGTTCAGGCTAAAAGGATTTTGCAATGGGATCTATGGGTCTGAAGAAAAAGAAACCCTTAGAAATCTTTAGTATAATGGGCAAGATTTTCATCTTTCTTCCCATCTAGCTATTCATTACACTTGTTGTTTACATTCTGCCTGATTTTTATTTTTTTTGGTATGCACAATTGTACTATACCTGTACTTTACCAGAAAAGAAAAACTGTTTGATTCCAGCAATGTTTAAGGTTTAAATGTGCATAGACTGAATGGTTTACTTTAAATAAAAGATAGAAAATAAGCTTTAATCCTGTTGTTACTGAAACACCTGCTGAGGGCTCAAGCACAAAGAAGAGCACTTTAGCACAAATAGGCACAAAAAATTGCTTATGTGCTGTATTTTGTTATTTACCATCAGCCTGGGGATCAGGATCACACAGGAGGCTGTCTGAACTGCTCTTGTTTGTAGGGTGACCAGGCAGCAAATGTGAAAAATTGGGACAGGGGTGGGAGGTAATAAGAGCCTATATAAATAAAAGACCCCAAAATCGGGACTGTCCCTATGAAATTGAGACATCTGGTCCTCCTACTTGTTTGTCAATCTGTATATTGCAGATCAGGCACTCCTGTTTGCCCTCTCGCATAATACAAGAACAAGGGGATACAAAATTAAAAGGCCATAAATATAAAATGAGAGTAAAACAATACTGCTGTCCTTTTTGGCCTGAACAGTTAACTAATATTCAGGACTTTGCAGGTTGTTTGTTAGGAGGAGAAATTTATGATAGAATTGGGTCTCTCTTTAATGCAATCCTGTTTATTTGCAAAGAAATGGACATAAAATCCTCTTTCCCTGAACACACAGAAACAAACAATAGGAGACCATTTCCTTGCTCACAGTTCCAAGCCTCGCTCCAGCCTGCACTTTACCCCAAAAAGTACCTCTCTTGTCTCTGTCCTAGGACAACACTAAAAGTGCTTCTCTTGCTGTCTCCTACCTTTTCTGATTGCCTTCCTCCAAGCTTTTGCAATCCAATTAATCCCCCTGTTTCTGATATCATTAAACAGAATGGCATTTTCATAGATTTTTAAGGCCTGACTTCCTGTATAGCACAGGCCCTAGAACTGCCCCAAAATAATTCCTAAAGCATACCATTTAGAAAAACATCCAATCTTGATTTAAGAATTGTCATTGAGGGAGAATCCACCATGATTCTTAAGTAAATTGTTATAATGATTAAAAACTTGCATCTTATTTCAGGCTTGAATTTGTCTAGCATCAACTTCCAGATATTGGATCATTTTATATCTTTCTCTACTAGATTGAACAACGCGTTATCAAATATATGTTCCTGCTTGTAGGTACTTATCGTCGTCACCCCTTAATCTTCCTGTTAAATTAGAGTGAGCTCCTTGACCCTTTCACTGTCAGGTTTTCTAATCCTTAAATCATTGTTTTGGCTCTTCTCTGAGCGCTCTCCAATTTAACAACATTACATACCTCTACCATAACAATACACTACATAATTAATGGGTGGAACTCAAAGGATTTAAAAGCATAATAAGATTCAAAAAAGGATGACATTTGTGTGTGTGTAGTGAGCACTTCCACAGTTCCCCTGGATAGAATAAAATATGCACAAGGGATATAAACCCGTATTATTAAGATGACAGTTTGGGAAAGGAAAAAAAGCTTCCCTTAAAAACAGGTTATTCCACCACTGTCTATTAGATAATTCCTTTAAAGCATCTGCAGTTGTCTATTGCCAGCAACATGATATTAAATAAACTATTGGGCTAGCATGGTGACTTCTGTGTTATTCTAGTTGTGCCCATAGCAAGTGCAGCAGTGAACAACTGGCCAGAAGTTCCTTTCTATGTGGTGCAGAGGTTTGCAAAATGCAGTGGAAGACCCTTAAAAGAAGGTAAAAGGGGAAACAGAACATACCTGGCATGCTCCCTACAAAGCCACCCACCTATAATCATGGGTGTGTGTTACATGTGAGCTGCTGTGCTTGAGCCACAGAGAACTTGAATGTTGCTCCTCTCCCATCTTGCACATGGACTTAATGGGGATCTGCAGGAGAGATGTTGTGCCAAAGGTGGGACAGAGCCTGGGAGAAGTTCCTCCATGTACTGTAGTACAGTCTGGCAACCAAATACCACTTGAAAAGCTAACAAAAGTAAATACATCCACCATTTGTATTCAACAGCCTTAAGATCCACAGTGTTGGAATTTGATTTTCCTGTAGTCACTTGAAGGTCACAAGCCCTATCCCTTCAGCATGGCCACAACACATCAACCCTAGAGGGAAGAAAGTAGAGGAAATGCTGCAAATCTGAACTCATACCATTTTCAGATCCCTTTCCCTGCTCCCACAGATTTATCTGCAGGAAGGAGTACTAGTTTCTGATCGCACAGCCTTATTTTTCTCTAATGTTCATAATCAACTGTGTTTCAAACTACAGGAAAACAGAAGTTCTTTCCTCTTTTCCAGGTGTATCTACCATTGGTGAGTGATTTTAGCACTCATGAAAGAGAGGGATTAATGGTAGCTAGCAACAGCAAGGCGCATGGTGGGCAGGCAGCTTCATGCAAGCCTTCCCCCACAACTCTGCACCAAACCTAACATCTGTCTCTCTGCTGTGCTAGTGCTGAGGTTTTCCTGAGTGACCAAAATGGGCCCCAGTTCTGAAATAAATAAAAACTATTTTCGGTTCAACCAAATGGCACAAGTAGCATGCAGCTGATGTCCAGGCCTGACTGCAAGAACCCAGTTAACTTGCAAAAAGGATGACATGTTGGACTCAAAACCCTTCTTTGGCTACACTGGAATTCAGATGCTGACTTTTCAAACTAAAACAGCTATGAATCATGGGAAATATTTCCTCCTTACCCCCTCAAAGCACCCAGAACTCATGGACCCGTGCACCATACAGTTGTGTGTTGGCTTGAGAAATTACAACTCCTGTGCCAGAGGTTAATTTATAGTATTCATCCAAGTTTAGTTGCATGGTTTTAAAACTGTAAATAAATTCCTGTTCTTAAACTGCACAGGTTTTCAAAGCAAGGAGTGTAATCCCCAGCCTATAAAAGGAAAAGATTTAAGGCAGAAATAGAACATTTGACTTCTGCATATTTTGAACATGTAATCACTCTCTTGGTATTATGGAGTAAGTTAGACTAAAGCATTTTTTTCAGCTGCTTCAAGAAAATACCTTTCTTTAAAAAAGTCTTAATGGGCTGTAGGCTGATTTAGAGTCTGATCCTGCTTTTGCTGAAGATAACTATACAATGGTTACTGACTTCAGTGGGGAACAGGCCCTTAGGTTGTAAGCTCCTAAGGGCAAGAACCACAATATTTTGCCATGTGTCACATTCTTATGAAGCTCATTATCTGATAATAAAAGGTTTTATTCTAAAATGCTATACTAAACTGCTTTCAAACAAGATTCAGTGAGGCCAGGGACAGAAACTCACAGACAAGTATATATAAAAAAGATGACCTTAACAGAGGGTTATATGTTTGGGGGTTGTGGGGAGGTACATGGAAAATTATAATACGGTCAAAGAAGCAACAAGAAGGAACTCATTAGGTGAATCTGATCAACAGTTTAGATGTTCGTACACAAATGCCAGGTTTATGGGGAATAGAACTGGAAGTATTAGTACATATGTTAAACTATGATTTAATTGGCAGGCCAGAGACTTGGTGGGATAAGTGCTCATTCAGAAAGGACAGGCAGGGAAAAAGGGAGAAGCAGTTGCATTATACATACAGGATACATACACTTGTTCTGAGGTCCAGAGGGAGGAGGTGAGAGTCTTTGGTAAAGATAAATGGGTTAAAAATAGAGGGTGATGTCATGGTGGAATCTAATATAGACAACCAAATCAGGAGGAGGATGTGGAAGACACATTTCTAAAACAAATAATAGAAATATCCAGAACACAGGACTTGGTAGAAATGGGGGCCTTAATTACCTAGACATCTCTTATGAAATTAATACAGCAAAGCTCAAAATTTTCAGTCAGTTCTTGGAATATATCAGGGACAACATTTTGTTCCAGAAAGTGGAGGAAATAACCAGGGCAACAGCCATTTAGACTTGATTCTGACCAACAGAGATGAATGGGTAGCAGCAGATGTGAAGATAATATGGGCGACTGTGATTATGAAATGATAGATTTCATGATTCTAATGAAAAAAAGGAGTGAGAACAGTAGAATAAGGATAATGGCCTTCAAAAAATAGATTGACAAACTAATAGAACTGGTAGGTAACGTCCCATGGGAAGAAAACCTAAGGGGAAAAGGAGTTCAGAAGAGCAGGTAGATCCTCAAGGAGACAATATTAAAGGCACAACTGCAAACTATTGAGATGCAAAGGAAAGCTAGAAAGAACAGTAAGCCTGGATAATAATAATAAGCTTTGTAAAGAGCTCTTTATTGACCTGAACATCAACTGGAAATTCTACAAAGAGTGGAAACATGGTCAAATTGATAAGGAGAAGTACAAAAGAACATAACATGTATGTGGAGAGAAAATCAGAAAGGCAAAGGAATAAAATGAGTTACACCTGGCAAGGGACATAAAAGAAGAGGAGGTTCTTTTAATGCATTAGGAGCTAATGGATTAGGAGCTACTAATCTCCTTAGTAGGGAAGGAGAGCCAGTAACTGATAATATCAAGAAAGCTGAGGTACATAATGCCTATTTTGCATTAATCTTCACTAAAAAGGTTAATGATGACAGGACACAACACAATTTAATATTAACAAACGGGACAGCAAGCAAGCCAAAATAGGGAAAGAACAGGTTAAAGAATATTTAGATAAAATAGATGTATTCAAATCAGTGGGTCTGATGAAATTAATCCTAGGGTACTTAAGGAACTAGTTGAAGTAATCTTGGAGATGTCAGCAATAATCTTTGAGAACTCCTGGAGGATAGGGGAGATCCTTGAAGACTGGAGAAGGGCAAACATAGCACCTATTTTTAAAAAGGGGAACAAGGAAGACCCAGGAAATTATAGACCAGTCAGCCTAACTTCTGTACCTAGAAAGATTCCCTATATTAAACATAGGAATCTTTCTGCAAGGTAAACTTGGATTTGTTTTTAATTGGAAAAATTAGGCTCAGAGGACATTTTCAAAATCACTTTCCCCTTCACTGAAAGCTACCTTAGCATAACTTACTAATGAGCTATCTTCTGCTCCCTTTCCTCTTGGCTTAATTTAGTCACTAAGTTGCTGCTGAGCAGGCTGCTACACGAGCACAACCTTACATATTGCTTACCTCCTTCTGTGTCTATGAAAAACCACTCTAAAGGGCTAAACATACGTACATGTATTGTTCAAGGAATAAAGAGATTTTTCACATATGGGTGTTTGTTCCCATCAATATGTTGTTGTCAGGTGAATAGGAGCAGATCTTTTCACCATACACATGAGGAGTTTCTAATTAATATTTTATTCAAAGTGCTAATTTTTTACCCCAAGCTCCTAAGATCTCTTTCCTACAAGTGTTCTCCCAATAGGGCTTATTCAGTCTTCTTCCTCTCATGTTTTCCCCAAAAGTAAGCCTTAAGTGATACCAGCACAAGGACTTTGTAGTCCCCCTGCAATCAGTTAAAGAGAAGATGATGGAAACATCTAAGCTCCCTGATGCCAGGGCCAAAATGTTTGCAGTTTTGAATGGGGTGGGTAAGGGATGTCTGTGGCAGAAACCTAAGGGGAGTCTTCTCATTAGCTATATGTGCTATACGTGCTAGGATGTTTTATCTATCTTTACAGCAAACTCACTACTTTATCAGCAGTGTTGGGTTTCAAAATGGACGAGAACAGACAAGGCCCTGCCAAAATCATTAGATAATTTCAACCTAGAAATTATAGACCTCCTTAGCTAGCATTATGATGAGATTAAGAGAAATGCAGAAATAAATCAATAGATGAGATGGTCACACATGATCTTTGGAGGTGAAAAGGCATAACAGCAGAGTAATGCACTGGTGAATCAGGCATCTGGTTCTCCTGGCCTAGGAGGAGAATGACAGAGTTATATATGCCATAGTTACATAGTGTCCCTAACTATAAAAAAAGGTAAAGAAAGTGATCTGTCAAATGAATTGAAGAGCAGTGGAGAGGTTCGGTGCTAATTATTTCAGTAAAGAAAACAAGCCCATTCCAATCCACTTTGCAATAAATATCTTGTAGGGAAGGATGGGCAATATATCTCATTAAACTTTTAGTTCTTTTTAGAAACAAAATCTGGAGAGTTTACAAGGCAGTTTAGCACTTTTAGGAATGTTTGAACAAAAAAATTGGTTTTGTTTTGTGGAGATATTAGGCAGGTTCAAAAACAAACATTTCCTGAGTCAAATATATTGGCTGACAACTTATAGAGAAAACAAGATGAAAAAAATGGAAAATAAACTTCTAGGTTTATAACTGCATCAACTCATGTACCCTGGAATCCCTGTTCTTGACTTGCTCTTTTCTGCAATCACTCTCTTTACTGCTAGGAAGCTTGCCTTTTCCTTCTCAGGTGCTAGTCCTTCTTCATGTTATTGCTCATCCCTTCACTGTGCATTTCTCTCTTTACCACTGAACTGGCTGTCAATAGCAAGTCACAGCAGCCCTTCTGTCCTCCAACATCTTCTCACTCCTTGGCATTTCCTGATCCAGACAACGACTTCATTTTACCCACCTCAGGCTGACTCAATTACTGAAATGGCCACTTGATCAAGTCTCTGTTGTACAATCTGAATGCCTAATTAAGGAATAAATGAGCTGTCATCCCTTCCCCTTCAACCAAACAATCTGCATGAAAAGAGGGGGTGAGGAAGAGTAAACACAGGCTAAACATACAAAATTATATACATCAGTGCAAGGGACACCAAGAAAAAATAAGCCATCTGATGTTGCAGAGCTTAAAGCCCTGACATGGCATTGACAGTGCTGACCACAGACTTATAGTAGCCCAAAATGTTTTAAAATGAAACAAAACTTAAAACTAATAAAATGTTCAGAGAACTGCTGAAGCTTGACAAGTCAAAGTCACTCACAAACTACTGGAAGAGCCAGGTGGCAGAGCAGCAGTGAGTTTCATTAGAAGTAGCAACCCAAAAGAGCGAGTCCACCGATCACGAAAAGAAAAGAATTGAGGATGAAGGTTAGATTCAACTGCAAAAGCTGAGGTGCCCTATCTACTGGTAGAGCCAGTGATTTTTAAACTTTGATCTATGGGGCTTCTCCATCTGTTCTTGTGATAGGCACATGGACTAACGAGTAGAGATTTCTCAGTACAGTCTAGTTGGAGAAAATAGAATACACTACACAAAGAGGGATTACAGGTCAGACATATCGAATGACATCTTGTCATAAATACATTGGCTAGAAAGAACTAGATATTGGGTCTCAAAACACTTATTAATCCTCATTGTTGCTATAGGTCAAACTCAGCAACAGGGAAAGCAGGTACAGCTTCAAATGACTTAATTAGGAGCAGCTCTTGCTTCAGTCAGGACTGGCTCCTGGTGCTATTCATCTAGCCACATGATTCCACTCCTACACCAGACACTCCCTCTGACAATGCTTTATATATTTTAGTCCAGCCCATAAAAACTTTATTCCTTTTTTGGAACTCACCTTCAAACATTTATTCACCTCATCCATTTGTCCCAAGTAACATTTATCGAAAATCAGAGAGAGCAGCAGCCTGGATATCTCAAAACTTTCATAAGGGATGAATGGAAAAAAACTCAGACTCATTTTTAATGTTGTGGTTTGTTGAATCTTTAATTTCTTGTCCTCTAACAGGAATAATGCTAATGGTGTTAAAGTGCACTTTCGGGAATGGATAATTTGGTTATCAAATGCCTTATTTACCCTTCAGCCTTTAATTCAATTTCATACAAACCCATTTATTGTATTACATACTAGTTCACTTTGAAAATTATTCCTTAAATAGACACTAAGTGCTTTACTTTGTAAGCACAGTAGGCTTTTAACTTAATTTTTTTTCAGGTACAACTATATAAAATAAAATATAATTTAGCCCGGATCTTACAATTTGCTGTAAGTGGAGAGACCCCTGCACTCACATGGAGTCCCATTGAACAATTCTTTTATACTGTCTCTAAAAGGTGATACGGTACTTCCAGGATGGTTGTTGCAGAACTAGTAAGTCAATATTGCCTCTGTTGTTCACGTGTGGCCAGATCCTCTGATGGTGTAAATTGGTGTATCTCTATTAACTTCAGTGGACCTATGCTGCTTTACCCTAACTGAGGAGCTGACCACTGCAGAGAACTAGTGATTTGTGTGGTAAGATAGCCATAGGGTAACAGATGCCCAAAGCATCGGAATATTCTTATTAGCCATGACATGTTCATACAAGTAATCTACTATTATAATCTAACTGTGGAATCTCACATTCCCTACTTTAAACCTTAAAGTTCCTCCTGTGCCTGATAAATCGGGCAGTCCAGTTCCTCCTTTGATTAGGTCACTAGCTAATTGCAATACTTCATCTAGGGTGATACCAGCACATTCAATATCCTCTGTCACTGTTGTTAGGATTGCCTCCCCACTCTGAACTTTAGGGTACAGATGTGGGGACCTGCATGAAAAAAGAAATAACCCCCACAAGCTTATTTTACCAGCTTGGGTTAAAATGTTTTTTTCCAGAACACAAATTTTTTTGTATTTGGACCTGGTACGCTGCCATCACCAAACTAGGGTTAGGGTAGTTTGGGACCCTTCTTTTCCTTTTCACTAACCCCCCAAACTTCTTTCTTCCCTGGGAAGCTTGAGAGAAAAAAAAAACCAAACCTCGCCTGATTCTGCGAGACGTGCCCGATTTAAAACCAGGATTTTACACAATGAAAAACAAGCAGTTAGCTTCTTAAAAGAAAGATTTTAATAAAAGAAAAAAGAAAGGAATAAATTCCTTATAACCATTAATAGGACAGCATCTACCATAATTAACAAAAGGATTTAGAAACCAAACCTCTTTCCCGAGGCAATTTTTTCCCACAGTTGATATTTTTGCTGAAGCTTACAATATTAAGAAGCACCCAGCCAACACTTACCACTGAGAACCCTTCAAGTGATAAAGAGAAGGTAAACTTACTGACTACAATACTTAATAGAATTTTATAGTTATAGTGAAAGACATAGCTGTGTTCATCCCATAGCCGAGGTGAACAGAGAGAGACCCAGAGAGAAATTGAAACTTAAAATCCTTTGTTTCTTGAGGAATTTCTCATTGGTCAGTTGTCCACCTTTCAGGTTACCTTTAGCTTAACCCCTTACAGGTAAACACTAATTCTAGGCTACTTCACACTTATGACAACTGTCTTCTGCTAGTTCTTCCTTGGCCTTCCTGGCTTTCTCTTTCCTCCCTCAGGTACAATATCTCCCATCTTCCATGTGGTGTAAATGCCTCAACAACCTGAGATTTATTTCTCTGATGATATTTTCTAACATGTCCTGCTCTGTCAGCTTCCTTACTGTCTCCTGTTTTGTTTTTCCATTAAATGTGTAATACCTTCCTCAGCTATCTTTGATGGGCAGCTTCTAATCTCTTTTATTTTTGGTTAGCCCTTGTCATCAGCCAAGTCCCTACTCCATATAGTAGTGTGCTCAGTACAGTTGGCAAAGTGTAATCTGACCTTTACTTTGATGTGGAGATCTTTGTTTGTCCAAGGTTATTCATCTTTCCAAAAATTGTGTTTGTTTTTCCTAATCTCCTATGATTATCTTTATCACAGCCACCTTCAAATGTCATCACACTCACCATATAGCAGAACTCTTCTACCGGTTTGATTTCTTTTTAATTTATGTGCACTTTTGCATCTGTTGTCCAATTTCCTACCTTCATAATCTTGGTTTTCTCTGCATTTACCTTCAATCCAATTTTTGTTGCTTCCTGTTCTACCTCTGATGTGAGAGCATTCGTTCGGTTCCACATCTTCCTTAGTAAAGCAAAGTCATGTAACTCATCTCCACTAACCCATTTTACACTATCAATGATGTCTTGTGTTGCTCACTTCCTCACTCAATCTATTACTAATGCAAAGAAGACTAGTGACAACAAACAAGTTAAAGAAGCCATCAGAGGCCTCAGACAAGGAAAAGCTCCTGTGGGTGACAGAATCCGAGTATACATACTAAAGATGGGAGGCAAAACTCTGATTATGTAGCTAAGAAACTCTAACTAAAATATGGGTGAAAAACAAGTGCCATAAGACTGGAAAGATGGTATCATCATAGCATTGCCAAAAACCGCATGATTGTACTCAGTGGGCAAACCGGAGGGCTATTGCACGGCTGTCAGTCCCATGCAGCATATTGACAGCCATCACGATGATCAGAATGAAGATGGTGGATGAAATAGTCAGAAGAACAGGCTGGGTTCTGTCCAGTTAGATCATGTGGTAAACAGATGTTTACTCTTCAACAGATCATCAAAAAGCTATGGTTTGTCAAAAAACCCATCTTAATCTACTTTATCAACTCTAGTCACAGAGACTCCCTTGAGACGGTCACTTGATGTGCTGAAATTACCTCTGAGCCGGTTTTTCCTGCCAGCTTGGGGCTTCCAGAACCCTGTCTTGTTAAGACAGACATGCCAGCCTGCTGCAACACAGATGCAGGGTCGGGGCCATGCAGGCTTTAAGTGAAAACAGCTCTGACTCCAGCACCCAGATACCCAGCTCCCAACGGGATCCAAACCCCAAATATATCTGTTTTAAACTCTGTATAAAGCTTATACAGGGTAAACTCATAAATTATTCGCCTCAGGTGCCAGAATGTGTGTGGGACGGGGGCACCACTAGGACCCAGAGTGTAGAAAACTGTGTCTGCTGCTGGTGCACATATTTTCTCTCTGCTCTAGATGCACAGAGATGGTGGAGTGCTGTGCTGGAGGAATGAAGGCACAAGAGATGTAACAGGCAGGCAGGATAAATGGTGAGGGGAATATCAGAAAGCAGCAGGACCTGCCGGGAGAGAGAGGAGGAGGAGGAGGAGCAGCTTCTTATGTACCTTTTTAGCACCCCCAGGAGCCTGGAATGATTAACACCAGCTTCTCAGGAAGCTTCCCATTTCTTGATGCTTCCCAGAACCCACTTGAGGAGAACAGGCAGTCAACTGAAGTAGCTGGAGCCAGTTAGGCCCTTAAAATGCTGATATCTTCCCTCACTCATGCCCTGCTGCCAGCCTGCTTATTTGTCCCTTTGAACTGAGTATTGAGAGCCACTATAGCTGGCACAGAACAGCAGTCATGAGTGAAAGAAGAAAATGCCTCTCTGGGGGCAGCATTCAGAAAAAGAACAAAAGCAAAGAAAGCTTTTCCATCTAATCAATGACACAGGAGAGGCTGGTCAGCCTTGCAACCACCTCAGTAGAGCTGGCCCAGACTGTGGACCTTCAGGAAGCAGTTCAGATCTTAGCAACCAAGGAGGCATGGAAAGCACTACTTTGATTATTCAAACAGATAAAAATGCCAGTGTTTACTATGCAGACAAGAAAAGTTACATTTGCTGTTCAGGCGTTTGAAAGTGAAGTGGTACTTAAAATTTTTGAACAAGACATTTTAAGTTGTTTGTTCTCCTTTGTTGGGGTAGGTAGCAGAGCAGTACCATGAGAGGAATAGAACAGGAAGAAGGCAGACATGAGACCTTTCAAAGTTTTGGCCCAAGCAAGGGTTCATCGGGCCTTCATTTGAGCTCCACGCCTCAGGTGCCAAAATGTCATGGGCCAGCCCTGTTTAACCTACTGCACAAAGTATGTAAAATTTGCTGTGTTGGATCAGGGCCTAAATATAGAATTCCTTCATAATGTTTTATAGAGTGGCTTTTCTAACTCTGACCAAGTATTTAACTAGTTATCGGTGGTTGTAATCCATGATTATGAGTGAAAAATGACACTAGGTTAATCTTATTTCAATTTCTAACTGTCACAAGATTAAAGGTATCACACAAGTCTGTTGATCTCTTTGTGATTATAGAGTACTTCAGAAACCACAGCACTTTCCTTCCCCTCACCTTGCTGTACTTATAGAATTCTATGAGTAACACACTTTTATCAGTAGGCACTAATGCACAAAATGGGGTGTGGTTTCTATCAGATAATCATAACCGTAGGGCACTACATAGCATCAGGCATGATCCTGCGCCTCTCATCCCCTGTGGCAGTAATTATCCTATGACAGCCACACATTCTGTTAGGTTTTGTTTTTAATTCCTTTGCTTTTCTGGAATTTAATTTTGTTTTTTTCAAGTGTCTCTCTGTGTGTTTATAAAAGGGGTTCTGGTTACCTCAGATTACTATTTGTATAGTTCCGTAAAACATTTTTCACATGGTGAGATTCATAAATATTGCTACTGCTAATGGACACAACAGAATGCTTTTTCTCATCTCAAATAGCTTTATAGTCATGACATGTCTGCAGCTATAATACAAAGGCACATACTGAATAGACTGCTAATATTTGGGAATTTCCAAATAGCTAAAAGCTAACTCAGTCTCCTTCAATCATTTCTTGTCCTTCTGCTCAACCTTATTATCAGTAGGTCAGGTTAATTTCTCACCTAATGGGAACTAACTAACTGAGTTATGCTTTTATAATTTTAGTATATTGACTGTCTCGGAGTCTGATATTTGTATAGTAATTCTAAAGGAAATGTAAAAAAAACTGATTTTGTTCCTTTTTATTTAATGCCGATACAATCATTTCAGATATCTGTATGTGCCTCTGGAGAAAGCAAAACTAAATGAATTCCACATCTTGGATTAATTGAATAACTGGAAAGGTATTGCTAAAGATTAATGGAAGCCGCAAATGAGATTATCCTGAGATGTCATTTAAGCTACCTCAGAATGGAGTGTGAGCTTCAACATGCCTCTGCATGTAGCTAATAAATATTTCCTAATTGGAAAGTAAATTACTTAATGTGCTTCCTGACAGTGTTTTCTTAATGTCAGACTACATCATGATTTTCCTTTGAAGGATCTTTCCTAAAGGGAGTCAGTGCATTCATATCAATTTGAACTAATCCCTACATGTCCTGCTCTGTTTACTGCACTCTTGAGGAACCACTAAAATACATAACTTCATACAGATATGGAGCCAACTCCTGGTCACCTTGTTCTTGCACACAGACTCATTGCATTCATTTGTTGCAATAAATAATTAGTATAAAACAATATAGTATAGGATAATTAATGTTCCATTGTACTGCATATGCTTCTAATTGTGTAAATGCCTCTCTCTTACATATAATAATTAATTAATACTATCTACTCACAAATGTAGTGCAGTGACCTCAGCAGTGTTAAAGCAAAATACGTTTCTAAGTGCTTGGAATGTGCAACAGTCAGATGTTATGAGCTGTTGATATAAAAACACTGTTAAACATTTGTTAGAGTGCAATTTTGATTAAGCTGAGATGTGTATTGCTGTTGGGTAATTTTTTATGACAGAAGTGACAGCCTTATGGAGTGTTGGGAGTATGTTATTGATCGGGCCCTACCAAATTCATGGCCCTGTGTCATAGTCGCACAGTTGCCAACTTTCATGTGGTAAATAAACACCCGACTTTCACAATAAGCCAAAGATCATGCTAATCCCATTTCAAAACAAGGCCAAAACCAGCCAATCCCTAAGAACTCCAACACTCTATGTGACTAGATTCCCCCCAGCGTGCAAGTCTTGGACTGTAGTGTACCCACTGTGAACCTCTGACTTTCCCTTCCCTTCCCCGGCTTGCCCCACCCCTTGCCTCTGCTTGCCGGGAGCCAATTTTTAAAAAAGAAGCAATAAGCTACAAGCCAAAAACTAGCCAAAAAGTAACTCACAAGCCAATTAAGCCAAAACCAAGCCCAAATTCTGTGGGTTTTTTTTGCAGGTTTGGCTTGTTTGGTCACAGACTGTGAAATCTGGTCTCCTCCATGAAAACTGGTCTTTTGTGTACTTTTAACCTATACTCTATTCTTTTATACTCTGGGGTGAAAGTATATACAAGTACACAGCATTTCTCAAACTGGGGGTCCTGACCCATATTGTAACGTGGTCGCAGTATTGATGCCCTTAACTTCTGTGTTGCCTTCAGAGCTGGCTGGATAGTGGCAGCTGCTAGCTAGGTGCCCAGATCTGAATGCAGGGCCAGTGCCAGCAGCAGCACAGTGACAGAAGTAAGGGTGGCACTGTAAGGTATTGCCACCCCTACTTCTGCACTGTTGCTGGCACTGCATTCGGTTCTGGGTGGCCAGAGAGCAGTGGCTGCAGGAATCCAGCTCTAAAGGCTGCACTCCTCCTGGTGGAAGTGCTGCCTTCAGAGCTTGGCACCTACGCAACAGCTGCTCTGTTCCAGCTACCCAGTTCTGAAAGCAGCACAGAAGTAACGGTGGCAATACCATGACCCCCTTCCCGTCCCTCACACAATAGCTTTGCAACCAACCACCTTTTTAGGGTTAGGATCTCTAATTTGGGAAATGATGACTTAAGAGTTTTATATGTTTGTATTTTGCCATTGTTCAATAAACATTCATGCTTTGTTACAACTTCATGAAATTCAAGATTTAAATATCTGAAATCATGAAATTCAAGATTTTTTAAATGCTATGACTGTGAAATTTATGAAAACAGACTGAATTCGGCAAGGCCCTAGTTATTGACAGTATGTAAGCAATATGAAGATGGAAAGAAATATACAAGTCTTTCCCCTTGAATTTCTCATTTCCAAATTTGGGTGTGTCCTTGCTCAACAGAGTCCGTCACTAAATGTTATTTTTGTTCCCTAATATATACAACTGCCATGCTGGCCATCCATTGCATGGGATATAACCCAAATCAATTCTCCAACTAATTAGTACAGTTTTTTTAAAAAAACCAAGCCTAGGTTTTAGCTATAATTCATGTGACTTGAAACTTATCAAAATCAGTGCTGTGGAAACAGTTCTAACTTCTAAGTTGCAGTCCTTACTCTTCAGTTACTTCAAGCTTTCTCTGCTCTGTGTCACAAACCAATGGAGAGAGAAACTTCATCTGGTACTGGTGTTTATTTCTTTTCTTTCCAAGTAAGGATTGGTGGCCACTGGTGCATTCAGGTGTGGTTCTTGGTTTGAGAGTTGCTTGCATCTCTTCTGTAGACATATTATCTTGAATGAATAATGCACCTAAGGTCCTATGGGCATTGGCACTACCCAGAATTATTAGTAACAGCCCATTTCAAATCAGAACAGGAACAAGACTTTGTGTTCTACAACTAGATTGAGGCATTGAAACCGTGCTTGTTATAGGGGGCTCCTCGATGGAGTACAGCTTGTTCCCATCTGCCACGGATCTCTGGCCCCATAGAACACACATATGGGTCTGGGCAGAGGAGGACAGTGCTGTGGGAAGGGGCTAATGCCTCTCTCAGGCTGCTATGTGGAGAGAAGAAATTAATGGAGAATGTCCCTTCCATGCACATATCCTGGCAAAATTATTTCTTGTCTTCCCTCCAGCCTTGTTAGGACTGAGTACTATTGGTGTGGTGGGACTAAGTGGCCATGTAGCTTACCCAGACACTTAGTTCATGTGCACTCAGGACAAATAGCACTGCAGACTTAAATCTCCATGATGCTCACACATGCTCAATTATAATAATGTTATTGGTCCCTCCCACACCCTACCCCCACTTTTTAAAAACTAGCTTTTCTTCCTAATTTTAAATGTTTAACTTCATAAACAAGGCATCTGCTGGTTAAGTCACACTTGGTACCCTTGGTAACCAAATGTACTTTGTCTGAACATGTACCAAACCTAACATTAAAAGGCAAACTCTGTAGCAGCTGGATCATTGTAAGCAGTAATCTGCTAAACCTTTTCAAATATATCTTGTGAGCCTCTCAGCAATTACTGACTCTATGTAACGTGTCATTTTTCTGTCCTGTTAAGAACCCAACAGTAGAATTAGGTCACATTTTTATTCCCCGCTGCCCCAAAAATGGTTTTTGTCCAGCTGTGAAATCAAAAAGTAACACTCACGCATACATGCACACACACACACACACACACACACACACATAGTATGTTTCCAACAAAGAAATTTATTTTTGTGAGAATCCAACAAGCCATGTATGGAAAAAACAACTACAATTTATAGTCAAACTTTTACATTCTCCTTCTTCCCCCATATGCTTATAAGCCTTAAATCGAAAAAGTTGTATGTTTTTCTCTTTTCCAGCAAATTAGGTAATCAAGGACAAGCTAGTCCTTTAAGATCTCATTAGTTTTTAAAAAGAGCAGAAGTTGTTTCCTGAGGTGATACTTTAACCTCAACCCCCCAACTATTTTTTGTGGGATTTGCAAGTCATATTTTCCTATTTTATGTGTGCACATTTCCCCTGTTGTTGTGTCAGACACATACAAACAACAGTTATATAGGAGAAACCATGACACAGATTCACTTTTGTGGATATCCACAGAATGATATCCACTTGTCATCTCACTTGACTTCAGTGGGGCTACTCATATGCGTAAGCACTCACTGATGAGAGTAACGGTTTCACAGTTGGGCCCATTTTATTGTCAACTGCAAAAGTAAGTAACAATTATAATAAATTATACCACTTAGGTGATAAGATACCACTCTTGCACCTGAGAGAGGTGGCAGAGTTACAGGCAAATGTACTCAACTAGCTTGAATTTTTGGTGGAGGGGCACACAGCTGTCCCTCTACTACTAGCCCCCTCACTTGTGGAGTTCCAGAAGGATCAATTCTAACCAATATCTACACACAGCCATAGGGAGAACTGCTTAGACAACATGGACTCAACCACCCATCACCACATATGACAATACCACTACCACCATGATCGGGATAAGAAATGGTGCAAACACATCAGCACTAATAGGAAGTGGCATCTGCTTTCATCCACCATGTCTCTGTTCTCAGACAGCAGTCATTACTACACATGGTGTTTGTTTACTGTCTAACATTTCAGAGTTCTGAATTTTTTAATACAACGAGTTTTCTTATGGGTTGTGCTACAATGCCACCGTGATGGTGCAAATTCCTAACGTGAGTCTAGATGGGGAGTCTTAGAGGTATCTCAAGGCTCTAAGTGCTCTGAGCTCCCTTTACCAGTATATTTCCAAGAATCAATGTCTGGAGCGGGATGGGGTTAAACTTCTGCTGTTTATCTAGCTGTGATTGTGGAGCTTAATCTGTAGTTGAAAAGGTGAGGTGGGGCATGTGAGCAGCTGTTACCAAAAGCAATGAAATTAGGGCTATCCCTTTAGTATGAAAGTTCACTAAATGAATGGTGCAAAAATCAGTCCTAAACCAAATCTTCTGTATAGTAGATCACATTATTACCACTAAACTACTGGGCTGTCCAGACAGAACAGGGCTGAAAGAAATAATCTGTTAGGGCTGGATCATGCAGTTACCATGATCCCTGACACAGAACAGGACCCAGAGCAGGACTCAGAAATAGAGAGTCACTATAACTTTACCCCTCACACATCAGGCCATCTGTGTTGGTTGGTTGTTTAAGGAATGGGGTGGAGTCAAGGCTCCACCCACTACTTATCTTTGCCCATCCACTTGCAAGGCAGTGGGATTAACAGATTCACAGTGGCTGTTTTCCTTCCCGTGCTATGACCCACAATCATGTTGGCTTGTGCAGACAACCATGGGGATAAGATCAAACTGATTAAAAACCCCAGGAGTAAGCTAGATAACAGCTATGAGACCCTTTCCCCCTATCCAGAATTTGACTTCAGAAAAATCAAAACATGCTTCTAAATTTTGAGGTGAAACAAGCTTAACTTGACACTAGCTATACTAGCATGGGCTGGAGATTTGTTTTGCTTGCCTGACAAAGAAATTTCGTAGGTATCTCAGGGCTCTAAGTGCAAGTCTCGGTTACAATGAAGTGCACATGCAGAGTGAATCTCTCCACTGGATAGCAGGCTGACTGACTTAAGCCAGCTGTTCTGCCCCCCCAGTAGCAGATACAGCATCCCATACTGCCTTCTGAAAATGGAGCGTTCACACCAAATTAACCTGGAGCAAGATGAATGGTCATCAGTAAAGTAATTAATTTAAGTCTGATTTTGCAAGTGTGATGTGTCTATGAAAAGCTAAGCAAGTATTTTATAATGTAAAATCTTCTAGGGCATCCTCTGTTCTTCCACTATTATTCCTTTGGGTTTGAAGCAATGACAACAAGAGAAGGATAGATGGTACAGTAGTTGGGGCACCAGCCTGTGACTTAGGTTCAATTCCTTTCTCTGACACAGACTTCCTTTGTGACTGAGCAACTCATTTAATTTTTCTTTGCCTCAATTCCCCATCTGGGAATAGTAGTACTTCCCCACCGTACAGGGGCTGTGGGCCTCAGATATTATCATAAAGGATGCCATAAATAGATAATATTACACTTTCTATTAATCCCTTATTGCATAATTTTTTTGTATCATATTAGTGAAAACATTTATACAATTAGAAGTTGCTACCCAACTCATCCATAGACTAAAATTAAGGAGATTCTTGTACTTTTCCAGTCTTCCTGTACCTTAAATGGAAGTGAACAATATGGTTGCAAATCCAAGATAGTGAATAAAAATGACAGTGTCCAATCTGAACAGTTACTTCAGTTTAATGCCACACAATACTCCCTGCTTGATAGATACAAAGATTGTGCTAGTTATTCAGAGCATTCCCAGAAAGAGCACAAGGTTCCTTTAGTTCCTTTGATATTCTACTCCTTCTTCCCATCATTCAGTCTCTCTAACTAAAGAACATGGTGGTTACATTGTACATACTGAACATGTGTAAAACACTTTCATTTCTTCTGTAAAACCTGCAGTACTTGCTGCCATAGTAATGCTCCTACACTGGTACAAATGTGCTCAGAGAATGACACCTGGTGGCGAGACAAATGAATGACAAGACATTCCCCTGTCATTCCATTTCCCACTCCCTTCTCTCTGTTCTCAGAGTGCAATCATCACTAATTAGAAATATATTGCTCTTAGGTGTTAAACAGGAGGTTCTTTTGAGTATTTATAAAATACGGAAGAGTGTGTAGAAAGTCATACCAAAATTATACACTGCATCTGCTTCAACATCTATTTGAGACATTTACATATAATAGTATCTTTAATATACCTGTCTGAAGTTTCAGACAATGTTTTCACAATTCCCTCTGTGGAGTGTTTTGCTTTTTTTCCTCTTTGCCTCATTTTGTCAGAAGCTATCGTTCAATATGTAGCACCATTTCAAATGTATAATCTGTCTAGATTTAGGATTTAGCCATAAACAATTACTCCAAGCTGAGGAATACAAAATTACAACCTTTTAAAATATTATGTAAGAAAAGAGAACCATTTGTCTGTTAAATTTTCAGGATGAAAAATAAATTAAGTCTACAGGCTCACAACATTTTCTGCAATAACCACCCACAAATGTCTTTGAACTAAAAAAAATCTGGCAACTGTTTAGTTAAAAGGAATTAACAAATATACTGAAATCTAGAAAATAGCTCAGTAACTAAACATCAATAATTACTTTACCTGAAATGTTATGCAAAACAAAGTCTTGCAGCCTCTAGTTTTTCAGATATAACACTGAAAACATATAGATAGAAGCTTTCATGTGGAGGGATTGGAACAATGCTATACCATGTGTAAAATAACTATGAAAAATATAAACATTGCAGACACTTGCATCAGATAGGGACAGCTTTGAAATATATTGGTTTTAGAAAAAGGAAGTCCTGAGCAGATATTTTCTGGGATGCTTTTTCTTAATTTTTAATTAGGAAAATGTATATGCAGAGGATTTTAACAGCTTGACAGTTCATTTGCTCCCACTGTTTCTTCATCACCATGAAGACAATTCTTGGTGATACAATTGGCTGCTGCAGAGAGGATGATGATATTGCAAACAGAGGATTCTGGCGCTGATTTCTAGTCATGTGAAGTCTATTTTGTACTGCTCCCCTCATGCAAAGCAGGCTAAAATCCAGTGAGCGTCCAGTAACATAAGGATTTCCCTTGTGTAAGGAGGCACTTTGGGTGGCAGGCCCTTTTGTGGCTCCAGCACCACTATCCTACCTAGCAGCCAGTGTAGGGGACATGGCTGGGACACACCTCCACTTAACAGTTAGGTGGCTTGAAGCCACCTTTGTACCTTCCCCGCCTCAGCACAATTGGACATAGCTTAGGATCAAACTCATGTCTTAGAATGAAAAATCAGCAGCTGGTACAAAAGAATCTAAGTATTCCTACTAAGAAAAATAAGGGTTAAAATAAAGGTATTTATAACATATAAGCAAAATTACCTCTCTGCATAAACCCTCTGTGGAGTAGTAGTCAATATATTAGTATTGCCACAACTAAAGAAGAATGTTATAATATATAATGATTCAGAAAGGCCAGGCTCAGTAGACTATGCCTAGTTGTTTTGTAGTGCAAAATCTAGCTGACAGGCAGCAAGTTGTACATATGGGCTTGCTGCTCAACTGAATTTATACATAAAGAGTTTAAAGCCTGGGCAGACTCAATAATTTATGGGGGGGTTTCCAAATAAAAAGCATAGCAACAGAAGGCGTGACCTTCTACAGTATCAACTTTAAAGCTGGAGATTGCCAAGAGACAAGTAAAGCTGTTAGACTAGGAGTATGCACACAGCTAATCCTTGAGATACAGTGGAGTCAGATCAAAGATAGCACTGTAAAGGCAGAGGGAGGATTTTTAAACATGGGCATGTAAACTGCTGACAGCTGATGGAGCTCAATTAAGATTTGGAACATCATGTCAGAATGGCCAGAGTTTTAAGTACCTAACCCCCCAGAGACTAACAATATAAACACCAATTTTAGTCTTATCCCTCCATGGATGCAATACACTTGGTGATAACAGAAGATGGACATTTTTTTTTTTAAAAAAAAACAACAACTTTGATTCATTGTAAGTTTTCTTAATGATTTTTTAAAAAAAAAAAAGTGAAATTTTTTAATCAGCAGGCAAGTATTCATTGCCAAACTGTTTTTCAGAGATCTGTATTAGACCACAGAATGACATTCAGCTGCAGATTACTTTTTTATGGATCCATGTCAGCCAAATAGTAAGTATTGAAAGGCTCGTTATTACAACTACAGTTGATTTTTGCAGGATAGTACAAAAAGTTACCTTTTTTAAAAAAATCTGGACACATAAATAACCTGCAGAGTTTGGGAAACCCCGCTAGGAATCCAGTAAAATCTAAAGGATAATATATAGCGACCTCCAGCCTCCTGTCTGCCTTTATGCGGTGTATGATCAGGTGTCTCTAGTATACTTTTGATTTAAGGACATACAAGAAACATCTAAGCACTTCAAGTACTGTTGTTAGACAACAATGAGCTTTGCCATGGTACACTAGCTTTGTTTTTCTGATGTCACTGCATTATTTTTATTTGATATATGCAATGTGCTAGGAAAGGTTGCTTATTTCACAATCATTTCTTTTTATGATGCTGGTTATTTGCGCTCTTATAGCATCTTTATCCAAGTCTCTCACACACAGCATCCTGTAAAGAGACAAAAAAAGATGAAGAAATTGAGGGAAGATAGGTGAAATGACTTGCCCCTAGTCATATAACAATTCAGTGGCAGAGCCAACGATAGGACTCAGAAATTCAGACTACTACTAGTCGAACCCATTTCTGTTCAAGTGATACCATTTCACATTTAGCTTGCCATTGTTTGGCAAGTGTAGCATTTCAGAGAAATGCCTGCATTAATTGCTGTAATAATTTGTTTAAATTCTTCATAGATCTATCTGTAACACTTGGTTGCAAAACTAGCTTGACTTTTGTCTTATATAAACATTCACCTATTATAGTAATGTTTTCCCATATTTTTCTCATGATTATATTATCTAACAAAATACCCCTGTGGAATGTTAAGAGATTAATTGGCACTGAAGAAATTGTGGTGTTAGATATTACCGGTTTAAAAAAGGTACAAACAAAAATCTCAAGATCTCACTGATCTTTGGAAGGTTTTCTCTCCAGCCCAAGGGAAAATACATAAATGTATTATACACTACTGTCTCATGCTGTTAAGAAAGTTAGATTTGAGAAGGCTGAATTTAAAAGGTTAAAGACAAGAAAGACGATCTGCTAAATATTTGTATCCCTACATCCTAAGATATTTGGTCTCCTGTTTGGCAGCCTTCATTACTCCCTTTGTGATACTTTCTATTATATTTTGAGGTATATATTTAAATATAGAAATTAACCTATGAATCTGAGTATATTTCAGATTCATACTATATAGGAGGCCTTGTATTCACTAGGTAACAAATAGCGCCTTTCAGTTTGTTAGGGAATAAGAAGCCCTTTCTCCTTCCCTCATACTCGTAAAATGTACTTGGAGGATTACTTTCACTTTTGTTACCTAGTCCCTCCTTGAACTCATAACTAGTGTACTAGGGCTATTAGAATTTTGAGATCAAGCTCCTGTTCATATAGCTTTCAGCTTGAAAGGTAGGTCTTGAGTGAAGAGAAAAAATAATAAAAATGTGCTAGAAGATAAGTACCAGTACTAGCTGCATATAAAAAGTTTATTTTTTGCATTCAGACTAATATCTACACTGTATATTTTTCAGCCAAGAGCTACAAATGAGTAGTCTTTCATGCATCGCTGCTTCTGAAGATCAGAATAAAATTTCTGCCATGATTCTCCAGTGCTACTGTATTTTTTTCTTTACATAATTTGATTAGTATGTAGGATTAGAACATATTTTTAAACACCTTAAGTTTTTAAAACTAAAGAAAACACATTCTCCCCCTCTGTATTTGTGTCCCCCCTCAAAAAATCAAGAACACCCCCCTCACCCTACTTTGATGTCTATAATCCTGTTCTTCAGCTGTGGTAGGTGGCTGGAGCCTATGAATTTGCTATAGTATATTCAGCGTTCCTTACATACCTCTCCCATTGCCCGAAAAGCCTCTTTCTACTCATAAGGCGTCCAGCTGACCATTTCTAATGTCCTTTAACATGCTGCACTGTTACAGCTTTCATGTTTGACAAACATCTGCCTCACAATGAATTAGCTTGGTATAACTTAACAGAGTGTCTAAATGATCTACTAAGAAGTCCTGAGAGAGAAATTTTATTAATGTAGATTTCTTCTGTTTTGACACTCTTTCATATGATTGAGCTTGACAGACATTGATCCTGATGGTCACTGTACGGTGTGGCTTTGCCTCATGAGTTCATTGATGTAGTGCTGATTTGAAGAATTCCCTCCAAGGCTGTTGCTTCTCTTCATTAGGCCGCTGCTTTTGTTAAGTATTATTTACCATCTCACATGATTCCACTGAGAAACATACAGGGGTGCTGGAACAATTTGCACAGTAGGGGTGCTGAGAGCCATTGAACCAAACTGTTAATCCTGCATATGAGGGAAATCACTCCAAGACAGGAGGTTTCAAATACAGATGATATAAGAAGTTATACTGATGTCTCAAGACAATTCAGCATTGTTCCAATTATTAAAGTTTTTTATATAAAAGGAAATCCTCTACCTGCGGTGATTTATTTTTTAGGGGTACTCAGTGTAACTGAGTGAATGATCCAATTTTTCACTTGGGTTCCATGTTCACTTGATACTTATTTGGCACACAGTTAATTGGGTTCATTTGACTCAATTTTATTTTAGTGAGTGTAGAACTGTAACTAGTTTATGAAGGTAAATTCTGACCTATGGAGAAAATTCACTTGTCCACATTTCCAGTCTATCACTAAGTGCAGAGTAGAATGTTTAAAGGAAGAGTATTTAGGATGATGGTGAGACACAGCACCAACAGGAAAGCTGTAGGGGTTGAAATGATTACACAGCAATATCAAATTACAGTAAAGAATGAGCTCCTTTTGCGTAGGTGAAGAACTTTGAGGAATTACTACTCAAATATACCAAAGCAGAGCAAATGACCAGAGTCACCCTTTGCCCAAGATCAATTCACTCATGTCTTCTTCATCAGATTCAAGTTCTCTCAGTATTGCATTTAAGGTTCTGCTAAATTCAGCTGTTGCCTGTGTCTAAGATCATGCTCCCTTCTCTCAGTTCCATGCAATACTTTGCATTTAAAATCCCTTTCCTAACCCGCCCTATCATCATCTCCTCCTTTAAGTCCATCATTAAACTACACTGCTGTCATGAAGCCCATAATTTCATTTGAATCTACTCACATTAGTGTTTTTTTTTAATATGTATACTGTGCTTTCCTGGTCTGATACACACAAGCTGTGGTCTAGCAGGAAGTGTTTTGGATTACTAGACATGCTTGCTGATATTTCCTCGATTCTTTAGTCGTAAAGACATGGTGGGTGTATAATAAAAAACACACACTTTAAACTGAGCTACACCCTCCTTTGTCATGTGATGATGACAAGGACAAAGTCATGATACATGTCTCTCCATAATTTCACATAGCAAACGACCTTCTAATTCAGCATCAATGTCAGACCATCTTCCCTGATTCAATTAGAGCTACTGCAGAGGTAATAAAAGGAGTGGAGACAGGTGAATGCACTGGCGCTAATAAAAAAAGACAGCTTTATGATATTGACTTGCTTTTAAACAAAAAGCCTCAGAACCCAGGAGTCCAGTGAAGGTGTGATCTTAGAGTATGCAAAAGATATGTATATTCTAATACTCTGTCTCACTCTGTGCAGTCTGAAGGAAATAAACTAGTAGCTATGCCACTAATTGGGGTAAAAGACCTCCCTTTCAGCAAGAGATGGAAGCTGAGCAATATCATTTCAGTGAAAAGATGTAGATGCATTTATAAATCACTTCTGGGGAAAAAAACTGAAGACAAAAGAGAAAGATGCTACAGAAGACTGTGTTCAGTCAGAATAAATATATCCAAGATAAAATGCCTACAACAGACTGTACTGAATAGAATGAAGATAGATAATTCAACAAATTTCCCTTTCCTTTGCAGGTTTAGTAGGGGCTCTTCATACTCTTGTTTCTTACTGTTCCCACGGCCTGAGGTAAGAATGCCACTTTGCTATCACTAGATTCTACCAGCCTGCTCCTGTTAATGCAGATAGTAGTATTAAAGCACATCTTTATGAGGAAAACTAATGGTTTAAAAATAACTTGAAAAAATAATTTTATGTAGATCTGAACTTAAAATCAGGAAGGATTCTAATAGTATTTTATGTATAGATCCTTTGAGTTTTACCCACACACAGAATCAAAGATGTCTGGTCACAAACATGTTCACACTGCAACTGGATTTATGTAGGCAGGGCCCTGTTTATTTCAAGAGTTTTCACTTTGGTAATTTCACTGAAGAACTCAAACCCTGTGTTGTTCTTATTCAGCCATCTTTGTTATTTTAGTAGTATGCTTTTGTCAAACTTTTTGTTGCGGTAGAGTATTGGGTAAAAACAATCATATTTACATAATTAAATCTTCATAAGGGATATGCAAGTGAAGGACTAAAACTGAGAACAAAAGTGTCTGTCAGCATTACTTAAGTGCATTTCATTATAGCTTTTCCTTGGAATCCAAGATTGATTTTGCAGTAAGGAAAGTAATGTCAACCTACTATTTGCATTCATTTCCAAATGTGGAGACTGCATGACAAGAGTATTATTTAAAAAAAGAAAAGAAAAAAACCAAAAAAAAAAAATTTTCAGAAGCAAGCAATCAAGGAGCAAGTCAAAACCTCATCAACTACATCCATTACTGTTAGTAGCCCTGTTTAGGTTTAGGGGTGAGTTCAAAGCTTTGTAGAGGAAATTCTCCCCTCCTATCCTTCATTTGGTGTGCCACAGGAAAAAATAATAATGGAACAAATTTAAAAACCATTTATAAATTCATAAATCCATGTTCAATCGTAATCCACTGACCACAGTGAAAATGAACCTGCAAGTTTTTGGTATTTGAGTCATACTTTTTCCTCCTTAAGGGAGAGAGGGAGACTTAAAACTTTGTTTTTTCAATGAAATAAAGAAAGATCCTAAAGAAAACAGGTTTTCTTCAGTTTATCAACCCTCTTTGTTAGGCACCTAAATATGTATACGTTGGCCTATAAGCTATTTCACTATAAATATATTTAGGAGCATATTTGTTTTACCACTGACATTTTCTGAGTATTTCTAGGGATGTCAACAATGAAGCAAAGGAAAAAAATGGTAATATTGCAAGTGTGCAAAATGAATGTAGTGATAATATTAAAAAAAGTGATTGAGAAGGAGGAACAGACCTTTGGTCTTCAGTGGAGGACCACATGTGGTGACCATTTATACACCTGAGTGTTACCAAATTGTCCTCACAATATATTTGTAGCCAGCTGAGTGGCTTGTGCAAAGGCTACAAGTAAATCCAGTGACAGCAAAGGAAAAAAATTAAACAAGAACTCAGTGTTGAATGAAATAGCGGAGGAAAGTCAAATGGAAAATTAGAAAAACTAAGATCCTTGAGGCTGATACTCTAGCGTTTGTGTAGAGACAGAATTTATTATCCATGCAAAAAGAATACGTAACACATGCTGGCCAGACTAGACATGCTTGCTGATATTTCCTCAATTCTTGCTGGCCAGTGCAAGCAGTGTGTGACCATTCCAGTCATTATTGCCTTATAATTCTCATTGAGTCTATTGGGAAACCATCATCTTCCATGAGCTTAGAACCTGAGGAAAGCACTTGAGCATGGGTTTAAATCCCATTGCCTTCAATGTTGAGTAAACTCTTTCCTGAATTGGGATGTTCTCCTGAGTCAGGGCCCAAATGCTTAAATCAGCTGCATGACAAAGTCATTCAGACATAACTTAATAATAATGCATGGGGAAAGGGTGATGGGGACAGTGATCTGTAAGTAACTGCATCACTTCGAACTATTATAAATCATCAAGGTTCAGACCAAGTACTGGTTTCAGCCCTTTCAACCATTGGTCTTCCAGAAGGCAAATGTGCTTCATTCAGAAAGCATGAAGGAGCTCATGGTTGCTGGCACTGTGCATTTGACAGTTTGTCAAAAATCTGCTTTTCATATCTAAACACACTAAGGAAACAATTTCTGGCCCTACCTTCGCTGTTCTGATTTAAAGAATTAAGGCCAAACTCTGTCATAATTAAAACTGTACAGTGCCAGTATATTTCAGTCATATTTTAGCCACAAAGCCTTCTATTAGTCTTATAATCTGATATTTCTCTATGGAAGGAACTGCGTACAACTTGGAGATTCCTTCTGGTGATGAAGTTACTCCAAGCTATGTCTGAGGATATTTAGAACATTCAGAAATATTTTGCCAAACCCTAGCATGGTGTACCAGTGATTGATAATGAATTGGTTTTGAGGTGTTCATTACCAGCAGATTAGCTTGACCAGAGAATGTTCAGTCATCCATTGTCAATTCATTTAATTCTGGGAAGCATTTACCATGGTGCAAAGGGCCTGAACAAGGACTAAGCACCATTAAGTACCAGATAAATTGTATGTGTGATAGACTAGTAGTTTCTTAGGCACCAGCATTTTTTTAAAAAGGTACTCTTTTTTTGTTAAATTTACAAAGGGAGTTGAGGGGGAATTTTTGCTGGAGCAGATACCAAGCACTTTGTGGATCTTGGGGATGGGATCAATGTTTAACCAACTTCCATTTTTAAGGTGGCAAATACTGCTTCTCCCTTGATGGAACAAATCGGGGGAAATTCCATGAGGGGAACTCCAAAGTGTTTTCTTGCACCCAGGAATTCCTCTCTGTTGGCTTTTCCTATGGGAAAGGAGTTTTCCCTTGCACTAACAGGAGTTATAACTCATTAATTATCCTGATAATGTGTCTAGGACTGGTTGGAAGTTCTGCCACAACTGTTCTTCAATTAAAAATTGGGTTTTCAGTTAAATGAAGGTTTTGATTTTCACTGAAAGTTTGATTTTCTATATTAGAGAAATAGTGCCCCAAAGCAGAAATATTCAGCATTTCCAAGCTATCATGTCTCCATTCCCCTTTGTGGGATGTGCTCCTCAGCCATCCTACATCTCCTATGAGTCACTCTCCCCTCTCTAAGAGGGGAGACTGTGTTGCACCATGGTTAACAATCCAACTAAGGATCCCAGCCTATAGAGGAGAATGGACTCATAAAGGTACCAGAACTACAGTTCCCACGAGCCATCACCACCATTTCCAAATAGAAATGTTTTGGTTTTCAGCTGAAATATTTTTAGACTGGAACTTCTGCTCAACCCCCACCCAGCCAAAGCTTTCCATGGAAAAATAAAGCTAACATCTCAGTCATGAGTCAACCTCAGTGGTCAAGAGGTAGCAGTTTAAGTAGTAAGAGCCACTTGTGAACTCTTGCTCATTAATTTGAGTTTATTGGCAGCACATATCCACATACCGATACATTCTAGAAAAGCCTGGTAGTGTCTGAGAGAATTGTACAAGTGAAACCTCCATAATGAAATTAAGTAAGGGAATGACAACATGGCCTGATTCTCCTGGCACCAGTCAAAAACTGGCACAAGTGGAACATGGTATACTTTAGTGAAGCTACTCAATTTATATCAGTATACCCCAAAGGAGTATTAGGAACAACATTTTGGAAAAAAAAAATTTTGTTCCTCAGGACTACCTTGTGATTCCCACCACTCCAAGAATTTTGGAGATATTACATGCTTACAGTCATTCAATATCTAAAACTTTGTGATAGCTGTTGCATTAAGTAAAAAAACAAATTTATATATAGACTGTTTTAGTCATCATCTCCAGTGGTATTTTCTGTTCCATTTCCATGGTTTCATGACTTGCTCCCCTTGAGAGGAGAATATGATTAACTTCCTGAGCTCTGACTCAAGGTTTTCTATTGTTAGCCCAAATTCATCTGACTGGATAGTAAAGTTAAGTACTGCAGGATTTATCCCTATGAGATTAACAGAGACTGGAATCTAAAGAAAGATGTAGAAGCCTCAGGGAAAGTTTTCATGTAAACCACTAAGGATGGGATGATTTTAAAGCATTTTACATTTACCTAATACGTAGACATGCTATGAGAATGGATTTCTTTACATGTGGTAGATAAATGAACTTTAATTATAGAGAACTCTAGTAGTGATGCCCAAGGTTAAGGCATCCAATTTCCACACAAAATGTAAACGTTTTGTAATTCTTACTGACTGAACTGCACATGCACTGCTCCTACAGAATAACTAAGCATGTTCCATTCAGGGCTCCCAGAATGAACAGAACTTCCCATATGGGAGGTTGCTCCTACTGGGAGTCAGGGGCTGTCATCAGCAAAAGTTTGTGAAACCCACTGTCAAAATGGACAATCTCCCTGTACTAACTGGTTCTCAGACTAAGGTAATTATCAGTTATCCTATTACTTCAAATGGCAGAGATGTATGTCGTTCGTCTCAAGGTTCCAGCCCTGCTGGTAACCTGTGTGGTCAATATAATTGTATATGATGGGGTCGGGTTTTTTCAATTTATATTTAAAAAAAAAAACAAAACTAAAAAAACCCAACCACACAAGCTTAGGAAGTTTCAGTATAACTCCATAGAACCCATTATATTTTCAAAAAAACTGAATACTCAGAAGTTCAGGGACGTAAGGATTAAGTCTGCCCATATAACCCTGATATGACCCCTTCTGTGTGTTAGGAGTCATTAATTTCATAATCATACCATTTTTCCCATAGGACCCTGGCTCATTCAAGGCCTGGGATGGCTGGCACTCACCGAATAGGTGGCTATTATTTTTTTCTGATCCTCATCAAAGTATGGCCCAGGTCTTATTTATTGAGCCAAATAATTTGACTAAACCTAGATCTTCCTGAAAGGCATCCAGTCTTGATTTGAAGTCACCAAGAGACAGAGAATCCCCCCTGACTTCTCTTGGTAGTTTGTTCCAATGTTGAGTACTCTCACTGTTAAAAACTGAGGAACTAAATCGCAGATTAGGATAAAACATATCCAGTAATTGTGGGTGTCCAATTCAAGACATCTAGGTCTATATTTTTCTTAAGTATTTAGTATATGTGTTCAGAACAGAACCCTGCTGACCAGAGTTGCAGTTGTGAGTGATCAGTACTTCTGCAAATCAGACCCCAGGTTTCTGAAGTTGGGTACCCAGAAGGCGAGGAAAATAGTGGCCAGTTATGAAAGTTTTGGTGCGAGTGACTGCCCGGCAACACCAGGAATTCTGTAGTGGAGGCAGGGATAGAATCTAGTTCTCCATCATGCTATTCTTCTGCCTTAACCACAAGGCCATTCTCACTCTTTCTGTAATTTCTTACTTCATTCATTACACATCTTCCAACTTCTGCAACAAATGAGGCCCAGGTCATACAGATAAGCCCTAATCCATTATACAACCCTGATTTATTTCCCGAGTATGGTTCATTCTGTACATTGAATGGGGCAAGAGTCCTATAGAAAAAGATAATGTGATTATGTAATTTAAGACCTATTTCCTAAGCACAAGGTGGCAAAACTAAGGCTTTATTTCCTAATTTTTGAATGTTTGACTTTGCACCTTGTTTGTAAAATCTTTTTGTATGACAATATATAAACATGCTTGATCAATTTGACATTTGACAAATCATTTTGTTCACGTTGATTTTAATATTGGGACTGAGGAGAAATAAAATTTCAGATTTTTTTCAATGAAATAGCCTGACAAAAACTGATTATGTAAAACCCAAGATAATTAAAATAGCATGATTTTTCATTTACTCATTCTGGTTTGAAAAATAAAATCATTAATAAGTTATAAAATGCAGTATCTGACCTAGACTTCTATGGTTTTTTTTGTTGTTGTTGAAGTGACAAAGAGTCCTGTGCACCTTAAAGACCAACTAAAGTATTAGAGCATAAGCTTTCGTGCGCTAATACCCACTTTGTTGGATGCTTGTTGTTGTTGTTGTTTACTTGTTGTTGTTGTTTACAATTTAACATATTACAAAAACAAAGATCTCTCTCTGAGAAGTATGTTCATCTATATGCACATACATTAGGAGTGTGAATTCTGGAGTGAAACTTCAATTCTGTAAGATATTACTGCCAGAAGAACAACAATGGGCCTGACCCTTGGCCACTGTTACGGTACCTTTATATCAGTGGAACAGAAGAAAAAGGACCTTAAACCAGCCCCAACTGGACATCTGAGAAATCTCTCAGCTTGACTTTTTGTTACATATTACCTCACCTCCAGCATAGACGGCATAAGAAGGCAGAAGCTAAGAGCTTGGAGGCAGTGATCCGGCTAGTATAAGCTAGAGCATCCCTAAAGCCGTTCTCACTGTACCAGGGGCCAGTTTGGTCCTTCAGCTGCCCGGGGATTGGATGAGACAGGTGGCTTAGAGCCACCTTTCCTGCATACATAGTGCAAAGGAAGTCTGAGCCTAATTCTGTTGTGATGTTCTTCCTTCCATCTCAAGCTATACTTTTTGGCTTTTGAAATTAAGATTTACTTTAGGTTTCAGTATCTTAGGATTTGCACTTGATATCCACAAAATTGTCATCTTTTTTTTTAAATAAAGAAGTTGATATACAATATTTTAACTAGGGACAGCTTTTCTATTTTTGCATTGTTTAAAACATGTATGCAGAGTGTTGGCAAACATGGCTAAACAGCTATTCATCCTACAGCTCCTATTTTCATTATGCTGGCATTATTTTATAAATAAAGCCTTTTGGGTTAGTCATTACAAAATTATTAACAACATTTACAAAGGTTTGGCTCTGGATTCTTCTTTCGGTTGTCTCATACTCATTCATTCACTACTATTTATAAACTATCAGTAGTAGTGAATATTCAAAGTTGGTTTGCAAGTGGAAATAAAATCTCACTCTATGAATCAGTTTAAGGTCGTCTAAAAATTCCAGAAACCAAACCCGCCAACATGTACTTGACTCTACAGAACAAAGAAACACAGAGAGAACTGTGGTGATAAGTATGTAGCAGGTTTAGTGTCTCTTGCTTTTTATTTCTTGAAAGCTTAAGGTGATCAAACCAATGTTTTCATAACTGATTAAGAAACAGCTTGACAGTCAAAATCCCGGAAGGAAATCTTTTTCCTTCAAGTTCAACCTTGAGCTTGACAGTTTCCTGCAGCTGGGACAGAACTGAAATGGCTTACTGTAATACAGTTTATTAATACTACCATGTATTCCATGAGACTGTTTTTCTTTTTGAAAACTTGCTCTATACAAAGAGGTGCTGCATTCCAAAGCTAGGAGTGAGATTGAAAGATACAGTTTCAGTTAATTGGGTATAAGATGAATTATAGTTTTAGTAGAACCCTTTGAGGCAAATTCTGTCCTGACTTAAGCTGTGCTGACCCTTTGAATAATATCCTGTGAATCACCCCTAAAGTCAATTTTGGTCTTAATATCTTCATTCTTCTGTCATGCCACTTTTACATGTGATAATTCCCTTGACCTCGGTAGAATAGTCCTGATTTACACTTCTGAGAGCAGAGTTATTGCTATAATCGAATTTGAAAATTTTAGGCCAGATTCTGATTTAATTTTCATAAGTTTAAGTCAGTGGAGATATTCTAGAATTAGACCTGCCTGGCTATGTGTTGCATTAGCTATGACTGCAATCTGGATAAGAATCACATTATTACATTAGGCCCAATGTTGCCCCCTTCGAAGTCCATGAGAATAATATTGGGTCCAGTGTCTTACTGAAAGACTAATAATAGAATGAAAGCACTGGGAAGGGACTTAAGAAGTCATTTGGTCCAGTTCCCTGCACTCATGGCAGGACTCAGTACCTAGACTATCCCTTACAGGTATTTGTTTAATAACCACAGATACAAGCCATTCACAGTATCTTTAACTAGTGTAAATCAATGCAGATCCATTGACTTCACAGATCTAACCCAATTTAAAGTAATCAAATATCTGGCTGTAAGTTTGTAATCTCTGAATAGATTTAATTTAAGATCTTTAAACTGTGGTTGGAAATTGATAACGTTTTTTGTTTCAGAGTGGTAGCCATGTTAGTCTGTATTAGTTAAAAGAATTAATTCAGAATGAATAAACTCATCACATTCAGGGATCCCTTCAAAGATAACCAGCCATTTTCCATTTCTGCACACTAAACCATGAAACAGAGGAATTAGCTTCATAAAATAAAGTCCAGCGTATGCATGCATATATTCAGGAGACAGTATAAGAGAGCTCCATACTGTGTAAGAAAGCTCCTACTTATCTTAAAGGAACAGAAGAGATTACAGAATTGCAAACTTATCCCTATCTGCCCCTGCAGGAGACACAACAGTTCACATACATTGAGTACTCAACCACTTTGCGAAAATGGTCAAACAACAACACGTTTTTAAGCAGTTCTCCCTAATCCTTAACATAAGATTACAGCTATAGGGAATAGTTGCCAATACTCACTAGCTTCCCAGTAAGGCTTCGATCATATTAGCAGCCCTGTTCAGGTGCACCCTGATGCCATACAGAGTCTCACTAAATGTAAGGTGGTCTGCACAAGTTTAAGAGTTTGCCTACACAGAACTATTTGTTGGATCAGGGCTGGAAGTGTCTCTTGGGCTTCCATAAACAAGGCTTTAGGGGTCTACAGAACATGGTAAAGACATCAAGACAAGACAGAATTCTGTATAAGTCTAGAATTCAGTATTGTCAGATAGAAAGTGTGCTCACAGATGTTATACTATTTTTTTCATTAAATCTACCCATACTAAAGTATATTGTAATGGGGGATTTTTTTTTTTACTGTGTATTCTAAAGAAAGAATAGAATTAAGCTTGATCTAAAGCTACTTCCATAGTCATGCTGACATCCAGATACTCACACATGCTGTATAGTAACATATGTCAGTTTCCTTGTATTCATATTTTTCCTGATAAGAGAAATAAATGGAGGGTAAAAATGTGTTTAATGGCAACTCAGCAGGCATATTTTGTTTTAGCACAAAGCCAGTACCTTGTCTAATATTGGATATGCCATTTCACTGCGGGCTCTCAGCATTTGGATTAGATTTACAAATTTTCTAAGGAAACTAACTGTGCTTACTGAATGATATTTCTATTTAATAAAATATTTATTGTCAAAGACTTGAACAGTTGCTATCATTTCCTAAGCAATCAATGCATTCAGACATATTTTAGTTAAGCACTGTATGTTGCAAAAGACTAAAAATAGACATAACTTTGTCCATCGGTCACACTGCATTTTGAAAGTTATTTACAATTTGATTTATCCTCATAAGTGATATCAGTGGTCATTTGCAAATGCAATTTATTATGAAACTATCATAGGACAAATTTTTCACAAGTGCATGAATTTATGAATACCTTTCGGCAAACATGGGCCAAATTTTCAAACACCCTGGAAAGCATTATTATTTGTATTGTGATAGTAACTAGGAGCCTCTGTCACAAGCCAGATGCAGACAAGAAACTGGTGGATACAAACAGACAGAAGGAGCATCACAAGGAAAAGAGACAATGCTGGTCAGAACGATAAGCCATGCTATCAACACATCGGCTTCCTGATCCGTGTGAAAAAAGCATACATGTACATTTGAAAATGTGTTCCTGTATTGAAAGAACATGTAGCTATTTGTGCCCTCAGAAATAGGGACTTCAGTCTTCATCACTACTCATACTGTATTGAAGATAATGATTAACAAATAAAATATATGTGCTATCATTACTCTCCATTTTTAATCAAGCATAAAACAACATTCTGAATAACTCTCAGGTGAAGCAACTGAGCTACATGTTATCATGCAAGATGCCAGGTCTCTACATTTTTTAGTTGCCAGTTGTATGTGTGTCCTTTTTGTTTGATGGGCAGAAATACAATATATTCTGAAATGAAGATCAATGTCTGGAGCAGACAGACACATTCCATATTGTGACGGAGTCAGACCAGAAGGATATAGGAGAGTGCTGGAAGGCAGGTATATTAGTCTCAGGATGTGCAGGTCCTTGTTCCCTGGATAGCCAAACAAAGGCTACTCCAGGCCAATCAAGACACCTGGGGCCAATTAAGAACCTTCTAGAAAGGAGTAGAAACAGCTAGCCTGATTGGGACACCTGAAGCCAATCAGGGACTGGCTGAAACCAGATAAAAACCTCCCAGTTAGTCAGGTGAGTGTGGGTGTCAGGAGCTGTGGAAGGAAGTTGTGCTGTTGGTGAGACTGAGTGTTGGACAACATATCATCCAGAAGGAAGGAGGCCCTGAGGTAAGGGTGAAGTGGAGTTTGAAGAAGCAGGGACTGCTGTGGGGAAGTAGCCCAGGGAATTGTATTGTGTTTTGTGGATAAAAGGTCAGCCATCTTAGCTGATACTATTAGGGTCCCTGGGCTGGAGTCCGGACTAGAGGGCGGGCCCGGGCTCCCCCCTTTTTTCCATCTTCCATACTGGCCTGTGATGAAGGCAACTCACTAGGTGGTGACTCTTGCCAATTATACTGAGAAAGGGAGGTCACTCTGGGGCCTAGATGAGTTTCTGAGGCCCCTAAATCTGCCAGGAAGCGCAGAACCCACAAGTACAGACTTGGAGCTTTGTCACAATATTTATAAAAGAAGCAAGACAATGTGCAATATTGCTTCTTTGGAGTTCTAGTATTAATTATTGGGTATTGCTCTTGCTGATTGTTTTCTCCACAGACTTGAGGAAAGAAGTTGCAAATCTAATGTCCTCTCTCAACCTCCCCTTTCTCCAGTGAGAATGTAAGCTCTTAAAGGCTGTGCAGATTGCATGAAACATTTTGATAGACGCTAAGGGATTAGAATTTGGCAGTAATATACAAGGGTGAAGAGTCCATGAGAACAGTGATAAGAAGAAGTAGGCGCTATGGTCTTTTCTCGATAAAAAGACTTAAAGAAGCATTCAGCCAGACTAATTCAGAATTAAAATAAATGCACACAAGTGGCACATTGATAAACAGAACCAAGCTCATGCACAAGACTTGAGCTCTGGCTCTCCTGGAAGGCAAGTGCTGAGATGCTGTGCCAGGAACAGTGTATAGCCTAACAGTAGAAAATTCCTATATGCTTAAAACCTCACAATTGCTCTTTAACTACACAGAACTTGATCTCCTCCTCTCACTCAATGCTTCTCCTTTAGCTTCAAACAGGAGATTAAGAGTAAGTGACACAAAGTACAGTTAGAGATGGACACAGACCACTTCAATCAGCAGAGAGCTGATAAGGTGTGCATTATAAAAGCACAATGTCTTTTCAAAGGAATGGAGAATTCACCAGGGACAGAGTGCAGGGAATAGAATTCCTGTAATTGGAGTTGTTGAAAGTTTAGCACAAGTCATCTCTAGAGCAATCCCTATATAACAATTACATTTGTTTTATAGAATTGCTAATTTTAATAAATATTACTCTGATCATGGTACCTACAACATAAGCCATTTTAGACTGAGTTCTAGAGTGTTAGTCTTTATTATTTTGAGTTTCCATAAATGCTGCAAAGCATTGCTATATTAACCTGTTCAACACTGACCTTGCTTCAGGCTTGTGAGCTAATACTTAGAGAAACATATCACACAGATGAATGCTCAGAAAGAATACTTAAATAATATCTACTCTTGGGACGTCAAAGATATTCCTGTGATGCCTTCAGGGAAGAGATACTATAAGGGCGTCCACAATGAGCAAAACTATCAGACTTGTTGAAAATATGCACTCTTATGGTGAATGACTGCAAAACTAGCCAATTTCTTTTTCTTAGTTTTGAAAATATACTTTTGCTTACTAGTAAATGATTTAGTGAAGTCCATGGTGCTATAAGTAGTATAGGACGGCAGGTAAGTCAGCCTAAGATGTGCTGACTTCAGCTACGTTATTCACTTAGCTGAAGTTGCGTACCTTGGGTCGACCCTCCGTCCCCAATGTAGACCAAGCCTTAACTTTTCACTCTTCTGTCCTAAGCTAATTTCTAGAATGCAGCATCCATTCTCTCCTCTCTCTCAGATCTCTCCCCTTGTTTTTTCAACCCCTTGGTCCACTTTGTCTCCATGGTAGAGCTCATTATCATATCAGGATGACAGTCATGCCAGTATTTTCACAAAGTATTGTTTGATTAGGTGAATTATCAGGAGGAAGTGAAATAGTTTCTGTTCCCCATGCAAAGATTAACACCCCCTCATTAAGATATCATTTCTTCCCCAATCCTGCCTAGCTCTGGAAGGTTTGCAGATTCCTTTCTCCAAGTCCAGCAATTCAGAGATCACTGATCATCCCCACCTTAGCCATCTTTCCCTGTCAAGGTGGTTGAATTCTAATATTCATGTCCATTACTCTTGGCTATTTGTATTAATCTGAATATGTGGCTTATCTGTATCCCCCTACTATACTGGCCATTCAGAGAGGCAGAGTGGACTTTGATAAGAAACATTTACATTCTTTTTTTACTATGATATATATATATATATATATATATATATAATATATACACACACACACACACAAAATTAAAACCCTCAGCATATTTGGCAGACAAACACACATCTTTCGTTGCTCTGTTTTTACATTTTCCTCCCTTGTTTTTCCCATCCTTGTTGTTGTACAGTGATCATTGAGAAGTTGTTTTATCTCATCACATTCCTATGAGATATCGCAGGATCTTACAGATCACTTGGTATTTCTCATGGAAATGAATATGTGAATTTATTATAAATCTTGCTCAGATCAGGGGAACCTGCTCCTTTAGTGCAGCTGGCAGCGTGATTTTTTTTCCCCACTTCTAAATAGACTTCCTTGGCAAAAACTCATTTCCTCCAAAGTCTCACAGCTTTAGCTAAAATATGCACTTTATAGTTAAAACTGTAATTTTATTTAAAAACATTAAATTATTTCCCTTGAATCAGACCTTAACTGATAAGCTAAAACTACAAATCGCTTAGTAAAACTAAGCAAATATTTTTTAAAATGTGGAAACTTATTTTAACAAAGTAACTTGTAGTAATACACTTATTTATTAAAGACTTAGGTGATTTATATTCCTGAAGACAAAATCTGCATTTATTTATTTCAGTATAATTCCAGATTAATTCTACTGATTTCTGGATTTACACTTGTAAAAAAACAACAAAATAATTTATATTGTCCACCCACGGCAAAATAAATAAATAAATAAAAATTAAGGGTAGTACATAAGAATGAATAACTAGATTTATAGCAAAAATATACGCACAGCTTTCTTGAATGCAAACAATTTCATACATCTGTCATCTCATAGGGATTAGCATATTCTATCATATAAATTTAAGTAAAGAACTGCTAAGCAAGTTAACCATGTACCCCATGATGCCAACACAATATTTAAAGTTACAAATTATTGCAAACTAATACAGCTACAAAATTTAAATTGAAGTTTGGAGTGTATCCCATCAGACTCCAAAGATTAGAAGTGTTTAGATTTAGGATTCCAGTTCAGTCCATTATAAAGAGCAACCTAATGGCAAAAATTCAGATTTAGGTTTAGTTTGGACAACCCTAACAGAATTTGTGAGGGAAAACAGTCATATCTTTTAACTCAGAAGTTAATATTTGTAATTCATTATCTTAGTTTGAAAAATAAAGCTTGCTTTACCCACCGGATAATGAGAGACAAATTTTCTCTTTACATGAGTACAATTCCATTGAACATTTATAATAGAGGAGAATATTGATCTTTCTGTCCACAATAGGATACCAGCATAATAATTAATACAGTGCACTTAAAAGGGGGAGTATTCTGCTGGAAGATCTATCTAGTTAAGCTATCAAACTACGTTTTAAAATGGTGCCAATTACGATTTCATCTGAGCACTAATATAGTTTAAATCCAATCCATAAATAGATTTACGGACAGGTGAAATAAAAGGTTGAGTGATTTGTTTTTTAAATACAGTGCAATTTGATTTTTTAATTCTGTCTTCTCCTCTACTATTTATTCTTTCCTCCCTTCATTCTTGTGTACATTTATTTCCTCCTTTGAGGTTTTTAATTACAGTAATGGGAAAGCTAATCTGAAGGGGAGTTTTACACTTTGGTCCAGATTTTTTTTTTGTTTTGTTATTTTTACTATATGCAGCCTCCTTCCCAATCATGTTTATTTAGGAAGGACAAATGTTATGTTCAGCAAAATATTTGCTTTTCCCATTTTATCCTTCCAAAGAAAGCTCTACTATAACAGTGTAATTAAAATGGAGTTAAAAGGACCTGTGCCTATTTTTCCCCGTAAACGTCTAGAGATTTCAGGTATTTCTAGCACTGATAATGGTATATATAAAAAGATTCATGATCACCCTTTGTATTTGGAAACCCCCTCTGCTATGCCAGAGGAATTTTTCCTGTAATTGTATTAAAAGCTTAATTTCTATTCAAGCATAGGTGAACAAGAAAGATTACAGAGGAGACAAATATACACATAAAATTAACAAATTCAAATCTCATCTTTTATAACTAGTGAAAATGAGTAGTCTTAGTCAATTCCTTTTAACTGTGCATAGTTCAAGAACTGACACAAAGTTTGTTACAACTGGCATCTCTTGATTAAGAAAAAAGCCTGGGATTAAAGTGGTAGGGGAGTTGCAGGTCAAGACTGTGGTGCGCTAGCACACTTGCATGGGACACATCAAAAACCTATGACACCATGGAGGGCCTAAACCAATGCTGATTGAAGTCAGAGTAAAAACGCTCAGTGAATTTATTGGGATTGGATCAGGCCCAGAACATGTGGTGAATTAGCTCCTCCTTTACAGGTGCAAAACATGGGGATATTTAACCCCAATCCTTGCCTCAGTACTTAACCCTAGTAACTCATCGTGGTCTGGGGAAACTACAAAAATCTGAATAATCTTCTATCTTCTTTCCAGCAAAGCCCATAATCATTAAATGGCAAAAGAATGCTTCCAAACACTACTTCAGCATTAGGGCTAGAATAGCCTGCACAGCCACTTCTTTCTCCCCTCTGTCATCCATACTACCAGCATGTCCTCTGGCTAGTCCCTTTCCAAAGAGCCACTGCACATAGCTGCAGTGGGAACCTCCATGAAGAGCTCCCTATAGAAAGAGTACAGACTTTCCTGCTCCATGCAGCAGAACCACAACAGTTGTGATAGGTCAGGGGTCCTCCTCACTGGGAAAGTGGAGGAAGATTTGGGTCTAGGAACTACATCTTGTTCCCATTGGAGTGAAAGGAAAATTTTGACTTTAACTATTATTTTGACTTTAACTTCAGTGAGAGATGGTGTGTACCAGAATTTAACAAACAACTAGACCCAGGAATTAAAATAAATAAATGTAAAAAACAAACACCTATTGGGCATGGAAGTGTAAATTGATCAATAAGGGATATGAATTGCCAGAATAATGTGACTTTTTTAAAAAAACATTGTCACAATATTCAGATTTCAATAATTTTGTATTTTATAATGTAAAGAAATACTGCAATATTCTTAATGGCATGGTAATGATCAGTAAATGCTAGCTTTTTAAATGATGAACACTGTCTAATTGTTGCTATCTACAAGACAAACTGTCACTCTACAGAAAATAAATCTAAAGATTTTTTTTCTGAGAAACAAGATTGAGAATTAAAAGAAAAACAGCCTTGGACTTAGGAACTTTTTTATATACTTCACTGTATTTGTCTGATATGCTTCTGAATCCTGCCCTGCCCCCACCCATAAGAACAAAGTGCTGCATTGCCTTTTAGATTTTTCCTCTTTTTAGATCTTTCATAGATGTATTTTATATCATACTGTATGAACTGAAGCCCTTTCATCATGAAAGGGCTTCTTCTGTGAAAGTGACAGTGTGAACATTGTAAATGTGACTACATCCAGACACTGCAAGAGAGCAGCATGCTGCAACTTTAGCTACTGTATACAAGTCATTCAGAAAGTCTTTCTAGCAAAAGTACATGCACCTTGTCTTCAGCTTCCAGACAGCCTATCATATAGCACTCTATGCAGCCAGAACCTTTATGGGAAACACATGGTGGTGTGAGGGGGGAGACCTTATTAGCAACAGGAATGTAAAGAATCAGAGAGGTAGCCGTGTTAGTCTGGATTTGCGGAAGTGAGAAAGGGTCCTGTGGCACCTTAAAGACTAACAGAAGTATTGAAGCATGAGCTTTTGTGGGCTAGTACCCACTTCGTCGGATGCATGCAGGAATGTAAAGTATTTCTTTTTAAATGGTCCTGATTCTCCTCTCAGTTCCACCCCTGTAAATCAGAAGTAATGCCACTGAAGCCAATGGAGTTACACAAACAGATGAGAGGAGAATCAGGCCCAGGATTAGCATTACTATGCATTCCATTATTAGATCACATCTACCAGGAAACATTTTAAAATAATTATTCAATTAATATCCATGTGAAGGAACTAAAGGGACTTCTTCTCAATAATTCAATCTGCAGTACATCACTTTCCCCCTCTCTTACAGGGCAAGCTATGGGACAGAATACCAGGTGATCCATACAGATACTAAGGATCTTCAGTTGGATAGGATAGGATAGACTAGGTGTATGGGAATTCTATGCTTCTCTGACCCCCCTTCCCAGGCTTCAGACCACAAACCACAATATCCACATTGTTATTTTTAGCACGCTATCATGGATCCCGGTAAGACAGGCCCGTCAACCCTGGCTGACAGCCTTGCTCCCAGAAGCTGTGTAGACATACCCTTTTGAGCATCTTATCCTTCAGTGGCACTATGGCCCCAGGGGAGCTTCACTGTGTTGGCTGCCCCCAGGACCCCCTTCTAAGGAATAGGGCTGTAGAAATGTCAATACAGCCATCCCTATACTAATACAATGCATGACTCCACTCCTCCACCCATTTCCCAGGCCCCTGTAGAGAGCTCTTCATGATTGGGTGACAGGGATGAAAAGCTGGGGTCAGGGTGAGGAAGGCCTCACAAAAATCTATTCCTCTTTCCATTTTTTACATTTATTTGCTTTGCATTGTCTAGTTATTGAAGATTTGGGTTCAAACAAGAGCTTGCTCCTTCCCAGGCCATCTTCCCTTCTGATTTGATTCTGCAGCGAAGTCTTAATGCTGAATTTGCAACCACATCAATTTCCACAACAGACAGATGACAAAGGATTATGACAACTCCAGTGCAGATTCTAGCAGTGAATAAGATCTTTTTACATTGCCCATGCACTACAATATTGGAGCAGCACAAGATCAAACTAAGTGGGAATTTTTAGTACTTCATAAAACATTGCATCGTCTAAGACAGTAAGATTACAAAGACGCCATGGACAGCATTGGAGCTGGGCCACCAAGAAAGTACAGTTAACACTTTCAGAAAAAAAAAATCTTTTCTTTGATCACATTGAGTTGAGTTAGTGACCTTTCATATCTGTTGGAGCTGAATATTGTGTGTTTGTATGGCAATACATTCCCATCTCCAGCAATCACTTAAGTCCTGTGCTAGTTCAGCAAATGCAGGTTCCCACTGAGACAATTTCTTGATGGTTTTACAAAAACTCTCTCTCTCTTGTTCCAGGACACCATTATAACTTCACTAAAGGGAATCACTGGCAAGCATTAGTTCTATCTGAGAAGCTCTGCAAACTGATCCTTATAACGCATGATGCTCCTGGAATGTTTTCAGTGCAAATCCAGAGTTAAAGAAAGGAGGAAAGATCTTAAAATATTATTAAACAGTTGGACAGAAGAGGGTTCCCTCCCCCCACCAACCTGGGGGTTAAGAAGTCTTTATATATTTTCATGCTGCAGGTTTTTCAGATGATTCAAGTGCCATTTCTGGTGCAAACAATGTCAGATTTGGTTTTTGTGTAATATTTATGTTACTGGATTATGGAAATAACTAGATAGTCTAGACCCTATATTAAGCCCCCTAAATTCCTGAGGCAAAGAAGCCAGTGGAAAATAGAGAATACAGATACCAAACAACTTTGATTTATTAGCCTTTGCCATTATACTCAGAGGTTCGTTTGGCTTTCTACAGAAAGCAGATGCACAGTGTGACCTACTAAACTGTGTTTCATTATAATTCAAATTATTTTTGTAGTGCCCACAAGTGAAACAGCCACTTCAAACAAGAGTGATGACATCTGTCAAGCTGTCCTGCAGTGGCTTAAGAGCCTGGGCACCAATGTCAGGACAGACTGTTAAGAGGCAACTTGTCTCCAAGTTCTATACTTAGATTTCATCAACCAAGTATCAAATTGTACCCTTCGGTCATCATAATACCCTGACCAGGGAATCAAACCATCACTGGCTACTCTGACCTTGACACATAGGCAATCTGTCCTTTGTGATAGTCCCTTACACACACAAAACCCACCACCACCAAAAAACAAAACAAAACAAAACAAACCCCCACAAGAATATTAAGGTTAGTCCCAGTCCCAAAGGGCCAATCACTTACCCCAGGACAATTGTGCCTTAGATCTTACACCAAAGATAACTCTAGTATCAAACTAACTAAAGATGTATTAACTAGGAAAAGGAAATGAGTTATTTACTGTGTTAAATCAGGCAAGCAAACACATACCTTTGAAACTGTGTATTAGAAGCATGTAATAATGAGCAAAATCTATAAATTCTTTAGGCCAGCCCAGGCAAAATCCTGGGGATCACTTGCTTATGCCTAGAAAATCTTGCCCCCAGAGTCCAATCAACTTTGGGATTCAGTTTCTCCTTGTCAGAGATTCTTCTCCCCTTTCCCTCTTCTCTGAGCTGTCAACTTAGATGATAGGAGGTATTTATTTGCACATTTCCTCTTCTTAGGGGGAGAAGGGAGAGAAATCAAAATCTTTTGTCCTCTGATATTCCACAATAGTTTATCTAGTGTTGATGGGCCTTTTCGGGACCCAACACTTTTAATTGGAAGCCAATATTTCACACTAATTCATGTCTTTCCACTTTGATGATTTATACAGTTAGAGGCTTATAGGGCAAACACTCAAATGTGACTTTACAGGATAGGATACAGATGTTATAAGTGCAATTTACAAGCATTCAATAAAATCTAAACACTAAGCATATTTTTATAACTAACATTGTTTTAACAATACTAGCACAAAGGTGAACCAGACTGGTTCCAGCTGCATGAGTATCAATGTTCATTTGAGGCACGGAGGACTTGGCATGAGCTGGCACCTGATTTATCAGAGTGACAAGATCCCTTCTCAAAAGATCTTACAGTTTGAAGCCTCTGTCCTGCAATTTGAGTCCCATGTGCAGACACTTATGACTGCATGGATCTGACTGAAGAACTGAGGCAGGATGCCAACTTGTGAAAGCAACAAATACTAGAAAGATGCAGGGGGGGGAGGGAAGATGAGCTGCTGTACAGACAAAACCATATTTCAATTATGTCTTATGCAAGGACCAGCAAATATTACAAAGGTGTACTATTTCTTCCACTTCCTCCATTAAGTAGTGCCTCAACATTTTCAAGCAGTCAATAAAAGTAAAGGATGTTCCCATGAGGCTACCTGACAATGACTTTATATGTGGCAGCCAGTGGCTATGACTGCTGCCACTAGAATCAAGTGAACAGTTTTACCACTGACTTAAATAGAAGCGGCATGAATCTCATTTTTGGAAACAATGGAATGGCTCAGCCACTTTGCTCAAACCTGTATCTCTTGAGCTCATCCAAGATTCTGAATGAAACGTGATACATACAGGAGTAGAAAAGGGTGCCAATTTCAGGGGATTTTCATCTGCACATGCAACTGACCCTCTATGTTAAGGATATAAAGGCTTCTAGAAGCCACCGAGAACTGGACTGGCTGTCTAACAAGTGCTACACCAGTAGCTGAGGTTTTTTTCCCTGCAGCCTGAGATACAATGCCACATATAGAACATTTAGGAGACACTGATGCATAAAGTAATTACTGGATTCTTATGTCCACAGAGTATCAAATGGTTTAAAATCCTTCTGTTTGCTGCTTTACATTGGATTAGATGAGTCTGCATCAGCTGTATGATGGAAACTATTTGGATAAGATGAATATTTTACAACTACCTCTGATATGCAGCATTGCTGTCTGGTAAAAGGTTTTGGCTTTGCAAAGAGATAGTGAGGGAGGCAATGAAAGAGGAGGACTTGGGATTAGCACAAGAAAGTCAGAAGAGTCAGTGACTACTGGATTTAGTAGTGGCAGTTTTACAAAGGTATTTGCCAGTACTTCCTTCCTCCACCAAAATAACCTGGCCTCCTACCCCTATTCCTCTTGCTGATGTGATCTGCTAGTGACTTCGGCTACAGTCTCTCTCATAGAAACTATCAGGAACAATTGAAGAGGATGCCTCTTTAATACAGAGATAATTAGAACAATTACCCATTGCTTGCATTTCTACCAATCCTTATGTAACCCTTCTGCCAGGCCGGGTTAATAGCAGCAAGGGCCAGGTTCAGTACATAGGGGTCCCCTCTCAACAACACAAGGCAAAAACTGGCTCGAGCCCCCACCCAGTGACCTGGGAAAAATCCTAACACCCCCCCGCCCCGGGTGCCTCAAAGAGGCAATACTTCCCCTCTTGCAAGCACAGATTGGTGTATCAGAAATTTTTATTAACAGGAGATAAATGACATCATCAAATTGGGAAAAAACACCACAACTAGGGTCATAAACCAACCCCTGAGCAAACCGCCACCCCAGCCGATTGGGCTGTGTCCCCTCCTTTAGGTTTGTGAGTCCAGTAGCCCAAAAATCACCCAAAGTCCCCAAAATGTCCCACAGCCCAAAAGTCTCTGGAGCCCAGCAATCCAAAAATCACCCAATAGTCCCAAAAGTCCAACAGCCAAAGAGTCTCTGTTCCTGGTTAGTGCAGAATTCAAGAGTTAATCTGCAGAGTCTTACCTCCCAGCCTGGGTGGAAATGGAGGGTAGGGCATGGGGCACCTTACGTGGTCCGAGGCCGACTGCGCCGCCTCTCCGTGAGGTTCCGCTGCAACTCTCACCGCAATCGGCTCTGCTCCGCTCCGCTGGCTGTCCCACGAACCGCTCTGCCCATTGATCCGCTAGCTGCTCTGCTAGCCGACACACAGACAGCTCTGCCGCGCCGGTCACTCTGCCTGCAGCACCAACACCTTCGCTAGTCGACACACAGACAGCTCTGCCGCACCGGTCACTCTACCCGCAGCACCAACGCCTCCGCTAGTCGACACACAGACAGCTCTGCTGCACCGGTCACTCTGCCCGCAGCATCAACGGCTCTGCTAGTTGATACACAGACAGCTCTGCCGCACCAGCCACTCCGCAGCACCAACAACTCCGCTAGCCGTCCTGCTAGCCGACACGCAGACTGCTCTGCTGCACCAGCCACTCTGCACTTTTTTTCAGGCCCCCCCACTTAAGACAGTGCTCAGTGATTTCTTTAGCTCTTAAGTGATTTCAGCATACAGTAGGGGAGCCTTAGTGCAGGTGCACCAGTGAGCCCAAAGCAATTTTCAGCTCAGTAGCCTCAAACCAGGCTCTTAATGGAAGCAAAATTCCATTCTGACATTCCACAGTGGAGAGAGGCAGGGTGCAATAGGCCTCTGAGGCCCTCAGACAGAGCCCTTACCAAAAGGTATAGGTACTTATCCACCACGTCTCTCAATCTCACAGTGTTCTGAAACGCATGGCCCTTGCCCAGTGAGTGCTACCTAGATGATGGCGAGTCCCTCCATCATAACAAGGGCCAAGTACGTGTCTATAGTCCTTCATTCACATAATCAATGTAACATCACTTTATATTTCCTGCCCCAATAACATAGAAACTGGGGCTCCCACATCAGCCGAAGTGGCCATGTGGGCTGCTGTGGGCTCAGGCTAGGCGCAGTGGGTGTGTCTATGCAAATTGATCAGCCCCAAAGTTATTTTCCAAAACTCACTGAAATTCCCATAGTTCGCCACCAGATGTCAGAATATATCTCATTCCTGACACTGCTTACACTTAAATAAATTTTTCGGGGGGTTGGGGGGAGGTTATGTGTTTGTTTAAATCCTGCTCATCCAGGAAGAAGGAAGTAGCTCAAGATTCTTAGCACTACTTCAGTAAATGTGACTGGTATTGTTAAAAATTCACAATGTACCGTTACCTATACTGATCACCTTTTTATAATGTCTCACTGCCCAAAGTTTGAAGAGGTCTGAACTGCTCAATAAACTGGTTAGTCTCTAAGGTGCCACTAGTATTCCTCGTTTTATTTACGGATACAGACTAACATGGCTGCTAATCTTAAACCTGTTCCAGAGTTAGAGGCAAGTGGTAAGATTCAGATCAAGGTTTCAATTTCAAACTCACGGAAAATTTGATGGGTATGTAATCAGTTTTTGGTTTGGAACAAAGCCAACAGATAAACATGCATTTTCCTCATTTGTATAAGCCAATAGCCAGATAAGGTGCCGTGATAAATGAGTTGCCTCTGAGAGGAGATCAAGAGATCAAGCTTCAATGACAAATCTCATTCTGAACAATTCATCAGGAATTTTCATCAAACTACTGAAGGTTACTGCAGTTCAAGATCCAAAATTCAAGAATGCTCTAAAAAAAAAAGCATTTAAAAATGTATACTACACTTCTGCTGAAATTCAGAATGAAATAATTGATACTATGAAGATAGTTTTGAAAGTTATTGTTGATGTGACATGTGAAACTACATCACAAGAAAGACAGTGATGTAATGTCACATGTCAGGCAGAAGACCTTGACAAAAGATGCTATTACTGTAGAACATTTCTCTACTGTTTCATGCAACTCTGTTGGCAAAGACAAGGAGAGATTTGTTGGAGTAATCCAGTTGCATGACCTCACTTCTGAAGATCTTTCAAAATTTGTGTAAACCTCCACAAACTTGGTTTTGACCCTCAAAATATGTCCTTGCTCTGATGGTGCCAAAATTATGTCAGGATACAAAGGAGGCAACAGACGTTTTGCGACAGAAATTAAGCAAATACCTTAAACACAAAACTTGAAACACCAATTACACCTGATGGCTACTAATGTGTTTGGGAAGAACTCAATAGTGGTGGATGTGTTCTTATAAGACTATACAATTTCTTTTTCCACAGGCATGAAGTGAGTGTGCTGTACGAAGGCTAGAACCTCCAAAGCTTTTTAGAACCAGGACAGACTGGTCATCTGAAAATCTTCCAAGTTTATTGAAGATTATTTCCAAGAGATTCAGTATATTATGTCAAACTTTATGAATGGATATGGTGACCTGGCCATTGAAGCAAAAGCGCTGTTGAACGTTATGGAATCATACATTTTTTTCTTAGCTGAGATCATGAGAATTATTTTGAACGTTTTTGCTCCTGTGAACAATTATCTTCTAAAGGAACTAATGTTTGCAAAAATGAGTTGAATTGATCACTGTTGCCTGTGAAGAGCTTCATCAAAAGAAAGACATGAAAACATGCTCCTGCTTGTACCATGGCTATATAAAATTAGTTAATTCAGTGTCTAAGGGCTACTTACAAGAAGCAATGTATAGTGGGTGCATTTTCAAACTGGGAGAAATTTTAAATTTGTTATAGGTCTGCCTGTGGAAGTCCTCTAGGCTCACAAGCAGTCTCTTATTTCAAAAGATTCCCCCACCCCCAACAACTTAAGAATGCTGAGCAACAAGGCCTAAATATGTACTTCACACCCTAAGGTTTTTTATTCATTTCTGAAAATCCTGAGCAGCACTGACTTACAAGTTGCTTGTTTTACTGCAATATTTTATTGTTAATTGTGGAGCATGCTTGTATCCATTTCCCCTCATCATCTGCAGGTTGTCTTTAAATTAATATTTATAAACTATAGAGAGACAAGGTGGGGGAGGTAATATCTTTTCTTGGACCAACTTCTGTTGGTGAGACAGTCCAATAAAAGATATTACTTCACACACTTTTGTCTCTCTAATATCCTGGGACCAATGCAGCTATAACTACACTGCATTTATAATCTCTAAATATTTATTAAATTAACAGAGGAAGGAACTCAATTTTATAGAGTTAAGAACTGATTTTTTTTAAGATTAAGCTTTCCAATTTCACTCATTAAGAACAGAGGGAATTATCAATAGGATTAAAGTGTTATGCTATCATTTCATTTTTATTAGGTCAAAATGTACAGCACAATATTGTGATGGCTTAACTCAAGATCTTGAAATCTTTTTGAAAGCTTGATTAAACCATAGAACAGGCTGGTTCTTGTGTGCTATTGTTCCAAGGTATTCAAAATGAAGTCAGAATCAAAATTGGAAGAGTTTCCATAGCAACAAGAAATACAATTATATCTCATCCATGTTTGAGTGAATCTAGATATACAGCACTCACCAAGCCTCTTATCTTAAAAATGTTAGATGAGCTTCTGAAATTAACTGGCACAGAATCAGACTCCAAAGACTGACAGGACTTATCACTGCCAAGGTAAAATTGTTCCCTATTGTACATTTACTTGTGCTTTGTCCAATGCAATATTGTGTGTGTCATTTAATACAGATCTGTCAATATTTTCTCTTGTACTGAGACGTTGAAGAGCATCATCCAGATTTGCCAGGCACAAAAGATCAAGTGTATTAAAAAATAAATTCCACAAATGCAGAAAATTTAATCTGAGTAAAACCTGGCACACTACTATTACTAATGCTTCTCGTTCTCATTATGTACTGTAAATAAATGCACCAAATAAATAACTACAGGAGGAATCCAGGAGTATCAGGTTTGGGGTTTTTTTACATTTTTCCTTCTGTTTTAAGACTTATCTCCTTTTGATGTATACTATTTATAGTAAAGAAATGATCAAACAGTGCCCTTGAAAAAAATCCTTAATATACGTTAAAATGAATAGACTGTTCAGCCTCCAAAATCACACTATCAGAAAAATAATAAAAATAAAAGTCTCAGCTCAGAATAATCTTGACCCAAGTCTCCTCCAGATTATAGTTCCCTCCATGTCTTTATGAAATATATGCTTGTGCTTGTATCATTAGGCAAGAACACCAATTATGTGTAAGGGCCATTATTATTATGTAATGCGTGACTCTCCATTCCCTTAGCAAGAGCCAAGATGAACCACAAAACGTAAGCTATGTAATGCTGCTCTGGCAGCATAACGCACTCTTAAACCCAGTTTACAGGGCCAATGGAAGATGCACTTGGAGCAGATGATGCTTCTGGTGCCATCAGGCTGACACAGTAATTCTTGCATCAGCCTCACTTTCAGCCACTGCAAGGGAAAAATTGAACAAAGGTTTATAATATGCCCTGGGAACCCAGCCATGATAACAAGCCTTTGAGGTCCAAAGCAGCCTGTATAGCACAGAAGGCTACGCAGACTTACGTGATGGCACTAGAAGAGGTGCATGTATCTTGCAGCTAGGGCTGGACTTGGGCTCTGAAACCCACCCCTACCACACAGGCTTCAAAGCAAGCTCCAGCTTGAGCCTGTCTATACAGCTGTTTTTAGCACCATAATGCAACCCTGAATCTGTAGACCCAGGTTCTGAGACTTCCTGCCCCAGGTTTTAAAACATCAGGGGACCACACTAGCACACAGCCACATTCAGATCAGGAGACTGTAAAGGCTGCCTAAAATCACTTTTGAACCCCAGCCTACATTCCTATGCATGCCTCAACACCAGCTGATGATTGGGGCCTCTGTCTTGGTTTTATATTGAGAAGTTTGTTAAAATTATCTTCTTTCACACCTGTCCACACCCATGTTTAATAATGACTGTTGAATTCAGATTTAACTCAGAATGACCGGTAAAGGGACTATCAAACACGTCAGATATCTGTAGAAATCTATAGCAAATGGGACTCTAGCAGAGAGACCATAACTCCTCAGCTGCTCAAATTGTATGCAGATTCTTTGGTAATAAGAAGAGATTGGAAAGAGGACATGAAAACAAAAAGATCTTTCTCCCTACTCTATTCCCTGTGGTATTTGAAGCAGCTAGTGTGACACACTCACTCACTCATACACAGTACATCCCTCCCATTCTTAGGATGTGTCTTAGGAGGCATTTCAAGGGATTTTTTAAAATGGAAATTGTAGAAGTAGTCTAAAGAAACAACTTACTTTTGAACTTAGCTTTATTTCTACTGAAAACAGTCACAGATGTTGCATGGTTCACAAATTAAATATTTCATAGATGAACAAAGTCTGGTCCAACAAGCAGATACTTAAATGATTTACAGATTAGGAAGGGTATACTTCATTCTTTGTTTTCTCTGTTGGTGAAGACCTATTGAGGGCAACAAAGAGCTTACCAAATACTAAAGTCCACAACTGAAAATGAGCATATTCCATAAAAGAAAATAAGAGACAACGTTCCTTTCTTGAAGAGATATCAGTTTGCAAACATTTTTCTCTATCCTTTCCTATCACCCCATCATTTCTAATCTTCACATCTGAAGTAAAAATAATGCACCTGATTCTTTTCATTAGCAATGGAGTTGCTCCTAGAAAATGCAAGGTGCAAAGGGGAAGGAAATTAAGCACAATACTTATTAACATTAACCCAGTGGGAAACTGCTAGACCAAACTGCTCATAGTGGAGTGCTTTCCTTAGATAGGATGTGGATAACAACCATTGTATTTTTCCTATCCTCCTGAGCAAGATGAAGTTATATATCACTGATTCAGCTATAAGCCTGGAACAATATGTCTGGCCAGCACAGTTATGACAATTTTTTAAAAAGAAAAAGAAAGAGTGTTTGCCAGTCTTAACCTAGACAAACATTAATAAAGTGTTGGGCTGACTGTAGAGTTCCACAAGGACTGGTATGTTGGAGCCAAAAAAAAGACAGTGTGATTAGAGAGGCCAAGTATAGCTGAACAAAGCAGCAAGAATGGTAAAGAAACTAGGCACTGTTGCAGCATTAGTGTGGACAAGCTTGAGATGACAGTCAGGGGAAACAAATAGGTCAGGGGAGATTTGAAAGCTCACAGATTGAGGGGAAATTGAAGAGGCTGTGCATCAGGATGACAATTTTGCACATATATAGCAGATAAATGTTGGAAGCGTTACAAACTTAAGCTCAAGAATATTAAGGGGCTTTTTCATCCATCTCACTGGCAAGGCAAACAGCTCACTGCCACTCTACTACAGTGATCTTTTTCTTACTGCTCAATCACTCTCCTATGGAAATCAGTACATTGAATTCACCTTTATAGAGCTTTGAATGTTCATGCCGAAATAACAGAGATTACTTCCCAATACGTCGCAATATTTTAAGCACAAGAAGGCAAGGCCTTACTTTGTGGTATTCAAAGTGCAGAAGATAGCAGAACCATTGCTGTTTCCTCAAATTCCCCTCTCTCTCTCATCTCTGAGAACTGGCTGTCACTTGGCTCCTCAAGTCACTGAGCAGTGTCCTTTGACTCCCCAACAAATGCATCGGGGAGGGATTGGATTTGAGGACCACACACTTTTCACCTGCACACAGAGCTCCTTGGGGATTTCTGATGATAGCACACAGAGGAGTTTAGGAACAATATTGGGGCTGACCAGAAAAGGTGGTGGTGGTCATTTAAAAAAAAAAAAGATTTAAGAAATTCAAAAGGAGTGTGTCTAATCTAGGTGGTAAAGTTTTGAAGGTAGGAGATTTTACAGAGGAGATGTGGGGGGGGTGTGTGTGCAGGGTCCCCCCTCCATTAGCTGCTTAGCTTGTACTGAGCATGCTCAGTAACACTGCTGAAGCCAGCTGCCCTCGCTCCGTCATCCCCCCCTCCCAATTGGCAGGCACTGGTCTCCCCAGTCTGTTTAAACAGACAAACCACTACAACAAGATCAGAACGCTGTAAGTTTTCATGCCTCTTACTAACCCCTAGTAAATGGGAGTAAGTCAAAGTTACTTAAATACTAGGATCACCAAACTTAATTCACCTGAAAATAGAAAGATGAGTAAAGGGAAACCAAGTAGTATGCACTACTGGTAGTTCACTTGTAGAAAAAAATAAGCTTTGAAAAAATTAGGTCTCACAGAGACACAGAAGGCAGTTCTTGGTGACACAGTAAATAAGCATATAATGATCTTTCTTTCTGTAGTGCATGCATGAGCACAGTTGATTTTTTTGTTTGTAAAATGCACGGGGACAGCTTGAGTATACAAGGTTTTATGTTAACCAGGTTCCGTTCCAATCTGTTTCGTAAATAATAGATCATCATAGGCTTATAGATTTTTCTGTTATGAGCAAAGCCAAGGTATGTGCGTTAATGCAGCTCCACCATTGCCACAAAGCTGTTGTCTAGACACGACAGTCATGGTTCCAACAATATTGTCTAACATTCTTCTGAGCATAAGGCTCCCTGCACTCTCAAACCAGATGGAGAGAAAGGAAAAAACTAATGCATTAGACACACAGAGAAAAGGGAGCTCATTTATAAGTAACCCCCCATCTCCCATGTACATTTTCCTAGTGTAGGCTCTTCCTCTCTTCCCCACCCCATCCTGTGATAGGAGGCCTTAGCAACAAGAATCCTGGTTAACTGTAGGCATTAAGGATAAAGGAGGAGATTCCCAATGCACATGCACAGCTTTTGCTATGACCTTGATGAAAATATCATTGGCTGTTATGTAGGACTTTTGCTATTGTTTGATAGATGTGTACTGGATATTCTACTCTGGTATGCAAGTGCTCATGCAGTGGCTAGTTTCATTAATCCAGATAACGCTTTCCTGGCTGAAATGTGATGTTGCTTTAGAAACCCATCATGATTACAAAACAAAGCGACACACAACTAACTTGAGTAGTAGCTTGATAAAGTGTTTTCATGCCTCTGCCAGCAAGGATTATGATCCCTCTATCTCCTCTTTCATGTGCACAGCATTGGTGCCAAAACCAATAGACAGCCGACACAATTTATTTAGTAAATAAAGAAGCCATACATATTGGAAAACATTTAGTGAGGATTAGCACTGCTGGAGCAGGCCTCTTGTCTTTTTTCTCTACTGAATAACTCTTGTTCTTATCAGGCTCTGACATTACTTTAGAGTCTAATGAGGCATCAGCCTGCAGAGGGACAGAATTCTCCTTCTAAGCATCACCCTTCTTTGAACGGGTGCCTTTGTGGTGGTGGTGGTGGTAAGGGCACTAGGAGAAACAAGGGACTTGAATAGTCTTTCTTTTGTATATAAAAACCATGGAGTTTTGCAACAGTGTTTTTTTTTTTTTGGGGTGGGAAGGGGGAAGAGGGCCGTAGGGAGAGGAGAGGAGGGAAAAGGAGGAAGGGTCAATAGAGAGCTTGCCAAAAGGAAGAAGTTGGAAATAGTGTTTGGCAAAGTAAAAGAGTAGATACTGTACAGTTCTAATGATGAGATTAAAAGTTTAAAAGATACATTTATAGGAGAGGAGTTTCTAATCAGTTATATTTATACAGTAAAAGATGGGTTAGCTTACAGAGAAGTGGTCACATTTTAAAGTCAAGCAACATGATCTAGCATACAGAAAGTCCTTCAAAACTTAGCAGTTTAGTCACAGTCTTACTTGAATTTTGGTTGAATACAGAATTCAGGTGAGGGAAATATGAACCCATTAGAATCACAAAACCAAGCATAATTACAGCTAGGACATCTAGGTTATACCCCAAACTTCTTACCTATTACTGCCATACTTATGCACTAAAATCTCAACCAGAAAGGCAGCCTTGACCAAATAGAGAATACATACTGAACATAACCCAAACTTACCCTTTCCCCAGGTTTGGCTTGTTTGATAACAGAGCTGACCATAACAAAATATAAACCTCACCTTAAACTTGCTCCCCCATGTTGTGGTGGTAGCTTTTTTCCTACATGCTTCCCTACAGCAAACTCTGGTGCTACAAGAGCCCCTATTTTTCCTCCATTGTTCTATCCAGATTGGCACTAACAAGATCCACCTGTCAGCCTGAGTCAGCAGTAATTACTCTTCACATTTATGCAGAGTTATGACACACGGGCTAAGGGTGACCTTAACAGAACCTTTCAATCTCTCCACCCCAGGTTTCTAGAATCTGCTGTCCTGTCACAATAGTATAGTCTGTTCCTTTCTCACCTGCGATAACTGTGGAGAACTCATGTCTCCTTTGTGTACCTCAGTTTACCTATTTGAAAAATGACTCTAATAATAGTTATGTATCTGATAGGGAGATTGTACAGTTTAATAATATTTGTAAATACTTTGAGTTTCTTGGATGAAAATAGTTTGTACAGTAAATGCAAGATATTATTATTGACAACGTTTAAAGTATATACATTCAATTTTATTAGTAAATGTTTTGGATATTTTGAAAATAAGCACCTACACCAAGAAGTAAATAACTTCCAGTACCTAATCTCTGTGACATATAAACTCATGTAGAGGGGAGTTTTCATTATAATTGATAGTGTCAGGAAAGCCTTCCCTGTTCTAGATTTATTAAGTAGAACATCCTCAATGCTAAAGATGTTCTGATTCAGTTTTATTCTTACTTATTACACTTTTTTTTCTTTAAGAGTAAAGTATATCATTCTAAATTGCATCAATATGTTGCCTGATTATTATCTTAATTTTGTTTCCCATATTTTGAGTTTATAGTCACAAATGAAGTGCCTTTTGCTGTCCCTGCTTAAGAAGCAAACATAATCCAGTGGGCAAATGGTTAAATAGCAAAATCCGTATGATGATAAACACAGTGGTGATGCTGTGACAAAAATGGTGAGGATGCTAAATGAAATCAAGAGATTTTTTTATAATAAATTAGATTTAGACAGATATAAATATTTCAGTGGAAAGGTCCAACAAACACAGTGGAATGGCGAGTACTTAAGGGAGAAATTACATAAGAAAGGCCGTACTGGGTCAAACCAAAGGTCCATCTAGCCAGTATCCTGTCTACTGACAGGGTCCAATGCCAGGTGTCCTGGAGTGAGTGAACCTAACATGTAAAGATCAAGTGATCTCTCTCCTGCCATCCATCACCACCCTCCTACAAACAGAGGCTAGGGACACCATTCCTTACCCAGCCTGGCTAATAGCCATTTATGGACTTAACCTCCATGAATTTATCCCGTTCCCTTTTAAACCCTGTTATAGTCCTAGACTTCACAGCCTCCTCAGGCAAGGAGTTCCACAGGTTGACTGTGTGCTGTGTGAAGAAGAACTTCCTTTTATTTGTTTTAAACCTGCTGCCCACTAATTTCATTGGGTGGCCCCTAGTTCTTCTATTATGGGAACAAATAAATAACTTTTCCTTATTCACTTTCTCCACACCACTCATAATTTTATATACCTCTATCATATCCCCCCTTAGTCTCCTCTTTTCCAACCTAAAAAGTCCTAGCCTCTTTAATCTCTCCTGATATGGGACCTGTTCCAATCCCCTAATCATTTTAGTTGCCCTTTTCTGAATCTTTTCTAATGCCAGTATATCCTTTTTGAGATGAGGAGACCACATTTGTACACAGTATTCAAGATGTGGGCGTAGCATGGATTTGTATAAGGGCAATAAGATATTTGCCGTCTTATTTTCTATCCCTTTTTTAATTATTCCTAACATCCTGTTTGCTTTTTTGACTGCCGCTGCACACTGCATGGACATCTTCAGAGAACTATCCATGATGACTCCAAGATCTTTTTCCTGATTAGCTGTAGCTAAATTAGCACCCATCACATTGTATGTATAGTTGGGGTTATTTTTTCCAATGTGCATTACTTTACATTTATCCACATTAAATTTCATTTGCCATTTTGTTGCCCAGTCATTTAGTTTCCTGAGATCTTTTTGAAGTTCTTCACAGTCTGCTTGGGTCTTAACTATTTTGAGCAGTTTAGTATCATCTGCAAACTTTGCCACCTCACTATTTACCCCTTCCTCCAAATCATTGATGAATAAGTTGAATAGGATTGGTCCTAAGACTGATCCTTGGGGAACACCACTAGTTACCCTCCTCCATTCTGAAAATTTACCATTTATTCCTACCCTTTGTTCCCTATCTTTTAACCAGTTCTCAATCCATGAAAGGATCTTCCCTCTTATCCCATGACAACTTAACTTACGTAAGAGCCTTTGGTGAGGGACATTGCTGAAATTGAGGCAACAGATACTAAAAAGACTTACCTGAAAAGGTTACAACCTGTGCTTTCAACAGCAGAGGGTACTTTGAAAAGTAGTGTTAGAGTGTTTACTCCTTGTAGTAGTCAGACCAGGGGAGACACACAACCACGAGCCCCCACATAACTGACATTTCTGTTAGTTAGCAAGATTTATATCTTAACACTATAATCCGGATTGTGGCCCGTGGCTGTTTCTTGCATGGGTGTAAAGGGGAGGGACTGGCTACAGTTTCAGTTCCCGAGCTGTCCCAAAGACATGCATAACGAACCCACACAGAGTTAATCAGCAGGCTTTCAACCCAGGATCTTCAAGCACCATAGAACAAGCTATTCTCACTCAAATCCTTCGCTGGTTTGTCACAAATGCACTGCTCCTCACAAGCACAAAATGGGTGAGGAGGAAGTGGTGCCATGACCCCATCTCCTTCAGCTGAGAGCACATGCTATAGCAGGAGTGGGCAAACTTTCTGACCCGAGGGCCACATTGGGTTTGCAAAATTATATGGAGGGCCAGGTAGGGAAGGCTCCACCCCCAATCCAGACCCCTCCCACTTTCCGCCCCCTCAGAATCTCCAACCCATCCAGCTCCCCCGACCTTGTCCCCTGACTGCCCCTTCCAGAGACCCCTAAAAAAATCCCAGGACCCCACCCCCTACCCAATTACCCTGTCCCCTGACTTCCCTGACCCCTATCCACCCTTCTGCCCCCTAACCACCACCCCGGAACCCTACCCCTTATCCAACCCACCCTGCTCCCTGACTGCCCCTTCCAGAGCTCCCCGCCACCACCACCACTCCCCCGGAACCCCACCTCCTATCCCCTGCCCTTACCATAGCTGCTCAGTGCAGCTCCGGGGCTGGGGGAGCACGCGGCTCCGGGGGGTGGGGAGCATGCAGTCCCAGCCCCGCAGAGCGCTGTCCACGTGGCGCGGCTCTGGGGAAGGGGCCGGGGCAGCCTCCCTGGCCGGGGAGCTGGATGGGACAGTCTCACAGGCCAAATCTGGCCTGCAGGCCGTAGTTTGCCCACCCCTGTGGTATAGCTTCTCAAGGCATGCAGCAACTGGCATGTTTCCCTTGTCTGTCCACTGTGCCTCCCACAGCTCCTGGTGGTATAGTATGGTTGTTATTAAATCGATAGGTGCCAAACTTTAGGTAACATACTGTAATATGCTCTCAGTTCTTTTACTTTTCAGTTCATGTATCTGTCCAAGAATTATAACTGTCTCTACAATACACAATAGGTTTTTTTTCTTCTTTTCCTTTGGAAGACCACTTATTTAGCAGGGTACCTCCTGGGAATCACATTATACCAGTTCTCTATCACCACCCACACACTGCACCCGACAAACCCCCAAAGTTTTTAACGTATTTATCTTCACAACACCTCTGTGAGGTAGAGAAGTCCTATTGTCACCATTTTCACAGTTAGGAAACCGAGGCACAGAAAGGCTAATGGCTGTCTCCAGGTCACACAGGAAGTCTGATAGAGCATGGAATTGAACCTAGGACCACTAACCTAGTGCCCTAATGAGTGGCTCATCCTGCTTGTCCTCTGGATGGAGTTTACAGTCCTAGGTTTGAATTCTAAAAACTAGGGCTGTCAATTAATCACAGCTAACTCAAAAAACATAATCGTGATTTAAAAAACTAATTGCGATTAATCACAGTTTTAATCACACTGTTAAGCAATGGTATCCCAATGGAAATGCATTAAGTATTTTTGGATGCCTTGTGGGAGGAATTCTGCAGCCTGCATGATTAGGTGCCACATGTAAAAATCTGCAGGACTGAGCTCCGAGCTTCACGAACAATCTAATCGAGAGTGAGGCAAATAAGTTTTTCTTTACCAGTAAAGTGTCCAAGTTTCAGAACCAATTATGTTGTTACATGATAGATCTCTCTTCCAGGTCAGATCTTCAGCAATTAATTTAGCTTAACGGTTTATAGAAAACCCACTGCTGTTAATTACTTTAGCCTGATTCTGCTGTCACTGAAATCACTGTGCATTTTGCTATTGATTTCAGTGAGAGTAGCATCAAGCCCTCTGTGAGTGATATATTTATCTGCTGTATTCTCTTGCATTATAATTTAGGACATTTTCTTGGGTTTCTATAATTGCATTTGTAGGAAATAGTCTGAGTGTTGGTTTCTGTGTTGGATAGTTCTAAATTAAGTTATTGGATATAATTAAAAATAGTTCTCAGTAATCCCACGCCCATACTCTTATGTAAAAGGTACCTCAAAAAACTAGTCCCTCTGTCTTTATTTATGCAAAGCTTGTATTGAGGCTAGTAGGAATTTGGGAGATGAAGAACTAAGTATAGATTTCAGGGTCAAGCCCATAGTGCTGCAGTGTAGCATGGCATAAAAATAGATATTGGGCCCAGTTCTCCTCTCATTTACTGTGGTATAAATCTAGACTGATTCCACAAATGTCAGTTGATTTACAACAGTTTCTCTTTAAGATGCTTATGGCCCCTTGATTGTAGTATATGAACACCTCACAATCTGTAATGTATTTTATCCTCACAACACCCTTGTGAGGCAGGGATATGCTATTTTTGCCATTTTACAGATGGGGAACTGAGGCACAGACTCATTAAGGCCCAGATCCAGATGTGTTTAGGAACCTAAGTCTCAGTTTTGGATATCACTGCAATCCCCCAAACCTCCACTTGTCTGCCAGCTAAATCTGTAGGTGTTTAAAATCTCTTGGTGCCTAAATTTTCAGGGTAAAAGTTCCCTTGGATACTGAGTTTCTGTCTCTGAACATCTGCATTGCTATGTCATTCTGTGCATCTAGATGCCTCTCTCATGCCAAACCTCCCAGGTGAATACTCCAACCACTGGGTTGAAAAGTTTTAAGGTGCCACTACCACCACCTTCTCCTAGGTGTTTTGGGTTAAGTGAGACAGGTGCCTAACTTGTTCTCCCAGGAAATTACTTAGACACCTCAGCCTCCTGACTTTAGGAGAAGGGTTCCCGGCTATGAATCACAAGCAGCAACAGGTGCCTCTCTGCAGCACAGACTTAGGTGGTGAACTTCATGAGAGGTGCAGGGCTTAGGACACACGCCCTCATCATCATCTCCCATTGGCTTGCTTAGGTGGCTCGCAGCCTAGTTTACTGGCTTTTGTAGTTACCACTTCTAGGTGTCCATCTCTCTCTTTCCATATCTTACGGAGCCTAGGGGCCTGACTCAGGCTTTGTGAATCTCTCATTGTTATTCCAGTGATTTCCTAGGTGTCTAAAAGGTAGGCACTGGAACACTTAAATTCCTTTGTGGATCTGGGCCTAAGTGACTTCATCAAGGTCATGCTGGAAGTCTGTGGAGAACAGAGACTTGAACCCAGATCTCCTAAATCCTAGATTAGTGCACTAATCACCGAACAGAGAGCACAATTTGATCCTAAATAATATATATATATATATATTTATATATGTTGCATCCACGATTTGCTAAGTATTATATGGCAATTTAACAATTTATGCACAGCCCCGTCTAGCATTGCTTTATCCCAGGGAGTACATAGGAAGAGATCTTGGATTCCAGTTCCCATCTTTAAAACACATTTTTAATGCTTTTTAAAAACAGTTGTGTATCCCACCAGCCTTTAACAGCATAACAACTTGAAAATTTGGTTTAAAAAAATTGAAATGTGCTTTCTGTCTGATACTTTAGCATGTTTAAAACACAATATCTTTTTCCAGGGAGCAGAAGCTTCATTGTGTGATGTCCTGATTCTTACTTTGAGACTTATCCATTTGTCCTACAAACCCTTTTATTCCCAGTTGATCTGCCATGAACTTTCATCCAGTCCTAGCACCTGCTCACTAGAATTTCCAGTTATTTCTAAATCATTGAGATTAGCCAAATCCTATGAGTGGTAGAGTTTTGAAATCTGGGGATTAATCTCTGTGCAGTGGTGGGACCATATCAAACAATGCCTTTTTTAATTTTGGGGTTTGACTTCCACTTCTGATTATTATTTTTAGCTGTTGGCTGGCACATATAAGTTTTTGTGCCTGTCTCGTTATAATTACATTATATATATATATATGTTACTATTCAGGATTTGTCAGAGAAAGTAATTGTTTTGAATATTTTTGGGAAAAGAGCATTTTATGACAAAAAACAAAACTCGCATAATGTTCTAAGGAACAACTTTCACCATAACAAGAAAACCAGTATGTGCACTCAATTTCCAAAACCTTTGTGCAGAAACCAGAAGGAACCTGAACATCAGGCAGACAGATCATTTGACTGAAATCAAAACAGAGACAGCAAATTCACAACTAAGCAAACATGTAATCACTCTGGCTATAAAATCATCTTGGAGACTGCCAAAACCATTGGCAGAAAAAATAGGAAAATGTAAGTAAACTAAAAGAGGCTCTGTATAAAAAAGAAAAGCAGGAAAGGGATAGCTCAGTGCAACATGCTCAGACTCCCTGGCACCATAGGTTCAAATGCTGTTATGGCTGATTCAGCCCTTCAAACCATCATCATTTCGAGGTGAATATACTGAATGTCATGCAGCCTACTGTGGAGGGATTTTAAGATTCCTGTTTTCTATTAATGGACATTAAAAACATTTGTCTAGTTTTTTGGACATTAGTAGCTTGTTTTTTGTCCTTGTCCAAAATTTCTACAATTGTGCAGTTTATAGTTGACTTCAGTTGTTACTCCGAAGGTTGGCTGCATGGGACATGTGATGTAAGATGAAATTTAATGTATACGTCAAGTGTTTTCATTATCATTATTCTAAAAACCATCAATCAGAAAAATAATTCCTCACACAGAACAGTTCTTGCACAGAAGAAAGTAAAAGAAAGATTATTATGGTAGAAAAATCACACACAATACCTGAAAGTGAAAAAAGAACAGAGGAGTCCCATTATCCAGAGAACAAGAAGATAAAAATAAGGTCACAAATAGAACCATGCACGGAAATGAAGAGAACATCAACAAGAAATTAGATTGTCACTTCAACTGACTCCCTGCAAACAATTTTTGATCTAATTCTCTCCTTTTTCAGGTGCAAACACCCATCTCTGGTCAACATCTTTCACCCCCTTGAAGGAGATGCACTATTAACAGCCATGTTGTTTAGAATAAAACACAATGGTTGAGTCAGAGAGAACCAGAGCAAACACATTAGTCATTAAAAATAAAAAGTCATTTAAAAAAAGCTAAAGATGACTCCAGAGATATCAAGGTGTACAGAGAAAAAAATACATGAGTGAAGACAAGAAAAACTAAGGTAAAAATTTCAAAACCACCTAAGTGTCTTAGGAATCTATGTCCCAACATGCATTTTCATCAGTCACCACTTTTCCTTTGTTCTACACACACAAACTAATGAGAATTTTCCCTCTGTAATGAAATCTAATCTTTGTCAAGCAAATCAGATCATCTTCAAGTTTTCATCCTTCCATCACACAATCAGAAGCAAGCCATTATTTTTCCTATGGCATGTCAGCTTACTACAAAGCCATTATCCATAGCCTTCTGGAACTTGCAGAGTTTATAAAGTCATGTATGCATTGTACTGAATTTAGCCCCTTGACCAGTATTGCTGTGAGTTTTATAAAAATATACCTGTCTTCATGACAGAAATGGTCATCATGGTTTGCTGTGGCATGAAGGCTTTATTGGCATGAATCTGGGATGGCCACATGACTTTACCAGCTGTGAGTAATATAGGTCACTCCAAATGAGTGCTAATCAAATCTTTACATTACCCACAGCTTGGATTCTGTCTATGACACATATAACCTTGAAAATATAATTTATAAATCCTTTAGGGAGTTTTAAAAGATACTGCTCCACATCCCCTGAATCACCTGGGATGTGGTTTAATGAAAATCTGGGGTGAAGTGAGTTGAAATGATTTTCTTACCCTTATTTGTGGCTACTTCATCTTGGGGCCCGTGTGTGCAAGCCTAAAGATTTATCCCAGCTGCTAACATCTGTTCCAGCAGCCGAGGATCTGTCACTTTCATTTATTTCATGTATTGGTTTTACCACTAATATTAGGAAACATTATTTTGTTTTGTATTAAATATTGTTGTATTTAGCAACACAGTCATTCAAAGGTGTCAGATTCTCAGCTTCTGGAACAGATGTTAGCAATGCACTGGGACTCCTACACTGATGGCTGGGAAGAGGATGTTACAGAAACATTTATGGGGGCCATACACTATAGTAGGATCCACATGCACACACCAGAGAAACTCTGAGAGCTAGATCAATATGGTGAAATCCTGGCCATTGATTTAAACAGGGGCGAGATTACACAAACTGTGTTTAAGTTCACTTTTCTTCAGGGATTTCATGTCCATCCAAAAGCTATGAAAGTCCAGGAGGGCAAGGGAGTCAGCTGAGCCTCTCCCCTGCTCCACTATTTGTGCCACTGTTATAGGGAATCTTGGCCAGTTTCAAAGGCTACTCCATTCTTGGAAGCTCCTATTTATTTTCCAAACTGGGGAAAAGGGAAGGCAATGGGGGCTGGTTTTCCTGGAAAAAAGTTTTGTTTTGTTTTAACTTTTATACTCGCTGCTGTTTATAAAGGAGAGGAAAACAAACATATGCAATGCCATCTGCTAAAAAAATATGAGGGAAAATGGAATTTTGTACATTTTCTATTTAATACAAGCTAGCGGTCTGAAAGGTGGTTTCCAAGCAAATAAATATTTCTGAATAAGCCTCTTTTTGACTTACAATAAAACAAGGTATTCAAATATAGGGGAGGGTTCAAAACAGAATATGAAACAGAAACGAAATCCTGCACATGTGGGAAATATTTCTATTGCCCTTGATTGTGAATATGAATTAAGCAGAAACAAGACATCATGGACCAAACTCTGTTATCACTTAAATCAGTGTAAATTAGGGGTAAGTCCACAAAATTTAATGGAGTTGCTTTTGATTTATACCCATTTAACTGAGAGCAGAAAAATGACCCTCTTTTTTTACTTCAGTTCATAGTCTGCTACAACTGTGAACATGTGAAATACTATCATTTCTTTTTTCGCCAGATGATCATTTTAAGTAGGGCAAAGATTTTGGAAAATGAACACAGATAAAAATAGTGAACTTCTTTTGCTGCTGGCATCATTAAAAGGTAGGACCAGCCAAGAACAGCTATTCAGCAAGCACTATGTCTCGCTCTATTTTTTAAAGTCATGGTAGTTTTCTTTCTTTCTCCATCTCCAAAACCTTTTGGATTTTTAAATAAGTGCACCTATTTAAAGTGATCTGTCAATATCTCAACAGGTTAAGAATTATGATGAATTATGATTAGTAAAAATATTTTCATTCAGCACATTGTTCATCTCCTTAACTCAATATATTGATGATTGCCCTATTTGATTATTACCATTGTTAGATTTTCATGCAAACTCTACCTCTGTATAAGGTATATTCATGTGTCATAGGCAAGGATATATTTGAGAGAGCATAGTATTCATTTTAGGCCAACTCCTGTTCTGTTTATTAAAATGAATAGATCCATTGAAATAAGTAAGAGTACATTTATGAGTAAGGCAAACAGGGCTTTACACTAATGTTAGGATGGAAATTCATTAGTTTAAATATTATCAAAACAGTAGTTCAAAAGTGACTTGCATATCAAGTACATTCCTGCTTATCCGAAAGGCCCCAGGGTTAAGCAGAAGAGCTATTAACTAACACAGGGCTAAATGGGGGACAACTAGGATTTTTAAATAGAGTAAATTAAGATAACTGGACTATAATCAATGTATAGTTTCAGAAACTATACTAAATCAACCAAATCCTCTGTTGGTATAAATATGCATAGCTCCACCAATGTCAATGAAACTTCTCCAATTTACACCACAGGGAATTTGGTCCAAAACAGGGAGAGGGGATCCTATAATCCTTACTCCTGAAAATAATCCTTATTCACTTGAGTAGTCCCATTAAAATCAATGAAATTACTTTTGCGAGTAAGAATTAATCACACAAATAATATTCATAGGATTGAGTTCTTGGTGATGAGTCTTTAAATACAAGTTTATAGTTGAATATAAAACTGTCCATAAGTTAAGAAATTGCAAGCTTTTCTTCTAAAAAAAAATCACCAAATTCACCCCATAGTCCTACAAATCTGAACAAAAAAGTAGTTTCACTAGTCATAAGTATGAATGACAATTATAGCAGTAGGTATATATCACAAGAAATCTTGGAGGAGGACTGAGAACAAGACACTCTTTGAAGCCTGGTGCACAATGAGAAGTCATGTATGTTTTAAAAGCAGGAAGGTACAAAATGACTAAAATGAATAAAACCAAATGACTGCAACCTGTCTCATTTCATTTTGCTGCCTTGGTGGCAGATCTTTCTCACTTCTATTTTCTTTAGAAGGATAATTCTTTTAGAAAGCACATAGGATAGTGAAGAATTATAACAATAAAACAACAGGATATATCTTATTTAGGAGAATGGTAAAGATGAAAAAATGAATTTGGGATTTCTTTCTTTTTCATCATGTTGAGTAATAAGATCACGCTTCCATTGAGTCATAAAATAACTCATTTTCTCTCATATCAATAATACAGATTTATTTAATGAATGCAGTCATGTATCAGAAGTTCCAAGTGACTGTGTCAACTGGAACCTTGATTTGGTTGATGGAATCCCCAATAAAAATAAATGTGGATATTTCTTGGTGACAGGTTCATAATTTATTTATAGAATAGATATGAGGTCAGGGGTTTTTTTTAGTTTAAATAATTTAAAGTCAAATTTATGTTCACTTTCCTCAAACAAGTACTCTCATTGATAACCTGTTATATTTAGAAAAATCACCAGAAAATTAACAAGAAATAATATAAAAAAGCACCTTTGGTTTTAAATACATTAGCTGGATTGCTAATAGGGATGGGAGAACCTCAAACAGTTCAGAGTTAAGTGTAGATTCAGGTAAACTTCCAGAAGTTCAGGTACTTATCTGAACTATCAGTTTGATCTGCAAATTTACCAGGTAATCCTACTCCCATTGACTTCATTTAAGTTCCTTTTACAATTTTCTCAAATCCATCAGGAAGAAAAAACAACAGTGTTCTTTTAATAGGAGAAAATCATATAGTAAACACTGTTTTTATTATTTGTATCAGGAGTAGCACCTCTAGGTTCCACCATGGACAAGGGCCCCATTTTACTAAGCAGGGTATAAACTCAGGGATAGTAAGAGTATAAGTCCTGAGGAGCTTACAGGCTAAATAACTCTATGGGAGGTACCTCCTGCAAAGGACAAGCATAGTAAACACCTAAAATATCATGAGATGAGGGTCAAAGGTAAATTTGAAGTCCAAAATTTTCAAACTTGGGAACCTAAGTTTTGGCTTTGGAATCCATATTTAGGTTAATAAAAACCTGGTCTGATTTTGAGGGGTACTGATTAGATGTGGTCAAACACTAGGAGAATATTGCAAAAAAATCATCAACAATTTCTCCTATTTTTTGAAATCTTGACTATTTTTTGGTTGTAATTTCAAACTTCAAAAAACTTTGAATAGCTCCAGCATTGAGCAATAGCATCTCCCATTGATTTAGGTTCTAATAATGATATTATCTCTGAAGGCTTTGAAACATCTCACGTTTTACAGAATTAGATCATACTCATAGGCGTTTTCCTGATAATATCCCTAAATAAAGCTGTTGTCTTCTCTCTAGTGCCCATTTGAGGAAAAAAAGGTCTCTTAAAATGATTTGACTTCAGTAGTGCAATTTATTTCCCATGTAAATTATGTTTTACAGAGTTTTGAGACACAAAAAATTAAACATTTAAGGCTGTTTCCAAGTGTTTTTGAATTGTTTAAGGTGTAATGTTAATCAGTTTTCAGTCTTTTATTCTGCAATATGTCAGTTTCTGAAGTAGCACATTTTTCCTCTATGTTGGATTTTTAAGTTACTATATTGCTTCAGATATAATGAAATGTCTTAATTAGGCATGTTAGAGTAGGCATTCAGGCATGTTATTTTTCATTTGTATAAGCATTTCCACATTAGTGACAGATCTTTATTTCTGTGATTATATATCTGTTCTTTTATACAGGACTTCACTTGAATAGACATAACTGGCCGTAATAATCTAATTATTTCAGGGAGTTTTTACTCTATTCTGCTTCTCATATGTTCTGTGTCACCAGAGCATAGTTAATGGAAATATATCAGACCAAATCCTATTATCCTTACCCAGTCAAAACTTTCTATGGTAGGGGCTGTCCCATTATTTGCTTCTCTATACATTATCTAGATAATGTTACATCTATTTTTCTTAAAAATATTAATAAAATGTTGGCTTTAAAATGTAAGTTAATTATCAGTTATCCTATTATTTTTATCATTAACATAATACAAGGTAATGGCTAAATTAGTCCTGCAGTTAGCATGCTTTGAAAAATTTAGATTGTTTCAGAGATGTACTCTTAAAGTACTCATTCCTGACTCTCCCCACCCCACTCATTTATATACTTCCCAGAAGAAACTGTAGCAAAGACCTAGCTCAATATTAATTCCCTTAATTTTAATTTTAATATGGCATATTGAATTTATAATCAATATAACTATATATTATATCAAACTAATTTCCATCAAAGAAGCATAGGTCAAGGTTCTCCAAGAGTTTAGTGTGTCTTCTTCAAGATTCTGAGTGCCTTTGACACCTATGGACTTTGGTGAGAATTGAGAATTCTCCTCATCTCACAGGATAGGAGATACAGTGCAATTCATAATGGTACTAAAGTGCCTAAGTCGCATTTTAGGCATCAGTGCAATCCACAAAACTCGAGCTTGGCTTCCACCTAACTTTATAGGTGCCTAAACTCACTTAGTGCCTATGTTTTTTCCTCTGGGCATGTACACTACAGCCTCATTTTAGGTACCTGGGCACCTATTTCCTACCTGAACATGCACAGTAGTGCTTCATGACAGGCGTCCAGATGCCCATCTCCTGCCAAAGCCACAAAGTGATTCACAAACCAGGACAGTTAGGTGTTTGCCGGTGGGGCCCTAATCAAGTAGGATGCTTCTGGGCATGCCAACTGTATCAGAGTCTTCAGGTGAGTTCACACAAAAGAGTGGAGAGGAGGAGGAGGAGGAAGAGACCTCATATAACCTTAAGCCCTCTAGTAGGGTATTACTCACCCAGGCTGTGAGAGAACCCCAGTTCAAGTTCTCCCATTCTACTAAAAGGGGAAGGGATTTGAATAGGGATCTGCCACTTCTCAGGTGATTTGCCAAAGCATAAGGCTATGGAATATTCTGTTATGGGTCTCCCTCAGTCTCTCCTATTGAAGTTGTTCCATTTTAATTAAATAAGTAAATAATTAATATTACTTGGGCCAAAGAAAGAGTTAGAATGACTCTTGAAAAGTTAGGCTCTGATGCTCAGAATTGCAATGCCTATTGATCTAGGCCACCTTGCTTATGAACTGGAACAAAGAGTTTATATAGGGGACTTTTCAAACTGGAAATTAAATTCAGGAGGAAAAGGGAAGTCTCTAAAAGATTAATTTAATTCATGTTATTATAGAAAACAATGGCTTGACTTGCAACTGATCAAGGGAAATAAAACATGCTCACCTGGTTGTGTGTTTGAAGACTACGTTGGAATTGCAAACACATTAAAACTATAGGGGTTTCCTGGTCCTGCCTTCAGACTAGAGAGCTCTTTAGTGTTCGTCTTTAGTTCGTTCGTTCATTCGCTCATCTAGTGGTTAGTGTTTAGTCTAGCAGTGTTCGGTCATCAGAATAAATCAATCTGAAAAGAGGCTAGAAAAAGGTGGGATGAATTGAACCTCTCTGCATTGGGGAGTTTCTTTCTTTTTCTCTCTCTGTTTTAGGAATTTTGTGTGTGAGTCTGAATTTTAAGAAATAAAGTTATATTGCAACCTTACAGCAAATAGTATTTTGTGTTTCTATCTAGCTCGTGTGTGTGTTTTCCAAAAACATAGCAGAGGTCTTCCTTCATTTGTGGAAGTACTTGGAATCTTGCATGCATGAGCAATGTGACTGCAGTGGACTTGGGAGCAATGAGTACCCACAGAATCAGTTTTGAGTGCAAGATTCTTACATCACTAGTTTTTTTTTCCATGCTAAACAACATCAGTAGCTTAATGAAGTAAATATTAAAGAAGTATGGGCTGGATGAATGGACTATAAGGTGGATAAAAAGCTGGGTAGATCATCGGGCTCAATGGGTAGTGATCAATGGCTCCATGTCTAGTTGGCAGCTGGTATCAAGGGTTGTCCTAGGTCTGATTTTGTTCAATATTCTCATAAATGATCTGGAGGATGGCATGGATTGCACTCTCAGCAAGTTTGCAGATGACACTAAACTGGGAGGAGTGGTAGATACACTAGATGGTAGGGATAGGATACAAGGAGACCTACACAAATTAGGGGACTGAGCCAAAAGAAATCTGATGAGGTTAAACAAGGACAAGTGTGGAGTCCTGCACTTAGAACAGAAGCATCCCATGCATTGCTACAGACTAGGGACTGAATGGGTAGACAGACGTTCTGCAGAAAAGGACTTGGGGGTTACAGTGGACGAGAAGCTGGATGTGAGTCAACAGTGTGCCCTTGTTGCCAAGAAGTCTAACAGCATTTTGCACTGTATAAGTAGAAGCATTGCCAGAAGATCAAGGGATGTGATCATTCTCTTTTATTTGGCATTGGTGAGGCCTCATCTGGAGTACTTTGACCAGTTTTGGGCCCCACACTACAAGAATGATGTGGAAAAGTTGGAAAGAGTGCAGCAGAGGGCAACAAAAATGATTAGGAGGCAGGAACACATGATTTATGAGGAAAGGCTGAGGGATTAACAACTGGGATTATTTAGTCTGCAGAAGAAAAGAATGAGGGGGATTTGATAGCTGCTTTAAACTACCTGAAAGGGGGTTCCAAAAAGGATAGCTTTAGACTGTTCTCAGGGTAGCAGATGACAGAACAAGGAGTAATGGTCTTAAGTTGCAGTGGGGGAGTGTTATGTTGAATATTAGGAAAAAACTTTTCCACTAGGAGAGTGGTCAAGCACTGGAATGGGTTACCTAGGGAGGTGATGGAATCTCCTTCCTTAGAGGTTTTTAAGGTCAGGCTTGACAAAGCCCTGGCAGGGATGATTTAGCTGGGGATTGGTCCTGCTTTGAGCAGGGGGTTGGACAAGATGGCCTCCTGAAGTCCCTTCCAACCCTGATATTCCATGATTCTGTGATTAAAGGTAACAGAATGTGCTACTAGATGGGGATTCTAGTTTTTAATCTCGCCTTTGGAATCACACACACAGAGTTTCTAGTTGTGTGACAATTTCTTCTGATGAAAGAAGCTGTGACTATCTCATTTTTCACTTGCAGGAACACTGCAGTAGCTCCTGACCATAACTTTGGCTACATTTCTGTCAAATGAAAGGGAGATCTCAACATGATATGAAAACAAATATATTAAAAAACAGTTTTCTGTAGAATGGTATTTTTCAGCCAGTCAAGCCTATTCAGTATATAATCATGTTATTACTTTGTTTGTTCAGATTCTCCCCTTTCTTTCTTAAGGAGATTCTGGGTGCCAGGGTAAAATTTTGAAAAGGTGCCTAAGACACCTAGGTGCCTAAATCCCATTGATTGAAAAGTCAGTTAGCCATGTTTAAAAATGTTACACTTCATAATGAGTAATTTGTGTATTGAATAGGATTTTGTGTGGAAACTAGGACTGCAAAATTCAGATTTTAAGCAACAAGAGTTTTAAAGGATTTGGAAACACATCCTGTACAATTCTTATCTGTATCTAGGCCATTCTAGGGTGACCAGACAGCAAATGTGAAAAATCGGGACGAGGGCAGGGGCACATAGGAGTCTATATAAGAAAAAGAGCCAAAACTCGGGACTGCCCCTATAAAATTGGGACATCTGGTCACTCTAGGCCATTCTCAGCAAGAACTCACATGGGACTTCAAAGTGTTTTTACCTGTATATAGACTGAAAATCATCTGCAGCACTGGGCCATTGAGGATGTTAAGAAGATTTTTAGAGTTTTTTTCAAACATGGACTTACTACAATTATTCTTTCTGATCAAAGCTGCAAACAATAAGTCTGAGTTGAATAGGAAAATGATAAAATAGCATTGAAAACTTTCTGTGGCTCCATCAGAGTTGCACAGAGTATTTTGTGCAGCTAATTAAAATCTTCCTATCTTGGGTGACATAGCAAATTACCTCTGCATGTTCCTAAATTGTTACTCATGTTGATAAAGATCACAAGGTATCATGCTGTCCAAGGCTGAGAGAAGTTGGGACAGATGTGGCCTACCTTTCACAATCTGGCAATCACAGACCCTCTCTTTGTACCATTCTTCTTTACATCCTAGTTACTGCTGAATTCAATCATGATTATATTGCAAGTCCTTTAATATAGGTCAGCTGGGCATCCAGCTCAAATGAATCTGGCAGTGATATCAGAAATTAACTTGAGTGGGGCACATATTGTACAAGAAAAACTATATTCTTGATGATACTTTAAAATATGCTTATTCCCATTCTGGAGCTGGATCCAATCAAAGCACACCACTACTACTGCTCTTTTTAGATTTGCCCCTTGCTCCTGGGAGTAGGATTTGAAAATGAGGCATGTTCTTTGAGAATACCTCAGTATTAGGTTCAGCCACCAAAAAAACAGGATTTAATTCCTATATGCTGAAACTCTATTTAAATATTATATTCCTGAATTTAAAATATGCAGTTTCTCCCTCTAGGACTCACTTTGAGAGGCTCCTGTTATGACGTGTTAATGTGTGTGTCCAGGCACAATGAGCATATGTTAAAGTGGCAAATGCAAAGGGCCTCCTAAATGGCTAGGATTGAATTTAATGCTCTACAGCTGCAATACTCTACAGCAGCTAATCTTTCTCCATAACTCTCTCTCAATAAATTATCCTAAATCCCATAGTCTGCTCTCTAGAAAAGTAATCCCTTGAGGGAACATCAGAGTGGGAATGTGGGCTGGATGAAGAGCTACAGTGCATGCTGGTATATTTTAAAGAGAAATACAAAGCAACCTTTGTTTTTTTTCTTGCCATCCCAGGGGATTTATTCTCCAGAGTTCCAATCCATTTTGAACAAATCACTGCTTGTCTAATATTTAGTTTTCCATGGTTGAATGCCGACATTTCTTATAAAAGCTCATATGAGCTTTGGTTCACATTTTGAAAGGACATTCATGCAAAAAAACACTTTACTCACATTACTACTACTTAAGCCTCCTGCAAGCTATATGTTGCATCCCTAATTTACATATAGCACAGTGATATAAGCTCTGTCATTCAACCCCTTGAATCTGAAACAAATTTGCTGTGACTGCTGAGATTCTTATGGACCTACCAATTAGCTGTTGGCATTATCTACAATTGTGGAAACAGATCTTTTCACTGTGAAAAACAAGAGTGGAACTTCAAGATACATTTTGAAAAGCTAGTATTTTCAAACATTAATTCTCAAAATATTTCCCCACCCACCCATTGGAGATGGTATCTTTTAGAAAAAAGAAAACAACTGAATCAGTTGTCCGTAGGGAATTTGAATCAACCATAGTCATTTTAGTTAGCTGGGAAAAATATCTTTTATGAGTTTTACAGCAACAGTTATAATAAGTTCACATCCTGAGAGCTCAAGCTTAAAGGTACAATCCCAGCTTTGTGTAGGTTGAAATAATTTCTATGTCATATTTGCAGTGTGATTCTGGGCTATAATTAATAGAAAACAGGCTAAGTTGAATAATATACATGGGGCCAAGTTTGTTCTTAAGTGCCTCTGGTTTTTAAAAAACCCACTGTTTTATCTAGTACATTGAAAAATAAAGGAACAAATCATTAGCAAGAACCCACATTTCTGATCCTAGTCTATCAGCCATAGTAGTTTAATGTAAATTTTAGTTTACGAAGAAAAGGATGTTATGTAGGTACAAATCTGACACAGGGATGAGTTACTGCACTCATGGTGGATCACCTAAAGCAGCCCCATGGATTATTACTGTCTGATCAAAGAGACAATTTTGCATAAGGACAACTCAACATTCACTTCATGTTTATGCCCAAGGCAGTCCATACATAGCAGTGAGCTATGCCTCAAGGAAGAAAGGGTAGGTACAAGGAGGGTATGGGCAGAGCCTGGTTCCAGAGTTAGCTTTAGCATTGGTGGAAGCACCTGCTGATGTGTTTTTTTTCTGAAAAGGGATAATTTCCTGAATTGAGGCCTAAGTACTTTTGTTAGATTGGGGGTTTAGACAGCATGTCAGCATTTGACTCTGTTCATTTTTCTGATAAATATATTTTTATTGGCAAAATTTAGTAATTCCTTTGAATGATGGAAAAGCATTTTTCTAGAGATGTGACTCTGGTTAGTTATAATGTCTCTGAGTAGTAACTAGGGTAACCAGACAGCAAATGTGAAAAAATAGGACAGGGGGTGGTGGAGTAATAGGAGTCTCTATAAGAAAAAAATCTAAAAATTGGGTCTGTTCCTACAAAATCGGGACATCTGATCACCCGAGTGGTGACCCATAATATTAATAAGAATACTGGTGTAAATGGAATATTTTTATATTGATGATACAGAAGGCAAGAGATAGGTTTCCTCACAGATCTGTTTCTATTTAAGATATAATTTCAACTTCTTCTGCAGAGGATTTATCCATCTTTTGAGCTTTCTCCAGAGTATTTATCTGTTTATAATTTAGAACTGAATATTTTTCACATATCTTCCTGTGATACTTTATGTTCTGTACCTTCTTGATTTATGTTATAGATCTTTCGTTCTTTCACTGAAACTAAATGGGAAGAGCAATTTTGCCTCTTAATTGCTTTAAGAAATAAAGTCCTTTAATTTTATTTGGAAAGGTGCAATAAAACTGAATGCAACACTTCAGAATGATTCACCATATGATCTGGTGGTTTTAACATTGCTATAAGAGCAGAGTATCAAAGGATAAGAAGTTTATTTTCTTTACACAGATATGAAATATACTAATATCTCACAAAGGCTATTTTGAAATATTTCGATACAATATTTTTTCTGTCCAGTGAAAGAGTGCTGGTAATGATTTTCAGGTGATTGGAACTGAATTGGAAAAAGTAAACAAGGACTTAGAAATCCTGAAGCAACAGCTGAAACTGGTTGGCCAATTTAGTGAACTACTGTATATACTGCTTCTGCCACTTCAGGTGAAGAGAACATAACCCTCTTGGCTGATGGCAGCAAAAAGGGCTGGGTTCAATATATTTACGGTCCCCCTTGACAAATAACTAAACCAGCTTGAGCTCCAAGTTGAGTTTCCCAGTAACCTAGGAAAACTAAACACACCCTGCTTGGCTGTCCTTAACAAGCAGAACTTCCCCACTTGCAGCACTCTGTACAAACAAGGAAATCTTTATTAGGGGAACGAGAATACAGTCACTCTTGGGAAAACACAGTAGCAGAATGTGTGTGTGTGTGTGTGCGCACGCGCAAATAAAGAGTAAAATATTCCCTCTTCTAGAAACTTTGGCAGCAGTCTGTTTAATTCCTTTCCTGTCCACCATTGAGATTGTCTCACCAGTCCATTACCTGCACCAATTCACCCATCTATTAAACCAACTCACAGTTTGGATTAGTAATGGCTGGGGCCTCTTTCACTATTCTTGAGAGACAAGCCCCCAACTGAATAGATGCCAATCTTCTAACATTTTCCAGAAATTCTACATGTCTACATTTTTCTAGACAAAGGTGCCCAGAAATGAGTGCAGCATTTCCAGATTTTGAAATTAAAAAATAATAAATTCAGGAAACAGACACACACAGTATTAAAATATCTTTATTATTGATAAAGCACTAAGTATACTGAGAGTATCAATGTTTATATTGGGGAATCAAGCAAGGAAGTTAGATGCATCATGTCAAATTCATCTGTGATTGAAAGTCATTGACTTCAGTAACAGTAATTGAATTCTGGTCCATAATCTTCATCTTCAACATGAAAGGATGGGCTCAATCTTCATCATGTTAAGTTACCTGGGACAAGCAAAATACTCACCTTTTCAGGGCACAAAAGATATGCATATTCACAGATTCCTAGTTTTTAAGGCCAGAAGAGTCCATTAGATCATCTTGTATGATCTAGATAGGCCATTCATTTTCACCCAGGTGCCCCTGTATTGGGCTCAATAACTTGTGTTTGATTAAAGTATCATTTCCACAATGGTATCCAGTTCTGATTTGAAGACATCAAGAAATGGAGCATCCTTGCTAGTTCATTCAAATAGTTAATTACCCTCACTGTCAAAAATGTATGCCTAAATTCTAATATGAATTTGTCTGGCCTCAACTTCTAGCCATGGTTCTTGTTCTGCCTTTCTTCACTAGATGAAAGAGCCCTTTACCACCTAGCATTTTATTCCCTTGAAGATAATACACTGTAGTCGAGTCACCTCTGAATCATCTTTTTGATAAACTAACCAGATTAAGCTCTGTCAGTCTCTCATTTAAGGCATTTTCTACAGGTCTCAAATCATTTTTTGGCCCTTCTCTGCACTCTCTCCAGATTTTTAACATATATTTTAAAAGATGGACACCAGAATTGTATGCAGTAGTCCATTATTGGTTTCACAAATACCATATACAGGAATAATATCACCTCTCTACTCCTATACTCTACTGCACTGTTTATACATTGAAGGAAAGCATTTGGTCCTTTTGTCACAGCATTGCACTTTCTCCCTCAACATGGCCCACTCATGCACAACATTGTAAGAAGTGATGAAAAGCTAATTGTGGCGTGGAACTACCCTGAGGTAACGCCTCATGGAATTTTACACTTAAATATGTCAAGAATTATTTAAAAAGTATTTTTAGTTACTTATTTATGAGATGGTTCCTCCTGGTTGAAGAACTTCTGTTAACATTCTCCTTCATACACATATAAGACACTGTTATATAACCCTCTCCCCCACCTCACAACATATCTTTCAAGAGCTATGGCATATAGGACGTAATATATGAGATTGCAAAATTGATATCATTGATTCCAGATTCAGAGATACCAAGACCGGAAGGGACCATTATGGTCAGATGAATTATTGTAAATGTCTATCCTCATTAAATCTTCCTCACCCCTCCCCATACCAGGAATGTTTGGTTTCTCTTACATTTTATATTCGTAGCAAAACACTTCTGTTCTGAGTCAATTAGAGTTGCTACACATAATATTACTCATCTGAGTAAGAGGTACAGGATCTGGCCCATACTGTAACTCCCATTAGCATTAACAATGGTTCCATCAACTATGTCTTTTGTAGCAAGAGCAAGTTAGGGCCCCTTTTTCCTTGTTTTCTAATGTATTTAAAGCAGTTTGACTTAAGTAATGAAGAGCCTTGTGGCCATAAAAGTTTCCAATGAAAATATTTAAGCTCAAAAGGTACTGATCTATTTCTGCCTTTCACTCAAAGACTCAGTTTAAGTGCTGGGTTATCTGGGAGGAATTTTATTGCAAGAAAATACATATCATCAGCCAGCTAATTAGATCTTTTCCTGCAAAGCTGAAACTGAAAATTTCATAGGTTTTTATTTTCTATTTATTTATTTAAAAGAAATGCTTTGATAGTCTGCACACACAAGTTTTATAATGGACATTTTGAAACATTCTGAAACTTCAAAAGGATTGTGTTCTATTTTAGACATTTATTATTTTTCAAATATCCATTAATGTGTGGAATAGGAAGGCTGCAAAAAGAGAACTGCTTGTTTATTCTTCCAGATCTGTACAACCTGCTTTTTCCATTCCTACTGTGAACTTCTTTGAATACCATTTCCATTGGGTATGCCAACTTTTTATATTTTGTGAGCCAAAGCCTCCTAATTTCAAAGCCAGCTTGCATCACCATGCAAGTTCAATTTTTATTTTATACCTTATGATTACATTGATGAAATCTGACTCAGTTATCTTAGGGATCAAAAGATTGAGGTTTTGATCAATGATCACTGTCAGCTTTAGCACACGTTTACTTTAATCCTGCTAGAGTGTTGGAGTCATTAGGATTGTTTTTGCTGTAGTTAATTCGGGGTTTTAGCCTGGAAACAATCCCTTAATTTTAAACATAAAAGCTTATTCATGCAAGCTACATTTTTGGATCTATGAAAATTTTGATTAAGTGTATAAAGTGTCACCTGCTCAGCTGTGCTTTGAGACCTGGGCAATTCTGTGTAACTTTTATAGAGTAACTGCTTATGACTCAGTCAATTTTCTGTCAAACTACTTGTGTGCACACACACCTGCATTTCCATGTACAAAATATAGGACACTGACTTCAGAAATTATGCTAATATATTCATAGGTGGTTGTGTTTTGTCCCCACTCCCCCCCAAACACAGAAAAGCAACTAGAACTTTATAAAAGAAGAAAGAAATACAGTATCTGGTCAGTTCTTGTCCTTAGGAAAGTGCAGGGTAACTAGAATTATCTTGGGCTGTACATAGCTCAAGTTTATTCTGTACAAAACACAGTCATTCTACCTCATCCTGACTACAGTACATTGCTGAACTACATCTTGGACCTCTCTAGGGTACAGCCTATATATCAAGTGGCAATCAATTGTGCAGCAGTTTGGTGATGTGAAGTAATGGCCTTTGTGGACTAGGATAAAATCACCTATTTTTTCACTTGAAATTTATGCACCATCTGAGTCCAGGCTCCAAAAGTTAAGTGTATGTATTCACACATCTGTATGTTCACAGGCAAACCTATTTATTACTACATTATTCATTATAGAGGCTAATATGTGAAGAGGAAAAACGTTAAAATACATGCAATAATATTCCAAATGCCTGCTATTTATTGTTTCCAAATTGTACATAAATATTTACTAGAATATTGTATTTGCTTATCACTGAATTAAGAATACTAATACAATATTATGTTTCTCTTTCTGCACTAATATTTGTATTTTCATAACCTACGCTGTAAGACATCACTGTGACACAGGTCTTTATTCTCTTAAAGGAACACTACAAATTTTCTTTCTACATTAGCTCACCAAGCACAGTAGGTAATTATTTTTGGGTGAAACTTACCCAGATGCAGAGGCCTATGCAAAGTACTCTAAACTGTAAGGCTGCACACGGCTGGCTGTTGGCAGAGCAGATACACAAAATGCCTCAAGCAGCTTGTATATATTGTGAAGAGAGTCTGCATGATTGGTCTCTATGAGGTTTAGTGGAGGGAGGTATAGGGAAGGTGCCATAATAGCTGCTTTTATGTCAATTCCGTGATCCTATCACCCTGTACAAGTAGGATGGAGCGGGTGTGGCTGCTTCTAAACTTGTAGCCACAGTGGGGGAGACTAAAGTGCAGGTTGGTAGATATCCCCTCTCTAGTCCCTTCCACAGACACACATCACATATTTAATGCTAATTTATTTGGGTTTTATGAAGACGAACTGATCTTTATTATACAATGCCCATAATTTAGTTTCAGTGTTGTTTTTTCTAAAAACAATCCCAACTCCTAAATTACACTACAATCCTGCAAACACACATGTGTTAGTAACTAACTTTTTGATCTCATGATCATTGATATCATGTACACAAATTACTTGTGTGTGTAAGTATTTGCAGGATTTGGTATTCTGGGCCAGATTTTCAAAGGTATTTAGATGCCTAAAGATGCAGAAAGATGCACCTAAGCAATCTTAGCAATCAGCACTCAGCTGGCATAACTTCTCAATGTGTAGCCAGAAGCACAGAATTCTACAGTGTATAGAAAAAAGTACTGAGTTGAATACATAATACTTGCACAAACCAAAATCCTTGATTAAGGGCCCCAAGTTAAGATTTATTGAACATGAAATCACACCTTCCCATACGTCTATCTTTGGAAATCTGCAGGCAATGGTGATATCAAATAGATGTCACTGTCTACATGGAAATGAGTAATCTGAAGGTCCTTACCATCAGCCCTAGGGCTGAACTGGCGTGCACAAATAACTAATAGAGTTCTTACTTCCCCATTTCCACCTACGCAGGAAATACTACAGGTCATTTCAGCCAATGAGGAACAGGCACCTAGTTTATGCAGGATCCTCAACAAAAATTTCAGTAGCCTAGAGGTGAAGGAAATTGGTTTTAAAAAAATTACCACCATTTACAGAGGTGTAGGGAATAGAGGACATTGGTTATACAAATATTATATTCTCCATTCGACAACCAGGCACACACTTCCATATTAAAATGGGGTTACATGACCACATCAAGTTTTGCTGTCACACAAGGGAAGTAATAGGTCTAAGAAATTGAGAAGTTCTTCTATACTGGAGAAAACTCTAAATTATCATCACAGCTAAGAAGAACTTCATTCAGCTCATCGGTTATTCATACCTTTCTTCTGTTGTATTCATACATTTCTTCAAACTGTTTAAACATGCTCCCACACAATTCCTCTTCCCTTCTTTTCAGGCTTAGCCTGCAGCCATGATGACAGCGGGTGAGGAGGAATCCAGTAAGAAAAAATGGTGAAAGGGGGAGAAAGGGAATGGCTGAGAAGAAAAGAGGAGTTAATAAGGTAATGAGAAGAGACACAAGGGAAATGACAATAAAAGAGAAGGGATTATTTAAAAAAAGAAAAAAAAAGAAGGAAACAAGGAGAAATAGAAGCAGAGCACTAAGAAGAGAAATCTACCTACAAAACAAAAAAAGAATATTTTACCTTTTTTCTTTTTTTGAAGGAAGGACTGAGATAATGACCGAATATTACAATCCAGTTTAATCTACCTATTTGTCATAGGAATTAACAAGAAAAATCCAGCAAAGCAAATTCCTCTATGGAAGCAAATTCCTCTACTCTGTTACCATAGGTGAATTGACATCTCTTTTAAAGGTGAGACCCTGGATATAAATAAGAGATGTAGAGCACAAGGGTTTAAGATTCAGTTCCAGTTTAATGTCGAGTGTGTCACAGCTATGGCTTGAGTTTCTGAAATACAGGACCAGAATTTGATTTACCATTTCAAAGAACTATGGCAGAAATAAAGAATTTTGTTATGGAAATATAATGGCAAAGATATTAAATATTAAATTAATAATTAATGCATTAAATTAATGAAACTAATTTTAACCAGCTGAATTCTTATATTCTTCCAGTGGGATGGAACTGTGTCCTAAAATTACATATATAGCCTTTTCATTTTCAGTAGCAGTTGCTAGGATCCACTTCTGTTTCCTAGCAACCTAATTTTAACCTACTTTCTAAATACATCTCTTAAATGTGCAGGAATTTGTTTTAGATTTTTCTAGGGAAATTATTTAGCTCTTTCATCAGTAGGAGCTAATTTAAAATTTCCTGAAATTAAGTGCAGTGAATGGGAACAGGGTTATCAAAAAACCCTGTAGCACCATAGCTACTCCCTATTTGCTGTCTTGTTGGTGCTAGCTGAATTATTCACTCATTTTGTACATAAAATTATGTCTACTGGTCAATGAAAAAAGATTTTTTGAGTGGGAAAGATTCTTGGATAATGGAGAAAGATACCTGAGAACACTGTTTTTTAAGGGCTCAGTCTTCGTGGATATATATATTATTGCAATGCTCAGAGTGATCTTCAGGGTGTCATATACTGAATATTAAAGCCCCTGGCATGCACTTAGGCATGCTTTGAACTCCTATGAAAACACATCTTATTTCTTTCCCTATGAAACCAAGAACTCTCTTATTTAAATTTATGACAAATGGATGGTGTATCAAGGGAACAAACTACCCCCATAGCAGTACCATTCTCACAAGCGCAGTTTAGATATCATCTTGGTAAAACTGGAATCCTTTGTTCTTTTCAGAAGCAGAGCACTGGCTTCCCTCTAAAGATTAAGACTGAGTCACTAATTAAGGTGACAGTTTATGAAATTTAAAGTGGGACACTGTCTGCATGGTCATACCGTTTTAATCCCTCCTCCCCCCAAACACACACACACGTTAAACAAACGAAGTGAAGTAACATAGATGTGTTTATCTCCATAGTAAGCCTTCTGGGAGCAGGCAGTCTCCAGGAGGATCCCCCCATGGAGTTCCTCTGCCATCATTGTGTCAGGGTTTGCCTCCCTGGGACAAACCTGACATAGCCCAGGGAGTCTGAAGGATGCCTGGATTATTCATGTGGTAGCACTATTTCTCTGTCCCAATGGTCACCCCAATCCTTGGAAGTAGGGTACAGAATGTAAATCCAGAGTGACTTCAGTAGAATTACAGTAGTATTAATGAGATTAAAATCTGGCTCTGAATACTTGTCTGCACTGTGCAAACCTACAGAGGTGCCTACTAAGTCTTACAGCCTTCTATTCTCACACAGCTCACCCTCCAATAAGACCTAGAGACAAATCCTTCCTACCAACAACCATGTATCTCCCTTCCTGGTGTAATTTCCCTGGGGGAGAATGTTCTTTGATGGAACCCAAGTCATTTTCCCCCTTGACATATTATGGGTTTGTTTCTTCTCCTGCATACCATGTCTAAGAATATAAGACTAAATGCCTTTTCCTGACTGTCCCATGTACATGTGGTAGGCTCAGACAATCAGGGATCCAAATATTTATATATATATATAATAAAAATCAACCAGTCAAGCTTGCACCTCAAAAATGTACTGTGGAATACTGACTCTGACAGACAGTTACCAAAGAAAAGCAATGGGGATATGCCCAATGTCAATGACACTTTTGATTACTTTTGTTTTTAAATGCTAAATTTTTGTAAAAGTTCCAGGAAATCAGTATTGGCAAATCCTCCCTCATGGGGTCCCAAAACTCAGGCTCCATCCCATCCCTGAACATCCACACAGTAATTTTACAGCCTGAGTTCTGCAAACCTGAGTCAACTGTGGGAGTTTAGTTGCTGTGTAGATATTCCCTATGAGTACCTTTTCCAGACCCGAAGAAGAGCTCGGTATAAGCCTGAAAGTTTGTCTCTCTCACCAATAGAAGTTGGTCAAATAAAAGATATTAAGTCACCCACCATTCTGGACACGTTAACATATGTGAAAAATCACTGACTTTCTATTACTGAGCTTTAAATACACTTGATGAATGTGGGACAGGAACAATCAGATGTAAGAATAGAGAAACAGAGCAAACATTCACAGATACCTTTGACTCAACTGCAAGAAAGCTGCTGCTCAAAGTAACCAGCTGTATGTAGTTGAGTAGGGACTCACTGAAGTCAATGGAAAGACTCTTATAGACATCATTGTACTTTGGACCAGTCCTCAAATACACAAATAATAAACTTACTGCATCACTACTGATACAGAAAAGAGGGTATGACTTGCAAGAGAAAGAGAGAGTTAAGCAACTAGGGTATGTAGACTCCACAGAGCCATGAGAGATAAATTCCAAATAGACTTTTTAAAAGGCTTCTGAACATATGTGAAGACATTTGAGGACAGTAAGAGAACATGAAAATGGGCGTAAGCTAGAACCTCAGTATATCCTTCATTTCAAGCTGCTGATTCCTTTTCAAGAGTGACAGCTGTTGTGAAGGGCCACACAAAGGCCTATAAAGCCTTATTTGGTCATGTAAGAATATAATATCTAGTGAATCCCATTCCTCTGATTTACAGACTTTTAAAAATACCATTCTAAAATTAAAACCAGACTGGGTGTGTGTCATTCTTATAGGGGCTCTAATATTCTAAAAGCAGCATTTGATATACATTTGATCTGCTCAATTCAAAATCCAGGTCCAGCAATAGAGAAAAATAAAACAATAGTACCTAGCTCTTATATAACACTTTTGACCAGTAAATCTCAAAACACTTTACAAAAGAGGCCATTATCATTATCCCCTTTTTACAGATGGAAAAACTGAGACTCAGAGAGGCTGAGTCAAGAAATAGCTTTATGAAAACAACCCAGAATAACACTGTTTTTATTGCCGTAACAGAAAACTGGTACCTTTAATTTTTTTCTATTTGTGATAAAAAGGACATAGACACAGTCTCTATTTTTGAAAGCCTGACCAAACTCTGAAGATACACATTAAAATTAATTAAGCATGCCAATAGCATTCATATTTTACTCTGCAAACTATGAGTCATAATACAGATATCTATCTATCTATATTTATATTTAATTAATGAGGCCATGTGATTCCTTCAACTATGAACTCAACTCCCTGGAAAGAAGGAAAAAGGGGATTAAATTCTGAGTGATTGTCTCTCTCGGATTAAATATTATAAGATTCCCATATGTACAAAATATGTATTATGTTAACAGCTAGTACCCTGGGATTAGATCTTTTGGCCCATATCCTCCCTTCACTTACAATGGTTTCAGACCTATATAACTCACTTGGCTGTAATGGAGTTGCTCCTGGTTTAAATTGGCATAAATTAGAAGAGAATCAGGCCCCATGTCTTGAGGCAGACTATTAATGAGATATTTCTTCTCTGTTCATGTTGAATCTCAGAACCCTTGTTCATTCCCTTGCTGGTCTGAATATGCCTACTTAAATCAATGGGACTACTGGCATGGGAGTAAAAAGATTATTTTACTATCAAATATAATTATAGTGTGACCACATGTCCATTTAACTTCTCTAGCAGGATGCATGAAGCAGCAGATAGTCTTTTTGATCATGAAACTGCATGAGTAATAACCTTAGCATAGGATTTAACATGATCCTGATACACTGACATTCTTATTTCCATGGCAACACTTCTAACATTTTATTGCAATAAGATCTTTCCCTAAAGAAATAAGACTACACAAAGATAATTTGAAGAAAAATACACATACACACACGAACAGAAAAAACCAGCCTGTACAAAGGTCCTCTGGGCTTTAATTCAATCAACCATGCTCAGATTCATAGTCATGAAAACATACCTCTTCAGAACTCCTAGAGAGGTTTTGCTTGTGCATTGTAATTCATCTATTTTGCTCAGGATGAAAGCTTGAAAAGAACACATGAAAGCTATCTATATTTCTAAATTTCAAAAACCACAAAAACAAAGCGCAAAAGTTACTCAGATGTATGGGTGTTTGCAGGATCATGGCCTCAGACAGCATTGCTACGGTAAGGTGTGTGGTGGGGGAAACTGAATGGAGTACTTCTGTGCCCCTGTGTCTCCCAGATGGCAGAATGGATCCTTGGGGCTGGTACCTGTCACCACAATTTAGAGTTATCCTGAAGCTGCTCTTAGTTATACTAGGCGAAAATTAGCTTCCAGCTGGCTCAAAGATCGGGGAATACCCGGAATGATAGCCAAATGCACATGTGCTCTCTCTCTCTCTCTCTGTATATATGTATGCAGTGTTGACAACTGTCATGATTATATTGTAAGTTTTATGTATTTGTAATTTTTCTTAAAGCCCCAGCTCCTGGAGCCCTGGGGTTATATGAGTGTTTTTACAATAAATAAATAATCAAGTTTTATCACTCATGGTTTTGGAAAAAAAGCTCGACCACACGGGCCCTAAAGGCTCAAAATTCAAAGGGCAAATAAAAAAACCCACAGAATTTATTTATTTATTTAAAATATTATGCTATTTTGAGGCCTGACTCATGATTTTTGAATGTTCAATGTTGGCAGGTCAGTGCCTGTTTTTCCCTGTCCTCCACAATTTAAATATCATTTGTCTTCTTGGACCCTGATTCTGCAAACAGGTATACATGTGAGTAATTTTATACACAAGTAGTCCCAAGGACATGACTCACATGTGTCAAAGCCAGATTCATGCACTTAACTCTTTGAAGATTAAACCTGAGACTGTAAAGTCCTCAGAGCAGAAGTGTTTGCAAAGATCCTAGCACAATATGGTGCCAATCCTTTTTAGGGCTGCTAGACAATGATACAATAAAAATGTTAAAAATAATATTTATATGAACTAAAGTCTAAAACGTGTGGACATAAAATGTGAAATAATGTATCATGAAAAATTATTAGATATATATTCAGCTCCATATCAAAGTTCATGGTTATTCTGTAGCAACTCTCTCTGTCTAGGACTGGAGCCTAAAATGCTGTAAATTTCTTTTGTCTACTGAGTGTCACAATTATTTTTCCTTTCATTACAGGCAGCGTAGCTAGTTACGCAATGATAATTTTTGCCTAGTGGGAGATATTTTGTAATTCCTGGCAGCTGAAATACTGTGTTCACCTGAAGATTTGTGGAATGTTATTAATGTGCTGAAGAATTCTGCAATAGAAAACTAATCCACATTTCCAGCTGAGGTTATAGAGGCTGGGCAAATGACAGAAAGACTGTAGGTATTGAAATGTCTTTTCAGCTTTCTTGCATTTAGTGATCTGGAGGCTTTTCTGGTGTACAAATTTAAAAAATATATGTCTAGTTATATGTCCTGAGAATGAACAACAAACTATAAATCAATCTTACAGTCTATTCATATTTCTTGGTCTTAATAATGATGTACATGCACCAGGTATTATTAATCTCCCTGTTATAGGGTACATGTATGTTGTATGTGTTGCTTAAACTGAGTCTAACACATATACATCAGAAGCAGAAAGCCTGTGAAACAGTCAGTGGTGCCTTTGGATGATTGAGGTGCTAAAAGAGCACTCAAGGAAAACAAGGCCATTGAGGAAAAGCTTAATTAATTTTTTGCATTCCCACACTTGGGCCATTCTTTTTAGGTGACAAATATGAAAAACAGTCCCAAACTGAGGTGTCAGTAGAGGAGATTTGGGAACAAGTTGATAAATTAAACAGTAATAAGTCACCAGGAACAGAAATACTAACTGTGGTATGTAACTGATAACTTAAATCAGCCTCTGTACCAGATTTCTGGTGGATAGATAATGTAACACTGATCTTTTTTAAACAAAAAGCTCTAGCGGTGATCCTAGCAATTACAGACCAGCAAGCCTAACTTCAGTACCATGCAAACTGGTTGAAACTATAGTAAAGAACAGAATTAGCAGACACACTATATGTTGGAGAAGAGTCAACATAGCTTTTGTAAATCATGTCTCATAGATATATTAGAATTCTTTGAGGGGATCAACAAGCATGTGGAAAAGGGTGATCCAGTGTATCTAGGTACTTGGACTTTCAGAAAGTCTTTGATAATGTCCCTCATCAAAGGCTCTTAAGCAAAATAAGGCATCATGGGATAAAAGTAAAGGTGCTTTCATGGATCAGTAGCTGGTTAAAAAATAGGAAATAAAGAGCAGGAATAAATGGCCAGTATTTGCATTTCAGAGAGGTATATGTCAGCTTTCCCAAAAATCTATACTGGCACCTGTGCTGTTCAATTTATCGATAAATGATCTGGAAAATAGGATGAACAGTCAGATGGCAAAAATTTGCAGACAGTTAAGTCCAAAGCTCACTGCAAAGAGTTACAAAAAGATCCCACAAAACTGAGTGACTGGGGAATAAAATGGCAGATGAAACAGATGGTGTTGAGAAGTGCAAAGTAACACACCTTGGAAAACAAAATCCTAACTATACTTAACAAACGTATAAATTACATTTGTGTCTAAATTAGCTTTTACCTCTCAATAAATTGAACTTGGATTCATCAATGACAGTTGTCTGAAAACATCTGTTCAGTGCTCGGCAGCTGGCAAAGAAGCTAACCAAATGTTAGGAGCCATCAGGAAGAGGGTAGATAAGACAGAAACTATCAAACTATCAAAATGCCACTATTCCAAATCTATGCTATGCCCACACCTTGAATACTGAGTGCAGTTCTGGTTGCCTCATTTGAAAAAAGATACATTAGAATTGAAAAAAGTTCAAAGGAGGGCAAAGAAAATTATTAAGGGGATGGATCATCTTCCATCTGACACATAACACAAGAACTAAGGGTCGCCAATTAAATTATTAAGCAGCAAGTTTAGAACAAACAAAAGGAAGTACTTCTTCACAGAATGCACAGTCAACCTGCTGGAATGTGTTGCCATGAAATGTTGTGAAGACCAAAAAGTATAAGTGGGTTCAAAACACAACTAGATAAGTTCATGGAGAATAGGGCTATCAATAGCTATTTGCCAAAATGGTCTGGGATGTAACCCGATTTCAGAGTTATGAACAACCTCCATTCCCAAGGTGTCTGTAATTCTCAGATTCTACTATAATATAATCTAGTGATTACTAATACAACCTTTTATTATGTATCTACTTTTGATGTTTAATACAGAGATAATACCTTTGCTTATCAAAGGTATCTCTCATCAGCCTCATTTTAAAGTACTGGGTGCTGCTATCTTGGACACTCATTCTTGGAAATAACCCCCACACCTCAAAAATAATATGACAGTTGACCTGTCTGGCTGCTAATGCAATACAATCCCTAGAATTACTGGATTTCTTAAGAGAACCTTTAATTATGAATTCAACAGAAACCAGAATGCTCTTTCCAGTGTGAAGGAGAGAATATATGGTGAATATCTACAATCAGTCCAATTTCTAATGAAACTGAGCTGCTAATGTATACACACTGGATGTTTCAAGCAGTCTTGACTTTTGAATCTTTGCCAAAAAGTATACTTCAGTGATAGATTGGAGGATCTTAAGCTGGGACTTTTGGGTTATTTTCCTAGTTCTACCACTGACTTACAGTGTGACTTTGTGCAAATCACTTAACTTCTCAGTGTTTGATGTATGGATGTAATAAAACTTACCTATATCACAGGGAAGTTATGAGGATTCATAAATTAAGGTAACATTCAAACTTCATATATCCATGTACAACATCCAATAAATTGATTGGGAGCCCCACATAATTTTCTCTGAAATTCCTTAATATTTGTACAGAATTTTCAGGTGAACAGACTCCACTCCAAATGGACCACTTCCTAGGTTTCTTTTGCTAAGGAAATAACAACAATAATAAAAATACATAGAACTTTTCACTCATAAATGTCAACTGCTTTACACAGGATTATTTCCATTTTACTGTTGGGAATAATTATTAGATAATTATTATTCATGGTTTTAGGAATAGCTTTGATTTGTTAATATTCAGTAACTAAAAATATCTCCCTTTTATCTCTTAGCCAAACAGAGACCAGTATATTGCATATTTACAATCAGGTTCCTCTAATGGAGCAAAAGGATTCATGGCCTGAATCATGCACCAACCAGTTAGACTTTATTCCTATCCCCAGACAAAATGTCACCTCCCATTATTGTCTATGAACTGTTCATTAGTCAGTGGATCCAACAGTACTGAAGGCTTAGAAAAGGTCCCTTTATAACCAGACTGTGTTCCTGTCCTCCCTTCTCTCCACTGGGGTTGGAGAACTACATTTTTTTTGTATGTGTGTTTCAAAGAAGGCTTTTCTTTTGCTTTTAAGCAGAGAAAGGAAAACCATTTCAGGATTGACTCATTTTTTGAAACTGTCTGCAATTACCAGCTCACTGTTTATATCCAACTCTTGCTTATTTACGACAGTCATATTGATTAGCTCTCCAGGAGTCATGCACTAGCACACCTTTTTGTTGTCTGTGCTGTGTTGATGGGTGATCTCTATTGGTAGCCAGCTTAACTCAAAAGTTTATGCTCTGTCTTACATTCACTAACAACATGATGTTTTCTAAAAATGTTTTCAGAGCTGTCACTGGCACTGAATGCAGCAGATATGACTAAAGAACTGACTACAGCAATATTTATTTACTTCTCCAAAACACAACTCTGGAGGGAAGCTGTATCAGTAAGCCCTTTCTATCCACGTGGGAGATCTTTATCTTATTCAGAACAGAGAACATGCTCTGTCCAATCTGCAGATGCTGCCTGTCATGCAAATAATGGAGGCAAAGCCTTACGCAAACAGTGAATAAATTTCAAATATAAATGTAGTAAGATGCGGCCGTGAAATGTAAACTCTTATATCAGCGGCCTAGCCTGAGGCCTAGTCTGAAGCCTGAACCAAAGTACTTCCAGGCATTGCTAAGCAAAGCTGGGCTGTGAGCCAGAGGCAGGCCCTAATTACAGAACTTGGCAAGCAAAGGGCTGCTAGAAAGTACACGCTAATGATATAAGTAAGTTGTGCCAAGATGGCACCTGGACAGCCCGATACGAAGACACTACACAGAGATAACAAGGAACAATCAGGTGCACCTCAGAGACAGGGTGAAAAGGACAGCATGATGGATAGATCTGTGTGTTTGAACCAGCATGATCAAAAGGGGCACAGCACCGTAATTAAGCAAGGGACTATACCTCAATGTGACAGTAGGGATGAGTAATCGGTCTTGCACTGTATAAAAGTAGGAGCCGGGGAACACATCATTGTCCAGCCTAGGGGGTAGTGGCGTGTCCTGCCACTAACTGAGCTGTGTCAATCGTCTGGGGAACACATAGGGACTAGCAGACCTGTTGATCTCTAATCCGGTGAAGCTAGAGACTGGGTTTCATTTGACAATAAACCTGGCCCGGGTGCCTTCGTACCTTACTAGAGTCTGTGGTCTTTGGGGGTTCTCTCGGGGTCTGCAGTGTCAGCGATCTTCAGAGCTGAGAAAGCACACAGAGGGAACACGCACGCAGCCGACTGATATCATCATCGAACAAGAGCAGAGCACCACACCGGTAGCTACTGACAACAATAAACATTTACATCAGAAAAGTAGAAAACGTGCATTCTGATTTTCAGACTTCCCATAGCAATCACCAGTGTCGCACTCATGGAAAGCAAAGGAAGACACTGGTTTTCTATTATAGGTGAGGCAGGTAGCATCACCTATTACTAAGGTTTCTGGATATATCCCATTATAAGACCCCCATTTTCAGTTGCTTATAACTTTGCTAAACTTGAACTGTTTGGGTTGAAATTTTCCTTGCTGGATATCTGCCACAGGCTGAAATTTACTAATAAATTTCAACTGAATTTGTTAAGCCTTTTCTGAGGCTAGAGAAAAAAGACATCTTTTTGGTCACGTTAATTTTTTTGGCACCCTTCTCTTTGAAAATCTCTAACACCCGGATGCTTTGGAGCAGGGACTTGAATTTTGGGACAGGGGAGGGAGGGGAGGCTTTTGAATCAGGGATGGGCCTTTTGCTGTTATGTGAAAATCCTCCTAAAATTTGGTCAAGTTATAAGTCTTTAAACTTATGGTCATAAGTTTGTTCACACCTACTCAGTAGAGACTTGTTAGAGATTCACAGTGTCCACACTGAACATGGTCTCTAGCCCAAAGACTGCAGAGCCATAGGCAAGACAACCTGCAAATGCAGCTCTGAGCTGCTGCAGGGCAGAGTGAGAGATGGGGTCAAGGCCAGAACTTGGACCCAAGAGCAGGAAGCTTTTGTCTCCTGTGTTCTCAATGATCTTCCTACTCGGCCCAGACAGTGTATTAGAGGAAATTGCTAATTTGAATGCAGAAAGGACAAAGCAAGACCTGCAGGATAGGAAGGGGAGTTGATTGGGACAAGGAGTCTGGAGTGGAGTGAGAGACTAGGACTGAAGACCTTCCAGAAGAGGGAGGAGAAACTGAGACTGGGAGTTGGACAACGGGGCAGAAGAGGGCACATCTGAGACTAATTGGGCAAGGAGTCTGGGAGATAGGGAGAGAGAGGTGACTTGGATTTGGAGAGGAAAATGTCAAGACAGAGATGCAGTGCATGGGGGACCAAGACCACACAAGGATACTGGAACTGGGAAAAGTGGGGCAGGAAGAGTAGGGACAATAGATACAATGAGGATCAGGGTGCAGATGGAGACATGTGAGTGACTAGTCAAAGAACCTTGAAAAAGGAGCCAATGAAGGGATGGGATATTGACATTGAGCAAGAAGCCCAACAAGAAGGAATGGGATTAGAACCAGTGGGGAGTGACTTGACAGAGGGGAGGGACGAAGACACATCCAATACAGAGTTGGGAGGCGGGGAGCTGGGACTGGATGAGCAAGAAAACTGGGGATGAGGAGCCAGGGGGATTGAAAGGGAACTGGACTGGTTTGGCAAGAAAAATGGCACTAAGAATGGGAAGGAAAGACTGGGACTGGGATGTAGAGTCCAGACGAGGACACTAGAACTAGCTATGCAAGGGGAATGGAACATAAAAATAGCCATATTAGGTCAAACCAATGGTCCATCTAGCCTATCCTGTCTTCCAACAGTGTCCAGTGCCAGATGCTTCAGAAGAAATGAACAGTACAGGGCAATTTATTGCGTGATTCATGCCTGTCTTCCAGTCCCAGGTTTTGACAGTCAGAAGTTTAGGGATGCCCAGAGCATGGGGTTGTGATAAGATGAAAAGCCTGAGAAGCAGAGACTGAAACTGGCTAGGTAAAGACAGTGGGTCTGGTAAGAGGCAGGATTGGCCAGGGCTAGGGTGGAGGCAATGGGGCAGCAGGGGACAAGCACTGGGGGAAAAACAGGCAGAAGAGTCTGTGCCCACTTGAGCAAATTCCTCTCCGGAGCCTTGACTGGATGACATATTTCTGAGTCCCACAATTCTTCTACCATCAGCAAATTGTGAAACCCCCATTGGCAAAGTATTTTATCGTCCTCTGGTGCCCGTCCCTGCAAAGGATGACAATCTACTACTGCTCTGAGTTACTCCTTTAACTCAAGTAGCTGAGTCCATGTGGTGGATCTAAAGGTTCCCACCTGCTAATGACCCGTGTCAGTGTCAATGTGGTCTTACATGATGAAATTTTGTTGTTCAGTTTCCTTTTTAAATGCCTAGGAAATTGCACACAAAAAACTACATTAAAAACATTAAAGTTGTAAAGTGAAGTTTTCAGACATTAGGAAATGCCAAAATTAAGGTGTTGGTGTTACCATAATTTGTCCCCCTTGTGCATCTGTGTTATAGTGCAGGAGTCCTGTGGGGGAAAAAAAGTATATGTTCATTTTAAATTAAAAATTGTGTCATAATGCACAGACAACTTTAAAACTTCCTATCTTTTGATTATTTAATTTTGCAACCTTAAAATTAATAGTGGGAGAGTGTGTGTGTGTGTGTGTGTATATGTGTGTGTGTGAGAGAGAAAATATATTTAGTTTCAGTTTGTTCATCAATTGGAAAACCCTTGTCTTCATCACTGGATCACGTTGCATTGTGCTTCAGTTGGGCTTTGGCTTGTGCCCCAAATACTGAAGTTAATGGGAATCTTCACATTTACATCAATGGGCTTTGAATTGGGCAAACAGACAAACAGTCTGAAAGGCAGAGTAACCCATTACTTGGTGGCTGCCTTCTTGTTGCTGTACATTTTCCCCCTTTATAGTATGTGTATTTCATTCTATTCACCATTCTAAGATTATAGAATGTTTATTATTGCAGCAGGAAAAACAAAATACAATCTTTTAAAATAAATCAAGGGAACATGTAGTTTGTAGGAATAAAACTTCAAATAGGAATTATAACATATTATGCTTTATTTGCACATTGTTGATATTGCATTGATTTTCCATAAGATATTGGAAAAAACCCATGTCCTCTAAGGCAAAGGGCATGTAATTTTTTATTAATAAGCAAAAAATATCCTTAGTTGTAGGAGGAAAACAAAAGGTAACCTGTTCAAACCTGTGGAGGATAAGTATCCGTTTGACTGCATATGGGAGTAAAGCAGCTACCATCAATAACGTATGCTTACAATATGCCAAATAGTGTGTGTCTATCCTTATATTATGCCAGTGACTATTGTGCTTGCTGTTTTATGGCAATAAAAATAAAAATATTCTTTCAAAGAGAATTAGCTCTTAAATTCTGAGCATTGAAATCCTGTAATTACAAGCTGAAATTAAGTTTTATACATTGCTTCTGCATTGCCTCTTACTACTTGATGCAAAACCCTCTGAGAGACTGATCGACCTTAGTCACAGTGGACTTAGAATCAGACCCTAGATATACAGGTTTTAGTCATGAAATTAACATAACAGCAGAAGTCAATGACAAATGGATGGGAAACCAGATACCTAGTTTACTAATACATACATTCAATCTGCTCAGACCTACAATCTTTAGTTTTTAAATAAAGTTGACATTGAATTGATGATGGGGAACATCCAAATACATTGGGGCTTCAGTTCATGAGTCGCACATATATTATAAAAAGGGGGAAATTAAATTACTTGGTCTGATCTTAGAATTCGCTCTTGCGCAGGGTATTGTTCACTGTTACTATGCAACTGTGTAATTCTGCCTACATACCATGATGATTGTTGCAGCATTATGACTTACGTTGAATGTTTAAGTTGTTCCAACTACATAGCTCAAAATAGTAATTAATTGGAGCCACTTAGCATTTTTGAATCAAATACTTTTTTCTGCGATATTTGGCTTTAAAAAAAAAGAAAAAAAGAATTTGTTTATGAAAAATTTCAGGCTTTATAAAGTGGGGGAAATACAGAAACGAACAAAGAATAGCCTTATGTTTGTTATGCTGTTCTTTTGGCTTCAGGGTTTTTTTGTTTTTTTATATTTATTTGTACTGCCAATTTTGATTGGTCAATTTAGTCATGTTGCAGGTCTTTTTCAAAATTTTCCCATAACCCACATATTCTTCAGAAACTGGAGTAGTCCCCAGCCTGTCTTTGAGGCATTTTCAGTTCTGCACATAAAAATACATTAGAGATGAGCCTGCTTCTCGTCTCCATCCAAACACATATTACTCTGCTTATTGTTTTACATAACCTCTACAAGAGCAGCTCTCTGCATCTGTCTTTGTTTCCAGCTGCTTCTACAGGTGTCCAGGCTCTTCCCGGAGAGGCTGGATGCCTATGACAACAGGAGGCGATGATTTAATCCACTAAGAGTTGCTAATACTTAAAAAAAGGACAAGGGGGAGAGTGAATAGGAGCCACACTCAGGGACTGCGTTGCCAACCGCCAGTGGGAGGATGACGTACAGGGGAGTAGGAAATGAATGTGCGATGTAGTTTGTTCAGTGGAGCCAGGAGAGAGGAGAGACAAGTGACGTGTCCAGGGAAGGAGCCAAGTGACAGGGCAGTATGTACAGGGGAAGAGGAGGATGAGTGGTGCAGGTGGCAGAGAAGAATGTACAAGGAGATCAGTGAAGATAGGAAGGTATATGATGGGGGAGATGAAATGTAAAGCACCAACTGTCTGCCTGAAAGTGTATGGTATTGATGCTTTTATTGTAATCTACCTCAAAAGAATACTACACTAGCTTTCTGCAATGCTCTCCCCACTCCCTGCCTAAGAGACCTGGGTTTGATTCCCTGACTTGAGGCTTGTGTTAGGTAATGGCTGACAACTCTGGAGAGGTAGTTTACTCTGACTGACACAGGTATAAAATGGGGAAAAAGAGGCAGTATCCTGATATTACTCAACAGAGACCTTATATGCCAATTAAGGGGTAGGTTAGATAAGCTCCAAAGGGTAATTCAGACCAGTGCTCAGACACATACAGAGCTGATATAAGGGCTCAAGGAAGCATAATTAAAATAGATTTTAGGAAGTGGGAGGTGTAAATAATGGAGCAACTCTGGTTCAGTGAATTTTTAAATCCACGCCAGATTTCATTAGTGACTCTAAGGGAGTCACTAATGTAAGAGGAATTACACTCTGAAGAAAATGGATGAAGGTGCAAAATTATATCATCTTGGAATCACCTCTGAATGTAACCTTGTGGGTAGACTGTTGGTAACCAAGGACATAATGCGCATTGTCTGTGACACTCACAGCTCTCTGTATATGTTAGTTACAAATTAAGGTTCAGAACTGCATGATTCCTACTAGCACTACAACATTATTGGTGGACGTATGAAGGACATGGGGATGTGGGGAAATATGCATAAGCAAGCACATATACTTCCCTGCGTTTAGAAGGATTTAATAAATAGCAGCATGATGCTTTAGGGCCACCTCAAAAAGAGAGCAATTGCTGACATGTTAAGAGCTATTCTGCCAAGAGCTGCATTTTTACTGAACTTCATCATGACCTTGAATGCAAATCAAAGTGGGATGGATCTATCTCAAAGATTTATTGCTGTGGTTTGCTCCAGTCTTTTCTTAATAAACTGAGTTAAAAATAAGTTAGACAGCTTGTTATTTATACTACAGTCAATTTCCCCTGTAATTTTGGTGATGGCAAATGCCCTTGTTATTCTTAAAGCAACATTATTCTGCTGTGCAGTACCCACTATACCAGGCTAGTCCTCTCTACGCTGGCTGCTTTAAGAGTACTAATCACCCCATGGACTATTTATCTTTCTCCTTGACCAAACTGCACCAAACTTTCTGTTTAGTGCCACCCTCCATTTTAATGAGATTGCCTACTTCTTCAGTTTGTCTTACTTCTTCTCCTCCAATTATTCTTTTGGAGCTCTTACTCAAATCCAAATAATCTTCCTTCTCAGTGTTTGGATAGATTGCAATATAAAAGAAAGGAAATATTTTAGAAAGTTACCTCCCTGGAAACACCACAGAAAAGAGAATTCTTGTGGCATTTCCATTAGAGGGAATAGTTTTTCCTTCAAGGAATTTTCCATTAAATTGCTATGAGAATACTATTTCTCTTGACACTTCCATTTTACAGTAGCATATTTTTATTCAGCTTTTCTAAAGAACATTACAAAGAACAAAATTACTATTTCCCGTGTCTTTTACTTCTCTGTTTGCTTAGTTACCAACCACAACCACCACTAACTGGTTATTTTTTACATTTCATCTACAGCTATGCATTTTAAAAGCTAAATTATCTCTCTGTGAAGGACTGTAATTATTTCCTTTATCACTAAGCTCTTCATTTGCTTTAGTCACTACAACTGTGCACTCATTATTGCTTACTCACCACTCACCTCCCATCCCCAAACCTAATGGTCTTGGAAACCAAACAAAAGCAGGGAGGAGGAGAACATTTCAAATATGGCCATTTCACACTGATATAATGAACTCTGCACCCAGAATGAGAAAGTAATATAAAGGGTTTGTACCCAGAGATGCCAAAATTTTCAAATCTGGGATCCTACAGTTAAGCACCTCAATCCATACTTAGATACCTAAATAGTGGCTTGATATTCAAACATGCAGAGCACCCTCAACTTTCAGACTTCAGTGGGATTTGGGAGTGCTTAGTACTTCTGAAAATCAGGCTTGTTGTATTAGATGCCTAATTTTAAGCCTACAGGTTTGAAAGTTTTGGCCATAGTCACAGGAGAAAATACAATAAGAAATGCTTTGCAGATGTCTGAGAATACAAACTGACAAATTTAGCCCAAAGACTAAGACAAAGAGTTGCATTCCACTTACACTACTGCTGAATTTGGTGTGATATTTGTTTTTTAGCTGAATTTGAAAGGCCTCCTGAAATATTTAAGAATGGGGCACCATATAAATAAAAACATTTTAATTGTCATCACTATAGTATCTTAAGAAGTTAAGTATCCCCCAGGGATGTTAACTTTTAAAAAGGAGAGTCCCCCAGTGATCTGCACTCTCTCAAATGTCTGGAGAATTTAAATAATTAACAATTCTCTGAGGTGGGAAACCCTTAAGCCAATGAATTCATCATTCTTCATAATTCTAGTTCCAGCTGAACCAATGATTTGCTATGTAACCTTAGAACTGTCATTTCCCCTCTAATAAAATAGTGATGATGATACTGAGTGGGATTTGAAAATTGCTCGATGGGACTTGTGCTGCTAAGTCACATAGGTACTTTTCAAAATTCCACTCACTGACCTTACAACACAGGATATTTGTGGGGATTTATTACATACACATTATAAAACACCATGGAAAACCAAACTGCTAAGTATTGTTACTATTTAAATTAAAACTACTACAAGTGAAATCTTGCTCAGAAATGTAGACGTTCTAGACCAGTCACTTTCAGAAACATAAGTTTGTCTGAGAGGAAAAGAGGACTGGGAAATTAAGTCCTTTTTTGAAAGATTAAACGACATAAAAACTTGATTGATTAGTAAAGAATCTTCTGCAATGTATTAAAAAGGAAATGTTTAATTATTAAAATGGCTTTTACAATTATGACCAGGCCCATGCCAGCTCTAATGGTGTTCAGTACAGAAACAGAATCAAGAAAGGATTTTAATTGTGTTTTGAAAGATAGTATGATTAGCAGAAGAACTTGCAAAACAATAATGAAAACTCTTAATAAAGAAACCCTCCTTTATATTATTCTTATACCTAGTCAGTTTAATTGCTTATATTTATTTTGACTTAAAGAAATAGACGGATCCAATGAATAATACAGATGGTAAAAATGCAATGTTTGCACAGCCTTGAGACTGCTCTCCTCCCGGGTCTGCCGAGACCACATTTTGATAAAATGCAAGGTATGCATCCATACTTGGCAAAGTAGAGGCATATTGTTAGAGTTGGAGACAATCCAAAAATGTATGTTCCACTCACTGTACCAGCTACTTCCCTAGCATATGAAATAGAGAAGTATTGTACCAACTGATAATTCTGTGGGAAGCATGCAGCGCTGGCAGGCATGCAGTTGTGTATCCCATTCTCCCTACTACAGTTCTTATTACATGCCACTGGGCTTTGCAATGAAAAATGGTTAACATACTGTACTGTATCAGTATTACTTAAGAAGTGTTGATGTATTATGTCATGTCATCATATTATACAGTGGGACATGTAACCTGCTGTGATTATGCTACACATCAAAATATAAAAGCACACATTCTTCACATAACTTTGGCCAACAACCCAGATAAAGACTCTTTATTGTTTAGTCTTCTACTTAAACAAAAGTGGGGATGTAAAGGGGACTAGATATTCTGCTTCTCTGAACTGTGCAGAAGTTAATTAAAACAGATGTGTTCAAACAGAGCATCTTAAATGAAATTATATATTCTTCCTTAAGTCAGTTATTTGACTTTGATGGCAATCATTAATTTTAAACGGTCATCTGGTTAATATTTTAATTAATATCCCCAGTTTTGTATTCCCAGGCAGAATTATTTCTATATCATTTCTATGTACTTTAATTTATTGCTCTTACAATACATTAAAATAAATTATTCAATTTTACTTTAATTATTCCTGCCTTACTTTCTTTCAACCCTTTAATATTTATTTCCATTAAAAATAAGGATGATATTTAGAATGATTTCAAACCCACCCACACAATATTGGCACTAATCCATCCTGGTGGAGTTAAAGTGTCATTTAGTACTCTCTCTTAATGAATGTTGAGAGAAGAACTGCAAAAGAATTAGAGAATAAGTGATACATACATAAAATCATCTATTCGCTACTCAGTTAGTAGCCACTGAACAATATTCCATAATCTATCCCCTCCCAGTCCTATACTGACTTCAGCAATGCAGTTCTTAGTTCCTTTGGCCCTATTTTTCCTCTCTTAGGATACAAATAATTTTCATTATCTTCAGTGGAATTATTCATGTCCTACCTCTGGAGAAAAGTGCATTGTCTGTTTGGAGCTCTTAGTAGAAATCATAAAGTGATGCTGGAAGATGAGAACATAAGTAGGAAATAACCATGTCAGGCAATTTAGTTAGAGGTAGTGATGCTATTCAACTTACAAGATAGTGATCAGAGTAGAAGGTGTGGAGAGAAGACCTAGGACCCTATTCAAGTGCTCACATCCTCCAGAGAGAGAGAGAATAAATGCAGATTTGTGTATGTTAAATGCAGATTTAACCAAACTGGTTAAAAAACAAATCCCCAAAAGTCAATCTTTTCTTTCAACATTTTCTTTAAAAAAATGGGGTTTTTTGTTCAAAATCTTTTAAAATAAATATACTTCAATTTTATCAAAAATAATTAGGAAAAAGTGAAAATGAAACAAAACATTTAGGGTCGAATGAAATGTTTTGATCAACCAACCTTAAATGAATTTTTCCCCAGTTTGCTGAAAAAGTTAATTTCTGAAGGAACCAAACAATTTTTTCCTCAATTTTCGAGATTGGCTAGTGAACCAAAAAATCTATTATCCGCACAGCTCTAATCTTTAGGCATTTGCCAACTTGGAATCATAGTATCTGTTTTCATGTAATTAATTTTATAGCCAGAAAATCAGCCATATGCCTTCATTGTTTTAACTACCTTTGAGATTAGTTGTGAAACTGCATACAATAAAATAGTATCCACATGGAGGGAAATTTCATTTAAAATAGTCCCTACTTTTATTCCCTTTATATTTTTCATTTTCTGCCAGAGTTGCCATTAAAATGGCAAACCAGGAAAGTGAAAGAGGCCTGGCATATCCACCTCTCTTTACTATAAGTATTTTGAATTATATTTATTACCCAGTTCTTTTTCAATTATAAGTATTTCATTAGCAATAAGTGAGGAAGAAAGAAAATAGAATTTTAAGAAACAGAGTTTTATTAAACATGCGAGGAAGTCAGTGTTACTGGGTGAGAGTCTGCTGTTTGTCTCACAAGTTCCACTGAATTTCCCATTCCAAAAATTGAAGTAAAACTTCTGTGTGGTAACTTTGGCAAATGCTGACTTTTAATGGTGACCACTCTACCATATATTTAGTTACTGACCAGAGATGCCAACTTTGCGATTTCCCAGAAGGTTCTGGACCCCCACTCGCCCCAGGCCCTGCCGCCATTCTGCCCCTTTCCCCAAGCCCACACCCTCGCCCCACCTCTTCCCATCTCAGCTTCACCACTGCTCCTCCTCTTCCCACCCTGTTCTTCCTCCTCCCCCTGCTTCTTTCTGACCCTGCTCCTCTCCCTCCCCCCAGTGCCTCCCGCACACTGCTGAACAGCTGTCAATGGTGGGCGGGAGATGCTGGGCGGGATGGGGAGGAACTGATTGGTGCAGCCCACCGGCAGCTGGGGGGAGTAGGAGGAGCTGATCATTAGGGCCTGCCAGCAGGTGCTAAGCACCCACTATTTTTCTTCCATGGTACTCTAACTCCGGAGCACCCATGGACTCGGCGCTTATGATACTGACAATGGATTGAACTCTGTAATCGGACTGTCATGGTCAACACCTGCTGACTTCCACTTAGTCAACACATTTATAATTTACTTTTGGGAAAAATGCACATTAAATATTTGCAAAGATGGCTTGCATGGTTTTGGAAAACATTGAAATGTTTTCTTTCACTCCATTTTCCACAGGTTCTCATAGCACTCTGCTGAAACACAATATAATGAATGAGTGTGTTGATCCATCAGAAGTGAAAAGCTTTTAGATGTAATGTTCAGCAGATAGCTCTGCGCTAATGATGGTTTTAAAGAAACACAGTAAGAGATTGAACAAATTATTTATTATTTTTCTTATTAAATCTGAGCACCTTTATTGGAATATATCTGTTTCAAACATTCCAATTTGTTTAAATGTTTGAAATTGTCAGAACCAACACAGAATCATGAAAAATATTTTCCCATTCTCTAAGAAGAAAGTTTAACTGAAAGACCATTTTCTTGTTGACATTTCACCCCAGGCTCATATTATCCTCATTTTAGATAAATACTGCTGTGCACAAAGGAATTTGAACAATTTGTTCATATACAGAATGACTATGTTGACTTTAATGAGGAGCTTGTCACCACCCTGTAACAGAATTGCATGACTGTTTTTGAAAGCTGATAAAGACCATTCCTTTTCACATACATATTCCAGGCACTCCCTTCAGAAGTACCTGAAAACCACATTTTTGGCAAGAGAAAACATTTAATTTGGCTCATCCTTCTTCTAACCTTATCAAAATTTATATTAGAACAATAAACAGCTGACATGTCCATGTTTTGCCAGGTATTTTAATGATTTGCAGGGAGCCCAGGCCCCCCAAAAAGCCCAACTGTGATTAATATGCTAGCGAGGTCCTAGCAGTCTGGCAAAATATGTACCCTGCTAAAAGGGCATAAGGTACAGTTTTCCAGCTGTGAACTGCAACCTTGCCAAAAGGAATTCAATTGTTTAAAACACTAACTCTGTGCCAAATAATGCCCTCACTTGCTCGTGTGTACTGCCACGACCCCATACAAGGTTGAAGAGTTGTAAATCTGGGCAGAATATGGCTTTCTGAAAACAATCTCATCTCATGTTATCAAGACTAAATTAGTTACATAATAATTGCACCAAATGAATGGGCTGGTGGCTGAATCCAAACCATGGGCTTGATATTACAAGGTGTGGAGTGCCCTTAAATCCTTCTAACCTCATTAACTGAAATATAATCGACTGCAAAGAGAGAAGAGCACTGCGTCTCTCTCAGAACTTGGTTCTTATTCCTTGGATAGGTATTTTTTTGTTCCTTTAGAGGAGCCAATTTCTCTGCATCATTTGCCCCAAACAGTCCCCCTCCCCTCTTTGAGAAAGTGTTGAGAAATGGTTGACAGACCTGATAACTTTCTCGGAACAAAAAAACTGCAGCAATTAGAAGTTCTAAAAGATTTTATTTAAATCTACTAAGTGTGCAGTAGGCAGTCCTGAGCAGAAGGCCAACTTTGAGGGCACACATGGGACTTAAATGATACACAAGGCTTACATGGGCCCCCTGAATAGGGATAAAACTCACCCCCAATGGATAAACTGGATAGGCAATACAATGTGTCAGTGATGGATGCGGCATCAGAACCCAAATAGAATAGAAGAGAAGCTTGGATTTGTAGCTGGCAGCTTTCTAAATTCTACGCCTAGCTCTGTCACTGGCTCATTATGTGGACTTTGGCAAGTCACTTGTAAGTCTCATGTTTTCACTGCACAGTTAACTTGAGTTATCCTAGCTCAGGTGAGAGCAGCCCTACTGTGAATTAACTATTGAAACTAAAGGCATGAAGAACAGCTCTGTGGGTACTCTAAATTATGTTGGGGTTTGAATTGGTCTCCTCAGTCTAGAGTTTTCTATTCAGAGTTGTGCACATCTCTAATAAAGAAATAATTGCTCCTCGTGCACTTTCTACAAAGCTAAGAACAGCTTTTAAAAGCTGAAATCAAAACTGAAAAAGAAAACAAGAGTGTTTTACCCCACTCACCCATGGGTAAGCAAATATATGTAGTCTCAACCACTATACACATTCTGACCTTCATATCTACGCATCCTATTAGATGTATAATTTCTGCTTGACACAATAAAAAGTTATTTTTGTAAACCTGTTCTTGTCTAAAGGAGATCTGACATGAAATTGATTTTTTTGCAGTTAAGTCTTTTTCATGCACGCCTCCTCAACACTGTGAGTATGACCTTTCAGTACAAGATTTTCATTTTCTAACCTTGTTATTACTGTTGAGTAAATCTCACCTAACTGTAGAAAAATCTTAATATTTCCTCTTTTAAAAATCACTACTTTAAGAACTTTAGAATTCAGCTACAATCATTCCAGCTATTCATACAAAAACATAATTTAGATTAGAAGATTTTGGAAAAAGAAGACAGACATATAGACAGACTCAAAATTAGGCGAAGGTTTCTAACCATCAGAGGAGTGAAATTCTGGAACAGCCTTCCAAGGGAAGCAGTGGGAGCAAAAGACTTATCTGGCTTCAAGATGAAGCTTGATAAGTTTATGGAGGAGATAGTGTGATGGGATAACATAATTTGGGCAATTGATCTTTAATTATGGTAATAGATGGGCCTGGTGGTATATGATGGAAAGGTGGAGGGGATGGGATCTAAGTTACCCAGGAAAGAATTCTCTGTAGTATCTGGTTGGTGAGTCTTGCCCCCATGCTCAGGCTTCAGCTGATCGTCATATTTGGGGTCGGGAAGGAATTTTCCTCCAGGGTAGATTGGCAGAGGCCATGGAGGTTTTTTGCCTTCCTCTGTAGCAGGGGGCATGGGTCACTTGCTGGAGGATTCTCTGAACCTTGAAGTCCTTAAGGATTTCAATAGCTCAGATATAGGTGAGAGGTATATTGCAGGAATGGGTGGGTAAAATTCTGTGGCCTGTGTTGCGCAGGAGGTCAGACTAGATGGTCACAATGCTCCCTTCTGACCTTAGAGTCTATGACTCTACATACTTTTTCACTGTTTACATATGGGATGGCAAAATGCTGGCCAAGAAGTTCTGCAATGAGTTTGACAGCTGTCTTCATCTTTTACATGGAGCTGCTGCTTGTAGCGAATACAGTTTCTAGCACGCTATCCTCAATCTTGCTTCAAATATTTGCGCTTCATGCCTCAGAACAAGATGGAATTTTGTATGCTGGGACAGGTGAGAGCTGCATATTAATGAGGACAGATACAATTTATGCAAAGGACTTTTAGGATCCAAGTGTGTTGCTGATCTGGGCCCTGGTCCAGCAAGTTATTTAAGCATGTGCACAACGAAATACATGAGTCTAAATACATTGATTCTGAGCCAGACAGTTTGAGCACTCCTGATTTAGACTCTCTCAAATTTTTCAGACCCCTCAAAAGTGAATAAGTCTTCCGAAGGCTGTGTGATTTTATCTAAATACTTAGATTTCAGATTTGTAATTTATGGCAATACATGCCTATGGTAGAGTGACTATCCTTAAAACCTTTACATGTTTGCCTTTTAATCTGATGACATCACCACAGTATTCATGACATTCTCTAACCTTATATACTGTGGTTAAATTTATAAAACAATTGCAAAGACTTTAGTGGGGATGACTGTATGGTCTACTGCCTGCTTTTAGTATTCTGAGAACTAGAACAAACATGACTACTCTGCATTGTGTATCCACTTTTTCAGTAATGTTTCAGAAAAAATGTGTAACAATGAAAATCAGTATCACAAATTTGATGACATGTTGAGCTAAATAGTCAAAGCATCACAACATGTTTTTAATACATGCTTTCAATTTGTGTGTCTTCCAATAGCTCCAAAGTAGCACACAAGAATATAAATATTTAAAACAATGTATGGTGGATAATTATGAAAGCAATGCTCAGACCCCCAAAGAATGGCATTTCCAATCATATCTTTCATGTCATTTTAAAGGGTGAAAAATTGATTGCTCTATCCTTACATTTTTTGCCGTTTGAGATCAAGGCAGTTATCTTCTGAAGATGGTTCATTGTATAGCTCCCAGAAGATTATTTTCATGTCTTTTGAATAATATTCCTGGCCCAGTCTTGCAGCTGTATGTTAAAAGGAAACTAAAGATTTGTTCTCTTGGGATTATTATGAGTTGATGGTGTGTTCACTGCTTAAGAAAGTTATAAATGATGTGATTTCTGCCATTACAAACACTCTTTAGCTTCTGTGGGTTCAGCTTGTCAAATTTTCCAAGAGATCAAATACGTTCCGTTTGTCATACTTTTTTTGAAAATTTACAATGACCGTGGATGAATAGTCACTCCAGCCCATTTTTCTCTTTGGACTTAACCAGAATTCTTGTTTAAGGCTCAGTGTTTGTTCACTTCAGAAGAAATTCATAATATTTTTTACTTATTCTCTATAACTAACTTTCTTGGTCCCTTCACCTAGCAGGCCTGCAGGTCCCCCTTCTTGCAAGATCTCCAAGTCTCCTCACATCATTGGGCCCAGATGAGTTTTTTCTGTGGATTCATTCCGATTCATTTCTCATGAACTCTGGTGCTCTATATACCTATGACTGTACTGTGTGCCAGAGTGCATAAGTACTATATGTACATTGTTCAAAGCCCAGCAAAAATTGTTATTTCTGTCATAATAGCAACTGAGAACATTTAATTGTGCCATGCACTGTACAAAACTAGACAGATCTGTTGGAAGCCCAGAGGCAGTCAAATAGGACTGTTGAACCGGTACTGATCAAACCAAACTTTCTGGTGAGTTCAAAAAGTCCACTTAATATTTTCTGCTCTTATTTGCAAATGCTTCTGCACCTCTTGGTCTCAGCAAAGATCAGAAGCAAGGGTACCCACCACTGCCACACATACACACTTATTTTGGGGGTCCTCTTTAGTTAAAAAAGCATCTTGATATTAAAATTTGAACTTCATATTCAGTTAAATATCAATGGCACAATTAAACAGAAAAGTCACTGCTTAATAGAAATTTGTACAGGATGAAGAGAAAAATGGGAACCCTGCTGTTCCATATTAAACTCCATAAAACAGTGTGAGACATGGAAGGCTAAGATAGGGTGCTCCACAGCTCTGCAGGGCAGGGACAACCAGGGACATGATGAAGTTACTGTTTCTGAGATGATGTCTATCAGTTAATTTGTACCAGTAACTTAGAAGTGACAAGCTCCATGTCCCAAAAATCAGGCCTCAGCTATCCATTCTTCCTTACCTGTGATATATTTTAAGATCTAACCCTTTATATCCATCTACATGACTGATAGACGCAGCACACATATGAGCTTAACCAGCTGACACTACTAGGCGATACATACGTTTGCTTTTAAAACGATCATTTATCTAAGAGGCTGATATTCAGATTTCACAAACATATAAGATGCATTCCAAAACTATAGCTAGTGATCTTTTTACTCCAGAGAGGAGGAATTTTAGTCTCTCTGGTAAATAATACTTTAATAGGTTGTCCAAATTACTGTATGTATTTAACAGAGAAGTTGGAATCACTCCAAACCCACAATTCTAGTCTTTGCTATAAATAATATACTGTATATGTTCCAGCTGTCCACGATGGGTTTTGGGGAAAGAAATCACACACACCCACAGACACACAAAAAAAAAGTTAAAAAAATAACAAAGAGTCTGAATTAAACAAGTAAAATCAAGAGCTAACATTTAGAATGATGTATGTTCCAGACTGCCTGCCAGATAAATGGTAAACTGGGACATACATATGTACATGCACACACACTGAGTATGCATAGCCTCCTAAGAGCTAAGGCTGATACTATGAATTAATGATCTGACATTCACACCTGTTGTCCTAGCACTGCTATACACGCAATATATAAAAGTATGTAGTACTGCAAAACTACAAGAACTTAGGACAGCGTAACCCATATAAGAAATCAAGCTGAAACAAACACGTTATTCCTTTTAGCATTAGCAGAGAAGGGCAACTAAAATGATCAGGGGTTTTGAACAGGTGTCATGAGGAGAGATTAAAGATGCTAGGACTTTTCAGCTTGGAAAAGAGGAGACTAAGGGGGGATATGATAGAGGTATATGAAATTATGAGTGGTGTGGAGAAAGTGAATAAAAAAAGGTTATTTATTTGTTCCCATAATATAAGAACTAAGGACCACCAAATGAAATTAATGGGCAGCAGGTTTAAAACAAAAAAAAGGAAGTTCTTCTTCACACAGTGCACAGTCAACCTGTGGAACTCCTTGCCTGAGGAACTTGTGAAGGCTAGGAATATAACAGGGTTTAAAAGAGAACTAGATAAGTTCTTGGAGATTAAGTCCATTAATGGCTATTAGCCAGGATGAGTAAGGAATGGTGTCCTCAGCTTCTGTTTGTCAGAGGCGGGTGATAGATGGCAGAAGAGGGATCACTTGATCATTGCCTGTTCGGTTCACTCAGGGCACCTGGTTTTGGCAGCCATCAGTAGATCGGATACTGGGCTGGATGGATCTTGGTCTGACCCAGTACAGCCATTCTTATGTTTTTATATTCTTATTTTAGAGACAATTCCACCATTGAGCCCCAATGGCTGCAGACAAAGGCCTTATCCTTACAGTCCCCTCTTTAATGAGTGCTTTGATAAAAGCGTCATTAAGGAGGGGACTGTAAGGATAAGGCCTTTGTCTGCAGTCATAGTGTAAGGCCTAAGGCCTTCATCTGCAGCCAGATTAAAAGGGCAGCCAAGCAGCTGCTATTAGCTGAAAAGCAGGTAGTCACATCCTCATATTCTATCTAAGTTACATTAAAACAATGTAATATCAGGCTGTTAAGAAGGAGACCCTGTCCTGACACCCACTATCACCAGATAAAGAAACAGATCTTAAAATGGTAAAAGAAAACTTAATTTGATAGCATTCTGTCTGGCAAGAAATCACTTATCAATAGTTGTAGTTGTGAAATCCTCATTTCTTTATTGTTTTGTCATTATGGTCCCCACTTCCCTATTGTTTATCTATATAGTTTCTGTCAGTTACATAATTAATTTTGCTAGGTGTAAATTAATTAAGGTGGTAGGATGTAATTGATTAGAGAATTTTGTTACAATACGTTAAGATTGGTTAGATAGATTTCAATAAAATGATTGGTTAAGGTATAGCTAAGAGCACCACTAAGTTCACTATATAAATTGGGATCCAAAAGGAAGTTCTTTGGGAACCAACTCCAGGACACAGCTCCAAGGTTAAAACTGTCAGACCTCAACACGCTGCCAATGACACCATGCAAAAATTGGAGTCCCCCAGATGGAACTTGATCCTGACTAGCCCTCAAGAAAAGTTCATCTGTCTTATTGGGAATGGTGAGCACTGTATGTGTAGCATGTGCAGTCTGTTTTTGGTGATTATTAATAAATAGAGGTTATATAGTATATTACTGCGTAAGGCTCTTTCACTGGTAAAAAGACCCTGTAAACCTGCAAAAGATTAAGTCCTGAGTGCACCGGGAAAGTTGTTTGTTCTGAGAGCACAGGGAAAAGGGTTTTGCTTGGAATAAAGCCCAGAGCCCATGGTGGGATAAAGTTAGGTGCTTTTCGCCTAGAGCCCTGGGAACTGGGAAAGGGTGGACATGCCTAAATAAAGAGGGTTACTCCTTGAGCCCTAGGAACTGGGTAAAGGTGGGTGCCCTTGAGTGTGTGAGTAACAGAGAATTTTGTGCGGGTAACACCACAAGCTTTGGGCAGAGGATTTATAATAGCCTTAGAAAGTCCACTGTCAACAATTGCCTTGTCTTAATTATACAACCCAAACTCCTTCACCACACTCTTCCTGGTGACGAGGTACTCTGTGGTTTATTATAGCCTGCTATATCAAGGCAGAAGGTAAACATTAATAGTTATCTTGGATTATCTATCATAACTCTGACTTGTCTCACTGTATCTCTTAGTCTGACCATCATTATCCATTTGTATTTAATTTCTAAGAATAGCTGGAAATATGCACATTTTATATCATGTTTTACAAATAACTTTTTTTCAAAACCAATATGTTCAAGTGACATCCTCTTGGAGGACAGGCAAGAACCTGAAAGCCTGAAGAAACTAGATTGAGCACCACAAAAATCCAAATTCAGAAATCCTTACTGAGTTTTCCTTCAGTCATTACTCAGGCAAACTTCTGGTGAAGACAGTCAGAGCTCACCAGAATGTGGAATGAGGACCTGTCCTTGACTACATGGGCAAGAGTTATGCCACTTTTGCGATGCTGTTGTCCCAGTCCCGGACCCTCTGTTGGGAATTCCATGAGTCCAATTACCTTTTGTTTAGATCAGGCAGAATAGGAAGCTGACCATGAAAGTAGCATGAATACCCCTGGTCAACACATTTAAATCAGTGGCAGTTAATTGCAAAAACTTTTGGCCAGAGATCCCCACCGCTGAAGAATCTTTCCTGAAGAAGATTCAGAAATAGGAGTGCTAGGGAGTCTGTGGGTTGAAAGGCCCAGTTGGAGAAAGCACAAAGAAAGAAGGCCTCTTTACATACAGGCCCATGATGCCACTAAATTCTCCAAGATTCATATGAGTTTTGGGAATCTATGGGATTTAAGGTAAGGCTTAGTACATTTAGTAAGGGGAACCCCTCCCCCGTTTCCCATTTGAGTTTACAATTTATTGAAAATTCCCAAACAGAAACTTCTCCAAGTTTCCCTATCATTCCGAAGCACCCATCCCTGATTTTTTCCACAGGAAATGGGGGGAAGGACTGTCCCTGCTAATGGCTTCAGAATATAGGTTAAAGTATTTTGTAAATGGGAAGCAAATAAATGAATAGAAGGTGAAGAGTATTAGTTTATAATTAATAACCACAAGGTGTATTTGAGTTATCTTTGTAACAACATATCAGAGAGTGATATTTAATATAGTAGGTAACATAAATTATACTTCTACCTCTTTATAGGTCACTCTCTGTAGATATCTGTTGGCATTAATTTGTGCTAAATATTTTAGGCTCTGAAACTTTAGAGACTGAATTCTATATGCCAATGTAATAAAAATGAATTAGCTAATAGAAAGTTGTATGTTGCAATAACGGTGTTTTTATTTTACAGTTTGATGCTATTGGGCAGATTCTCAGTTGGAACATTGGAACTTAAGTGGATCTGTGTCAATTTATACCACTGGAAATTTTCCCCATAGGTCTCATCTAGCCAGGTGTTGCATGCTCTTTATTATCACTGAAGTAAACAGGAACTGAGGGGCCTCAAATACTCAGAACGATGCAGGGTTGGAACTTAGATTAGAACAACAATACAAAGGATTCTCTTCTCCAGCTGAGGTCAACTTTTTATTCATACAACTTGTACCATTTACATGTAAACCCTAATGCAAAGTTCATTAAAATCATTAGTGTCTTTCCATTGAGTTCAATGGGCTTTGGAGCACAGGCATACACTGGATAAGATGTTCACAATTCAAGTCTCAAATGGTTGACTAACTTCCTGTGTCATTCTTTTGAGTTAAAATTCCTAGATATTTTGACTGCAGTGTCAAGAGTCTGGACTCAGCGTTTCAGTCAGATTTCTGATGGACTTTAAAAACAAAAAAACCCCAACATTATTTAATTATAAAGGATCCGATTTTGTTTCATTATGTCCTTTTATAAGACAATTACCAGCAAACATCGTTAAATACACTGATGATTTGAAATTTTATTACTTGATTTTTTACTTATCCATTTCAAAGCATTATACAGGGAATATACTCAGTGAACGGGTGAAAAGAAAAAGATAATTTGGACAACATATAGGTGACATTGGCTGAAGATTGGTAAGATCCACAGTATGCTGATGTACCACATTTTGAAGTCAATGTGATATTGGAAGTTTCTTTCAACCTTTGAGACTAGGATTTAAATCAATACCCTGTATATAAAGGGTGGGAAAATATTTGAAGAAAAGTCACAGTAGAAATGAGGGGGGAAAAATAGAGTCTCTCTTATTCCCAGGATTGTTCCCAGGCCACCACTAGTTATTCATTTCTTCTGGCAGCCACTAAGCACTATGAAAAGTTTCAGTCTGTGTAAAACATTAAAATTCTAATGAGCTTTGCACAGTTTACAAAATCCCAGAAAATTAAGCACAGTGGGGATATGAGTTGTCATTAACTGCATGAACAGAATACTACACAGTAGCAAAAATGTCAGTTGCTTTCAAGTTATCATATTGTTATGGCAAAGTACCATGTGGTATTTTCCCATTACTCCATAAATGACACATTATATGGAGCTACTCTAATAACTTATTCTCAAAAGGTGAATACACTAAACAGATGTCAGGACTGAATGAAATCTTTACTACATAAGCAAGTCAGATAGGGAATCAAGTTTTTAGAATGCCCTCTTTTTGATTACAGTGTAATGCAAAATAAAATAAGAGGGAAGTTGAGCTGGTTATAGCTGCAAAAATTAAGATCCAGATTTGAAATTAATTTTTTTAAACCATCCCTATTAAGTTTGAGAGTGTTTGCATGGAATGCTTTGTGTTCACACAGAAAAGCATTAAAATATGGATTACTCACAAAGTCTTCTGAGTGAGAATTTGCTATTTCAGCTTTGTTGTTTAACACTGTCAAGCCATAAGGTATTGATTCTGTTCCCTGGCTAGATGAACACATAAGCCATCCACCACAAAATACTTGCGCATTCCTATATATAGTTTGATATCAGTGAATACCGCAACTGTCTTTGAAATGTTTTCTATACAGACATGTGTGCTTGTAGAAGTCAATTACATTAGAAAAATGGTACAAAATTGGAATGATCATGACTTTAAGAGGAATAATTTTAAAAAATCATGCAAATATCTACAGGATTTTTTGTTTGGTTGTTTGTTTGTTAAAAGGTATTTGCCAACTCTAATTACAACATTAGAGATGGGCCCCAACCAGCAAAGTTCACATCCAGGGCCAATCTTGGGGGATTTTTTAGATCCCAGGCATTGGTTGGGGCCTAATGTACAGCTACATATATAGTCATATATAAAAATGTGCAATGTACCTTTCAGATACCTAAAAGTAAGTATAGTCTATCTTTAAAATATATTGGACAGTCTTGGAGACTCTAAAACACCACCTGTTGAATAGGGATGAATTCCGCTGAACAATACGAGCTTCATCTAGGGAGAGGGGAATTCTCCCTTCCAGCTAGACAGCTGAAATTTTAAAGCTCCACATCTAGATGGGCATTTTATAATGATAAATAACTAACGGACATCCTTAAATGTGTATACACTATGTATCTATCTAATACTGCATGCCTTTGCAAGTTCTGCTTAATTTTGCTGCTATTTTATGACCAGATTGGTCAAATTTTCTGTTTAAAAAGAGCCCACAGCTACAGCATTACATTGAATACTTACTCATATAAAATAATCCCATTGAGCTCATTGAGAAGCAGATAGATCTAGTGGATGGGGCACTTAACTGGGAATTAGCAGACTTGGGTCCTTGGCTATACAACTGGCGATAGGACCTAGTCTTAGTGTCTGAGGAAGTGCCTTCCAGTGCTACGTACTTAAGTACTACCTAACATAAGTGTTGTAGAATTGGATCCTTTTACAAATAAATTTGCAGAATCTGGCCCCAAAAAAACAAAATGAACAAAAAACAGAACTTGCAATACTTTGGCCCATACTAGCAAGGCATAGAAAAATGCCTGTGTACATAACATGCTTATAGTTCAGTGATGTACATTAAAGTCCTTTTGTGCTGACTGATTTAATAGCGTGTGGGTATCAAAGACTCCTTTCCTGACAGCTGGATAAGAGAAGTGATTTTTGCTGCCTCAATTAAGATGTCCATTGTTGTGGATAATATGAACAATTAAATGAAGTTTACATATAGGCAATCATTTCATCCAAAAATTACAGCATTCTTACAAAAACTAAAGAGAACCAATGTTTAACTACTGAAGTGCAACTCATCCCTCTGAGATAGAAAAGCAACTATTTGTCATGGACACAAATTCACAACAGCTTTCAGTTACTTTGCTACTGGCAATTTTAATGAATTGAAACTAACACCCCAACAAGGTGATGACTATGAAAATTAAGACAATTCCACAAACAATTGCATTGCTGGAAAACAGTACATTTTTGTGATTTCTATATTCATTTTTACAAGTGCATCATTATAGATAATGGAGCTGCTTCTACTATTTCATCCTGGGATCCTCTACATCTCCACAGACACCTAGAGTACCTTAATTCCAGGGAAGGTGGATGGAATGTTTATGGCATGTGCCTGGGATGGTGAGGTAAATAGGTATTTGAGGCAGGTAGGTACTGGGCAGCTCAGGGAATGCTGAAGTTGCTTGTGTGTGCATAGGGACTTCTGGGGTCACTGGTAGATGGGCTGCAGGGTGGGAGTGATAGAGCTAGGAGGTACTCAGAGCAGATTCTCTTCCCACCTTCTATCCTATACCACTGCTCTGGTCTCCCTCCTGATTGATTCTTCATGGTGGCTCAGATTCATCAGGGACCAATGGGTGGGGGAAGAGATGTTGCCTGGAGAGTAGGCGCCACATCACTGCAGTATCTACTCCCAGTCCACCCATTTTCTGGGGCTGCCTGCAGAGTGGAGTGGCTTTCCAGTCAGCCCCAGTAAAAGTGGACAAAGGGGCAATGTTACCTTTTCATTTAACAAAGGAGAGGGAGTTCCACTTCCCCTTCTTTTTTTGATGCACAGTGCACACATTGTAAGGGACGAGGATGGATATGAATGTTTGATTTGGCCAGATTGACTTTCTTAAACAATCTTTTCCCGAGGAGTAGAAGAAAAAGCTTCCAACATTCACAGGGAGTCCTAATTTCACCTCCTATTCTACTTGAAATCTGGCCTGCCATTAAAGCTATCAACCAACTCCCACTTCAAGAAATTTTCTTCAAAGCAGATAGAGTCCTATACTTTGCTGACCAATGTTACCAATGACTAAATGTCATCTATTGCTCATCCTCTTTTTTCAATCCACAAAATATTGTAAGGAACAACTTGAAATCTCCCAGGAGAGCACCCACTTGGTGAAGATGAAGATGCATTGTTCCAGATCCATTGCTAAACCAAATCTAATCCAAAATAAAATAATGAAGAGATTCTATTAGATATCCATATATTGTAACCTGTTGGAAATACAGCCATTTATGTGTCTTCTTTGATCCAGCCACATGATTGTCTATACGGGGGCAAACATCATCTCCTATATCTCAGAAGTATTATCCCTTCTGAGAAATTATTCCTCCTCATCCTGACAAGGATATCTCCATGATATACAAAGCCCTTACCTGTATCGAATATTGTACTGAAACACTGGAAGTAGCTGTATCCTCCTTCAATGTCGGAATGGAAGTCCAATAGCAGTTACTCCCTTGGGGCCTGATTCCAAGCCCATTGAAACCAACAGATGTCTTTCTGTTAAATTCAATTGACTTTATATCCAATAGTTAATGGGGAAAATAAATAATAAATAATAATAATAATAATAAACACTTTCTCAGTGGAAACAGTATTGTGCTTTTCCAGTGCAGGGAGAAGCTTCAAGCCATTTTAACACCATAAAGATATGGTCACATTTTATTGTAGGGCCTTTATTGCACAGGATAGTGGGGCTGTGACTTGGAATCTCCCTTCCATTTTTCCTTTCTGAGCTTTACTTCATGTCTCTCCGATTCTTCTTCCTTCTCACTTTTCATTTCAGTTGGACTGGGAATGCTCTTGAGTGGGGGTTGATTTACTACCTATATCTGGATGCCTCCTAGTAATTACACTGGCAAAAATGAGACATTTAGTGGACTTAATGGAATATTTTGCTCTGCTGAGGAGGTAGTATGTTTTATTTCATTGATTTGTTTGGAGAGGGTTGTAAATCTCATTCTGTATTCCACCAAATAAGGTTCACATCATCCCAGATTCGTTTTATGCATCCTAAAATTTCAAATATTATGCTTGTAATTGGTTTGCAAGCTCTCAGAAATCTCATGAGGCATGCAATGTTTGTATTATATGATAAATGTATAAGTTAAAAGTCTTACTCCTTTTTGTATTAACAGTGCTCTCCCATAATGCTCAATAACTAAGCACAATTATTGTGGCCTATATATTAATGGCTGGGTTTTTGTTTGTTTTTAAAAGGACCTCAATTTGACTTACAATTTTGCAGGTACTATTAAAGATCAAAATACTAGTAGTTTGACATCTAACTACCTAATTTGAGAGTGCAATCAGCAATTAAATACCTAATGCTAGTATTTGTACCGACAGCTAATTGTACCACAAACACCAAAGGCTTTTTGGGGGGTTGGAGGGAGGCAGGGGATTGGGGAGAGATGACATTTTATTTTAAAAGAGGAGGCTGCTTTGAGGACAACCCCATTTTCCATTATGGACAAACAGGTCAGTTCCCCATTGTTATTTTTTTCATCACATTTCAGTATGTTGTTTGCTCAAGCTGGTAATTCCCCTAAATCAGTGGTCTTCAAACTGGGGTGCGTGCACCCCCAGGGGTGCATGAGACCACTCTCAGGGGTGCGCGGCCCCGGAAGCTGGAGGAGCCGAGCGGCTTCTCTGCAAGCACCACGGCAGCCCTGGCAGCAGGAGGAGCAAGGCGGCTCTTCCTGCCACTGGGGGCCGCCACAGCGCTTGCAGAGGAGCTGCCAGGGCAGCCCGGCTCCTCCTGTCTTATTGGAAACCCAGGAGGTTTCCAATAAGGCAGGAGGAGCCAGGCTGCCCCGGCAGCTCCTTTGCAAGAGCCGCGGAAGCCCCGGCCGGAGGAGCTGTGTGCCGCGGTGGCAACCTCGGCCCTGGTAGCCGCACGCTGCGGCTGCAGCACCGGGCCCAGGAGCCAGGCCCCGCGGCTGCAGCCCCAAGCCTGGGAGCCGGGCCCCGTGCCCCGCAGCTGAGACCCAGGCCTAGAAGCCAGGCGCCACGGCTGAGGCCTAGCCCCAGGAGCCAAGCGCCACGGCAGAGATGGGCCCTAGGAGCTGGGCGCCGCAGCAGAGACCGGCCCTAGGGGGGCAGTTAGGGGACAAGGAGGGGAGGTAAAGAGGGGGCAAGTGGGAAGGTGTGGATGGATGGGGCGGGACTAGGGTAGGGCTTCCCCCGTGGGGGTGCCTGCTCAAAAAAAAATTTCTACTGGGGAGTGCGCGGTCAAAAAAGTTTGGTGACCCCTGCCCTAAATAACTTATAGAGAGTGGCTGGCACCTCTAAACCCCTTCATTAAAAACTCTGAATTAAAAATCTGGCAAGATTAACTCCTTACCCTATTTATTATTAAAAATAAAACTATTAATTGTTTTTCATGAATATACCAAATAATTCCTATGGAAGTGACCATGGAACACGTAATTGGGCATAAGGTTTTTCTAAGTTCTTCCCAACCTATTTTATCTAAGCCGCAACTTCAACATTTATTTTTGTGAAATGTGCTGGATGACACATCGCACTGGAAAATTACTTGGATTGAGTCAGACGAACCATATATCACCACTTCATCTTTCGTGCGTATAGTGTCCTGGCACTGCTTGACATGACACGTCACATCTTTGATACCTTAAACAAATTTCTTGGTTGTCAGTTAAAAAGGACAGATGGGTACACAGCACAAACACACAAGGACAAAGAAAGCCCTGCAAAGAGATTCTGATCATTTTTTCAATATCTGTTTTCCTTTTCCCATTCCACCACATGAACAGTGAAGGACTGGTTTAGGAAAATAGTCATCCAGGCCAAGGGATGCAACTTTCCTGGCTACCTTAACTGATGGGGGGGAAGCTATTTTAAGATAAATACAGTAAATAACTAACAGTGATTAATGGAGAATAACTCAAAATCCTGACATCTTTGGGCAAGATGCAGAGTATAAAATATATAAAATATGAAAATGAGTTATGAGAATTCACCTCTAAATGTAAAGCCCACTGCTTGCAAAACTGACTTACAGTCACTACAATTTTGAGATTATTTTTTGGTGTTCATTTTTGCCCACCTATGAAACACAACTCAATCTTCCTGCTGTTGGGCTTCTCACCTTTTAATATCCCCTCTTGTGGTCAGAGTTAGTAACAGCAGCCTTGCCTCAGCTTCCCATTGTATCAGTTTAGAAATAGGGCCTGCAGCGTTCAGCCACTGTTACAACTTCAACCCTCTGGCTAGGTCACTGGAGTCCCTCCCCTGTTGGAGTAGTAGGAGCCTTAGTCCCCGGGGGTCTACATGTTCTGTGATGGGCATTCAATCACTAGCCCTGAGCCATATATCTCCCTCTCTCTTCTTTGTGTGAGAGGAACAAGGAAGGTTGAATGAGGGACAAAAATAAACAGCAACACCAATAAGACACCAAAAAAATTGTGTGGGGACTGTCACAAGTCTGAAGAGTCAGCAGTTTCTGCCACCCTTCCCTGTGAAGGACTGTAGGGGAATCCAAGCCCATCCTCTCCTCTAAATCCCAGTCCAGGGATCCTCTGTTAGGCAGTCAAGGACTGTTTGCTTCAGTCACCTGCTACTTCCCTGGGTGTTTCCCACTTACGGCCTTTTCAGGCATCTTTTCTCATGATCCTTCTCCTAGAGCATTGGTCTGTTTGGGTGGCTTTCCGCCATCTGATGGTGTGGAGTTTTTCCACAGTGACTCTCAGCCCATCCAGCAGCTGCCTTACTCTGTCTGGGTTGTAGCTTTTTATCCCAATAGTCACTAACCAGCCATTTACCTCCAATTTGGAGAGTGTTTGCTCTCTTCACTAAGTCTTTACTGCCATACACTACATCACATCCCAATGCCTACCCTCCAATGTAAAACCCAATGTGACAAAAATCCAGAGCTATGAAAACAAAAAAATTAGTCATCCAGGAAACTCAATCATGGGAATCATTCTTCTAAAGCAAATAATTCTATAGCAACACTGGCCTGGTTCTTTATTTCTGTTCTAAATCATTTTAAGTAATAAAGGAACATTAAATTTGTAGGAACATAGGTAACTTTGGGACAAAAGCAAGTGACATAGTTTGACAGGAGGTATTGCTAAGAAACACAATGAAAACATAAGTTTATGTTTATTTTTCAGCAATAATAAGTTGTTGAACAAGATGTCACCTTTTTGCCTCACTGCTGATAGTAGTTTATGGCTGCTAATAGCCGCTATGCAGAGAACTGGTCATATCTAATATTCTGAGTTTAAGCTTTGTTGGGCAAGGACTGTGTCTTTGTTTTGCATGGTGGCTAGCTTATATTTGGGCACTATTCAATAATAATTAAAATATTACTATTGATACAGATATTAATTTGATATCCTATATAAGAAAGTCTCCAAGAATACTTCCTTTCGGAGGTGCCAATTCCATAAATGAGGACATTCAAGTTGACAGCACCAATAGTTTCAATGTAAGTAGGAGAGGAAAAACATTAGCACTAAACAGGACTTGAATTTTGCTTTCAGAAATTCTTATACAAAAAACAAATGTAAACGAACAACAAAGTCTAGTGAAATTACAATATAAGAACAAATCTTTGTAAAATTAAAATATTTTCTGAATTTAATAAATGATGGTTTTTTATTGTCAGTCATTGCAAAGACTCCCCAATAGGCTATATCGTACACATACTTGAACAGTGATCTGTGTCTGCTTCTCCAGTTAAAAATAAGGGGTTATTAGGTATGTGCTTTTCTCTCAGTGAAGAAGGGGAAAGTAGGAAACAGGAGACAAAAACAAAGTTAAGTGAAAAACTGAAAGCTAGAAGTAAAGGAATGAAATAAAAGAAACCATATATAGAGATAGAGGATGAGAGAATTAAAAACATAGGATTTAAAAAGAGGGAACTAAATAAAAAAAAAGTACATGGAATTTAAAAAAAAGGGAAGTGTAGGTTAAGCTTGGGAGGAAAATTGGAAAAGCATGAACAGGAAAGTTAATTAAATGTACAGGATAGTGTTAGCATAAACTGTACACTGATTAAAATACTACTCAACATGCCTACAGACTGCACCAACACCACCTAAACAATGGAGTGTAATGAAAGATACAGTCAGAAATTGAATATAATATAAACTTATTTTTAGTTTTGATTTTGTTTAATAGAAAATAGTTGTACACCATTCTACATGCCATCACTACTACTTTCTTCTATTATGCTAATTATTTTGATTCATTTGGAACTAATCATAACCTTACAGCTTGGCTACACTTGAAATTTCAAAGAGCTGCGGCGGGAATGCTCCCGCAATAGTGCTTTGAAGTGCGAGTGTGGCCATGCACAAGCACTGGGACAGAGGCAGAGAGCTTCCCAGCGCTCCTGGTAATCCACCTCCACAAGGGGATTAGCTCCGAGTGCTGGGAGCCACGCACTCAGTGCTCGGAGCCTGTTCACATTAGTGCATTTAAGCACTCAGACTTGCTGCCTTCCAGGGGGTGATTTTTCACACCCCTGAGTCAGCACATTAGAACGCTATAAAACGCCAGTGTAGCCAAGACCTTAGCCTCAGTCTGGGTTCTAAAAGTAAGTATCAATAACATCATACCCTTCTCTTGAAAATGAGGAACCTACTAGTTTCTCTTTATACTGGTGGTGGTACCAGACCTACTTTCCCACAAATTCCCAACAAATTTCCAAGATTCCCCCATACACAAAAAGTGTTCTTAGGAACATTTAAGTTATTAAAAAAAAAGCTCCACAGCAATTATTTCCAAAACGCGTCCCAGCAACCCTTTTCCAGAGATTATTTGTTTAAAAAGCCATTTATTCCAAGCACCAGCATCTATTAAAAAGCTTTTCATGCTATTACCAACATGAAAACCACTTGGATTTTCATTTTAGCACTAAACATGAAGCTTACATTCTTCCCCGGGTCAAGTATTATATGTATTACTCTTTGCCATTGCTAGACACAGAATACAAAGAAAACATTCTCCTTTATATTCTTCCTAAAGTAATAAAAATCCAGAAGCATTTATATTCAAATGTTACTATATTGCTTAGTATATGCATTTTGGAATCCAGGTCTTTTGGGAAGGGCATAGGAAAAATTTCTAAGAGATTAAAAATCTATACCTATGAAACTAAATAATTCTTTGGCTTTTTAAAAAGAAAAAAATTGGTGGGCTAGGTTACTGCACTGTAATGAATTAATGTGCTAGCCTTACATAGACAGGCTTAGTCTAGGAGTTTAACATTTGTTTTACTTCTATAGGTTACATCTACAATAAGTTTAAGGAGCAAATTCCACTACACAAGCTAGAAATCGTGAAGTCAGTGGGTTTACAATAGTGCAAATGAAGAGAGAATTAGGCCCAAATTATCAGCCTTGGATTAAGTCTCAACCCCACTGAATTCAATGGGAGTTTTGTGATTACATTTTAGTGGTGCCAGAATTTTTGAGTATCCCCAGTACCTATGTTAAGGTTCCCCAAATCAGTATTGGTGCTAGTAATAAAAAAGTGTGCTGAAAATTGCCCACCTCCCTTTTTAAAGTTATCTTTAAATCATCCAGGTTTTCAATATTTTTTCCCTTCCTCCTCCCTTTGCCAGCGAGGGGAAAAAAGGGAAAGAGGGGAAAGACAAATACAGAAAAAAGAGAAGAAAGAAGAGGAAAATACTCAAACCCTCAACTTGTCCACAGTTTACATTTTCAATAAAAATAATTCAAATAAATGAAGAAAGTAACTCATTTTCAAAACATGAGGAATAAAAATGAGTTAGAAATGTGTGAAGTTTATCATAAAAAATCTTAACCTGTTTTGCTCAGCTGTAGTCAAAAAATAAGCCAGCTGTGTCTAGGTAGAACAAAGAGATCATACAACTTTTACAGCTGTAACCAATATATTGTGTTAACAATTAGCACAACCTTTTCAGACATCAGGTTTACAAACTACTCCCTATGAGGAAATCTCAGAAGTTTTGGAATATTAGTTTTGATAAACCAACCAACCAGACATTTGGATTTAACACTGAGAACCTCCAACAGGCCCTGATACTATCCCCTCACAAGCAAATCTTTTCCCTCCCAATGATAAAGTTGTGTATCTTGTGGGAATGAAAAAGGGAGATTATCATATACCCTGAGGTTTTCCATGAATATAATATTTAGAGATCTTTGGAACAAGATCTGCAGTTGGAGTAAATTTGTAAAACTCCATTGATATCAATTGAGTTACAAATTTACAACAGTTGAGGGTCTGGCCCTTTAAATCCAAGAGATACTTTTTCTGTGTCCTGAGGTAGGTGAGCATAAAAAAGCCATCTTCTTTAACACTCCAGCAAAAGAGCCAGGCCCTGCACTTCGGAAAACACAAGAACCTCTCACACCATGAATCCCCAAGGGCAAAAGTCACGCCAAAAGACAAAGGGTATTTAACCATTATCTCTGCATATAGGGATCTGGAAGGAATAATTCCTTCTGCAGCTCTGCACTGCCCCAAATACAAGGACATATATAATTTATACAATCTACCCTTAAATGCAACAATAGCAGAGGAGTTACAAAACTCTGCTGCCTTATATTGGAGGAGTAACTACTTTGAAGTCCCTAGAAGATGAGACTAACCAGGTTGGATCACTATGCATACAGGAAATTTTCAGTGTGGTATTCTTTTAAATTAAAAAAAAAAATGGAAAATGCAGAGATAGGAGAAGGTTAAGTTGTGCATGGTCATAGATTCCTTTACTGTATTCTGTTACCATGGCATCCACAGCAGTTCCCAAAATACGCAAAGCCATTTCATCTTCTTTTCAGATAATCAACATTTTATTTGGTGTGCAACAATCAGAACATGGAACATTAAATCATTCGATAAAGTTCACGGTTTAATTCAATAAGAAATGCTAAACTATTATACAAATTGTGGCACATAAAATGTACTTAAATGTATTTTTAAAAACATACTGTACTATAGTATTTGAGACCATAGGTTTGTAAAATCTGTTTCAAAAAGAGAATGCTAAACATATTTCAATATGTTTTGCCATTAGGGACATTATTTACTTATTGTGTATTCTCAAAAATGGTGCTTATCTCCATATTTACTAATAGGAAAATGGTAAGTTTGCAACTTTTTTAAAACTTAAGCAAAACGGAGTATGACGTTCATATATGATTAATAAAAATACCATTAATATGACTAATAAAATACTAATACCACCAATAAGAGTACAATCCTAAAACCCATGGGATCTGCTGTTTTCAGTGGGATTCCATGACAGCATTAGGCTATGTTATAGAAGATTGAGCTGAACGATCAGGTGTATGTTAATGCCAATACCAATAAACTTTGCACTTCTAATAAGAAGTAGTGGTGGTTGTTTTTATAGTTCAAGCTTGCAAGTAGCCTTGGGAAAATTCTGGCTCCATTTAATTTAGTGACATAACAATTATTGACTTCAACAGGACTGGGATTTTACCCCTCCTATACTTTCTAAGTTTGTATCCATCTATTCAAAATATTTCAGAAATAACTGTTTGTGTAAGACTTTGGCCATTTCCAAACTAGAACTGAAAAACAGGCCTCTTCTGTTTTTGGAGCCAACTCAGAATGAAACCAAAGGAATGGATTATGGACATGATTCAATTCTGAACCCCTTCCACAAAATCTGAAGGATTTTAGCTTCAGTATCCTTCCATACTGATCTAGCTATAACACATATAATAAACACTTAACCACTTTTTAAAGTTTACTTACCAGGGATCATACCAACCTGTTGGAAAGCACTTAAAAGTTTGGAAAATATACAATAAAAATGTGCCATACACAGCAATTTTCATGCATTAGTTATTACTTACTAACAAAAGGCCAAAACCTGAAATCTCTCTCAGTTTTTAAACAAGGCCTTCAGGATTTGGTGCACTGTAATTACAGATGTTACCTTAATATAAAGTATTACCACCTGATCTTTCAGCAAGTTGTAATCATTGTATTACCATTCTAAATCTTGCCAATATAATCCATTCTGCAAGTAAAGAAAGGTAAGCACTCTACTGAGGACTTTTGTGGAAGGCAGCAAGTATGCAACCGCTTAGTCACCAAGCAAGCAATCCACAGTGTACATATAATATTCAAAGATAATTATGTGTACAACCACTTTCATGCACATTAAGTTAAACCAGTACACGATGAAGAAACTCCCACACAATGACAAAATATCAAGTGCACCAACATAGCTTAAATTCATATAACATTTTCATTTCTAGAAAAGTAATAAAAAGCTATTTAAAGAGTTTCATTTGTATTTTCCATTTTGCTGCAGCCCTAGAGCCAGCACTTATTGTGTGTGGATGCAGCATCACAAAATTTTGGTATCTATTGGTCATTTTTATCATGCTCAATTTGGTCACAGAATAATATCCTAGCAATGAAACAGTGTTCATTAAAAGCACTTTTCTGGCCAGGGTGGGAATTTCTCAGGAGCTCAGCATTTGACTAGATCTGCTTCCAGCAATGTCAATAGTAAAAAAGGTTTAAGATTAGCAGCTGTGTTAGTCTGTATCCGTAAATAAGACGATGGAGACTTGTGGCACCTTAGAGACTATAGTCACAAGTCTCCATCGTCTTATTAATAGTAAAAAAGAATCCCATTTACTTCAGTAAGAGTAGCAGTAGGCCAATGCTGGGCAGTTTTGCAAATCCCATCCTTATGTATCTAATAAACTAAAATTAGAGAGCAAACGCTTGCATTTCATTTGTGGTCCTTAACAGAGCATTTTCACTCATTTTACTTCATGTTTATAAACATGAAGGGATTTAGCCTTAACTCCCTTTGAGGCATTACATGCATTATTCCTAATTTACAGATGACGAACGTAAATCCAGGAGAAAATGTTTTCCCAAAATTATAGAGGCAATCTGGTGAAGAGCTGGGAAGAGAAGAAGAGTCTCCAAATTCACAGTCTTATGTGTTGCTTTCTGAGCGTAAATAATAATAATCCTACCAAGTGCTGAAGACTTGTTCAACATAATAAATCAAAACTGTAATTTATCTGTCTAGGACAGAAAATTCTTCCAAACACATTGATACCAGTCTAGTCATAGAAAAACTATACAAAGCAAGTGTCAATCCAGATCCTTCTGAGCTCATGATCTCAGGTCTCCAGTGACCAGACCATACTCATCTCAACTCCCAAAATCTGGCATCTTGTGACATATAAATGTATTTAGAATACTTTCCAGTCCTTATGCCAAAAAGACTCAGCCCTCCAGAGTAATCCAGCCCTCCAGTTAGTCAAAGGAACAGAGTGGTAAAGGACTTCATTTGGACCTGATATCCCTTTTGAATCCACCAGAATTATCTTTCTGACTAGCTCCTGGCCTTCTAGAGACAAAAGTGCCCCAGCCAATGGCCAGCCCAGATGTGAAAAGGTGTTTTGTCATTGGTTATTGATGATAATAAAATTGAATCTATGTGACCCCCACCAAGTGTGCCCCAGTTTCAGGTTGAAGCAAAATACTGAATATAAAGTAAAAATTGAACTATTTTAATTTGCTTTTGTTATTTTTTTAAGAAATGGAAACTAAGGTGTGGAGCCATTTATCATCATTTTGGCATTAAGAAAGAATTTCTTCAACTTACATTGCTTTGACTTACTATATACATGGCTCAGGACAAAGGAAAATAAAGAAGAGGCCTAGAGAGGCCAATTAAATGTTGCCATCAGAGATAAATTAAAGAACTAGAATAAAACAGATTTAAGGAAGAGTAGATCCAAAGTGGAAGAACAGATCTTAATGGACTAAAGATGCCAGAAAAGAGGCTTGATGTAGTCTGGAGAGCTGACAAAAACTAAGGCCAAATGTGGAAGTTGGAGGAACAGATGCTGAATGAAAAGGTAAAATATGTTGGAATACTTAACATGTATTTATAGTTATAAAATGTGTGATTTGTAAACACATATTAGCAAAAATCCATTGAAAAACCCATGGCTTATGTAGCCATTAAATTATTATCATATTGTTATAGTCCCTCAGCCTTTACCTTTGTAACCTGACAATATATCTGAGGTATGTATTAATGGTCCAATAAAGCACGTTCTCATGTGTCTTCTTGAGAAAGTAATCTATAAGGGAACAGTTGGAAAACATTAGATAAAGCAATCACCATGATTCTTACAGATGATTAGCTACAGGAAAATTAAAATGTTTGTTTTGATCACTTTTTCAAGAGGATTAGAAAAAGAAGATCTTTATTGAGCTTTCAAATTCCAGTTGCCATGGCAACTAGGATTTATTTTTAGTTGCCATAACAACTGGTTTTCAATAATACTGTTACCTCTCCCTCCTCACCTCTAAAATTCAGTACATTCCTGTGGCTGAAGAAGAACTAAGTATTTTGCATATAAAGAGGAAATAGTGAATCTATATCTTGTTTCAGTTTCACATAATGGCAGACTAGAGGTTTGGCCTTGTAATGGGAGGAGAGTGGAAAACAAGAGAAAAATATGCAAGAGACAATCTTCATCCACTTATCTTTTTTCTTTCTAATTCAATGAGTCTGACATTCCATCATCATCATCAGAACTTTATAGCCTTCTGATCTTGTCTGGATTTCTCTAATACCTGGATTGCTACTGTTTGATTCATCTGGAGCATTCCACAACCTTTCCCCCCTGCAATACTCCTTCCTCCCTGCCAGTTTTGTCCTGGCTAATGTGGCCTTTAATCACATGCAAACATGAGCTACAAATCAGCCTCTCCTTAGGGTTACAATTTGTTGACTCTCAAGCAAAATACAAACACCAACATATCCCTACACTATGTTTATTTTCTGGACATTTCAGGGCAGGAATATAATTTCACTTACAGCATCAAATGGTAATAAAAGCTTCCCCCTGTAATCCTGTCTGAGTACACTACATCCCATTCTTTCAGGCTACTAACTGGAAGCCAGTATCAGGAACCAAAATAAATCCCAAATTAAAACATGATGAATAAAAAAAGAAAAATCAAATCACCAGAGAGAATAACGTGAGGTATTGATTAACAAAAATTTAATGTGAGAGATATGATGTTGCTGTTACTTCCTTAGCTGCTGTTCTCTCTTTATAACTGGAAAACATTTCATTAAAAAAAAAAAATCTGAAACATGGCATGCTGCCAAAGTTGAATGCAGAGAACTCAAATGACAGGACTGAATAGTGACAGGAGGAGGCACTCCCTCCTTCCCTTTCAATGGGCTGTTAAGAAAATTTGCTTTTGTAGACATAACAAGAACTAAAAGTGTTGTGTGGAGGTACTATATATCAGAGCCTGTCTAGTTCCCACCAGAATCATTTCCTATCCTGTTGCACAGAAGTATAGACAATTTTCTTGTGGCTTTAAGACAGGGAGTGGGTCTAGGCAGTGTTTGTGACTCAAGTCCTGTGCATATTGTGAAGGAAGATTGGTGCCAGTGCATTTCTCATTTTCCATGTTCTATCTGCACCTATACAAAATGAAATGTTACAAGGACAAGTTTGCATTGATACCTTATGATTCAATAAAACAAAAAGTATCCATTTGGGCCTAGAAATAGAGAGTTGTGGGATTTGATATCTTATCTTTGTTTATTTAGGGTAACAGGAGATATGACATTCAGTTCTTTTTCCAAAGAATGAATTAATAAATATATTGGTCACTTTGCCTCCATCTTTTATGGCCAGTCTAATATTTTTTTGAGCTATGTAGGACAGTACTAGTTCAGGGTCAGTCAATGGGGGACTGCAGGCCAAATTCAGACCACCAGATACTTTTGTATGGGCTCCGAAATCTTTACTGATCATCATTACTTTTTATTATTATTATTATTATTTTCTCTGGAGTCTGGACCTTGATTATACCTTGAGCAAGAAATCTGGATTTTGACAAAAAATATTTGACTACCCTTGTCCTAGGCAAATGTGCATAATGCTTTATCACTTTTTTCATGTAATATACCTCTCTGTACAGAAGATTGTACTATATTTCTAATCCTTACAGGTGGAAATAAACATGGGGAGGGATTTAGAAGGCTAATTGTTCCCCGAATAAAAATAATGTAAATAATTTAAATAAGTATAATTGAGACTTATGTGGAAAATGAATACTCTATAAAACGTTTGTTCACTGGTTACAGTTACTATGACCTAAAGAAGAGCTCTGGGTAGTTTGAATGCTGATCTCTCTCACCAACAGAAGTTGGTCCAATAAAAAAAGATATTAGTTGCCCACCTTGTCTCTTTCATGAAGGAAGAGGTTATTTGTAAGAGAATAAACTATATGAATGAGTCCTACAAGTGCTGGAAAAAAATTCTGTGATCCTGAGCTCTTTCTCAAACTCACATTTATTAGCACAGTATGAAGTCAAACAGGTTGTATTGTCTTGTATGTTCTGACGTTTGCTTCCATTGAATTTTGGTTACAATTTTATTTCTTCCTTTAGTTGTCATGGAAACATGCACACAGCAAAGTAGAACAGATAAAGCACTGCTGACAAAAAATAAGCTGACCCTATTCAGACTGTGCTGTCTAACACCTGCAGTGGCCATCTCTCACTGTTTCCAAGAGATCTGAAGCAGGCTGCCCTCAGGAAAGAGTGTGGCCCTTTGGTCACCTCACGTGAGACAAAAATATGCCGTGGGGGCAAGGAAATCCTAGATGCAGCAGAGAGCAAGAAAATATGGACAGAGGAACATTGAGTGAGGCAGGGAAACTGAATGTGGGGAGAATGGGAAAAAGAAAGTAAAGAGTTCAATATGGAACTGTTTTTCAGTATATTCATGAATGAATGAACCAAATGTCAGGATTCTAGCTCCGTAGGCATAATTAATTGCCATGTGCTTATCAGATTATTATAAGCCTTTATATTGCATCAGGATAGATAGAAAGATAGATAGATACTATTGGATTAGATATAATTAAAGATGAAAACTATGGCTTCTGTCCACAAAGGGATTTAGGCATTGCAACACTCAGCATTGTGGTGCTAACTTTTAGATGCTTTGTCACCCAGTAGAATTCAGAGCCCCAAGTTAGGCACATAAAAGCCCTCTCTGCAATGCATGGGGAGAGAAAGGCACTTAAGAATGGGTTCCACAAAAGTCAGCATGCTTAGCAGGAACTGCCTGAGTTAGCTCATAGGAAAGCCCTGGTTTAACAGAAGTGCCTATCTCCACTTCGGATTCACAGCCATGAATTTTCTCTTGTAGTCAGGCACCTAAACAGTTTCCTTCAAGAAAGGTGGCAGCACACACTTGAACATACATATTTTTTTAAAAAAAAACCCTGAAATTTTGCTGTGTAAGTAAGGCTGTCTACACAAAGTTCTCACCAGGACAGAATTTTCATGTGGTGAAAATAGTAGATAATGATGAAAATTCTAAGAATCATAATTATAACAGCACTAACCATTGCCATTTTAATTATCTGCATTTAATCTAGAAGATAAGGGAATTTGAATGCTGAACTGAATAACTGCAACAGTGATGTAAACAATTTTAATTTTAAACGCAGCACATAATCTTTTCACTGGGAATAATTGATTGTGCTCCCTCAAAAAATAAAATAAAATAAAATAAAATAAATAAAGCTGTTAAAAGCATCACAAGAGGATAATGCAGCTGACAATGCGCATCACTTATCACAAGTGTGCTTTTGCTGATTTGAAAAGTTCAAACATAAGTTCATAAGACTGGCTTTAAGATTAAATTTCTAGAAGTAATGCTCATGAAAATAAGAAACTATCTTGAGCCAGGAATAAAATTCATCCAGAAAGAGAAACGGAGGTACAGAGAAAGTAAATATTCACAAAATCACAGAGAGTCATTACTAGGACACGTGTAGATCCCAGATCATCTGATTCCCAGGTCTATGCCCAATCCAGTAGACCAGAAACACCATATAGAGTACTCTGGGGTTTTGAGCTGTGGACAAATGTTCACCAAGCTCTTCTCTATTTATAATTTCAGATTTTAAACCTCCCCTTCCTATAAGAACACCACATACTGTATCACATGATGGGTGGATGAGGGAAGTGTCCAGAAACTAAATATTCATCTGAATTTGGTGGTTAGTCTTCTGCTGACACAATAGTGTCAAATAGTGAAATAGTTAGTCTTCTGCAGACACAAATATCCCCAAACTGCATGGAGTTCAAAAGCCAGACCAATCGCTTCTATTTAGCTGAAGTCCCTCTGTACAATGAACGTCATGTTAAGTGTAGGTGCAGAGACAAACCATCCCCATGGACTGTTTCTGAAGTTATTGTACCATAAAGAGCATCCAGGAGCATAGAGTAGGTTTGCCGTATATACCACCCTGAAAATGCCCCTCTCATGTGCTAAATTAGTTCTTCTTGTTGGCTCAGAAGGAAGGGTGGGGCTACGGCCCTACTGTGAATTCTAGCACTGGCCATAGTATTAGACTTGAGCAGCCTTTATGCTCGGAGAAACTAAAGGATTGCTGTTATAGTCACCCCGAGTCACATTTTGTGGCAAGTTAGTGGGATAGATATCAGCATTTCTACAGTCCATGCTGTCACTGGCATATAGACAAATGGAGGATTTAGTGCTCCAGAACTGTCAGCATGAGGGACTAAATTCACTTTTACATTTTAATAGTCTTAGCAATTCCTGTCTGTGTCAAATAATCATCATAATACCACTTCTGAAATGAAGGATAGGTTCATCTCAGGAAATAAGTGCAGAATTCAACATTTTAGATGATGTTATAAATGTTATAAATATAATAGAGCAAAAATGGTGAGGCAGAAGGTTGTGACAAAAAATGTCTAGAGAATTAATCAGAATCAGTTACAGATGTGTTAGGAAAGTTCCTCTTCTGAAAAGGCCCCAAAAAGAGAGCCTTTTTTCTGAGCCACTTTCTAGTGTACAGTAGGTTTAGAGCCCAGTTGTCTGTGATTAATGAATATGCCAATACAGTTTATTATAAAGTCTGGTGTTTTCATTTTTAGCCTATTTTGATGATCCAAGAATCTTTTTGTTTTAGTTGAGGCTACTCCATTCTTTAGCAACAGAGAAAATTCTTTTACCACATGTGTGAATAAAGATTAGGAACATATTAAGCTTTCAATTGATGGAACAAATACACTAGGTCTTGATAGCATAACAACCACCAAGCCAGTGCTGCACCTGAACTTTAATCAAGTCTGCTGTTTTCCATGCCCTTCAGCAGAAGGGCTTGAAACTCTACTTACACAGTACAATTACAAGCAGCTTTTTAATGTTACATTTAAAACATACTATATGTACCTAGACTTATATTCAAACACATAGTATACCCTAGACATTTCAAGTTAGGTTCTGCTCATTTTCACACATCAACAATTGTATATAAACCATAGTGCCAACTCTCCTAATTTTATCACATTTCAGGTTATTTGATGTTTTGCTTAAACTCTCTGCTGCTGGAACCCTGCGATAACATAAGAATCTTTCATTAAAAGAAACAAAACAAAAAAACGACATTACGTTTCTAGTACTCATGGTTGTAAAGAAAAGGTGAAAAACCATCTACCTTAAAGACTCAAAACCCACAAGACAAATAAAGACCCTATTTTAAAAAAATAACATTTTAAGCCAATCTCATGATTTTGTGGGGACTTAATACACTTTTTTGATTGTGCGTGTCTGGCAATACTGAATATTTGTGGTGGAGTGAGGTCCAACTGAAATTCCAACTCCATTCCCTCCTCCAACCCCCTAAAAGATTTTTTTTCTGTGGGATTTAGGGAGGGATTGAGTCAGAATTCAAACTAGGACTGAGATCTGATTTCTGAAACTAGCATAGTCCTAGATCTGAATGACCTTCACAATTCAGGGGAGAGAATCTCTCAGTCTGGGTACAAATTGTGTGTGTTGACTCTCTATTTAAATTAAACACAGGAGATGATCTAGCTTATTAATACATTAAAACTATGTGACATCATAAACTAGCTGGTCTCATAACTCCTTTTTACCCACTGTATAACTGGAATGGAAATGATCAAATACAATTTGTCATATTAATATTTATCTTTTCAATATAATATCTGCTAAATATTTAATACCCAATGTGAACTATTTCTTTCTATTAATACGAAGCAAGCTCTTTTGGAAGACTGATAAAGCCCCTTTAAGAGGCCTTTCAGCCTTTCTTTTCCGCTGCCAAATTAAAATATAAGTAAATTACTCATTGGCCAAAGTACAAATTACAGCAAACTCATCTGAAGAGGAAATGAAAGCCAGAATTTTGTAGGAACAAAGTCACCTTTATAGAAAGGGTTATAAAATGTTATGAATTGCAAATCATTCAGGTTTTACATGTAATGTTACCCTCAAACTATCATTAATGCAAAATGTGTGACCACTGTAAGTATCTCAGATGCTGGATTTTGTAAACAGACTGAACCATTTGGATTAACCATATACAAAATAGAGAAGGAATACAAAAGGAAAAAGGCAAAACAGGAAAATAATGCTGAAGAAGTCAAAACCACACAAACTATTTAAGACATATTACACCATTTTTTAAAAAATATAAGATTATTTATCTTGCATTCTAGAATAAATTCGAATACAAGTTTTCTCTAAGCTTCTAAAATCATTCAAATCAAGAGTCAAGTTACTCTGAAAAACTTCTGGGACAGGTAAGGACCAAAATTGTATAAGCATATGGCAGAAAGGGTAACTAATATCCTCCTAGATGTTTATAATGCCTCATTCCAAGAAAGATATATTCCAGAGATATTAACAGTTTGCTTTTGGAAGGCTGATTTTTAGAAAGACTAAGATCTGAATGAGCATGATCTATATGAATTCATTTTCCTTCTGAAACTCTGGCACTTCAAAGCCAGACTGATATTCTACCCAGAATTCTTCCAGCACAACTGAGAACTTATTGGCAGTCCACCATAATGAAACATAACAGCACCAAGCTGAAGCTCTGAGGAGTATAGCTCTGTCCTCCTCTCCTAAGTGAAGAGGCTATATTTCAGTTGCACTCCCTTCTTGTTGACCAGAAGCAGCACTTCCTATGAGCAGACAGAAGATGAGTATGTCTGCTTGGCTGAGTAATGGACTTTACAAACCCCATACTATGCAAAATCAGAAGGGAAGAGTCTCTCTCACTCACAGGCAAGCAGCTCCCTCACAACCCCACACAGCTGCCAGACCTGCATATCATGGAGATAGGCACCCACAGCTGTGACCAGTAGAGAAAACAAGATCTGCCATAAAAGGGAGAGAGAGAGGTGTAAGATAGCAAAGGATGATAGTCTCACACCAGGCTGTCTCTGAGACAGCAACCAGAAGGAGATTGTGACTCCTGGACTTGAAGCGCTGATAGACTCAAGTTAAGGTGAGGATCCATGAACTGACTGAAAACAGAGGAAGAATAGGAGTAGCTGGGAGACTACACCAAAAGACAATGACAATCTGCTTGAGTTAAGGCACTAGAAATTGAGGGCTTAAATTTGCTCTCAGTTATACCTGTGTAAATCAGGAGCAACTCCACTTGTCAACCAATTATATCCTGGTATAAAATCAGTATATGTGAGATCAATGCCAAGCAAAGACTTTTAGAGCTGCAGAAGTTTTTACCCTGCTTCTGTTCTTGGTTTGCCCCACATGTGACTTCAGAAGCTTCCTCTCAACCTAGTTAAAGTGAAGAACTCTTTAATCACCAAAGACTGCTGTATGGTCTCAAGTGAGTCCCTACTTAATCTAGTTAGTATATGTGCATTCAAGATGGCTCTACCAGCATTAGGTGTGTGTTGTTGGGGGTTTTTTTTGCAAATGAATCACACAGGCAATGGGAATCATGAAGAGTTAGGTACCTAGGTACTTTTGAAAATCCTAGTAGGTGCCTAATTGTAACTTTAAGCACCTAAATACATTTAATTGTTGGTCCTAAGCCCATCTCTCTGTTCTGAAGGTGACACTGGTAATGCAGTAGTAGTTTGTGTAGACCTAGGACTTTGAATATACAGTTGGGTGAGCTATCTGTTACTAGTCTGCACTTGCATCAACTACAGTTAGTAAATGATTTCTTCAACAGACACACTACAGGACAATCATCAGAGCTGTGTAACACTCCCACCCGCCATCCTGGTCACTATCATTGCTTTCATTTTGTTGAGCAGAGGTAGGGCCCTGATCTCCCCCTGCCACCCCAATCCCATTCTCCCAGTGTGGAGACACCCAAAGGAAACACTCATTGGATTGCTATGAGGATTTAATGGGCAGGGCCAAGAGTCCAAAAAGAAGCTGCCACTCTCTGCAGCATACCTCCTGTTCATGGCAGAACGTATTTCAGCTGCTGCCTACCCCGACTAGAAGAGAGATTTTCCACAGCCAAGAAACAGCTGTCAGGGAGGTTGACAAATGGGCTATCAGAGGTTTAAAGAGTAAGGTCTCTTCTCTGCTGATTTGTATAAGCTGCAGGGTTGGGAACATTTCCTCATCTTTCTGCTGTAGACTTTAGGAGGGAACTATCTGAAGGAAATCTACAAGGTTGCTCTTTTGGTGTTTCCTGGCCTCTGCTACCCTGTGTATATGCATTTCTGTGGAACAATTCAGTTCATGATTTCTTGCATTTCCTTTTACAGCACTAGCTACCATGCTGAGGGAATATGTTCTTCAGGGATAACCGTATGAGGAAAGGAACAAGATCCAGTTATGATGGTAATATACGACTCTATGTATCACATCCAGCCGGTTCTGTGCATTATGAATGTTTATAGAGCAGTTTCTAGGACAGGCATTGGCTTCAAATATCATGTTGAGAGAGGAGCTGTGTTCAGTTTTGTCCTTGGCCATTTCTTATTATATGGATATGTACAGGATTTATCAATTTACAACTGAGTCCTCCTACCATGTCTAAGTAGTATACATCACAGTAAAACCACAGGATTCTTCCTACTATTATGGTAGCAAGACCAGACTCAATGACATTATTAGTACAAGAACCGATACATGCTACAGATATTTTCTCTAGTTTCTCATAAATCTTAGTATTACATATATTAACATCTAATAGCCCCTGCATTTTCAGTGAGATGCAGGATAATTTACTCATGCAATTACCATTAAATGTATTGGTATTTAGATGGGCAAATCGTCCCCATATAATCTTATCGTTTGTTCAGAGCTGTGTGGAAAACTATCTAGAAATTATCCAGTGGAATGTAGTGAAGTATGGTCACTATTTATTTGATCATTCATCCTATTAGTAGAGCATACGAGTTCAGAATTTTATCTTTTGGAATGCAAGATATGATCATTTATCCTTGAACTTCAAATGTGACTGTGTATACTAGTGTGTGCACTCAAGGCAACAAAGCCATGTTTTACACATTTACAGGATTATCACCTATTTCCTTTTTTATGTATATGGGGTGTTAAATGAATAATAGGTGTTAGAAAATAGAGACTGTAGCTAATTATGTATATAATGACCAAAATGCCACCTTGTATATCTTGTTTGACACCGCTGCGTTAAAAGTAATTTATACTCATGCTGCAATATAGACATTGAGCAAGTAACTGTGAAACAGTTGACACAAATATATGGTTTTTTGATAAATAAGCTTTCTTACCTGCAGTCTCTAATCCAAGTGGGTCTTAACATTGATAGTAGTTTCTCTGCTAAACAGAACACCTTTCTATGATCCTTTTATATCTTTGATCCACTCCATCAGCTCTCAGGGATATGCTAGCAGGCATGTGCCTTAACCACTTTACAACTAATTCTGAAACACAGCAAGAAATAAACAATTGTGAGAAGCTTCCATAAGTGGATACACTGAAATGACAAGTGAATTGCCTAGACCTCTTTGCCCCTTACCACAGGGCAGCAAATGCCACTGAAACACTCAGGTATTGCTGAATTATAATTCTACAACTATTGTTTATGAAAGCTATGACTAATAAGGACCAGAATAAAGAAAAACCTCTGTGACATTTAGCTAGAGACTTGTAAAAGGTTGTGAAAAATGCAGTCAACTTGGTTATTTGGAGCGTATGCTAACCTCTGAAGGTTTTTAATATGCTAGAGCCACACCTACATTTATTGACACTGAAAAAGAACACCTCTCTCGTAAGATGCCAAAATGATGACACAATGAATAGTAGGGCAAAGGTTGCTTATAGAACATACACCCGTGAAAAGAAAAAAAAATTAAAGATCTTTTTTGGATAAGCTAAAGTATTTTCCCAGACATCTGGTATGGACCGTGTTTACTCCCACAGCTTTGATGTCATGCAGAAAAGGAAAAATGGCATTATTTCAAAACAGCCATTTATTAAACAGGTTTTTCTATCTTTAATTTTAAAGAATATTGAATGTCACTGAAAATATTTTTAGAGACAGAATTCTGACAGACAGCTACATTTACTATTGTAATCAATTATTTTAACAAATAGGCACTCCTTTTACTGGCACTGTGAGTGTCCATTATTTAATGCAGCTCATTTTGAAAAACCTTTGTTCTAGGTTCTTTTCAGCTCTGAGTTATTGTTAAGAGCCAAGAATTCTGGCGGCTGTTGCCAGCTCTGTGTGATTTGTTTAAAACAAGGAGGGGAAGTTGCTTAGCAACATCACATCATACTTTTGGTACCCTACTGTATCTCACATTCTAAAATATTCTGCATATCTTCAGAATTTAAAGAGACAGTCTAATTAAGCATCATATTTTAAAAAGTGAATTTCCCTCCCTATGATACCAATGATTAGAAATATGAGGGGGGAGAGAAAATGGAATTATTATGAAATCTCAGTTGAACATTGCTGGTTGTGGATTTAAAACCTTGCCACAGATCAGTAGGGAACAGAACTCCTGCTCTCTGCTCCAGAGCTACATTGGAGTCCCAATAATCTGTGGCATCATGCAGTGGAGAGGGCCCTCGATGGGAGCAGGGCAAAAAGCAATTGCTGTTTTCAACGTGCGATCAGCAAGGGGCTTCATGGGGAATAGGTAGATAGAGAAGGGGTAATATGGTTTATGCAGGCATGTGACTTATGATCTTGTTTTCTCTGTACTGTTGCAACTTTAAAGGTTTAGGAGGCTGCTGTTTGAAGTGAATTAATGGAAATCTCCAGAGAGCCAGATCAGAACTGGGGCCTCATTCTGTATGAATACACAGTAGACTTTGGCCCTCGTCTGAGGAGTTTACAATCTGCTGCCAACTCATGAAGCTGACTAAGTGTGTGAAGGGGCAGAGACCTGCAGACATTTGCTCTTCCTTGTTGTGCTGTTTTGTTTTTCTTCTTAATCTAACATATGTAAGACTGGAACTAGGGGTTTGTTCTCTGCATTTGAACAAATGTAACAGTGGAGGGTGGGAGAGAAGAGGAAAATGAGACGAGCGACACAGAATGGAGGCTGGAAGACACAACATAAGGAACAAGGAAGAGAAGTGCACAAAGGAAAATCAGGAATGGAAAGCAGAGACACAAATGGGGAGATGTGTAAAAAAAAAAAAAAAAGAACAATTGCACTGTAATCAAACACATATCTCCATATTTGTAAAGTTGCTGCTAATTAGCTGGGTGTTTCACCATACAAAGGAGGGATGCGCACTATTTGGTTGCAGAGGCGTACTAGGATTGGGGCCAGACAAGGCTACGTCTCACAGTTGGCTCTCTCAAGATTTCTACCATTCTAATTTAAAACAACACACTGTCATGGAGTGCAACCATCACTGCCAGGCTGGCATCGTCTCTTGGTCACTCTGGAGATTACCTTAAGGCAGACACCTCCATCTGTGGTCTGCACATTATCACTCCATAATCACAGTGTTCTCTGTGCAACTCAGCCCTCTGGGTAGGCTGCCACCCATGTTTCCCCTTTCCAGATGTGCATATCATCGTCCTATTGTCTAGCCATTTCCTCAATGGCAGGGTCCCAACCCAGGTACCCTCTAAAAGCAGCCTCCTGTTGTGTCTCTAACATCTCTCAATACTTCTGTATTTCCCTGGGCTGTTTCCTCACAGCCCCCACACTTTCTTAGCTCTCATTTCAAGGTCCTCAGCTGGTCAGACACAACAGTCTGCCAGTAGCTCCAGCTTGACCACCCAGCCCCTGCCAGCAGCTGTTCTATTCAAGGTGCTTACAGTTCTCTCAGCCTCCCAGTGATATAGTCCTTGCTCCCAGCAGCAACTGACCCTACTCTGCCCTGCAGTTCTTTTATCTGAGCCTGCCAGGCCTGGATTGGTTGCTCCCTCAACTCCTCCCTGATTGGCTAACCATCATGCAACCTCTCTGGGCTGCTTGGAGGACTTACCTCCATGCTCCTTTTAGGAGTAGGCATGGTTAACCCTTTATATACCTGTATTGTTAGGTAGCCCATCACACACAGGAAGAACTCTTCTCAGAAAACTTCAGCTACCTTAAACCAAAGCATTGTTCCATTTTTCAGATCTGACACAGAACTAAAACTATAGGGGGATGTAAATATCCAGTTATTAGGATCCAAACTGCCAACTTCCAAATTAGAAAGGAGTTAAAATTTGATGTTCTGCTTCAAGAATAAGTCAATAAGTAATTTTAGTCTAGACATTGCTAATATGCACAAATATTTGCACAGTATCTGCTTAAAGAAATACCTTTCATAGGAACAGCCTTGCTAAAATAAAATAAAAAATACTTACAGCTCACCAAACCACACGTATATAAAATGAAGATTTTCAAAATAAATACTTGCTATAGAAATAAACTTTTAAAAAGAAAAACGTCCTTGCTCACCGAAAGGCACAATAAAAAAGCATTAATCTGACAATTCTGTATGAGGAAGAAAGAAATCTGTGAAGCTCTCCACTCTAACAATACTGGAGTAAGGGTTGGGACAATAGATGGCATTCATTAAAGATATCTGGTAATTACTGTATACCCATCCTGTAGCTCTGGGCCTTCATCCTTCAATTCAACATATGTCAGTAGAGAACTGCTGGGGGCAGCAGTACACCCATGAATAGTGAATTGCAGGACTGGAGCCTTGATTTCTAATAGTTCTTAAAGTGCTTTTGAATAATAAAAGTGGAGGGGCACTGAGCAATGGAAAATGCTAAGAGTTCTTACTCCAATAATTGTCATTAATACTTGAGCTGGTATTCTGAATCCTGTGGAGAAAACCTAATTTTAAAATAACTTAAAAATCATACATATGCATATATTTCAGTTTATTTAACTGCATCAGTGTTTCTGGCTAGTTTCTAAGGTCAGGTAGAGGTGTATGTGTGTAATCTATCAAAAGCACTGTATGAATTATCTCGAGCTGGTTGTCCTGCATCCCAGCATATAAAAGTAGAAGGCTATTCAGAAGCCCTTGCGATGCAATATAGATCTTGGTCATCAAAAATAATGTGCCCCTCTTGTCTTGTGGTAGCCAGCATAGTGCTGAAGAGCTCATAACTAGAAGGTTTCATTAACTTACATTAAGACCTCTTTAGGTAATGTCAATGTGAGGAAAATTTCAATGTTCAAAAATAACTCCATACTATCACATGGAATGCATGGAGAATAAATTGTGTGGGATTAAGATGCACTCCTAATTCACATACTATGTTGTTCTGTGACATTGGAAAAATGAAGGTAATTGGAACAATTTGTATAATGGAGGTGCAGAAAGCCATTGAACAAAACTGTAAACCCTGAATATGATGGAAAGCCGCTTCAAGCACTGCTGCATCGCCTGCACTCCTAGTTCCAGCACCCCTGGGTCATGTCCTACGTTTCTCCAGTAAAACCCGCAACAGCGCTATTTTTTTCAAAATGCCATGAAATCCACTAGTTTAGGCATTTTTAATTATAGACCATACTGTGGGGATGTGGGGAGGGAGAAAGTTAAGAGAAGATAGCCAAAAACAACCACACTTACATTATCCAGTGCTTTAGAAAACAGACCAAGAGAAACCAAAAGTTTTTTCTGCTCAGTAAACCCTGCTGAGATATGCTAATGTCTAAGGTAGGGAATGTCACCTAGGAAATAAAGTGACAGGAAAGAGAGGGTGTACCAGTAACCCTAACAGGAGGATAACTGCAAGTGAAACTTGGTATACTTGCTATAGGTTGAAAAGCATTGTCCTGTAACAGTTATGTGGCTCTTTTTTCTTCTTCTTCTTTTCTTCTTTTTTAATTTTTCCTGTCCTTAGCTTAAAATAGTAATCTTTTTTTCCAAAACAGAAAAGAATACCGGAAAAGACCAAAACAATCTAATCAGTCTGTGGTAAAAGAAAAGAAAAACATTTGCTAAGAAATAGCTACCAAGCATGGGTTTTTTTTGTTTTGTTTTTGCCAGTTATCTCCCTGTCAGGAACGTCAAGGCTCTTAAGTGCTGTCATGGTGTTATGGGATTGCTGTTCTGAAGAGCCTTTTATATTATTGTTACAGCTTCTTATCTTGCACTCACATTGTGCAACACTCAGCACTATGTGTTAGAAGCTAGTTCAGTATCTGATGTAGCAGCATTTTTGGATGAAGACTCTGTTGAAATTTCATGTTCTTATGTTAATGAGCATGGACCTATTCCTAATGAATCATCTGAGTCATTTACTTAGTCACAGTGTAGGATAACAGCAGGTTTTTACCATGGCAGAGCTAATTGCACAATCTATATAACAACTCCTGAAAAACTACAGAAGTCATTTTTTATTTTGCCATATATAAAAGGAAAGAAAGCTAAAGTTTCTTAACTAAAGCCGTTCCAAGTGTCTTGTGGAAATGTAGTTCTGTATTTGAATGCAACTCCTGTAAACTGATATCTCATTAAAAAACAAAATCCCTTCAGTCAAGAATGAATAACTATGAAATAATTACTAAGGAAGCTAAACATAGCACAACAGAAGGTAATATATGATCTAAGGTCTGCAAATCTTTGTACAAGATTGTACAAAAACCAAGACAGCAACAAGCCACCATGTGAGTTTTCTCTGGGCTCTGAAGAAGGTAATTTTCAGAGATTTTCATGCACAATTTTGACCCCACTCCTGTACAAATTGTCAGTTTCTGGAACATACCTAATATAATAAGAAAGTCCTGTAGCAAACAGAAGAGCAAACATTATAAAAATTTGGATCTTAAGCTAAGAGAAAAGGTAAAGCGAGGCTGAATTATCTCATTTTCTCTATGGATTGAAACCCACTAAACATTAAATTTCAAATTTCCATTAAAACTAAACAGAAATATAAAGAGATGGGCATGAATGGCAAAATTTCAGATCTGCATCTGAATTTCAAATCTCTAGTGCTATGGAGGTGATGAGACTCTGGGATTTGGTTCAACACATTTTAAAAGAGGAAGCCAAATGCAATATTTGGTTTGTCTTGGGCTTCAGATACTGAACTTTACTGAGTGGAAATTTGGGTCTGTTGATCTGGTTCCAGCCAATCTCAGGTTTTAACACATATGTTCATTAAAAAAAAAATCCTAAAAAAATAGTAATTTGCAGGGCCAAATATAAGAATAGGGAATTTAGGAACATTCCTTCATTTTATATACTTCATTCTCCAAATCATTCCTACCTTTGAATATTTTCTTCTCCCTGACAAAAAATAATTTTGGCATGGCAGGTCTTCTTGATAGCCGCAGTGGTGGAATTTACATGGTAGGAAGCAATACATTATTTTGGTGGTGTTGATGTTGTGCTTGTCAGTGAAAGTGAAGGTTAACTTCAAGAGCTGATAAGTATAGTTGGTTTTAACTACATGTTAAAGATTGCAAAAAGAATGACTTCTGAGAACAGATCCTTTCCCCAACAATATAATCTAGTTTTAAATAGGAAAATAAACAAGTGGAGTAAACCCTACTCCCTAATTTTCATGGCATATGAGCAACTAGTTCATTTCAGACACGTGGAAAATATTGGCAAAGTGCTGGTTGGTATTCGTGTGAATAGAGAATATAAGGGCTGTATCAGAGAAAAATTCAGGCTGGTAAACTGCCTCTTGATGGCAGCAGATGGGTAATAGATTGAAGTATAATGTAACTATGAAATAATGAGTGTCATGGAAACAAAAGCCCCGTCAGTATATAAAACACTATGGTTGGGAGCATTTGTTATTTCAAATGATCATGAAAAATTGAAGTTTAATTATTTTATCCATGTATCAAAGACAATTACGCAACCTCTGGAAAATAGGATGATGCAAAGCAATGCACAAAGGAAAACTTTGAAAGGAAATGCAAAGCTACTGAAGCTATTTCTGGCCCTTGTTCAAGAGTAAACGACAATTATGAAATAAGGTTGTACAAAAGGTTTCCTGACCTCACAAATGACATAAGCAACAATGACAAATGTGTGGAAACGATAATGATTAAAATTCAAGGATAAAGCTAGAATAATAGACAGATAAGGGACAGAAAATACCCACTGAGTTATCTAGTCAGATCCACCACATTTTGCAGGACTAAATAAAATGGGGAAATTACGACAAAGTGGTTCACTGCTCTGTCAGCAAGTCCTGTCAGGCCTAACTCATATCTGTGTCAGAACATCAAATATCAACTCCAATCTTATCATAAGAGTGAAAACAATCATCTTAGTGATATTTGGCTTCACCAGAGATTAAGCTGCAGTTTGCTAACTTCTCAACAAGTGCTTCAGCAATTTATTGCACCTATATATTTCTCTCTAAAGAAATTGGGATTAGCCACTTCAGAAAAATTAGTAATTTCCTGAAAAATATGCATTTTCACCACAAATAGATTAAAAAAAAATTTTAGAAGACAGTGATGTAACGTAGTCAGGACTCTGTCTCCATGTCTTTAGAAAAGGCTTATATTTTATTAGAATACAATAGTTGAAATGAAATTGTGTACTTCAGAGGACAGTGTAATGATATTCAAAAGGTTTTTTTATTATTATTATTTTCCTTTTCCGTACTTGAATTGTTTCAGAAAGCCCCATAGACAGCAACTGGAAAATGACAAACAAAATTTAAAACCATATTTCATTCATTCCAAAGCCATAAACAGGATGCAATTTAAATGTGAATTGTAGAAGATTTGAACATTGCTATCAGCTCAAATATCTCAGAATATTTATACAAATAGCACTAAAGTGCTCAAATTAATAAAGCACTTACTCTACTCACATAGCAGGGAGCCAGAAACTCAGGAGTGCTAATCCAAGATAGCTTTGACTACTTCGGTGACATTGGCCAAGTTCCATAACCTCTCTAACTTTGTTTCTCCATCTCACCAACTGTAAAATGGGGTTAGTGGGCCATATTCAACTCACAATTACATCACTATAAATCTGGGGTAACTTCACTGAAGCAAATAATTGAACCGAAGTCATTATCTACCTTAGGAATGTGTGGTGGTGATTAGTTTCTTTTTAAAATTACTTAATGATTTAATACATCTTCCAAGGCACAGTACAGCAAGACATGTCAAAGACAAAGACTGAGAAGGAATTCTAATAAAAACAGACACTTCCTTGCAACCTATGAGATCTATAGAAGAGCTATCACATTATGGGAACATTATGACCACAAAATGACATGTAATGGAAATTCAGCAGTTAATATTCGTATATATCTTTCAAAGTGAAAAATGCTACGCAAAATGTTAATTCCTTTAGTGGTTTTAAAAATTGCCAGAATGCTGCTATATGTGACTTGACTTACTATTGGTGATCAGAAGTCCCAAGATGAACTGGAATGTTGAAGTGTACAACTGATTAGTGCTGGAGAGTGAGGAATTGCTATTAGTTCATCTTGCTGTTAATTAGTTTATACAATACTTAGAAATAGCAAGGACTTGCCTTTCATAGTGCAAGATAGCTGACCTACTTTTCAAATGCAGAGTTCTGTTGCTGATTACTGACATCAGCACATATCAGGACTGCTATTAGCTAACTGGAACCATGGGACCCATGGCAGCACTTAGTGCTCTTCAAAACAACTACTATAGAGATAAAAATATTTTATTATTTTTGTATATTTAATATATTCATTATGGCAACACAAGATTGGAAAAATGTTCAGATAAATGAATGTATTACCTTTAAATGCTATTTAGAACAGTATAATATAAATGCCATCATTAACTGCATAGTTTCACAGATTAGAATGTCTAGACATAAATAAAAAGACTTAGGGTTACATTCAACAGATAGTGATTGTGTTAATGTAATCACCCTATGGTAGAGGGTCAACTGATAAATATTATGAAGTACCATGTTCACACTTGCATAATAGAGATGGGATTTTCAAAATTGTTCAGTTCTTGCCTAACTCTGCTCCAACTGAAGTAAGTGATAAAATTCCCATTGACTGCCAGGGGAGCAAAGTTAACCCAATTTACTTAGCGTTTATGCAAAATTCATAGTTAATAAGGAGGGAAGAGTGAAATCTCTGTCAGTGAGCTGTGGGAAAAGTCCTCAGATGACATAAATTGTCATATCTCCTCCCCCTGAGGTCCTGCTCTAGGGACTCTAAATTATACTTTAAATATACCACATTTCTCTAACCTTCCCTGGAAGTCCCTGAACATATGAACCATAACTATAAAAGCTAAACAAATGGTTCCATGTTCTGATAATCTTTCCTGACAGAAAATTTTACCTAATATCCAGATTTTTTTTTAACATTCAATTATTTTTCATTTGGTGCTAGTACTGTTGTCCAGGCTAACAACCTTTGTCCTCACTTGAAATCTTTATCTTCACTTGTTGCTTTAAAAGTATTTAAATGCATGACTGCTGTTGTTTATAAGGTAGTATCTCTTGATATACTTTGTGAACCCTCTACAGGTGCTCACTGTGTTCTATGATGTAGTAGCTAAGAGAAATCAGCGAGAGCACTAGTATGTATGTAGCTAGTTCTGGCATGTTTATGTACATTTAGTAAACACAGTTATTTGGGCCCCGACTTTGTCTTTGTTGTTTCTTCATATTATTTTTGTTTTTTAAAAGGAAGACAAATCTGACCTCAGTTTTGAGAGATGTAAAAGAATTCAGTACAGTTAACCTTTGTTCCTAGGGCATATTTAGATCTCTGTGTCAATTTGGTTGCTTTTTTTGAGCTTTCTTAATGTCTCAACTTCTTTTTTTTAAAGTGGGAAGATTGATGCCCTGAATGACTTCAGTTGGACTATATACTTTGGTAGGTAGGCATTACGTAAGGAACACCTTGAAAGATTGAGCTTTAGAATTAGCTTTAATATTCCAGGTGCTGTCTCATCACCTTACAACTAGGGCCCAGAGGATGACAATTCTGCTTTGTAGAAAATTTCAGGGTTTCCAAATGTGTTTTTATTCCACATTGGAACCAAATAAAAACCTTGCATATATTTGAGCAAAAATGAAATTGTTCTAAAAATTGACATTTTCAGATCAAATCCTGAGAGATCGGGTAGGGGGGTAGAGGAGGCGGTAGTGAATTGATCTGGGATATTGAAGACCCATAGTCAAGTCCCTACTCCATCAAATTCATAGAAGACTATTTGATCCCATATCTCTCTGGAACAATGACTTAAATCTAGGTCTCCTCCGTGACTTAACCATGAGGCTCTACAGTCTCTCTTTCCCCTGCCCACTGAAAACTGTGGTGAAACAGCATATCTCAGTAAAATTTCATTTAACCAAAAATGTTTTGACCAAACTACTAATAATATATAAACTCCATTGTCTCCACATCACAGAAATGAATGATCATTTTTATAAAGACAACATACTATAAACTCATTTTTGATGTATCATTACTTTCCTGAGGCTTCCAGTCAAAAACTGGTTAAAACTAACTTGAATCTTTCTTCACACAACGCATCTATAGGAAAGACGAAGACTATGGGTCTAGTCCCCTCTTGCTGACATTAATTTTACAGCAGTATAATTGCACTGTCTTCAGTGGAGACACTTTTGAATTACGCCAGCGTTCTACTAGTTCACCATAAACATTGAAAAGTCATCATTACAACTAATTTATTTTCAAACTTTAATTAAGAGGAACCCAATTTAGTTGTCAAATTGAAAGACTGAAAAAGTATGTATCAATTATGTTTGATTAAGTTTATTTACACTCTTTTCCCTTCAGTGTGTGTAGTTTTGCACTTAGTAGGTGCTGTTTTATACCAGTATATTTATTACATAGAAACTCTGAAAGTTACTTCATGCAGGACTTGGTCATAAATATGAGATTATTAATGGATGCATCTTTTTGATATCCTCATTAATTATTATTAATGTAGCACCAAATTGTGCAATATACTTCACATCCAGTTGAGACAAGGTTCCTGCCACAAATATTTTACAGTCTCATCAAACACATAGCCAGCAAGACGGGGAGGAGATGCAATAAAAAGTGACTGAACAAGGTTCCTCAGCAGTTTAGATTCTTTTATTTCATCTGTTTTGCAAACGCTTGGAAGGGATAACTAGGTTTAGGGGAGGAAGGATCATCCTTGAGTTGGCAGCAGGATATCTAGGATGTGATGTTGGATGTGCACATCAGAATAGACAGAGGTTGGGATGGAAAATAAGATCTGTCAGGTATCCACATAAAGGTACTAGCTAGAACAATTTAGCTTCCAAGAAATAAGTTACAGAATAAAGGAAGAACAGGAGGTGACCTAGTATAGGGTTCTGAAAGATTCTGAGGTATTGGAAGAAAAAACTGATGTTGCAGCAAGAGGGATAAGAGAATGAGCAAGAGGGCTCTATGACCAGCAAAAGAAAATGCAAATCTTGAGCCATGTAATTTCTTTGACTATGTCAATTCAAAGACAGATTTTATTTTTTCCATTTATAATGTAAGGAAAAACAAACCATCGTCTGTTCAAATTATTTTATGTTAAATTGTTGAACATGAATCAATGAAATTATCTGAAAAAGCTCCACAATCCTCAACTTCCTGAATTATCAATACATATTAAATAAGAGTCTGTAGAGTAGTCTGTTTAATATTGAGAGAAACAACATGTACTTTCACTCAAGATATCAAAGTATCTTTATTCCTCTTACTGTACCACTGACTGCACCACTTCCTCTCAGGCTAGCTAGGATTGCATTTTGCTTTGACAAAAACTAGAGAAATGAAAGTCCTATTAGGTAATCTGGTCACCATCCAGCCTCACCACCACCTCCACCCACACAGCAGGACTGTTTAGTGCTCCGAGAAACATATGAAGTGGCAGAGGCAGCACTGCTTATGTTAGGATATATTTGAATCATTGCAAACACGTTCCTGTATACGGAGGAAAGGATACCACTAATTTTACTGTATAGATTGTCAACAAAGAAAAGACATAGCAAGCTTGAAATAGTCTATGCCCCCTTTCTGACCTTTCCTAATATTTAACTGCATAGAATTGGAACCCATTTTCCCTGCAAGCCAATGTGATGTAGTGCCACTTGGCAGGCACTGAAGTCTTTTTTCATCTGAGTTTTTTCACCTCAGGTAATGTTTCCTGCTGCTGCTGGCTTTGGCAGAAAGCTATGGATTTCCTCCTTGATGTTTCTGTTCAATATTATACTTCCAGTGGTTTAGCTTTGTATATCACTGGAATTTAAAGAAGCAGAAGGAAAGACATACATCTTTTTATTAAAGGTTGACCCTCTACTTTTTTAGATCTTTTCTGTAATTTTTTTAAATACTTCTTTGCATCATTTTATAAATTAACACAAATTGTTAAAAAACAAAGAAATAGTTTGGACCAAAAATGTCCGCTTTTATAGGAGGCTACAGCTCAGAGCCTACTACATGTAGCTATGTTTTTTAAAAAGAATATAGGAAACACTAAAATTTGAACCCCAAGGCTTAATTCAGAAATTAGGTTTATTTGAGTGTTTTAGCCAGAGCTTTTAAGAAACAAGTTTTGCATATGTGAGTTAACTGTACTGATTACCAGCTATTAATTCTTAGGCCCCCATCCTCCAAGTGCATCATGCAAGCAGACCCTTGCACCCACAAGTAGCCCCACTTAGTTTTACTGCTCAAACCCACAGAAGTACAACCATGAAGATTATACCTTGCAAGACTGGGAGTCTTGCATGTTTCATTCCTCAATGTGACCATCTCTCTTTTTGGTCTAGAATACACAGGAAGATTGATCAGGCACTCTGCAGTAAGAGACACCAATGAGAGAGGAGTTTTGAGGCCTGGCTCACATTCACTTGAACTTTTAGAATTAATAAATTCAAGAGTAAGAAAAAGAGAAAAGTGTACATAAATAAAGCTGTACAATTTGTTTAGTAGAGTGTAAAGTAAATTCATCTCAATGATAAAAAATTTATGAAATTCATATTAGACAAGGACTTCTCTAATGAAATTATTTTAATTAAAAATATACCAGTGCTGGTTAAAAACAAATTCTTATTTCTGTCCATAATCAGAAGCTTGCAAATACTCTAGTACAACAGTCAAACTAATAGGCAAAAGAATGTGTACATTTGATTAGATAGAATCAGAGAGGTAGCCATGTTAGTCTGGATTTGCAGAAGTGACAAAGAGTCCTGTGGCACCTTAAAGCCTAACAAAAGTATTGAAGCATAAGCTTTTGTGGGCTAGTACCCACTTCATCAGATGCATGCAGTGGAAGTAACTGCATGCATTTGGTTAGATAGTCACACTTTGCTGCCACTCATTCCCCATCCCTAGAAAAGTCCCTGTCCATATACTGGATGAAAAAGGAGGGCTGAGTAGGGAGTTTTTTACATCCCTGTAGTCTATTCAAATGTCTAAGGGTTATTCTTACTCCCTACATAGCCAATGATATTTGTGAAGAATTTTCTATTATTGAACTTCAGTATTCTGGTCAGTTTAATCCTTGAGGGCCACATTCTGATGCATCACTCATACTGAGTAATACCTTACTCCATAGATTGTGAGCACCAAAGATAACGGGCAATCCTTTATTAGTGTTTGGCAATCATTCAGCATACCATGGGCCATGCTGTAAATAAATAACAAATGATAATCTTAGACTCCGTTCCTAGTGAACAGAAACTGTCAAAGAGCTGACATTCTTACAAAGTTATATTTAACAGCAACAAGACAGATACCTTTATCATTTGTTCCTCTGAGAATTTTCTGAAGGTTAAGCTTATTGGATGAGGATAATACAGGCTATTCTATGTATTTGATAGTCCTGCAATTTTGAGATGCAGCCAGCATGTGCCATTTGAAGCTGCTTTATTGGGACAAAGTCCATTTACTCAAAAGCTGTTATTTGTTTCCAGTGGTGCCAAGAATCTGCTAGAGTCTGCAATCAGAGTTACCACCACAAAAGACAACACTGCTGACAGACTTAAATGAATTCTGGGCCATAGAGGGGTCTTTTGTGCTTTGCCTACAGAACTCCACCTTCTTAATAATTACAGCTAGCTGCATAGGCAATTGTCCTTCTCACGGAAACTGTGACCATCAGAATATTGGAGATTGCATGTGTTTTGTTTTTTAATTATCTTGAAAAAATGTAATCTGGAGAATGCCATAGTTAAAGTAGCCCTGTGCATGTGAACAGATGAATCTCTCATCAGATATAAAACATACTACTCTAATTTGGAGTCTGTCCTGTGACGTTTTGAACATCTCCTGCAAGGCTCTCAGCATACTCAACTTCAAGAGAAGCAGAAGAAAGTCAAGGTTGTTCCACACCTCCCAGAACTGGACTGCAAATATGGTCATTTTGGTAGGATTTCTTCTCCATGAGTTAATGCCTATGGGACATGAAATCTTATTCACTGCCACAATTAGTATATTTGTTATTATTTCATGACAGGGAACCATTAAAAGCGTAGCCTTTATTTTATATGACAATTTGAGAATCGCACTAAGATCACCTCTGGCCATTCCCACTGTTCTAAGAACAATAAAACCACGTAAAAATGGACTGAGAGGGTAAGCTTTCTTTGATAACTTAAGCATAGTTGCCCTCCCTTATGAAACATAGTCCCAAATAGCTTTGAGAAGCAATATCACACCAATGTTTCATTTATGGTTATAGTTACCAAGTTTAATTAGCTACTGCTCTGAGCAAAGTTGGAAAAAAACCTCAGCTTAAATTATCACATTAAACCAACTGACTGAGTTCTACATATTCTTCAGCTCATGAGCAAACCTGCTGTTCTACCAGAGACATATACTGTATTTATGATTAAATTCAGCATGAAATAGGCATACTATAATGGTTAGCAGGATTTAATGTTTTAAATACCCTTCCTTTCACATTGACTACTGAAAATATTATTGATCATAACTTTGTGAAACAACCGTTCAACAATAAAAATCACAATTTGTCTTCCTGAACTGAACATAGTAAAAAAGAAATGGCTCTGTCAGCAAGCATTCAGTTTGTAATTGCACAATGCAGTGTTGTCTTAATAAGTGTCATTTAATCATTTTTGGTTCATTTGTTTCTCAGTGTGCTTGGTTCATATTACTACAAGAGAATTCATTATCAGCTCCCTCAACTTTATTTTATTTCTTTAATTACAGTACATCACTGTGGCAAGTATGCAACTTCAAGGCAACTAATTCTCATATTCTAGTTTACATTAAAATAAAGTATATACTTAAGATGCATTGATAATTTTCCTTATGTTTTCCTCTACTCCTAAATCATGTTATGTGCTGATACATCTAGCCACACATCTTGCCATTAAATAAACAACAATAAAAATATACTCTGCTAAATACCACTTGTAGGTGATAGGCATAATAATGATTAAACAATTGCTTACCTTTAGTTATTGTGTCTGCTAAATGTAAGTGAGATTGTCAGGTTGCTCACTTGTAAAAAAAAAAAAAAAAGTACTGATTACAGGGACTGATGCATAGGTGAACAGTACCCTAAATAACCAGTACAGCTGGCAAAGAGTAAGTTTATTCAGGTATATGTTGTTTCAAGTGATCAAGGTTTATATTCATTTGCTTCTAATGCACGGTTTCATATGTGAGGCTTTTGGTGGTCATGGATCTTTTACTGCACTGCATCCACTGGAAAAAATACTACTACCTATAAATCAATTATGTATTGGAAATGTAAATAGCTCATTCAGAGTCTGATCTACAGTCTTTTTAAGTTAATGAGAATCCTTTTATTGGCTTGAGTAGGCTTTGAGTCAGGCTCCTAAGAGGTAGGAGGAAAGGAAGTAGTGTATTTTACATCTCCATTCAGTTTCAGGTACAGATGGAGTTTTGGAGGAGCTAGAGAAGTGTCCTTAATCAATGCCATTCCTTAGATCTTACTTGATGCACAAGTTCAGTGAAAGGATGTGTCCTTATGACTGAAAGAAAGGGAAAGTCAGTGTAGAGATATGTTTATGAAAGATTGTGATTTGGAGATGGTCCCTCATAAGGGACAGTGATGTGAGTGTGAAAATTTGGAGATGTGCCCTGAAAGAGAGGATTTGAGAATACCGCTTGGCTCTGTGCAGCAGCTCACTACAGAAGCTATCCATTTTGTTTTATAAAAGTTTTATTCCTTTCTCATTCACTGGTTTGTTATTTAATGAACCTCATTACAGTCAGGAAAAAAAAAAGAAGAGCCAAAATACTTAATTGCAGAAGAGAGGAAGAACTGTAGAACAACCTGAGCCCATCAGTAGCATGGTCTGCAGCTTTCCTCCTCTTCTGGATTTAAGAGGCCAACTGCCAGAAGAAAACATGCCAAGCTAGGTCTCTGAAGACATCATTATTTATGTGGATATGCATTTTCAGTGAGAAAGAAAGAATTTTTAGTTTGCTATAATCTTCTGGAGCAATGATCTTGGCCCATCTCATAGCCAAAGAAACTCCTAAAAACTTATCAGACCCAAAAAATTCTGTAATGACTCCTTCTCTTTTGGGAAAGCAATATTACCAGTGGCTTGTCCTCGCTGTAGATCAACCTGTAATCCCTGAATGGTCAGTTTTTCTACTAGAAACATTAATTCCTGCACTCTAAATTAAACTTTTATTATTGTTAAGTTTCAATCCGCTGCTTTTTGCTTTAGATAATGCTCTTCTAAATTTCTTCCTCATATTATTACATCATTTACGTATTCTTGTGTGCCATCTATATTTTTTTAAAAAATAATTTGTATTGCTCTATAAATGCTTCTGGATCTGAACATAATCCAAAAGATAATCTTTTAAAACCAGTAAAGTCCAAAAGGTGTATTAAACTTACATAGCAATTGACTTTCTTGCACTAATGGTATTTGTCAAATCCACGCAAAGCATCTAAAAAGGAAAAGTATTTTGCTCCTGACATTTGCCCAAATATTTCTTTTCTGGAAGGTATTTTTAAGTGTTCCCTTTTAAAATACTTATTTAACTCTTTTGGATCTACACATAAATATAAGGATCCATCATTCTTTTCTACTATTACTAATGAATTCACCCACTCATTTGGCTCTTCTGCTCTTTTTAATTATATCTAAATTAACAAACCTTCCCAATTCTTTTTGTATGCTGTGTATTAAAGAACAGCATTTTCTAGTTGCATGTATAACTTTTGTTTCATTTAACAATATTTTATAAATTGTATCCAATGTATTATTGTCAGTGAATAACACTTTAAATTGATGTTCTGTTTCCAGTGTTTCAAGATCCCAAATAGTTTGAATTCTATTAATCACAGTTAGTGCTGAAAACATGTTTGTAAACCAGGAATAGAAATACTGTGTTCCTTCACTGCTACAAATCTTATGGTCTCTTCATTATCTTTAACTATGAACTGTAATTCATAAATACCCATACCAACATTTTTTCACCACTATAAAATTGTAAATTAATATGTATTTTCTCTCTTACTACAGGTTTTATTTTTAGAAATTTTATAATTTCTTTTGAAATTACATTATCCTGTACACTGTGCAGTTCACAAACTGTTTCAAAATACCCCCAAATAAATTTTCTTCATCTGTAATGTCATCTCTGTATTTCTTATTTGGGATCTTCTCTCAGATTTTTGAATTTTGTACTAAATGCATATTTCTATGTTTCCCCAATCTTCTCTGTTTACATATTTCTGTGAAATAATTCTGTTTCTTGCAGATAAGGCAAGTTTGACCATATGCTGGACATTGTCTAAGTTGATCTCTTCTTCTACATCTAGAAAATTCTTTCACATGCTCATATGTTTTAATTTTAATATTTTTGCTCTGTTTTCTATAGACTTGTTTTAAACTTGTTCTTATTAAGTCTATATTCACATCAGTTTGTTTTCTTTCTAAAATGTGCAATCATTGTTCAGCAATTTGGCAAATTCTCATTGCTTTTTTCAAATTTAGATCTCTCTTTTCTCAAAATCTTTCTCTTACACTGATATATTTTTATACCTATTACAATTTGGTTTCTTATTGACTGGAAATTATGTGTCTGACTTCATATCTTTAGATTGTTAAAAAATGGTCCAAAACTCTCTTCCTCTATTTGATTTCTTGAGTGAAACTGAAATCTTTCAGATGTTTCATTTCTTTTTGGTAAACAGTATTCCTCTTTTTAAATACAAACTCAGTACATGTGTTTTCCATTATCTCAAATGAATTTTATAATAAAATTGCATCAGCATGTGCTATATTCAAGACGATGGCAAATCTTTTGTTTTTCTAAGTAGATCCTGAAGCCCTCAAAAATTAATCAAATTCTTGTTTGAACCTTTTCCAATTTCCTGCAGCATTTCTCGACATTTTTAGAAATGTGAGGACTCTTAACTGACCCACCCTATTTCAAACTTTTTTTTTTTTTTTTCCACTCCTGAGCAACCTTTACCTCAGCTTGTTTTTTGGTTCTTTTTTTTAAAAAAATCTTCATGTTCTTTTTATTACTTCTAGTAATAAAGTACTAGATTTAGTACTTCTAAATCTTCTAGTTCCCCATTTATTACTTACCCCATTCTAGTTCTTTTTATTACTTACCCCTATGGTACCATGTGGTGATATATATTCAAGTAATCCTCCTATTCTTACTATTTCATTGCTAGTAATTTAACAGTGTTTATTTGACACCTAGTTAAAATATATACAGAGCATTTTATCTCAGGTCAATCTATCTGTCTAACCTCAAACCAGCTACTTCCTCTCTCTGTCAGCCCACACACCCTGGGTAGACTAATCGTTCTCTTAAAGACACAGTAACACAACACTACAGACTTACAAACTATGGCCCCAGATCTGCAATGATATGCATGTGCATCCCCACACCTGCATTTAGGCTCACTTACTTTAGTAAGGGTCTATCTGTGCATATTTTAGCAGGATTAGGGCCTTATGTTATAAAGTGTATGGAGTTGTTACTGTGTCTTTCTGTAGTTTCAATGGGGGCACTGCATGGGCATAGAAATGTGTGGCAGACATGATGAATAAGGATAAGGATTGCATCAATACAATCAAAGTTTAGTAGCATATCCTTACCTCCTGGGTGACCTTTTGTCTCTTGTCACAGCATTGCACAGGGTCCTCACCTCTGGCACTTGTTACTAGGTTCTTCTTTGAACCTGCAATGACCTTTCTCAGCCTGCATCTTCTTCCAACTTCCACTAATGGTGTTGTGTGGCATGGCCTCTATCCCAGTCAGATAAAAATCTAAACCCTGTCTGGGGTAGCATGACCAAGTCCAAAAAAAGTCCAATGAAATCTGCAAATAGCCCTCTCTCAGGCTTCATTGCAGCTGCTTTGCTGGCTCTATCTCAAGGCATCTCCTGGAGGAGGTGTTCTTCCTCTGCTATATCCTCCCTTTAAACCCTGTTCCAGAACTTTCTTCTTTGCGGTCTCTTCCCAGCTGAGCTCGCTCCATCTACTCATAAGGCCTATCTCCAACTCATCTGGCCAGAAGTCAATTAATCAATCACCCCCAAAGTACAGAGCATAACTAATTTGTTTTTTTCCAATTCCAAAGATAAGCCCCATCACACAAGGTTACTCAATTTAAACATGTTTACATCTTAGTGTCTGATGAAGTTTTTTTATTTTAATAATTCAGGAAGACAAATGTACGAGTTAGTGAATGTTATTGAGTCACTTATGGGCATTGTAGAGTAAGTGCACTTTCAGAATGTAAAATGAGAGAATTAATTTGGTGAATTAGAGGACAGAGAGCATTTCATGTATATTGGCAGCATGGAAAGATGCTTATGGAAGAGATAGCTGAATGCAATCAAGGCTGGCATCATACAGGGGACAAAAAGTTTTACCATTTGATGGTAACATAGCACCTAGGGGCCCTGGTCCGGATGCCGTTGTGCTAAGTACTGTACAAACAGAAGAAAAACAAAGTTTTTACTGGTTCTAGCCATATTCCCATGCTGGGAAAGATTCTGCTTTCCTTATTCACATTAAATAGCACTTTATTCAGCAAGTTTCCCTATTGATTTCAAGTAAAATCTCATGAAAAAACATGAACAAAGAGTGGTAGAATCTGAACTGTGTGTGTAGGGAATGTCTCTCCAGCTAGTGATATTTTCAAAAACAAATAAAAATATCTAAGTGCTGCCTGTGTAGTAAATCCTTTAAAAGAATTTGGAAGACATGCACTATCTAATACTACTTCTGTGTAAACTGAATACAAATAAATAAATCACAAGTACAGTGAGTGGAAAGTTGTGTAAGCAGTGATTGCAGTTGGAATTGAAAGTGACTATGATTCACTCAGAAAATAAGCTTCCTTGGAAATAAGCCATATGTGGGGCACTGCACACAAGATACACTTTTGTTTCTTCAGAACTGTACAATGCATTATGTTGAACCACATTATAACATAAGATGATGCAATGAATCAGTGATTCAAGATCCAGAGTATTCATTTCCTCCTGTAAGCACTGCAGACAGTTAAACGTTTCCCCAGCTTACAAATGTACTAACAGCTCCAGTTCTTCACTACTATAAAGTATCTGGCTTTTCTTCCATTTTTTATCATCTTTCTTCTTGCTGCTCTTCAGAGCAAGTGACACTGATTAACAGCCTTCTTGGAGATGAAAAAACTACTGTCAGAACTTCTAGCCAACCTTTGTGTTTTAATGAGAAATAGGCCTGAGCCAGAAATGTTGGGAATATACAGTTTTGGATGCAAACCTCATGACTCTCGTCTATCTACCAAAAGCGCCAACTCCAGATCCCAAAATCTGAAAATCTCAAACATATTAAAAAGTTCAGATTAACAGCCGGATACAAATCAAAACTTTTGAGACTCAGACTCAACTCAGCTTTAGACAAGTTTCTATCTCATTCCCTAAATCAGTCTGGACTTCTGTTAGCTGAGAAGAAAAGGCTTTCATCACATACCTATGCTCCTGTTTGTATTTGCCAATAAAGCGAGGACCCAAACAAGTACCGAAGAGATTAGGCAAATCATATCCAGGCAGTGGTGAGTCCTTCAAAGCAAGAATCCATGTATTCATTAAGTTACTGGCAAGCGGAACTGCTTGGTTTTGTGTTTGGTTTTGACATGTTATTCTGTCCATTTCCTGGTACTGGTCCTGCACACACATGCTTTTGTATGTTTGTGGTGCTTCCCTGGGGTTATCCACCCGACCTTAGCATGAGAAAGGCTTATCTAGTCCTGCTATGGTTCATTTCTGCAATACCACCAGCTTCTGGCAGCACAAGCATTGCCTTCAAGGCCTCCATAGGCTCTGTTTTTCCCTTACTTAACAACAGGCACTCCAACTTTCATGTCCAAGAATCAACCTGGAATGCCCACCCCTGACCCACTGAATGCAGAATTCCTAGATCCTCTTCTCATAAAGGAACAGTACAACCAGCTTACCAGTTATATGGTAGAACACAGCACTGCTCAACACATACCCATTAGATTTATTTATAGAGAAAGTAAGTGTAAGTTCATTTAACACCAAATAGAAATACAAATGATAGCAAGCAGAAATATTAGAAACAAAGGGTTAACTATAAAACTAAATCATAACACTCATACTTAAACCAAACCTTAACTAACACCACATTGTCAGGTCATATAGAGCAAAAGCTCCCCAAAATTCTTTTAGTATATTAATTGGGCTTGGCTGTGATAGTCTGTTCATTAGACAAACACACTGTCTTCTTGGCTCAGTAGAAAGAAGCAATTTGTCTCTGTGCTACAGTGATAGTCCAAAAATCCGTTGTCTTCACTTGCAAACAGGATAACCCTCCCTGCATGTGTTTTCCTATCTAGGATCTCCGCTGGAGACTTTGCAATAGCTAGATTAGTATTTTGCTCAGATAGTAATTAGGTGTTCACTGTAGAATATACAATACTGAATTAACATGTGGACAGACCGATAGATAAACAAGACTCTTTCAGGCAGATGTTTGTCAATTTCTAGTGACTGGAACCAATTCACAAATTTTAAGAACATAATTTTTAATATATATCCACATAACTCCTTACATATGTTTTGTATTATTATGATCAGCACAACACAGACTTTCATTAGTGATCTTATATGATATGCTTTGCTGAACTAGGGGGTAGCCGTGTTAGTCTGTATCCACAAAAACAACAAGGAGTCCGGTGGCACCTTAACAGATTTGTTTGGGCATAAACTTTTGTGGGTAAAAAACCCACTTCTTCAGATGCACGGAATGAAAATTACAGATGCAGGCATTATTATACTGACACATGAAGAGAAGGGAGTTACCTCACAAGTGGAGCACTAGTGTTGACAGGGCCAATTTGATCAGGGTAGATGTAGTCCATTCCCAATAACTGAGGAGGAGGTGTCAATTCCAGAAAAGGCAAAGCCGTTTTTTTAGTGAGCCAATCAGTCCCAGTCCCTATTCGAGCCCAAATTAATGGTGTTAAATTTGCAAATGAATTTGAGTTCTGCAGTTTCTTTTTGAAGTCTGTTTCTGAAGTTCAATCTTCCTGGGCATAACAGATTTAAAAGTAGCCATACGTGAACAAAAAAACTTCAGAAATGCCTGGGGAAATGCAGCATAAGTTAATGGAGCCAGGGTGTTCAGAAATGTTGTCTGGACTAAAGTGTGTAGCATGTCATAAATTCTGGGCATAAATGTATACATTAGGAACTGTCACAGCATTAAGCTTTCTATAATCAACATAAAACCACATGATCCTATCCTTTTGAGGGGGATCATAACAACTGAAGCAGTCCAGGGACTCTCACTCAGTTATTATTCCCACATCAGACATGCTTTTTATCTCCTTAAGAATTTGCTCCTGCATTTTACCAGTTATCTGGTAAGTTCTACTGGGTGCGGGTTGTGATCCCCCACAGGTGGTGTTTTAGAATGCTCCTCTGTTCAGCATATCATGTTTACAATGGCTTCTTAGTTGTGATACCTTTTAAACCTGTTTATGTGCACAGTCTGAGGTGCAGCCCTGCTGTAGGGCTTTCATACATTGTAAGTAACCTCGTTAACCCTTTCTACCACCTCAAGAGTTCCCTCCTGAGCATTCTGCATTTTGTACTTTGTTTTTTAAATAGGGATTAATACCAGCACCAGATCACCCACATCAAATGGTTGTTCACAAGTATTGTCATCAGACCATTTTTTTGAGCTGTTTGGCTTTTTGTGAGGTTTTTCTGTACCATGCCCACTATAGTTTTTAAATCCCCTCTAAACCTTTGCACATAATCAGCCACTGGTTCCCCTTCCACCTCAGTGCTATCCATCCAGGAGTCTCTGATGAGATGATCCAGGGGGGCTCTGACATCTCCTATATAGAAAATCAAATGGGGGCAAATCCTATGGAGTCTTGGGGCACCTCCCAGTAAGCAAACAACATATAGGGGAACATTACATCCCAATCATTAGCCATCTTGTTTGCATATTTTCCCATCCCAGGATAGATTCTAGGGTCCCACTGAACCTCTCGACCAAATTGTTTGGTTGTGGATGATATAGGACAGATTTGAATTGCTATTCCTCCATGCACATCTCATATGTCACTAAATAGCTGGAACATTCATTACCTCTAACCCACAATCTGATATTTTTTCTTTTGGAAAATGCACTCCGCTGAATACAGAAAACACTACCTTAATAATTGTTTCAGCCTCCACATTAGACAGAGCAACTGCTTCTGGATACCTGGCAAAATCCACCATGTCTAATCAGTATTTCTTTCCCCTCTAGATTGGCTGGAATCCATAGCCACCCTGCAAAATGCTACTTTGATTACTGGTGGTGTGTGCAAGGGATCCCTGCAGTAGCCTACAGGGATCTTCTGATTCTGACATGAGTCACACTTTACCATTTTACATTGGACTGATTAATGAACTTTTTGTCCACCTCCAGGCTGTCAGACTTGACAAAATTCACTACAACTGCCACCTCTGGCTGGAGGGTAGCTGTATTAACCTGAACAGACCAGAGAATGGGCCCCCATATTTAGGACATTACATCATGTGTTTAAGGGACTCAGAAGTAAAGCTTTCTTGGTCTTCCTCTTAGGCTGGGTCTGACAGATGTTAGCAGGCAGCTGTACCAGGGTGGTGTGAGTTTAGTCCCCCTTTTACCCTCCTTTTCTGCCCAGAAACAACACCCCCTCTCTACTTTACTATAGGTTTTTGCCCTTTACTTTGGGACCTGTGCATGTACAAACAAGTCAACTGCTTCCACAGATGTTAGGGATTTCTTCCACATTGCAGCCCTCGCCTCTTGAGAGCATACATCAAAGAATTGCTCGTGAAGAAATAAATCTAAGATGTAGTTTTAAGTTCTTGCCCCTTTTTATCCATTTTTAATATAATCTTCCATTTTTATGAACATATTCCCTATGATTGAACTTATCAACCTTTTTAAGGTTTCTAAATTTTAAGTGATTTCTGCCATTTTTTACCTAACTGCCTAAACCTTTGGCTTCTCACACTCAACAACTTCTAAAAAACACATGTGTGTTGTCAATGCAAAAATCTGCCTCATTAAACATTTGGGTGAATGTCAAATTGAGTTTTGACATCATAAATAACAGGAAGAATATACTGATTGAATATACATAATTCAATTTTTAAAAACCATTTTTTTCTTAAATGTGACTTAATTTGTTACAGACTGTTCAGTTTGTTGCACCAGCGTGCTATGAAAATCATAGAGCCTTTCTGCAGAATTTGGACTGTATCTTTAGATGGTGTAAATCAGAGTTGTTTCCCTGAAGTCTGTGGAGCTACGCCTATTAACAATAGAGGAAACTCCTTTAATCCTAACTGCCGCAGAACAGAAAGGGTCTTATAGATAAGAGGAAAAAAGGACTATTATTTGTACTAATTTCGAGAAGTAATACCAAAGAAAAAGGCATAAGACAGAATCAGAGACATACACTATGAACTGAGATTAAACAAAGAACTGTTGAAAACATAATAAATTCGTAACAAAACCTTCAAACACATTGTCACTATAGATCCAGTATCTGTCAGAGATGCCTGAGAATAATCTTGATAAATGAGAGCAATGGGTTGAAATCAATAAAATGTGGTTCAGTAAAGACAAATGAAAGGTAGTTCACAGAGGAAGGAATAATCAGTTATTTAAATATATAGTTTGGGAATAGAGGTTAGGCAATAGTACTGCAGAGAAAGACATGCGGGTTTTAGAGCACAATAAATTGTATGCAACAATTATGTGCATTCTCAGAAAAAGTAAATACTATAGGACCCATCCTGGAGAACTTGGGTCCATGAACGGAAGGAAACATGAAAGTCTCTGAAATATGCTTCTTCTATTCCCTGATCCTGGAGAAACCCATCCAACACATTAGATAGAGCTTCCACCTATCTTGAGGGGCCTGAGAGGCATCTGCTGAAGGTAGGGTGACAAGGGGAGGAGCTGGCCATGCTGATTTGTGTTTTCCACCCTCCAGAAAATGCCTGGGGAAATGCAGCACAAGTTAATAGAGCCTGGAGCTGTGCTAATTTAAGTTACTTCACTCTCTGAAGCAGAACCTCTACCTTAGAGATAGTTCGGAGGGCAACAGTAACAGGGGAAGTCCCTGCAAATATGGTTCCTCCAGGCCTAAATTGGAGCTGGTGAGGCTGCTCAGTAGGAGTAGAAAGGCAAGGGGCAACTGTTTGGGTGTCCCTTATGTCCAGTGGTTTCCCCTCTTCTGCCTCCTTCTTCCACTCACCTCCACATCCTCTGGTGGAAGAATTAATAGGAAGCTATGGGGTGAAATCATCACAATCAACAGCAAAACTTTGTTGACTTCAGCAGAGTCAGGATTTCATATCTGCAGCTGAAATCTGCAGCATTTCCTTTGCTCTGCATTATTTCTCCCCAAGGAGATTCTCATCTCTTTTATATGGATTTAACATGGGAGAAATTTAACTGATCTCAGTAATTACTTGTGATTTACACCAGAGTAAGTAATGTCAGAATCAGGTCCTAGATAGGCTTATGCAATATTAATAAGAGCATATAGGCTCTTTCTGGTCAGTACTGATAAGCCTCAGAGAACTGGATGCATTACATTTTCATAAAGCACATTATAAAAGGTGTAAAGGAAAGCAATATGATACAAGCTTTGGAAAATATAACCTGTAAGGGACAGTTCAAGGGAACCAGCCATGTTTGGTCTAGAGAAAAGAACCTACCTACAAATACATTCCGAGTGTTATAAAGACAGCTCAATTACAATCATTAGTCAGTATGAATTAGACTTAATGCCAATGGTGAAAATGTGGGTGAAGCTCTAGAACTAAAGCAAGATTTATTTTGAACTATTGAAGAATCTACCAAGAGAGGCTGTAGAATTACCTTCACTGAAGGTATTCAAGGCTAAACATGTCATTCATCTATCAGAAATGGCCTAGGGATAATGAGATTTGTCCTGCTACAGTGCAGGGATGAAAGCAATAGCGAAATATTCCTTCCAACCCTATAATTGTATGCTAGTTGTAACTATTGATATGTAATAAATTCTACATTTGAAATTCATGCCTTAATAATGAATATTTACCTCTGATAGTGCTTTCCATCAGAGCACTTTTAATAGGTCTCTGTGCATTATAATGATCCTTTTATAAATAGGAAAACTGAAGCACAGATAGGTGAAGTGACTTGTTCAAGGTTACACAGCGACTGAATAACACAGCTACATATAAAACCCATTTCTTTGGACTCCCTTGACCCCTCTCCACCAAAGGGCAACCTTACAGAGAAATTACACTTTGTCATAACTAAAGAACTTGGTCCCAAAGAAAGCCATGCCAATATGTTGCAAATAAACATGTCTGAGCATGCTGAGTACTAAAACCATTTATTTGTCTCATCAAGACAAATTGTTTCGTGACAGGTTACATTTTATTTTGGAATATCTGCTAGCACCTTAGCCAGAATTTTGCAAGCGTGCCATTTTTTCCAGTTGTGCAAAAATATAGTGCATTCTCCTGCGATCAGGAGGTGAAGCAGAAGTGAATCTCTTCCTTGGAGTAAAAACCTTTAAAATAATCACCATAGTTATGTCATAGTACAGAATACTGTATCGTTCAGGAAAAAGCACAATTTTCTAACCACCAGTAAATGATCAGCTTTATGTATAAGTTCTGTGCAGTGTGTCATAAAATGAAGTTCTAGGAGACATGCAAAGTTAATGGAGAGTAGGAGTCAAGACAATGACCACACTTCACCTTAAGCAGGTTGGGTGCATTGTCTGGCTTGCCAGCGGAAGTAGGACACCTCTAAGGGGTAGAGAGGCACGGATGTTGCTGTAGACTCAAAATAGGTCAGCATGGGGATGCTGACTCATCTCTCAGGTAACCAGAAGAGAGGCCAGATTATATAGGTGCAAGCCAGGCAGAGCAGCAAGGACTCCAGCTCTCCAATTTGCATGGTGCTGCATGGGAACAGGACTTTGAAAAGTGGGAAAAGAAGGAGGGAATACCCTCCCATCCAGTCCGTAAAGGCAGAGTGATAGAGCAGGAGGGTGGTATCAGAAGGGGAGGAGGGAAAGGAGCCAGTTAGTGAAACAGACAGCTCAAAGCTAAAGGATAGGGGATAGGGAGGAGGGAAACAGGAGCACTCCCTACAGATGGCAACCACTGTAGTAGGCAGGTTGTGGAAGAAGATGAGAGAGACCAGGTTTCAGGCTTTGCTTCAAGTCACAGCAGTGAGTAAGATTGGGACCAGGGGCTTCCCTCTGCCAGCAAGGCATAGCAGCAGTGCTAGAACAGGGAAGCGTGGGGGCCCTTGTCTCTTGGACAAGGGGCTGGACACCAGACTGAGGCTGGCAGATGCCAGGGTAATCTGTCTTTTATCAAAGGGTAAACTGAGGTAGATCCAAGGAAAACAAATATCTGTAGGTGAGCTGGCTACATTTGCAGGTGGGACATGCAGGAGAGAATTGATTCAGTGGCCTGAATCTGGGTAACCATTCAGCCTACTGATAAACATAAGAGCAGACAGATGATTGGAGATAGTTGAGGATGTCAGTCATTGGGGTACAGAAGACACCGTGTACTGCAGCACACATTCCTCTGTAACAGGTTTTGTTGGTGACCAGTTTTCCAGATCTTGAAATTAGGGTGACCAGACGTCCTGATTTTATCGGGACAGTCCTGATTTTAGGGGACTTGTCCTGCGTCCCGACCGTACATCGGTCGGGACGTCCTTTTGTCCCGATATTGAGACCACAGGAGGCCAGGCACCAGCACGCGGATTATTGCTTCTGCCTGGGGCAGTTCCACAGGAGCAAACTGGCCCCAGGCAGGCAGAGGCAGGGAGGTCTCCACGTTGCATGCTGCAGGGAAGGGGCTTGTAGGCAGTGGGCAGAGAACCCCCCGCCGCCCCCCCCCCCCGCAACTCAGCTCTGGCCGCCCCCCCTGCGCCTCCCCCAAGTGTCCCCCGGCGTCCCCTTGCTGCCCCCATGCACCTCGGTGGCCCTCAGACCCAAAGCGTCCCTGTGTCTCTCAGTGCAGCAACATGCTGCCTCCCTGCAGCAACTGCCGCCGTAGGGTCCTAGTGCCTGCTAGCGTGTCCTGCCAGTGACAGTGAGTGTGCTGCTGCTGCTGGGCTGGGGGGGACAGAAAAGGGGTCCCCCTCGCCCAGAGCTTGCTGCTGCCAGCAGGGAAAGGGCTGGGGGAGTCCTTCTTTCTGGCCCCAATCCCGGAGCCGCCTGCCTGCACCCAAACTCATCCCTAGCCCTGCGCCACCCCACAGCCCATACCCCCAGCCAGAGCTTTCCCCACACCGCACCCTCAACCCTTTACCCAAGCCCTGAGCCCCTCCAAAATCCCAAACCCCTCATCTCCAGCCCCAGCCAGAGCTTCCCCCCCACCACACCCTCAACCCTTTACCCAAGCCCTGAGCCCCTCCAACACCTCAAACACCTTATCACTAGTCGCAGCCAGAGTCCTGACCCCAGCACCCCAATCCTCTGCCCCATGCTACATTTCATTATTTGATATTCATTTAAAAAGTTTATAATAAGCAATGCTCCCGGAAAAGGCGGGGAGGGGCGCAAGGTAATTTTGCCTAGGGCACAAAATATCCTTGAACACCCCCTGCCCCCGCAACACTCTTCTCCCTCCCACCCACCCCCCGCTGCCACTTGCCCAATGTGTCCTGATATTTCACTCTTGTGATCTGGTCACCCTACTTGAAATTGCACAAAAATTAGTAAAATCTCTCAGAGCTCTGCAATGTTCACAAAGCCACTGACCTCTATGCTCCAGTAAAAACCATCATACCCCAAGGTTCCATACTGCTAGAAGCATCGATTTGGGTTATTTGCTGGCTCCTAGTGTAAGCTCCCAAAATCCATCCATCTGAAAACAAGACAATGAATCTGCAACAAAGCATGTGTCCGGGGTTGATAATAGCATTTTAGAATTGTAAAAGATAAAGAAAAGGATTATAATTTCCATCTGAGGAGAGATTAAAAAGACAGGGACTTTTCAGTTTGAAAAAGAGATGACTAAGAGGGGGTATATTTAAGGTCTATAAAATTGTTAATGGTGTGGAGATAAGTGTTATTTACTCCTTCATATAACGCAAGAACTAGGGGTCACCCAATGAAATTAATGGATAGCGGATTTAAAACAAATAAAAGGAAGTTCTACTTCACGCAACACACAGTGAACCTGTGGAACTCATTGCCAGGAGATGTTGTGAAGGTCAAAACTATAGTGGAGTGCAAAATTTTTTAGATAAGTTCACAGAACTTATCTAAAAAAGTTATTTTAAATTTAAATAAAAAGTTATCTAAAAAAGTTATTTTAAATTTGTGAAAGTCAAAGACTGATCAAGGAGACTAGGGCTGAATCTATAAACCTACAGAAAGGTGGCGAGCCTGGAGCCTGCTCAGTGCAGGCTTTCAGGGAATAAGTGGCAATAAGTCCAGGAAGGATGGGCCTCTCCCTATGCACAGGAACAGTAGTCCTCTGACAGCATATCAGTTGATTACATGTTGAGATGGAGACTGACAAGGTTGAGGCTCCCAGCACATGAACTTGGTTCCTACTCATTCAGGACTGCTGGAGCAATGGCACGGCTGGATGTGAGAGCTAGAGCAATTCAGGCAACTGACTGTTGGCATTCTGAAGTGTTCAGATCATATGTGAGACCTACACATGGGGAAATCAGTGTTAATTTTTCATTGTGTTTTTATTCCATGTGCAGGAAGATGGGCCAAGCAGATAGTGGTGTGGATCTGTGGGCACAGTATTGTTTACTGGGTGTATAGGCAGGCTTCCAGATTGTCTGAGGGTTCACAACTGGGGTTTGGTGATGAAGCAGTCCTGAGATGACACAGAAAGAAGGGCTTGTTATGGACCAGCTGATGCCCCTGCTCTACACTGTGGGGGTCCATGCGTGAGCACCAGATATAATTGTGGTGGACCTTGGGGAAAGTTATTTGGGCATGTTTAAAGGGGTAGCCTTAATGCGTAGTCCATCTTAGTTCTTGGCACTTTTCCCAGGTATAAAAATTGTATTCACATGCTGCAACACAAGGTGTGGACGGAGCTGTGAAGATCCCTCTGGCTGACAAAGCTAGGAGATATGTGAAGAAGGAGGTGGCCAAATTCATGTTGGGGCAGGGGGTCATAGAAAGGTTGGTAATTTCACAACCAGCATAGCACATGGGGCACCAAAATTATTCAGGAAGGATAGGGTTCACCCTTAGAGGTGGACATGTTTTTGGTTGATATTAAAGGGGGCATTAGGAAGTGTCTGGGAACCCAGATGGGTATAGGGAACGGTGGGAGAGGCAGCCAAGCTAATTGCTGGTGCCTCCTTGCGGCAGATGGCCAGTGCGGGTGCTCCATAGGAAAGGGATACCGTGATCAGATAAATGGTGTGTTTAAGGAATGGAAAACAAGGGGGTTACAGCCTCTTTTCAACCCACCATAACCTGCACTTAAGGGGTTGGGAGATGGCAAAGTCCCAGCAGCAGGTTGGCAGGAAACCAGGCTAGGAAGAGTGAGGAGCTGGCAGAAGCCTTGGGTAGGTATTGAAATGATCATGGAATTACCTGCGCTGTACCCTTATCTGCCAGGTACTCTCAGACAGTTAGTAATAAATTTGTGGCCTAATCCAGAGCCAGTGTCTCCTGTACTTCAGGTGAATGGAAGTACACAGTAATTGTCCAGCTAAACCTGAACAGCATAGAATCAGAACTGGAAGGGGCCTCGAGATGTCATCTAGTCTAGTCTGCTGGGGGAACATATCTGGATAAATTGAGAGTTCTGACAACCAAGAGGGCACTGAATAAGCAGCGGGGCTTGGGAGAGGTAAAATGTCAGATTACCACTTAATATATTTATTAAAGGAATGCACATTTATTAAAAAGTAGATGACAAAATAATCAGGTTGCTAGGAAATTCTAGTTCACACAAAGCACGTTGAATACAGAACCATAGGCAATCCGAGTAGTCAGCTACAATACAGCGAAGAACTCTGTCACTATGTGTAACTTTCCAAGGAGCAAGATGTGCAGGTAATCATTTTTCTGACTCTTCATCCAGAGTAAGCACTTGTTAAATGTAGCATCTACTTCAGATGGAGTGCTGATCCAAAGGTGCTGCTACCTTTGACTCTTCATTGTCCTCTTCAACTGAGTCTATGAGCTTCATGTTATTCCGGCAATGTTAACAATATCTTTGCCTAACAGCTCACCACAACCCTCATCCTGAGCCTCACAGTTTATCCATTCCTGGATGGCATCTGGTTCCAAATATGTCTGCTCAGCAGTTACATGCAGATCATTTGTTGCCTCAGTTTCCTGAGATACTGTAAATGGCTCAGGTTTGGGTTCATGTAGGATCTCTGATTTTTCCACAAAACATGGCTACTGTTTCCTGTCAAAACTTAGACTACAATTCAGCCAATAAGTAAGAGGCATCTTTTATAGATAGCTTCTTAACTGAACCTGCAGAGTCAGCTGCTCATTTTCTTTGTCAAGGATATTAGCCAACAGTTTAGCACTGTACACATATTTAAAGGGTTGATAGAATTCCCTGTTCCCATAGGATGGAATTTGGAGGCTGTGTTGGCAGGCAAAAATGAACACCAGATATTACCACTGATGGAAGTGGATCAGCAGCAAGGTAGGTATCTGCATGGACTTTAATGAGACTAGCATGCTGCATGAGTTTAATGACCACAAATGCATTTAGACAGCTGGCACAAATTTTGAAATGTAGTTTCAGTTACGATCAATGGAAAGATAAGCTTAATGGCAGGTTAACAAACAATGACAGCTTTCTTTCAGCCAGCCACACAGACATGTCTCAGTGACAGCTGGAAAAAGTATTCTCCATTGCTTGTCTCCAACTGTTACACAGGGTTGCTAGGCGCTATTGAAGAGCTGTTTCATTTCACATAGAGATGAAATAGTGATGGGTCAAACAACTCGTATTATATATAATACAGTATAACCAAGGAGCTCCAGTCACAGACCAGGACTCCGTTGTGTTAGGTGCTCTACAAACTCACACAGAGGGAGACTATAACTCCTAAGCACAGGGGCTAAGTATAAGAAACAAGTGGACAGGGGAGCACAAAGAAACAATTAGACAATACTAGTGCTTCTCAACACAGGAAATCACAAAATCCTATGCACTGATTCCTACATTGCTCAGTAATAATTCCCATTAATGAAAGCTGTGATAGTAGTTAAGTAAGTATTTTGTCCATAACAAATACATGTTATTACTTTATCTTCAGTGCCGAGTTCAACAGGAACCAGAAATAAAGACAACTAAAATTATTGTAAAACTTATCCAAAGAGTTATTAGCACTTTTAAAACACTAACAAATACTTGCTTTGTGAAATTGAATTGTCATATGTATTTCAATTAATCAAATTCTGATAGCCCCCCTCCCAAAATAGGGATTTGGATTCCATGTATTGAATGATTTATCCAAATGGCATCCCCTTGCCTTTCCTAACCTTGGGGTTTTGAGAAAGGTGGGACTTAAATCTGAACCAAAACCAGCCCTGTTTTTCCTCTACCTGACATACAATGCATACAATTGTTCACCTTATGTGATCAATACGTTCTGTATTTATGTCAGGGTAACCTGAGTAATATGAAAAAGATGAGTCTTAATCTTGAGAGTGGTTAGAGAAACATTTAGAAATGTTTCTCACCAATTACTGTGGCCTCCCAGGTCAGTCAACCTCTGTAGGAACAGATCGCTCGCTTATGTTCATGTAATACAGTATGTTATATAATCTGTCTTCTGATTTCAATTGTAACTGGGGGAATGGTTGTGTGTACTCTAATTATATTGCTGCTTGTGTAATTTTTTCAATAGTTACTGTCAACCAGGCCCTTGTTCATCTGTTTTAAACAAATGAATATTATGTTTATTTTAATCACATTTGTCTTTATAATTGATGAGTTGATTTTAAATAGTTCTAGGAGAGAAAAATGTTTAAATAGTAGTACTTAATAATAATGTTATGATGTAGTAGTACCTAGAAGCCAACATTGTACTGGTTTCGTACAAACATAGTAAATGTGCTGTTAACGAGATAAGGATCTGAATAACCCAACATAGATGACATCTAGAAAACCTTTATTGCTCAGATTTTGATATATCTGTAACTTGAACTCTATAGCAATGATTGCATTGTTCTTAAAACATAAAAACAGTGTTATAAATTCCCAAAATAAGGATGCACAATGGAACTCAGCCTTATTATAGCTGTAAAAGCAAATAATAAATTATCAGAGAGACAAGCACATTATTTCCATTTTGGTATGGATTTCAGTGCATGTGAAAACATAACGGTCATTTAGCTAATGCTTCTGTAATCAAACCATTTCTCAGAATGTTTGCCTATGAATTCACATTTCTCCCACATGAGAACATGGTTCTTGACTAATAGAAATAGCTACATTTGCTGACTTAGCCTCTTATTGTTTTACCTTATGACAGCAAAAATGTGTAATTATTTTTTATTTATCCAGCACTTGTCCTGGGCTGTTGACATGCCATATAATGTAAAATATGAACTAGCTAGTCAAAAAAGAAAGTAATGTGTGTGAAAAATGTCTTTTTAGCTCCTATCAAAAAGTATTTTAAAGTTCCAATATTTTCAACCTGCAGTAAAACTGGTCAAAAAGGGCACTACTTTTTATAAAAATGTTTGCAAAACACATTAGCCCTTTCTTGCCAAAGTATTCAAAATTCATTTTTTTTTAACCAGATGCAATAAGAACTATTATAAAATTAAAAATTCAGTCCACTGCTTCAGTTATAACAGTAAACCACCAGTTGCCCAAACTCCACTCATTCAAAACCAGGGCATAGAACTCCAGTGAAAGATAAGAAGTCCCACTATCCCAAAAGGCAATGAACAAAGGTGAGCTTTGAAGCATGTCCAGGAAGTTAACAAATACAGGCTTTGGCTGATGAAGAAAGGGGAAGTCAATTCCTGAGAACAGGTTCCCCCACAGAAAACAACCTGCCAATAGTTCTCTCTCAAGTGGGCTTCTGATCATATATAGTGAAGACAATGAACAGGATTATGAGTTCATTTTTGAGGGTACTGGAAATGTGCCAGTATGAGTTCTGTGCAGAATAATCACAGAGAACTCAAAGACACGTAAAACTTCCTTGGTTTAGAGTTTTATTATAAACTGGGAATTCAACCCACATTAACTGGACAACTCACACAATTTGTGTGAACCTGGGCCATGCAGAATTTGTGGGTTTGCGTGGTTTTGGCGTGAAACTAGGCAAAACTTACATTTTGCTTTGAGTTCTGGATCCCAGTTGAATCCAAACTGAAAAGCGTAATTCAGTGAACAGAAAGCTAAGTAGGTCAAAGCTAAAGAAAATGTGTAAAACTACAAACTTTTTCATAGCCACAATAGCACCTCTTGTACACATCATTCATTGCTAAACTTAGATTTGAGAAGAAGCTGTCTGAGCCCTTGTCTATATGAGGAAATTGTACTGATTTAATTAAATTGGTTTATAAATGGGATTGGTTGAATTGTCATAACCCATTGTGTGGACAATCTTATTTCAATTTCAGAGAGAGTGTCTTATATTAACTTCATAGACGCTGAAACTAGGCATGCTTCTATACTCCCTGCTTTGTAATAGTAATAACATCCCAAATATATAGTTTCTGCCTTCAGCACTCCCACTATTAAAATTATTCCGTCACCACTGACTGACTTAGCTAAAGTTGCTAAGGAATCAACTTAAACGAAATTCATGAGAGAAATTTAAATTGCAAAAGAAGTGTCAATATAAGAGGATTGTACAAATTTAACAAAATCGGATTCTAAACTGATTTAGTTAATTGATACAATTTTCTCATGTAGTCAAGGCCTGAGTAACAAGCAGCAGTGAAACTGGAGTGTATTTTTTCCATATAAAATAAAGAAATATATGGAAACAGATTCTTCCGTGTCTGGCATTTTGTGTAGTCACCTCAGCAAAGTACATACAATATGGCAATCAAATCCTATGATATCAAAAAGGCAAGATTTTACACACACTTTGAACTTATCTTTCACAGGTGGAAAAGAAGAGACAAGGTACAAGATAGCATGACTCTAATTCTCTGCTATTGAGAAATAAGTATCAAGTTCCCAGTTATGGTAAAAAGACTTTCTAAAATAACTACCTAGACACAGGAAGAGGATGATTTACTTGCCAGAGAGCTTCAACAGATTAGAACAATCTCAGATATCAGAACTGCAGAGAAAGCAAAGGAACGAGTAGTAAGTTAACAGAGCTGAGGGTGTCAGCTAAAGCTATCCTAGAGAAGCCTCAAGTGTAACAGCCAGAGAAACTAAAAGAATGAGTATTTGTATACAGTGCTTTGGGTTGATATGGATTCAGTTTCTTGCTTTCCTCCAGGATGCTCGGTATAGTATTGTGACCTCAGAGAGTTGGGGAAGGGTATATTTAGCTCTGCCAGCCAGTAGTTAGTTACAATAGTCAGTATATGTGATGACAAAGGCATTATTTTTGCAGATCTGAATTTTGCAGATCAAATTATTTCAATGTCTTAATCCAAGATATTTATGCCTGTATCTGTAATTTTCACTCCACGCATCTGAAGTGGGTTTTTTAACCATAAATTCTGTTTAGTCTTTAAGGTCTTTAAAAACTCCTCATTGTTTTAATCCAAGATGAATTTCAGATAAGTTACTAAAAATGGAAAGAAGTATTACTGTATTCATTTGTCTGGTGTGAAAGTTTAAAGGTAGAGCAAAATCAAATCTATCCCTAAGGTTTACTTTAGAGGACCCTGTTTGTATTGATTATAACCCTCTAAGAAAAGGGGACTCAAAACAATTTTTCAAGGCTGATAGAATGCCAACCCACTAATTTGCATTAAGGTCAAGCTATTATCCATTCTTGAACACTTTGCTTAATCCCATATTGACTCTAAGAGAGTGTCTGCCTGCCAAAGAAACATTTAAAAAACAGTAAGAGTGTATTGTCTGCATGCTAATACTATCTAAGACCCTAAGGGGACATAATATCTACTAATGCAATTGTGTAGACACAGAACACTACAAGGTCAAGAATTTATTTGCAGTCTTTGTAAGATAAAGCAACAGTTAACTAACAAGAGAAAAGGATTTGTTAAAGGGCAACTGATCTGCTGTAGAAACATTATAATGTGAACAAATGCAGTAGGTGAAGCCTAATGAATAAGCAGATTATTCCAGTGAAATCAGTAGCATTAAATGCAGAAGGAACTTCAGAAAATAATGTGAAAATATCACTTCAGAACATCTTAAAGTGCCATCAACAATATATAATGTTGCAATTGCAAAGTGATTTAAGCGTGGATGCATATTTAGGAAGACAAGTATTATTCAAAGCTGAGATCAAGAAGTACAACTTGTTCACAGATCTTGGATATAAATACTTTGAGAGAGGAGTTTGGAGAGGCTCAGTTAACACAGCAAAAGGTTCTTTTAAAATAGACAAAATAGAAGATTTAAAGGTCAAGGACACAACGTACAACAGTCACAGAAGTAATATTTATGTTAATGAAAACAGAAAGCTCAAGGAGACACACTCAGATACAATGGTGATAAGCATGATATAGATACCTAGACAGATATATAAACATTGCAGCTTTATTTTTAAAGTGTTGCATCAGAGGTGACATTTTTTATTGTAAAACTTGAGATGTAGAAAAAATTTCAGCCCAGAATGTTTATACTTCCTTCACTAATAAACCAGAATCTTTAACTCACCCTGTATGTTTCAGATTAATGGTCATGCACTCCCCCATTAACATGCTGGCTATGTCTTCACTTGGAGTAGGTTTCCCAGCTTGAATAAACTTACTGGTGTTAGGTCTCATAAAGCTAGCATGCTAAAAATAATACTTTAGCTTGCAGTGAGTACCAGCATGGGCTAGCCACCCTGACTATGTAAATTCATTTTTTATGATGAATTATAATTGCATTTGAAAAAAGGAGCAATTTTTATAACTATCTCACCAGAATTTGTTTGCCTACTCATGTGTGGTCTTCAGATGAAATGAGTTGTTATTGCAAAATCCATTCGGCCCATCTTTGGTGGCTGTCCTGGTGGAATCTAAAGATTCCATAGCACCTTTATAAAAAAATAAAGACCAAAGTCTGGCCAGCAATCCCTTTCAGTGAAACAGGTGCTAAGGTCCAAAGGTGTATATATAATGTCTACCGTTAAGTGCATGAGGCACATTTATAGGCATGGGGCCTGACACAGCTCCCTCTGAGATATATGCAAAGACTCCAGTTAACTTAAACAGGTATGCAGCTGACAGTCACTGCAAAGTACTGAGCTGCACTGTAGTTACTGCACTGCACTGTACTTCTGAACTGGGATTCTGTCTACAGTACTACTCATGGTACAGCAACATGATACTATAAACAAGAAAGCCCCTCTCAATGCACTAACCAATATACCTGTGCTGGCACACCAGAACCATGCTAGGGATAGACCTGGTGCAATTTTCTCCCTCCTTGGAGCAATGTGGGAACAGGGTGGAAACTGTGTCCTTCACATGCTTCCCCAGGGGCAGCACACAACCATGCTGCCTTTGTTTTGGGTCTCGTGGCAAAGCCATGATTCAGCTTTATACTATTACCGCTTACTGACACTGTTGTTTAAAGAACAATGTTTAAAGACAACAATGTTTAAAGACAATTGTTAAACAATTGTTTAAAGAACAATGATGGCTCAACCACCTTGCCCATGGGTCTGGAAAAGTAATCTTTTACCTGAGCCCTCCAAACTGTAAGGTTCAGATCATTTCTGGTCATTAAAAGTTCCCTGGCCCTTTTGGCAAGAGTAGACATGTTATTTCCTCTAATTTTCTGGTTGTACTCTAGCAGGGGTAATTATACTGTACCCAACTAAGTTTCCTCTTGTGATTTCAATTGGATACCTGAACCTTCTTTACTTTGAAAATGTTGAATAGTGCATTTGTGTTCCGTTAAACATCCATTCTTTAACTAAACATATGGCTCTTCTGGTTCTTCTAACATGTTGCAAATTTCCTGGTACTGAGACGTTGTGCAGTATGTTATGTTTCAGTCAAGAAGACATTTGGAAAATAGGAGAAAACTATAAGTGGGCATCAACTTGTTTCAATCATTTCAAAATATTTCATTTCAATCTCAATCTTTTTTTAAATCTCTCTCTTTTTTTTTTTAGTTTAAATTTACTCACGTTTTGAAATGGAAAGCCATTGCTGGGAGGGAAGCCATGTTTAGGCCTGATACAACCCTGCTGTGAATTTTAAGAGTCTGTGCTGATAAAGTTTAGCAGCATAAGTAGAACTGTACATCTGTAAGAAACTGCAGTTTGTGTTTGTGAGGAAAATAAGAGCTGAAGTGGCCACAGAGCCTGAAGACACTGGTCTGAATTAACACAAAATATGTACTGATGGAGGTGGAGAACTGAGATGGAAATGAGAGACTAGGACATGTCTACACTAGCAATTATGTTGGCAAAACTTGTCCCTCAAGGGTGTGAAAAAACACCCACGTCTCTGAGTGACATAAGTGTTGCTGGTACAGGCGTTCATGTGCACAGTGCTATGTCACCAGAAACGCTCTCCTGCTGGCATAGCTACCTTCGGTCATTGAGCTACTTTTATTATGTTGATGGGAAAGCTCTCTCCCGTGCGCACAAAGCAGCTACATGTGGCACAACTGTTTGAGTGCTGTTGTAAGCTTTAAGTGTAGACATGGCCTAATACAGATGTAGAAGAAAAGATGATAAATTATAAATAAGTTCTGTGTAACAAAGTGTCAGGATTGCCTCCTCACTCTGAACTCTAGGGTACAGATGTGGGGACCCGCATGAAAAAAGAAATAACACCCCCAAGCTTATTTTACCAGCTTGGGTTAAAATGTTTTTCCCCAGAACACAACTTCTTCTGTATCTGGACCTGGTACACTGCCACCACCAAACTAGGTCTAGGGTAGTTCGGGACCCTTCTTTCCCTTTCCACTAATGCCCCAAACTTCTTCTTTCCCTGAGAAGCTTGAGAGAAAAAACAAACAAACCTCGCCTGCTCCTGCGAGACATGCCTGATCCAAAACCAGGATCTTACACAATGAAAAACAAGCAGTCAGCTTCTTAAAAGAAAGATTTTAATAAAAGTAAAAAATAAAGGAATAAATCTCTTATAACCATCAATAGAACAGCATTTACCATAATCAACGAAAGGATTCAGAAACCAAACCTCTCCCCTGAGGCAATTTTCTCCCACTGTTGAGATCTCTGCTGAAGCTTACAATCTCAAGAAGCACCCAGCCAACACTCACCACTGAGAACCCTCCAAGTGATAAAAAGAAGGTAAACTTACTGACTACAGTTCTTGATAGAATCTTATAGTTACAGTGAAAGACATAGCTGTGTTCATCCCATAGCCGAGGTGAACAGAGAGAGACCCAGAGAGAAACTGAAACTTAAAATCCTTTGTCTCCTGAGGAATTTCTCATTGGTCAGTTGTCTACCTCTCAGGTTACCTTTAGCTTAACCCCTTACAGGTAAACACTAATTCTAGGTTACTTCACACTTATGACACAAAGTAGTGAATTATCCAGTCCTGGAGGCAACTGCATGGTGAGACTGCGCTGATTAACTTTCTATTTGTGAGTAATTGATGTTAGCCCCATCTGCTGAATAAGTGACTCTCTCTATCCAAGAACAAAAAAACTGATTTTTTTCATTCTGAAAATGCCAAATCATTCCAATTTTGAAACTTTTGTCCTATATTTTTTGGGATCAGGAGATTCAAATTCAATTCTGTTTTGCAAATGAAAAACGGCTAATATATTTTTTGCTGTTTGAATGTTCTTGATTAATTAGTTCAAAGAGAAGATTCATGAAACACAGTGTACAACTCCCTTGTTTCTATTAATGGACATTCAAACTACATCTGCCTCATTATCAGAGCTGATGAAACTGAGCAAGGAAGAAGAAAATATCATCCTTGGTATGTCTGCTGTAGTGGGGGATTTTTGTTTTGTCATTCTGAATGATCAGTGGATGCGGAGAGCAAGAGCCTCTCTAAAAGGATCATATTATCATATTGTAATCATATTATAATGATTAACCATACATCAGTGTTAAAGCTGTGTTTTTCATCCTGGACCCTCTGAAAAGCGTGTGTAATTGCTGCTAACTCAGTTGCAGTTTTCAGATCATTGTGATGAAAAAGTAGATTCTTCTGGGTATTTGCCACATTAGTGCTTCAGTAGCATGAATTCTCTTAAATGCTGATTTGTAAAATGAAAACTTCTGCAAGTGAACTGTAAGAATTTAGCCCCACATTTTACATAATATACAGACTGCAGGCTGGTTTCTACTCTATTTTTGTATTGTATCACTTCATGTCATTATCCACAATAAGAGATTGTATCATCTGGTGGGCAGTTTCCCTAATTGTGCTATCGAGGCTCTGGAACTCATGTGTCATGTGTTGTGTGACAGAGTGTTTACCACTGGATTTTATCTCCCTGGGTGGTAAGAGGATTAGTTTAGGTTTATATAATTTCCTTGGATTCATACAGGCTATTGGAATGAAGACAGTTATGGTGAATTCTAAATTTCTTAAGTAAAATGGCTTATTTTCCAGGTCTTTAAATGTCCAAATAAATGCTCCTTAAAACTGGGTAAAGGGCACACGTGCTACGTCACTACTTTTGGAAATCTTAATGTCACTACAGAACTTACATACAAACATTGATGGTTTTCATCTCCCTGCTTTTTCTTCTTTGCTGACCTACTCTTGGAGGAAAAAAGATTCTCCCTCTTATTAGAACACGACTGTCACCTCTAAGATCTCCTTACTCATTGTTTGGGAAAGCTCTCTCCATTTCACCACATTTATATTACATTTGGCTCTAACCATTGCTACTGTTCATTCACTTCCATGAGCACTAAGTTTACCAAAATATTTTGAGACTGAGTTATTTACATCTAGGGCACTGGAAACAATCCAACCCACATAAGTAAAGATTACAAGTTACTGGTACCACCGGATGTCTGTTCAGTAATATGCAGTCTGTGAAGTGAGATGGTCTTAGTTTTGTACCATTTGGACAAGTGCCTACCCCACAAAACCACTCTCCAAAAATCCAAAAATTGACACCCATAGTGGCAGAGTCAGCAGAGACACCAAAACTGAAATAGGCAGAAAGACTACCTTCTAACATCAGTGGTTCATCTAGGTCAAGGCTGTGCTCTGGGTACATATACATGCTTTGATTGTCAATGGGGATCAAACGCAGCATCAAACATACTAGCCTCTACCACCATACTAGCCTCCTTAATCTCCTGAGTTAAAGGAGACCTCCGTTAGTCCTGGGAAGTAGAGGGCTGTATAGCCACTGGGATAGGAGGAGTCGTGATCACATGCACTAAGCTAGCATACTATTGCATATTGCTGAGGGATGCTTGCAATGCAGCTTCTGCTGCCTATATGGTACCTGTTAAGATGATCAGAGGGCTTTGATTTCCTGTTTCACCGGTAACATTTTTTAACATTTTTAAGAAAGAAAATTAAAAAGACACATAAAATTGGTGAATGTAGAATTAATCCTCACTTTAATCTGCACACATATTCATTATTATTATTAGCGCTGACTAGAGAAATGCTGAAGAAACATTTTTTTCAACCAGAATTTGTTGATTTGTCAAAATCAGAATATTTAGTGGAAACTGATTTCGGTCAAGTTCTTTCAGACACCAGGTATTATTCTAATGGAACCCTGTCTGCTGGGATGTTTCTGATAGAGATCGCACGGTTTTCTGCCAGCTTGCTGCCTGCCCAGCTCCTCAGCAGCCAGGGCTTCCAGGTCCGCAGCTTTGTGGCAGTCTGCCTGGTAGTCTCCATTCCCTTTCATGGAAAATTTCAAAATTGTGGGTTTTCATTCCAATTATGAAAATTTGAATTTTGATTTTGAAATAGCAAAATGATCAGTGAAACAGAATGATCTTTTTTTGCCCAGCTCTATTTTATATTTATATTATGGCAGTAACCAGAGGCTCCTATCAGGATCAGGTCTTATAGCATTGGTTGCTGTACAAACATAAAGTAAGAGACAGTACCTGCCCCAAAGAGCTTGAAATCCTGGTGAATACCCATTAAAGGAGCATAAGCCCCTCGTGAGCTATCCACATTGCATAGTTGCATTCCAAGTGGGGACAACAGCCTAGGGTTGGGATGGAGAGAGCAGACCCTTGATTCTCCACCCCACTCCCCATTCAAATGCACTGGCCAACATGTTTATGTCATTGCAAAGCAGGAAGTAATCTCTGCCAGATATAGGGTAGTGCAAATTACTCTAGGAGACAAGGGAAACCAGAGAACAGACTGTGACTCTGGGTTAGTCCATGCTGCAATAAGAGGCAGAGCTCAAGTAGGCATACCCATGCTAATTTAATGTAGCTAGCACAGTAAAAATAGCAGTGAAGAGAAGGACGTTGGCACAGCCTAGGTATGAAAATATATTCCAAGGATTTTCCAGGTAGGCTAGTAGAGTTGAGACTGAAGACCATGCATGCTACCATTTTTGTAGTATTGCATACTATTTTTGTAGTCACACTAGCTAAATTAAAGCCATTGTGAACATGCCTACAAAGGCTGAATCATACCTCCAATTGCAGTGTAGACAGCCTCTGAGGCAGTCTGGTCTCCACTCTGTTCTTGGTGAACCAAAACTATGTCCTGGTCCTTATTTAAGTCTTATAGTAAGGCCACAGCATAACCCTAGGAAGCATTTATGAGTGCATGTTCCTGCATTTTTCCTGACCACTTTAGGATCATTATAACTTTATGTATCCTGCCTCTTCACAGGAACAGAATCGGCAGCGAGAGAGTAAAAGAACAGTACAATCAGAAAGTACGCACCTGAAATAGCAAAGAATCCTCATGCCTTAAGCTTCTTGTGAGCTGGTCACCTTTCTGAAAAGATAAGATTTAACGTCTGTTACAGACATTGTTTTGGAAAACCTGACATTTGTCTGGGTCTCGAGAAGTGAAAATAAAAAATAAGATACTTTTAGTGTGGGCAGAATGTAGGCAGCAAAGTTAAAAATACAAAATTATTTGGACATTTTTAAAGAATAAGAAAAACAGAAGGATGGCTGTTCAAAGTCAACTCTTTCAAACTCACAGAAGTCCTGAACTGAAATTGACAGTCAGCCTTATTAGCTATTGCTGAAAGCATTAAGGAAAACTAAAATATAGAACAAAAAATGTAACATAAAAAACCCCAGTAAGCTTGCCCATTGCTCACTGCCAATCTCCCTCCTCTCTACTTCAAGTCCCTTTACTTAAATTTCATATCAAACTCAAACGTTTTGTCCTCCTTTCAAGGTCCTATACATCATTCCGCCCCTTTTTGTACCTCTGACCCTGTTTTCTTTTGCATGCCCTCATTCCTATTCCATTTCACTGAGGGGCATCAAAGAAACTATGTCATTTGTTTCTCCCACTTCCCTCCTTTATGATATATTTCATGCAGCTCCCTTTGCATGGAACAACCCACCTCCCTTCCAATCCCCACTCTCCCCCAAATCCCACTTCCCATGCTACAACCCTCTCTTCATTGAAATCCCTTCTATAAGCATATTCCCATCTAATTGCCAGCAGACTCAAGGATTTAAAAGAAACATCAAGATGGGCATGTGCCTAAACCATGCCACAATTAATATTATTATTACTCTTGTCCTATCTTCCCCATTCCATGTTTTTGCTTTTTCCTCACTTACATATACTTTTAAATGCAGATAGTAAACCCCTGCAGAGATTACATTTTCTATGAAGCACCTACCAAACTTTTGGGTATGAAATATAAATAGTGAATTCTATGTTACCTCCTACTACAGTGTTTGGATTTATTTTAAGGCTACTTGTCATTTTCTTAAAATTCATCCAGTTTTAATGTACTGAGTTAAGTTTAAGATTCAATTTTTAACCTTCATATTTCCAACTTCTCTTCTCTGTTCATATAGGAGCTTAATGCTTAGTAAGTGTGCTACTTTCCCAAGTATTGGTACTCTATAACCTTCATGTTCATCTGAGAATGACAAAAAGTAATGTTTGATAGGCTACTTCCAAAAACCTGGTATACTTAGCATTTCTGCTCATTTCTATAACTAATTGAAAACTTCTGCAAAGGGACTAGTGAAAAACAAACAAATTCTAACATCTTCATAAATCCACCATGTTCAATGTTTTAATCCTTTTAATCTGATTGGTATGGAGCTTACCTTGAAGCTGGCATTTATATCCTTAGGCTTTTCTGGTGCCCCAGGCAAACTTTCTTTGAACACTCTCCCTTGCACCTGGGTGTTATGATTTAACGACAAAGTACTTTCAATTCTATCTGTTTTAGGCAGCATAAAAGAAACAGATGGCTGGGCCTTAAGCTCATTGTGATAGAATCAGCCAACCCTACTGCAATACTATAAAACTTAGGCCTTGGTTACACTGGCACTTTATAGCGCTATAAAGCCTCCAGGAGCGCTATAACTTACTACCCGTCCAGACTGGCGAGGCATGCAGAGCGCTATAAACCCACAGTTATAGCGTTGCTGGTAATCCTCCCTTCCCAGAGGATTAACAGCTATTGCGTGTTCCGTGTTCTGTCTTATCTCAAGTGTGAATGAGTATTGACACAGATAGCGCAACAAGTGATCTCTGGGGACGCCCCGAGCCATTTAAGGCAATTGACGTCTCTTCCCTTTGTTTTGAACTCCGGCAGGACAAATGCAGAAGTATGTTTTCAGAGTTTCTCTCTTAACTTGGCAGATAAGCAGTGCAAATATTTAGGGAGGGAGCCTGACTGAAATACAGAGCCTGCCTAGTCTTCTCTGTCAAAGAACGCTTACTGACAGGCTCTCAGAAGGACAAACTCTCTCCCTCCGCATACACACAACACATTCCCCCTCACCCCCCTTGTTTGAAAAGCATGTTGGACCCAGCTGAATGCTGGGATAGCTGCCCATAATGCACCATTCCTGTGCCGCTGCAAGTGCCAGAAATGTGGCCACGCTACACTGCTGGCAGGTATCAGTGTGGCCACACTATAGCGCTATCCCTATAGCTGTATATGAAGACAGCTATAACCAATACCGCTATAACCTGTAAGTGTAACCCATGCCCTCAGTAAAAAATCATGTCTATCTGGTAACTTCACAGTTGTTTCTCTGGTGCACATCATGCCAATGAATTTCATGGAAATGGTGGGAACAGAACTCAGTTTTCCAGCTTCAAAAACACCCATCATTATCACTATGCTAAGAGACTGTGTATTTAGCCTGTAGCAATATGGAGCCTATGACACATAAAATTAAGAAGTTCTGCTTGTCTCTACTATACACATAATATACATCCATAATAATAAGTTTGCTGCAGTTTTTGGTAAAAGTCTTGGAACACAAGAACCTCAAACCTCATGGACAGAGAATAACCAATGTAAACATGCTGAAATGTATCCTTTCCTAAAATCCCTCCACTAGAAGAAGAAAACAGCAGGGCTGTTGTTTAGTTTTGAAAGGCTTTTAAGGTCACCCATTGGCTTTTCCTTCCTCTGCAGCAATTGGCACAGCTATGGAAGCACAATTTGGACAGTTGATCCACTATTAGGCATTTATTTGATCAACTGCCAGTCTCCCCAGCCAGGAATGAGGGCCTCATTCATTCATTTTGCCCTAAAGTTGTTCCACAAGAACATTGCTGTAAGAAAAGTTAAATGCAAAAGAGGTTTATGTACTTTAACAACCTATAGAATGTATTAACAGTCAAACTTGAGACCCACATCAGCCTGAAACTGGATAATCCTTCAATATAGACTTACGGGAGAGAGAGGGAATAGCAGCATCCTGTAAAATGTTTAGCAGAGAAAAAAAAATTGGCTCAATTCACTTCTGCAGGCTGCACACAATTAAAAGCTGCATATCTACTCTGCTATTAAGCCCACAGCGTGAGGAAATAATGTGAGTACTTATTACATATTTGTATTATAGTAGCACCTAGAGAACCAATTCAGGATCAAGACTTCCTGTACCAGGTGCTACAACAAACCCAAAATAATAGACAGTCTCTGTCCAAAAGAGCTTACCTGACAACAAAGACAATCTAGAGAAAGAGAACACAACATGTGAGGACACCGAGGAGTGTGATGATTGGTAAAACATTATATTAGTGGGGGGGAAGATCTGAGGGGGATAGTTTTCTATTTTTTAAAATGGGTTCTGTGGCTTTTCAGCCAATTGTTTTTTCACATAATCTTTCCATGTCTGCAGATTAATCTTCACAGGGGATGATTAGTTCCATAAGTATCAATATATTTTCCACTCTTTATTCTCATTGAGGGATGTTATACTGTATTTAGAAATTTGCCTTGTGCATTTAGTTAATTTTACAATTTATTTTTAAAAGCTATTGTCTTTATAGACAATATATACTCAAATTTTTAAAAAAATTGTTCTCACCTACTATGAGAGGGTTACAAGCATTCTCTTGCAGTATGTCTGTATATCAGAATACACTAAGGAAAGCAAAAACGCAATTCTGTTCTGATTTCCTCTAACGGATTATGATCACAAATTGCAAAATTGCATATAACTTTTAGTCTTTATGCTATTTTCCTCACAGACTTCCTTATTTTATTGGCTTCTGACTGATGTTCATGAGGACTCGTGATCACTGAGGTTGTCTCTGATCTTAGGAGGGTAGCCAAACTGGAAGCAAACTGGGAGCAAAAGCACTGGGCTTGTTGTCTGGAACAAGAGCACTGGTCTTGCATCATTAACAGGGATCAGCTACCCTATGACAGCTGGACTTCACAGCTGAACTTTACATTCCATTATGAACCATGCCCATATGACATCATCTCCTCTTACCAAGTGGGGAGATTGGTACACCATGCCCAATCAGAGAGCCTAGCCTATAGGGGGAATGAGAATACAATAAACCCAAACTGTCATGAGGCACTGTGGCAGCATTTCACAATAAAAATGTTTCCGTTTTCTGCCAAAATATTTTGGGTTTTGACTGAAACATTCCACCCTAAAATCAGTGTCTGCTGAATGGGCTTCTTTATAAATCCAAGTCATCTTATCAGAGATCCCTGCCCCACATAGACTCTTTTACACAAACCTGGAACAGGAGATATTGGCTTAGGAGGGCTTTCCTAGTGAGTCTTAGAGACCCTCTTTAACACTGGAGACCCTCTTTAGCACTGGAGTCTTTAGCACTGGTGTAGCTGCCTTCAAGTCTAAATACAGTATCTATGTTTTGATATAACTAAGAAAGCTTTCAAAGAAACATTTTATTTCTTCCTGAACTTCTTATAAGGTTCAGAGATACTATTTTTGGTGTGTAAAATATTCTATAGTAGTCCTCTTACAGCTAGGGAAACAAAATGGGAATTATGAGTCTCTCTCTCTGTATATATCATAGTAATGGTTGGAGGTTAAACACTGAGAATAGTCTGTCATTTGGGTCCAGCATGCAATGTAGAAAATAATATTGCAAGACTCCCCTTGAAACAGAGACCCTACAAGTTGTGTTTTCATAAATACCTGTGATATTCAATAGGCTTATTAGTGCTGGGCATTTCATGAATTTTGTGGTCATGAATAATATTTTAAGGGAGAGTACCATTCATCACGAAGAAATACAAATAACCTTGCTTCTTCGTCAGTTATAACAAATGACTCTCAATGGGGCAGAGAAGGGAAAAGAAAATCTAGGGTATAAGTGGCCTTTCAAGTAATTATAGCATCTGAACATTCTATATTTTGGGACTTGACATCAAGGAGATATTCAAGGACAGCGTCTTTCTTCATTCACCATTATGGGAAAGGTAAAAATCCTAAAGCAGGACAAAGCACTCAGAAATTGCAGAAGAGTGAATATGACCAGACAACCCCCTCCCCCTCCCCCAAGACAAGTGCACATCCCCCATCCAATAAAAATTTAGAGGATTTTTCTTGATAATCTTCCAAAGATCTGTTTAAGAAAAAAACCTCATTACATTAGAATCGTTTTATCATTATTTGCCTTTACTTGTCCTCTATACACTCTGTATTGCCAGCTAAGAGTTAAATAAATGACTCATTATTTTCTGGAGTGTCTCTCTGATTTTTACTACATAATGTGAATTCTGAGGTTTTTTAAAAAGTTCTTAGCATTCCAGAATACATTTCAGTAGCTTTCTCAAACTACTACAGCTGTTGCTAAAACAATATGAATTTAGACTACAAAAATTAAATAGGTGCTTTTTATATATGCATTTTGGACAAAGTTGCGAAGGTTGTGGTGGAATGGTTTCTATTTTATCCAAACCAGTTTATTCATCCCTAGCACAAATTAAGTGGACAATTTTTTAATGGAGATTCACCACATTATTTTATAAGGGATGGGGGCAAAGTTCAGAGACTATAAAAAACAGATACTCTTAGATCTGATCCATAGCCACTGAAGTTAATGAAAAGATTCCCATTGACTTCTGTGGCCTTTGGATCTGGCCCTATGGATTTGATTCTACAACGTACTGAATACCTCCTATAACATGCTGAGCACCCTAAACCTCCAAACTCTCAGGTGGGTGTTCAGTATAAGGCAGGTGATGGGTCATACAACTAGAGAGAAAGAATGGGGTCCATAATGATTACCTTTTCTTGTAACATTACTAATAAAATATATACAGGTAATGAAAGTTAAGGCAACTTAAAATTAGCAGGTATTCAGAAGAAGGATTTAAGAACAATTCAAAACACAACTTTGTTAGCTACTAATCCATTAAAATGTCTTAAAACACTTAAAACATCCAAGCAGATTGTATAGAGTACAGGTTTGATAAAGAAGGCAACACAGACTGAAGGGGAAAAAGGTCAGATGACATTTTTGCAAGCTCTATAAGTTTAGGAGACATCTGGCCGAATAGAAGGTAGTTAATCTATTATTTAAGAAACAGTAGACATGCATTCAGAAGTTCAAAGTTAGTTTGTTGAATGCAAAAGTTCTGTTTAGATTATCATGGGCCACATTTAAATGTGTCCCCAGTCCAAAACACATGGAATATTTGACCCTGTGAAGACCACAAACTGGAACCAAATCCTTCAAGTCCCATTGAAGGAAGAGTAGATAAATCTCTTGCTCATTCAGACCATACCGTGAACCCCTTATATTGGTGAGGAGTTACTTATTCAAGTAGTCCCATGGAAGTCAGTGCAAGTAAGGGAGTCATGGTCTGTCCCTCAACTGGATGACAGTTTGGATAATGCCACCTTTTTAAAGATGTTTCAGCCCACTACACAAAGAGAATGTTATATATATTTTCTCAATACAGGTGGAGTATTTGTGTGTACTCCACATACTATTGTCTTTTCCATGTAAAGAATGCATGTTCTAAAATGACCAAAGCACAGATGAGCAAGGAAAAGCTAAGAGAAACATCATGTATCTTAAAAAAAAAAATCAACCATTATTTATAAATATTATAAGCACGTATGCTTTGTTAACTAAGCCACATTTAAAGGCATAAAACCAAGAAGCTCTCATTGCAAAATTAAAAAGTGTGCTTTTAAATAAAGACAGGTAGGAATGGTATGTGTATTGCTGTGGTAAATTCCACCCCAGAAGTAGCTATCATTCAGACCTGTGAAACTTTAGTATGTAACGTGTACAAATCTTTTGGGATCCTTCAAAAAATCATAATCATAGGACTGGATGGGACCTCAAGACATCATCTAGTCCAGTCTCCTGCATTCATGGCAGGGCTAAGTATTATCTAGGCCATTCCTGACAGGTGTTTATCTGATTTGCTCTTAAAAATCTCCAATAACACAGATTCCACAACCTCCCTAGGCAATTTATTCCAGTGCTTAATTACTGCACAGTAAGGAAGTTTTTCCTAATGTTCAACCTAACCACCCTTGCTGCAATTTAACCCCATTGCTTCTTGTCCTCTCCTCAGATGTTAAAGAGAACAATTTTACTCACTCCTCCTTATAACAATCTTTTATGTACTTGAAAGCTGTTATCAAGTCCCTTCTCAGTCTTCTCTTCTCCAGAATAAACAAACTGATTTTTTTAACCTTCCCTCATAGGTCATGTTTTCTAGACCTTTTAAGAATTTGTGTTGCTCTTCTCTGGACTTTCTCCAATTTGTTCACATCTTTCCTGAAATGTGGCCCCCAGAACTGGACACAATACTCTGGTTGAGGGTAATCAGTGCAGAATTACCTCTCATGTCATGTTTACAACATTCCTGCTAATACATCCCAGAATGATGTTTGCTTTTTTTGCAACAATGTTACACTGTTGATTCATATTTAGATTGTGATCCACTATGACCCCCAGATCCCTTTCTGAAGTACTCCATCCCTAGGCAGTCATTTCACATTTTGTATTTGTACAACTGATTGTTCCTTCCTAAATGGAGTACGTTGCATTTGAATTCCATCCTTTTTACTTCAGACTATTTCGCTGGTTTGTCCAGATCATTTTGAATTTTAATTCTATCCTCCAAAGCACTTGCAACCCCCTCCCAGCATGGTATCATCCACAAACTTTATATGCTGTTGTCTAAATCTTTGATGAAGATATTGAACATAACTGGATCCAGAACTGATCCCTGAGGAACACCATTTGATATGCCCTTCTAGTTTGACAGTATATTATTTGCTACTCTGACTTGGGATTACAGGTATATGCATCCAGGGAGGCCAATATATATGAAATGAGTATTCTTCTTCAAATAAAAAGGTTACCAATATCCTGCAAATCTATATAATAAAGATGTGGTTATAATTATTTGCTTCATTTTCAAAGGCTGCCATATGTCAGTTCTGATTGCTTTAATGAAAGTTACTTAGCAGCTTTTACCATATTCTGTTTGCACTGATCAGTTAAAAAAGTTACCACCATTATGAGTCACCATGCAAGCTGCTGGAGTTCATGTAAAGAAATATACGCTAATTTATTGTCTTAGCTTCTCTGAAACATTGTAAAATACATTAGATTTTTCAATTACCTTCAGCCAAAGCACTGTCATTTTGTGTTATTCTTAGAGTACTTAGAGTGGATAAAGAATAGGAAAGTCAATAATCATTAGTAACCATGTCATCCAATATTTCATCACTAGTGCAGTATTTAGTCATACAGTTCCCTCTCTGTTTGCTAAACTGTTTGCCTGATCATAGACACTTTATAGCCTTCTATATTTTAGGATTTGGGCTCTAAAAGAAAGTTACTATCAGGCATGTAAATGAGCCTTTGCATATTTTCACAGTACCTAGAAACTGGACTTTTACCGCTGCTAACGGGCCTCAATTCAAAGCACTTAAGCACATGCTTAATTTTAAGCATGTGAATAATTCCTTTCCAGTTCAGACTCTGAATCAGCAAAGCCCTTATGTGCTTAACTTTGATCATAAGCTAAGGTGCTTTGCTGAACTGAGGCCATAAGCAGGAAAAGAGGGTTGCCAAGTTTTTCATTTGTCCAACCTTGTGATCTATAGATGAGCAGCATCCTGAACACTCAGCACTACTAAATACAAATGGGTTTCTCATTATTTCTGTAGAAGAGTTTAATCCAAACTAACAACTGGGAGTGGGGGCATTGGTTTGAATCAGCTTGAACCTTGCCCTTCTCTGACATCCAGTCCACATCTGAAATCTTGCAATGTAAAACATGATTTATGTCCATAGAGTTTATGTGCCAGATCTTCAGCTGGTGTAAAGCAGTGAAGCTCCATTCAGTTCAATGGACTATGCTGAGTTATTGCAGCTGAGGATCTAGCCCATAACTTTTTTAAACATACAGTATATTACATGCAAGAACTGTCATATATGAAAGTAGCTGCTTTCAAGTATAAATAATATATGTGCTGGTACATTAAGTTTTCTATATAAAACATATGCTTTATAGATATTTTTATATATTTGTTTTAGTATTCAGAATAATACAAAATTCTTAGCCAAAACTCAGCTCCTCCAGCTGAAAAGACTCAAAGCCATCTGTCTCAAATCATCTCAAAACCAGTTCCATTCCTTATAGGCTCAACCAGGCTCAACACAGTAGTATCTGAGCCCCTTTCGGTAGTGCATTAGGCAATGTGAATACATATGTCATGGTTGGTCTCAGATCCTTTCCCCATAGAAAGAAGCATGTGCAATGGAGTGTCTCGTTGTTTTAAATAAATGCACCTGTTGCTACGTGTTTATATTTGAGACAGCTAGGACAAAGAAATGGGTCTTGCATTTGAAGAGGACAGTGGTGAAGAGGCTTAGTTCTGGTAGAATTCATGCCACAGTCAGTAATTAGCTTCAGGAGAAAGTTCTGTCTCCCTGTCACCGGATCCTCTACCCACCACAGGATGGCACCTCCTCCTGGTCATTCTGGGGGTTGACTCTGCCAGGCCAATGCCCCTTCCAGTGGTTATCCTCTCCCACTCTCTCAGCCTTGCAGCCCCTCTCTTGCTTCAGGAACCTCTGCATCATCTTTGTGACTCAGCCCTCAGGCCAGGTCACTGTGTGTTTTTCACTTTCAGGCAGGGGCAGGAAAGAGAAGAGCGAGGAATATGTATCAAAGTCCATACTCACCAGCAGTCGCAGGCAGCCCTCCCAATCACTGCCCCAGGTTTCACTCCCTCAGTAGCTGGTAGAGGAACCCAGGCCTACTCTCTACTCTGGGTTCTGGCTCAGGGACTCTCTAAACAGCAGCCAAGGTTTGGTTTGTTGCTGTCTTTCCCTGAGCCTCTTCCTTTCCTCCTAGCCTTCCCCATTCTTCTGGGTATGCCAGTCTCTCAACTCCTTCCTCCCCAGGGGTAATCATAGGCTACTTGTCTCTATAATCTCCAAACACATTTCCCTTCTCCCAGGGAGTGACTGCAGATTACCTCACAGGTGCTTCCTTTGCTTCCAATATCCTGTCTTCATACAAGTACCACATGTTCCCACACAGGCAAGCTTCCCATAATTAGGCATTCCTCCCGGACTTAATTCTTCCAGATTTCAGCCAAACTGACTGATTGGACCCTCTTGACCAAATTCAACTTTTGCAGGGCCAGTGTGAAGAGTTCATCCCATTAAAGTCCCCCCACAGACAATAAATAAAATAAAGATGGCTATGTGACTATCCAGCCCTGTGCGTGCTTGTGTTGTAAATGTATTATATATCACAGGTAAAGCTAAGGATTTTGCCATAGAATGGGTACATTTCACCCTCAAATGCATCTAGGCTTTGAAATGAATACATTAAAAAAAATGCAGAAGGAGGCTACAACCACTCAAAATAAATCTAAATGCAACAGAGAAATTTGGAATTATTTCAGTCATAATACCATTTCATTACACAGGAGTCATACAAGGTATTCATATTTAAAAATGGTACCATAAAAAAAATATCAATGTCATCAATATATTTGAAGATTATTTACCTCTTACCAAATCCATATTAACACAGAAATAAATTAAAGTATATAGGAATCATTACTTTTACTTAAATGGACTTTGGATCAAGCTTATATGGAAAGGCAGAAATTTAAAAAAGGGAGGGGGATATTGTAAAAATACATTTTTGTAAAGGGCTTGATGAAAATAGGATGCTGTTATTGTGTGGAATAACAGAGTCACAAGAGAAATACTGTCAAATTCTGAGTGAAAATGCACAATTTAGCTTCTGGTGTCTAGATACCTATTTGGTAGTTGTATCAGAATCACTTATTAGATTTCCCAAAGTATTTTCTGAAGCAGAAGTACAGTGCACTGAATGTTCTTCCTGCCCTAAAGCAACAGTGGATGTGACTTCTTGGACAATCTTCTGCACCTCCCTTCCATAGAGTTTTCCAATTTTTCCCTGGACCTCTCTAATGACTGTGCTATAATTAGGGCTGCTGGTTTGTCAACGTGGGAAAATGTCTTGGATTCTGTGAGTTGTCTTTGCATCCATGATTTTAAAAAACTCGCCCCGCAACAGTGTTACTGTCCCATGTGGCTGGGCCAGCCTCCCTGCTTCAGGCATTGTGCCCTACTGCATGAGGTCACAGTGCCACTCAGGTCTAGCCCAGCTGCCCCTCCATCACACTGAGGTGAGAGGGGTGAATGGGGCAGATCTGAGTGGATAGCTGTGCAACCTGGTGCATAGCATTTCAGCACCGATCACGTTTGGCCTGGCATCATGATGGAGGTGCAGCCAGGCCAAACCTGAAAAGTGCTGCAGCCTCTTGTGCTGGATCACAAAGCACAGAGTGGGGAGTTTGGCCGAGCCATGTGGGAGAGGAGCCACGTGAGCTGCCATTGCAGGATGAATGTGAGGCAGGCTCACTCTCCAGACCCCGCTCACCTGGTCTCTGCCCCTCCTTTGCCACAGCATTTATTAAAACTCATGAAAAATGTGACTTTTACTAAATTTACTGTGACTGTGCCAAGATTTGTTATTAGAAAATGCTGTGACAAATCTGCAGCCCTAGCTATAATTAACTCACTCCGAAAATCTTAGTCTTTATAGTAAAAGAAAAATCAAACATTTCAAAACCAAACATCGGAAAAGAGATATAATGATATACACACAGGGACAAATCCCCAAGACAACAACAACACTGGAAGTATACATTCTTGAAAGCTTAATCCATAAAAGACAGTAAATGACAAAGAAAACAAAGAATAACAACACCCCTCGGCCCCCAAATAACCAGAAACTGTACTACAGTGATCATATGTTGGAGATGTGAGAAGAAATAAATCTATTGGGTCACCACCGAGTGGTTTTTTTACTGGCAACTTCTAATATTTTAATTTAGAAATTGAAATTCAGCTCTTATTTTATCGAACCCCCTAAGCATATTAATTTATTTTGCTTGAGAGGTGTTGAATAATTTCCAATTTTAATTCACTAAAACAATGGTGATTTCTTCCCTAGCCCAGAGATGTTATTGTTAGGAACATTTTCCTTATATTTAATCTTACTTTTAGCTCACTCCTCATCTTATATTCCCTTAGATCACACTTCCTTCCCTGGTGCTCACACTCTTCAAATACAGTAGAAATAGATGATTAGCATTTCACCAGCTGTCTTTCTTCAATCAAGTGCCAACACTGAACAATCTTACATTCTTTATCTCATCCAGTAGGACATTTATTCAAAATGATTTATGAAATCATTTATAATTTTAAATTTAGGCCCAAACACAAGAGGGTCTTTAAGTACATGCTTATCTTTGCTCACATGCCTAAACTCAGACATATAATTAAACACCTTGCAAAATTGAAATCTTAGTTATTACAGTACATATTATGCCAATTTTAGAAAGCATAAGCACCTGTGGGTAAATCTAAGGGGTTTCTGGTTTGGCTTTCCTCATCTTACCCCCTTTCTGGGGGGCAATTGTGCAAGCACTTTGCTGACATGATGGTGTAATATTACAATATTTATTTTTGGAAATATTGCCTTCTGGGGAGAATTTGGGTATAATCCGGTTGTGTACACTGTTTCAGAAAGTGATGAATCTTAGACAGCTACAGTCACTAGAACAGTAGGTATTTTCATGGTGTCTTAATGTAGTTATTACTGGGTACTACAAGGTGATAATGCAACATTATGATTTGTTATTTATATAGTGTGGACCCTGCATAACAAATTTAAATAGAGGTTGCAAATTGTGAGAGCTAATGATCATTCAGTAGACAGGTGTAATAGGTGAAACAATGGGAATGCTTAGTTCTCAGATTGCACTTTTCATTTTTTTTCATTTTTATAGCACTTCACAAATATTAACTAATTAATCCTCAGAACATTCCTGTGAAAGTAGGGAAGATTCTCACCAATAATTCACATAGCAAGCAGAAGGGTTTTGCACATCCAATAGTGTAAACAGAACAGCTTGTGGTTGAGTTAAGTTTGGGCATTTATCTCTTGATGACTGTCAGAATTCACAATTTACTCTCTGATTAATCAGTTGGCTATCCTTCCTTTCTCTAATTACACATTTTTTTCCCCTTAGTGTAAGAGCACTCTCCCCGTTTGAAGTATACATAAAATAATGAAGTTGCAGCAGAATTAGAACAGAGTCCAAAAAATCAAATAGCATGCTTCTAGTATTTGCACAGGGTATGCCATAATGCTTCTTACAATCATTCTTTTGGAATGTTGCAGGCCTTTGTCTTTCCACTAGCCCATTAATCACAAATGTTTTAAGCATGTTTTAAAAATCAAAGGCTGGATCCTAACCTGTTGATCTGTTTGCAGCAGGCATCCTCTGTGCATAGACCTCTCTCTGCCACTGCAGAGAGACTTCATCACTGTTCTCCCCCAATCCCTCCCTCCAGTCTATATGGGAATCTACAGGGATTTTTTTAAAAAAAAAGTATTGTAATTTCCCATGTGTCTTGGGACTGAAGCCACTTACAAAAATTCCTCTCCCAACTCCAGGGAAGAATAATGGAGGATATTCCATAAGGCAAACCTTGAAGGGGGCCTCCTGTGAGTTTTTACATGGAAAAGGATAATCCCGAGCCAATGTTCTGATTTGAGAGCATAATATTACTTATTTTGCAATCTCCCAACAAAACTACCTGATGTAACCCAATATTATTTACACCAAAATGACAAAGAACAGGTGCCCAAAATTGCTTATTAGACCACAAGGGCAATAGTTCAGTCTGGGAAGTCGTTTGTGCTTTGAATATTATTTCCATTTGTAGTTTGTAATGATTGTACCACAAGCTATAGATGGATGCTTGGCACACTGAATTATGTAGCTGGCAAAAGTGGAGGTTTCCACTATGTCTGTCTGTTCACATCACTCTGGACAATCATATATTAGAACAATGAAGGAAGGATTAATTTAGCTGTAAGTAATCCATATGCAGTGAACATTAGTAGCAGAATCATACTGTATGAACAAGTTATCTGCTAAGGATTATAGCACTGTCTATCCTGTATAATTAAACATCACGGATAAATCCTCATGCTGATTAAAGAAGTATGCTTTCAGACTCAGAATTCTCTCCTTTTCCATCCACTGAGTTTTTTCAGAGCATCTTAAATGAAGATATATGTAGCAGCTTTTGATCTGCCAAGGCCTGTTTGATTCTTGGAATGACTAATGCACCTGAGAATGACAAGGGAAGAGTGCCATCATTTGACAGCTACATCTTACAGCTTTTAGTTCACACTGCAAACTGTTTGACCTACTTACACAGAGAAGGATTACAACAAAGCTTGAGAAAACACAAAGAATATCATTCCACAAATGAATTTTGGTTCCCCTCACCCCCAAAACCCCCTGATAATTCATAAAAAAAGCTACTGCAGTATCTATTCAAAAAAGCACTGGGGATAATGTGATTTTGGCAGCTATGTAAGTGTCACTAATGGAACTGTAAGCTTTAAAAAAAATAATAGCTATCGCATGCAATTAAATGCCTGCCACTATAGGCTATTATGCCCTTGGCATTCTCAAGGAATATTGGATGGGGTGTGGATGAGCCATGCTGTAGCCAGAATCCCAGAAGGAACTCTGGCTGTCTCATGTAGAATTGCTCCCTAATTTCAACCTGGAAATATATCTAACAAAGCAGCTACACAATCATTTCTGAAGGTACAGTGTGTTTCTCCAGCCAGACCTGACTAATGCCAAGGGGAAGAAGGTCTGTGCCCCTGCTCACTCTCCACTTTTTGGGAAGCTTTTGTCTGCAGAAGAATAAAGAGGAAGGTAGACCAGCAGTCCACAGCTACCTTGTGGCTGCAGGCTGTGCAGGGCTGAAAAAGACAGATGAAAATCTCTTTACAGGTTTTGTGCATCTGTAGAGAGTCCAAGAATGGCAACTGCCATCTTGGCCAACACACTGGGGATTGACCACGGGATTTCCAGAGCCAAAAGCATGAGCTGCTACAGCCTGAGCTAAGGAGACAATGCTTTAGTGTTAGGGTCTGTAAAAACTTGTATCCTCTGTGGGCTGACACAGAGGGGAACCTGTAACATACATTCACCAGTGGGTTATCCAGGGGCAGTCTGACCCTACACCTTTAAAAGGCTGTAAGTGTAGGAAGTTGTATTGCATAGAATTGGGTGAATTTTTTAACCAACACTTGTTTTGCTGCAAAAAAAATGCAGATTTGGTTTCACCAGAACATTTTGTGATTTTTTTTGTAACATTAGCTGCATTGTTTTAGGCCAAAAGCCCCTAAAAAAATTCCAAACACAAAAATATTCCAAACCTAAAATATTTCAGTATGATATTTTTAAATCAATAGTTTCATTTTTTAGTTCAAAATGACTTTTTTCCTTTCAAAATTTCCTTTTATTTTATGTAAAAATTAAAAACAATTAAAAGTACTTGAAAAAATAATTGAAACATTTTATTTTGGGTCAAAAGAAGCATTTTGTTCACCACCATTTTTTTTATTGGCTGAAAAGTTTTTTTAAAAATGTTGTTATTCAGTCAATGCAAAATGATTTTATTTATTTTTCAGAATTGTCTGAACCAAAAAAATCTGTAGTTCCCACAGCTCTAATACTGGATTTTTTTTTATTCAAAGCCTAAATGAGCATATCTTTTTAGGATATGTGCTTAAGGTTTTCCTCGTCACTAGTCTTGATAGCCTGGCCCAAGGACTCTATGCCATCTCTGAAGTATATTGTTACCTGATGGTATCCCCTCATCTTTTCTCTCCTATTCCCTGCCTCTATATCAGAACAGTAAAAAGAAAAAGTGAAAAGGACAGTTGCCTATAGCAGCTGTCCATTAGCATGATGAAACATTCCATTCATTTGACAAATAGAAAAACAGAAAACTATCAAGAATAATCCTTCCTCCTGGAAAAAAAAATCAGTATAGCTTTTAAGTAATTATTATTAAGAGTTATTTGTTAAGTAGTAGCAATATGCTAGTACAGAACATAGATGAGTCATGGACAATTTCTAAGGAGTTTATAATCTATACTGAGTGATTGCATAATCATAACAAATTTACAAGCAGAGGTGACTTGCTTGGAGTGGATATTAAAAGGTTTAAATTAGATTGTTCCGAAAGTACTGAAAAAAACATCCTTCTCCTGATACTCATCATAACATTAAAGAAATCAGGGAGCTGAGATAGAAGCTTTACCAGTAGCCACTATGGGGTATAATGGGGAACATCCTCCCCTCCCCGCTTTTTACTATCTATGGATGACCTCACAGATGCAATTGTAGGTCCCATGTATTCTCACACCCATTGCCCCGAACTTTTTTCAAATGTTCACCTATTCATGCACAGCCTCAAAAAATATGAAAATGGGATACACAACAAGAACATCAAAAGTTCCCCTTCCCCTTCCCATATATATGGGAACACACTAACCTAATCATGTGCTTAAGGTGACCAGACAGCAAGTGTGAAAAACTGGGACCAGTATGGGGGTAAGATCCAAAAATCTGGGCTGTACCTATAAAATCGGGACATCTGGTCACCCTACATGTGCTTACATGCTTTTCTGAATCAGAGCCTTAGATCCCCAATCCACACACCTCCCTTCCTGTAGTATTTACTCCTTTATATGGCAGGGAGTCCTAAGCTAACACTGACACCCTCAATGCCCCCTAAGTCCCTACCAATCTCCACCAAAAAACCCCAAAACTGAAAACCCTACTCCACGCAGAAGTTTTAACTTTAAAAGGAAGAAGTGCCAGAGACTCCATGAAGACCACAAAAGTCTTCACTATTGCTATTTATTTCAGACTAAAGGTGCTCAGATACTGCAGTGATGGGCAGTTGTATAAAACCCTACAATAGATGGACAGATCAATCTATAGATCGACAAGCACAAAAACCTTATCCCTAATAATCATAGAATATCAGGGTTGGAAGAGACCCCAGGAGGTCATCTAGACCAACCCCCTGCACAAAAGCAGGACAAATCCCAACTAAATCATCCAACAGATTTTTGCCCCAGATCCCTAAATGGCCCCCCTCAACAATTGAGCTCTTAACCCTGGGTTTAGCAGGCCAGTGCTCAAACCACTAAGCTATCCCTCCTCCTATGCCTGCCAATTTCACAGTAGTTTGCTGCACTGGTGGTTGTGGTGATTTTTTCTTATGGAGAAAAGATGCAGTTGGAAGTATTGTAGAGCTGTGTTTCATGTACATATTGCAGTCAAAGTTTACTATCCTCTGAAGCAAGGGCTCTCAACCATAATATAAGGTCATGCATAGAGGTATTGTCTTCCTGATGGCATGTCATCAGTAGAGTAACTGGATGTCCAGATTTTATAGGGACAATCCCGATATTTGGGGATTTTTCATATATAGGTGCCTATTACCCCCCATACTCTGTCCTGATTTTTCATACTTGCTATCTGGTCACCCTAGCATCAGGACAGTGTGTCATTAAGAGGAAGTACATATGGGTAGATGAGAGTAGAAAGCATTTGACATCTCCAGTTAAAGGACCATTTTACATCCCAGTCTCATCTTGCTGGCTCTCAGTCTACAACAGAGAACTGTTTCATATTACATAAATATTTTAAAAATATTTTTATCAGTCCGCCATGAAATCTTATACAAACTTTGTTTCTGTCTACATAGCTTTCAATCAGCCTCTTAAGCACAACATTAGTAAAATAAATTGTGAGCCACTGTAAATACTCTCTCAAAGAGAAAAATCGTTTATTCGACTTTCCCTAGTACCTTTCCTAAAGCTCTATTTTCCTACCCACTTATAAGGAGGAGTGAAACTGAAGTTGTTAGTCAAGTGGCTAAGATGACTGTGCAGGAGGAACAGCTGCAATCAGAAGCTATATAGCCTTTGGTGATTCACAGCTTCTCTGAATTTGCACAATGACACCTACGGGTTTGATTATACCCTCTCATATTGAACAGATGGCTGCTTTTCCTGCCCACCAAACCCTATCCCAGAGCAGTACTGAAACTGAGAACATTGTGAAGGACAAAACGATGAGATACTTTTTCTACAGTGCTAGTATTTTCTATTCAAAAGTCTGAGTATAACTAAGAAAAATAAATAGGGCTAGATTCTCTCCTGTGACAGAGAGCTCTGTTTAATGCAGAAGAGAGATGGGAACATCATAGAGCTGGTTATAGTGCTTTGATTCTCAGTGTTGGGCCCAGATCAGATGCAACTTAGAACAACTACTCAAATGCTCTGAGTTGTGCTGCTTCTGTAGGGTCTTTAGTGGACCCTACACTAGCGAAGGATTGGAGTAGAAGAGCTCTGCTTTGCCACATCCCCTTCCTGTCACCTATTCCAGATGTGGGAACCACAGCCCTGAGACCTAAGTACAGAACACTTGTACAAACAAGGAGCTCTCCTGCAACAGGGAACCTCTATTGAGGATTCATGGCCATATTGTAGTCCATTTGCACCACCCGGGCACTGCAAAAAGGCCTCATAATGCAGTAGCTTTCGTGGGCTAATACCCACTTTGTCAAATGCAAGCAGTGGAAGTGTCCAGGGGCAGGGATAAATAAGAGGCAAGGGCCAGGTTGGAGATAACAAGTTTAGTCCAATCAGGCTGAACCAGCTTATCATCTCTAATCAGGGAGGATGAGGTCCTCCTCTAGCAGCTGGTCTGAAGGTGTGAATACCGAGAGAAGAGAAGCTGCTTTTGTAGTTAGCTAGCCACTTGTAATCTTTGTTCAATCCTTGATTGATGGTATCAAATTTGCAAATGAATTGCAGCTCTGCAGTTTCTCTTTGCAGTCTGGTCTTGACGTTTTTTTTGCTGAAGGATGGTGATCTTAGGTCTGTAATTTTGTGTCCAGCGAGATATCAGATATCAGGAATATACAAAAACCTGTAGGAGAACACTTCAATCTTGCTGGACACAAAATTACAGACCTAAGGGTCACCATCCTTCAGCAAAAAAAACTTCAAGACCAGACTGCAAAGAGAAACTGCAGAGCTGCAATTCATTTGC